>CATIUR010000003.1:132359258-133609258 GCA_949592205.1 Helichrysum umbraculigerum | reverse complement strand
AGGTTATAATGAAATGAAGAACAAGTTGCAAATCAACCTCACAGATTCAATGTGCTAAAATCAGATTGTTGGTATCATTTTCTTTGAGAGGATGTGTGTGTTTTGAGGTGTAAATCAAAATCAGGGAAATGAAATGAATAAGGTCTGCCTCACCATTTACACTAGGCCAAACACAGTGTAAATTATACCCGTCCTAAATCTATTGTCTGGAACCTAAAAATCATTTACGAGAAAAATACATTTTATTATTCCGTCAACTAAATTAATTTAAAACAAATGATAATTCATTTATCACAATAAGCCAATTGACTAATTGACCTATTAATTTAACTATCGAAATACACCAAATATTTAAATACAATTTAAATAACAATTAAATTCAGGGAAAATACCGTATTTCAACTAGGCCCATTTCGAGGATGTTACAATTCTTCCCTCCTTAAGAAGATTTCGTCCCCGAAATCTCGCTACGCTCAAAAAGAATCGGATAACGTGCCCTCATGCTAGACTCGGTCTCCCAAGATAAGTTTGGACCCAAACTATGATTCCACTTAACCAATACCATAGGGATCTCCTTCTTTCGAAGTTTAGTCACTTTACGGTCAACAATTTCTACGGGTTCTTCTACAAGTCTTTGGCTTAAGTCAACACGCAAATCTTGCAATGGAAGAACTTGGGATTGGTCCTCCACATTGCATTTTCTTAAATAGCACACATTGAAAGTATCATGAATACCCGACAATTCAGGAGGAAGATCTAACGACACCGTTTGATCATTGACAACATGTCGAATTTTAAACGGCCTGATGTATCTAGGAGCTAGTTTACCCCGTTTCCCAAACCTGATAACACCCTTCCAAGGTGAAACCTTCAAGTAAACCAACTCACCTTCTACAAACGAAACCGGTCGATAACGTGGGTCAGCATACTGTTTCTGTCTATCACGGGCAGCTTTCAATCTATCTCGGGCAATAGCTACCTTATCGGCCGTAATTTGAACTATGTCAGGACCCGCAAACTGCTTTTCACCCGCCTCTAACCAACAAGTGGGTGTTCTACACCTACGACCATACAACATTTCATAGGGTGGCATGCCTATACTAGAATGGAAAGAATTATTATAGGCAAAATCTACTAATGGTAAATGGGAATCCCACGACCCGCCAAATTCTAATACACATGCCCGCAACATGTCCTCCAAGGTTTGAATGGTGCGTTCCGACTGACCATCCGTCTGAGGGTGATAAGCCGTACTCAAGTTGACCCTAGAACCCAATTCACGCTGTAAATTCTGCCAAAAACCCGACACAAATCGAGAATCTCTGTCCGAAACAATCGACAACGGAATCCCATGTCTAATAACCACTTCATTAATGTACAATTGCGCCAATTTACTTAATGATGCCGTCTCACAAGTAGCAAGAAAGTGAGCACTCTTGGTCAATCTATCAACAATTACCCAAATCATATCATTACCCTTAACAGTTCGGGGTAATTTGGTCACAAAATCCATGGTAATATGTTCCCATTTCCACTCAGGAATCTCGAGTTGCTTCAAAGCTCCATACGGTTTTTGATGCTCGGTCTTTACTTGAGAGCAAATATGGCAAGATTCAACAATTCGAGCTACATCCAACTTCAAAGAAGGCCACCAATACAATGGTTTTAAATCATGATACATTTTGGTGCTTCCGGGATGAATCGACAATCTGGATTTATGAGCCTCCATCAATATCACATCCCGAAGTCCACCAAATAATGGGACCCAAACACGAGACTGAAATGTCTTTAATCCACGAGAATCTTCTACCAATAAATCCTTCCTTTTAAGCATGATTTCTGATTTCAAGTTATGATCCAACAATGCCTCCATCTGAGCCAATTTCAATTTATCGATCAAGTCTGAAGAGATTTCCAAACGCATTAAATAAACCCTTTCAGATTTACCCTTTCGACTAAGCGCATCCGCCACCACATTTGCCTTACCCGGATGGTATCGAATCTCACAATCATAATCCTTAATCAATTCTAACCATCGCCTTTGCCTCATGTTAAGTTCTTTCTGAGTAAACATATACTGAAGGCTCTTGTGGTCCGTACAAATAACGCATTTGGTTCCATACAGGTAATGTCTCCAAATCTTTAAGGCAAAAACCACAGCTGCAAGTTCCAAGTCATGGGTAGGATAGTTAATCTCATGAGGTTTCAACTGACGGGAAGCATAGGCAATAACACGGTCTCGTTGCATTAAAACACAACCTAAACCCGCATGTGAAGCATCACAATATACAATGAAATCCTCGGATCCGTCAGGTAAAGCTAAAACCGGAGCCTGACACAACAATTGTTTTAAAGTCTGAAAAGCCGATTCCTGTTGATCACCCCACAGAAATTTTACATCCTTACGAGTTAATTTAGTCAAAGAACCTGCAATCTTGGAGAAATCTTTAATAAATTTTCTGTAATAACCTGCCAAACCCAGAAAACTCTTGATCTCTGACGGAGATTTAGGCGATTGCCAATTCATGACAGCCTCAATTTTAGATGGATCCACTTTAACCCCATTTTCACAAATGATGTGCCCCAAAAATTGAACTTCACGAAGCCAAAATTCACATTTTGAAAACTTAGCATACAATTTCTCTTTTCTCAAGGTGTCAAGAACTAACCGCAAATGTACTTCATGATCAGATTCAGATTTAGAATAAACTAAAATATCATCAATGAATACAATGACAAATTTATCGAGAAAAGGCCTACAAACCCTGTTCATCAAATCCATGAAAATTGCTGGAGCATTAGTCAACCCAAAAGGCATAACAAGAAATTCATAATGACCATAGCGAGTGCGAAAAGCTGTTTTAGGGATATCCTCCCCACAAACCCGGACTTGGTGATAACCCGATCTCAAGTCTATCTTAGAGAAAAATGAAGACCCTTGCAATTGATCAAACAATTCATCTATTCGGGGCAAAGGATACTTATTCTTTACGGTCCTCCTATTCAACTCTCTATAATCAATACACATACGAAAAGTGCCATCCTTCTTTTTAACAAACAACACAGGAGCACCCCAAGGAGAAGAACTGGGCCTAACAAAACCCTTATCTAATAATTCCTGAATTTGATTCATCATTTCACGGATTTCGGAGGGAGCTAATCTATAAGGTGCCTTAGCTACTGGAGTAGAACCAGGAATTAACTCAATTTTATATTCTACTTCTCTAACCGGAGGTAAACCAGGTAATTCATCAGGAAAAACATCCGAATACTCAGAAACAACTCGGACATTACTAATGGCTTTCTTTTCTAGCTTAGCATCGACAACATAGGCTAAATAAGAATCACACCCTTTAGCTAGAGATTTTCTAGCTTTCATCATAGAGATCAAAGGTATACTACCCCTCTCCCTTTCCCCTCGAGCCACGACATATGACTCGCCTGAGATTGGGATTTTTATCAGCTTCTTATGACAATCTATATGAGCTTTATTACGACTCAACCAATCCATGCCTAACACAACATCAAACCCATGAATAGGCATCAATAGAAAAGAAGTAGGGAAACTATGACCCTCAATCAAAATACTAGCTCCAGTAACCGATGTGGTAACCGAAACTAACTTTCCATCCGCTACCTCGACCTCAATAGGTTTTGGAATACATGTAGGTGTCAATTTAAGTCTATCACTGAATACCAAAGACATAAAGGAACAATTTGCCCCTGAATCAAATAAGGCGCATGCCGGTACTGAATTAATAAGAAAAGTACTAGTTATGACGTCCTCGGCTACCACCGCTTCATCCACGGTCATTCGAAAAGCCCGACCAGTTGGAACTGGAGGATTCTTTCTTTTCTGGCCAGCAGATGATGATGACCCTCCGACCGTTCCCGATTTTTGCTTCCTATCCTCTGGACATGCACTCGAACGATGCCCTTCCTTGCGACAATTCCAACACACTGGCTTAGGAAAAGGACAATCCTTGATGTCATGACCGAACTGACCACACTTAATACACCTAGCAGTCTGAGGTGTACAATGTCCCGTGTGCCTAGACTTGCAATTCTGGCACCAATTTGATCTATCCACTGAACCACCAACAACATTCGGTTTTCGGTTATTATTATTACCTTGCCATTTCTTCTTCCCCTGACCTGAAGTAGATTCACCTTTGGGTTTCATTGGGGACTTGTCTTTAATCTCTAAACCATGAGCTCGAATATCACCGTCTACAGAACGAGCCAAATCAAAAGCTTGGTTAAGATCACCTGCAAGTCTCACAGTAGTCCGATAATTATGGGGTAACATTCCAACAAAATGGTCAATCTTTGTCCTTTCATCCGGTACCCATTGATGTACAAATCTCAATTTATCGGTAAATTGGGAGATAAGGTCCTCCATAGTCATACTATCAGTCAATTGCATATCCAAGAATTCACGCCTAATGCGAGTCATGTCATACCCGGAGCAATATTTCTTACAAACCTCATTATGGAAATCAGACCATGTAATGGAAGCTTTTTGCTGAGGTGTTAAATGAGAGGTTATAGAATCCCACCATCCCATTGCCGGACCCTTTAAAAGTTGCACTGCATAAGTTACCTTGATCTCATCCTCACATCGACAAACCTCAAATTTTCTTTCGACATCCCTTAACCAATCCATGGTCACAGAAGGATTTGTACTCCCAAAGAAATCTGAAGGTCCACTAGATTTAAAGGTCTTAAATGAACATAGTTTTTGCTGAGATGGAGGAGGAAATACCGGAAACTGAAATCCCGAAGGTCCTGAAGAAGAAAAAGGAGCTGATGTCTGGTAGTTAATAGGTGGTGGCATAGAAAACTGTGATGTCACCAACGGAGGTGTAATCGTACTAACAACAGGAATCTGCCTGGCTGTTCTAGCTTGTTGCTCATATAATTCCTTATATTTGTTTAACTCATCCTCTAAATACAAGGTGTACTCATCACGGCTCAATTCATTTGCAGGGAGTGTAGTACTAGGCTGACCTTGACTTTGAGACTGAATTTCAGGAGGTGAGTCTCTCACTCCAGAAGCATTGATCGGGGTACTGGTCGGAGCGTTATTTTCTGCCATATCCTGTATCACAACACATCTCATAACCCGTTAATTGTTAGTACTTAGCAATACTAACAAAATCATATTCACTAGCTCAATCCCCTTCCCTGGAATGTTTGACTAACACAAATAGATTTGGGATTGAACAATTAACCCATGTTCAATTCACCCAAACCTTTGCTCTGATACCAATTTATAACACCCTACTCGAAAACACAAGGATATTTTTTTTTTTTTTTAAAGGAAGCGCAAGATTAGATACAAACCATTGGATTGCATATTTACATTCAAAATGGCAATCCAAATACATATAGTCTTTAATCTAGATTATTCTAGACGTTACACACGATTAGTTTAGTGTTATAGAAAATCCAAAACATAATGTTATATCATTAACATAGTTAACCAAACAGAGTGAGCTTGTCAAACATTCCATTCCAAGTACTTCTTGCCCACCCACATACCAAAGTAAACCTGCAAGAAGTAATGAGGGGTTAGCACGAAGCTAAGTGAATAAATCTCAAACTATCACCTAACTTGGCTTAACAAATGAATACAGCAAAGCATAGCAACAGTTAATCATGAAGGATCGGTGGTCCTTGGAGTACCCTCATGCCGCGGTGGTTCCCCAAGTAACACTTAAAACCAACTGAAGGCCAAATCAGTGGTTAAACCGATAGTTTGGTACTATTACTACTTTCAACATAATTTCAGTGAACAACACATGTACAAAGCACTTATGAGGTCCAAAGTAATAGTACACAAACCCAACGCGCACGTTGACCCCCGACATTCAAATAGTCCACAACCATCATGGCAATCAAGGACACCAATAATCATGTTAAGTATAACCATCATGGCAACCATTAACATAACAATGAAAAATAGTAAAACACGTTTACCCGTTGTAACCATATTGTTACAACCAAATCAGACTGAAAGTCCGAGATCCACTCACCCTTGACGAAGATGATCACCACTCAAAGTTCTAATATTATTGAGTCTTCGTCGTATCTGAAATCACAATAAAGTTTTATAAGTCAATAACTCATTTCAAATGTTCATAACTTGAAATAAATGTACTATTGACATCAAGCTTGTTAATTAAGTTCACAACACATCATATGTATATAATTCCATGTATTAACCCGTTATGATACTATATTACAGGTTACTAGATCCTTTAAACATATCACATGTTAAATGAAAGAGTTTTTAAATCAAAGCTTGGTTTGCTGAAATCGTGATCATAGCCGCCGGCTGGGTCACATGACCCGCCGGTTAACCACCACTAGCCGCCGGCTTCTAACTCAACCCGCCGGGCAAATTTAATTTTTCACAAACAGAAACATTTCGTGTTTTAAAGGATCTAGAAGCCGCCGGTTATGGTTCAAAGCCGCCGGCTATATAACACAAGCCGCCGGCTAGGGCCTATCGCCCGCCGGGTCACCCAACAGATGAACAAACCGCCGGTTGGGGTACATTACCCGCCGGTTTGTTCTTAGTTTCCAGCACCTGCAGGTGCAGTTCATAACCTGCTCGAACCTCAAATCACCAAATCGACATTTTCAGTTACAAGACACGATTTTAACCATAAATTTACCCCAAGCAACACCTATGAACATGTACTAACAACAAACAAGGTTCATCACACTTCTAAATCCACACATGCATCAATTTTTTAAGATATTCAAAACTTTAGCTCAAATTCATATTTCAACTAAGTAATTGCTACAATCTGAAATGCAAGCACATAATCAGTTTACTAGGTTCATATATCACATTTCAAGTACGAATTTAACTCCATTCTATCATCACTTCACCAAACTCAACATTTCAAGCATTATATGAAAAGAATGGATATTTCACTTACAATTTAGATGAGGAGGTTATAATGAAATGAAGAACAAGTTGCAAATCAACCTCACAGATTCAATGTGCTAAAATCAGATTGTTGGTATCATTTTCTTTGAGAGGATGTGTGTGTTTTGAGGTGTAAATCAAAATCAGGGAAATGAAATGAATAAGGTCTGCCTCACCATTTACACTAGGCCAAACACAGTGTAAATTATACCCGTCCTAAATCTATTGTCTGGAACCTAAAAATCATTTACGAGAAAAATACATTTTATTATTCCGTCAACTAAATTAATTTAAAACAAATGATAATTCATTTATCACAATAAGCCAATTGACTAATTGACCTATTAATTTAACTATCGAAATACACCAAATATTTAAATACAATTTAAATAACAATTAAATTCAGGGAAAATACCGTATTTCAACTAGGCCCATTTCGAGGATGTTACAATCTAAAATTACATAATGTAGTCGAAACTTACTTTATAAAATCAATTGTCAATCATGTTTCATTTAGCATCTTACCAACACTCTTTTGTTTGACTTATTAAATACGTTGTGATAATTTATGTTCTAAATATTGTTTCATACGGATTTAATTACCTACTCTTTGCATCAATAGGTTGCAGGATGAGATTGAGAAGTGATGATCCAGCCACCATTTGTATTATTAGCATCCAAAACAAGGTTACAGGATTGAAGGCTGCTTCTGAAGATAACCATGGAAGACCCGAAGTAAAATTAGTTCTCCGTGAGTCCCTGTATTTAGTGGTGATATTTTTTTACTAAAGGTGGGAAAATGGGTGGGTCGAGTGGGTTAAGTAATAAGTCCATACGTCTTCGTTTGAAACGAATCATTTATAATCACAAAAATAGTGTTATTAGAGTTCTAATATGAATATTGTATTAGTAAACAATAAAGGATACAACTTAGGAATTTTGAGTGGATCACAATAAAAATAAAAATAGGGTCTTTTAGGTGGAGTCATTGGTTTTTGTCCCAACAGTAACTTGGATCTATAATTGATGGCACTTAAAACAACATTTGAGGATCTTGGATATGTGGGGACATAAGAGAAGCTCTAACTAATTTGTTTGTGTACGTTAAAGTGTATGGATGCGTATAAAGGACATAAGGAAACATATGAAGGTGTAATTTAGTTTAAGTAATCCGTTTAC
The DNA here is from genome assembly GCA_949592205.1 of Helichrysum umbraculigerum. Lineage (NCBI taxonomy): Eukaryota > Viridiplantae > Streptophyta > Magnoliopsida > Asterales > Asteraceae > Helichrysum > Helichrysum umbraculigerum. The sequence continues at coordinate 133,601,136 of CATIUR010000003.1, read as the reverse complement.
GTTTAACCTTAATTGGACTAATGTTTTGCTTATGGTTTGTGGTTTAAGGTGAACAGTGAGTTTGCGTCTATTGTTTTTACTGCTTGGTTTATTGCCACATTAACTTTTCGTGAAGTTAGTAGGTAACAAAGATTGTTGATTGTGTGATAGAACCATCAAAATTGTTAATGTGGCCTGCATCTATTGTAAATATAGATTGGATTATAATTTGTTAGGCAAGTCACTAGTACAAAAACGGGTATATATGGCGGTGAAATAGGCCATTTGAAGCGGTGAACAGACCGCCCCTTATACCGGCGCCACGAAAAGTGGGAACTTGTTTGAAGCGGTCAAACGACCGCCACAAATTCTATAAATAGGAGCGGTCAAATCAAAAAATAGAGCGGTTATATAGATACAAAAATTGGCGGGAATAATAACATTTGAAGCGGGTTAGTGATGACTACTAAAGCGGTTATTTTTGACAATTTTGAAGCGGGTTAGTAAAACAGTATTTGTAGCGGTTCACTTGAAAATAATAAATGTGTAAATGGAGCGTTGTCTATCTAGTTTTTGTGGCGGTTTTTTAAATGGAAATTGAAAAAAAAATAAATTTTTAGTGGCTTTTGACTAGCCATTTGTGGCGGTTGTTATAATTAAAGTATTAAAAAAAAAATCTTGAAACTGCGTATATATGCATTTAGTTAGCATTTGGAGCGGATGTATCGTATATATATGTATATGCTGCTGCGAGCATGCAGAATGCAAATACCAAAACCAGCATAATCCAAAAACCAAATTGACCAACAATTCAAAACAAAATCTAACCGGCCTGAACATATAAATCATGCTAATAAGTAATAACATTACGTATGTACAACATATATAACCTAAATATAATGTTTAAATGTTTAAAATGGGTTTATTTACTTGTTCTGACCATCAAGAATGTACCTCTTTGCAAATTCGATTGTGCCCTCGATTACCAACTTGTCCAGTATATCGGCTGTATAAGGGGACAAGTCGCTCCAAACCTATAATAAATTCAAATTAAAACATAAAAAAAGAGAACGAGTTTAATGCATTGAATTATACAGAAATTATATATTACGTACTATATATGGACTTACATTTTGTGGGAAATCTGGTTGCATACTCATAAAGAATTGTTGCATATGCATCATTACGTAATACCCACATTCCCAACTGTCTTGTTGTTGAGGACACTGATTTGAAGCACAAAGTTAGTTTAACACATATAATTTATGATCAATTTGCATATATATCAAGTTTTTCAAACTATATTATATGCTTACCAACACCATCTCCCATTGCCAATCCTCGCATTTTCTCCTGAAAATTCAGTACTATGAAGTTAACTACAAGTTATAAGAAACAATTGCCTAATTAACATTTTCATTCAAGTTAACATATATACTTACCCATGATGTGACACCCGTCAAATTAGGACTAGAAATTAGTTCCTAATCATTATGTAATACATGTAGTTAGTGCTATGTATTAGACTAATTGTATGTATCAAAATATATATTGATGAATATATATATATATCAGTACTCGATTAGATTTAATCGTTCATTTTCAAATCGGCCGAATTCCGATTCAATTATACGGCGTTGGTAAAAATCAAGTGATTAAGTAATATGGAATTGTTATTTAATACCTTCATAATTATTATATATTATTTTGATAATATATCAAGTATTTCGTATCGTACAAATCAAACGTCCACGACAAAACTATATATAAATAATGAATTATTATTGAAATTAATAATTATTATTTACATCAGATAAAATAAAACATATTTCGTTTTATACCATTTTACCCAAACGCGACGAAACCAATTGAATCCTATCCGTCTCTCAAAACATACAACAAAGATATATTTTATATCTCGTTAAATGTATTTTTATAAAATACTTCAAATAAAAGTAAGTACGATTTTATTTTTAGAAATTTATTGAATTAAAACATTATACTACTTTTACGATCGGGTACAAAAACACGGGTATTTTGTACTACGAAATTAGGCCAACTAACTCAAATAATTGAGTTAGCCGGCTATACCAACACACCCTCTTATTTTCATTTCATTTTTCTTCTTCACTCCTCAACTCTCTCTCTCGGCTCTCTCTCTAAATCCACAAACAACAACAATATTAACAACAACAAAATCGGAAGCATCAAGCATAATCATCATCATCCGTTCATCATCCGTTCATCATCTTCGTTTTCAATCATAAATCATTGTAAGGAAAATCGTTAACTTTTACTTTGTAAATTCGTGTTTAAATACCTTGTATTATCATATAGTAACGCTAGAATAGGTGGATGTTGGTTAGTTTGCGGATTAGATTTGGTTTGGGTATGATTTTGAAACGGCAGACTCGAACCAGACCTTTGAATCCGGCGGATTCATGGTGAATCCGGCGGATTCCTACCCAGAACCAAGAACAACCCGGCGCGTGCTGACTGTACCCGGCGCGTCCTTTAAATTAACATGAATCCGGCGGATTCAATAGAATCCGGCGGATTCCCTTCATTTGTCATCAATCCGGCGGATTCAAGGGAATCCGGCGGATTCCCCCCTTATATTTCATGACCCAACGAATCAATAAACTAGCCCTGCGAATTCTAGCTAAAACAGAACATGTAAATTTTCGAAAACGTCGACGATTTCACAACATATTTTAGGGTAGCTTCTCGATGAAAAATTTATTATAACGGATTGAGCTCAAATTCGCAAGGTCACTTGGAAACGACCCAATAATCAATGCTAAGTACCTTAGCCTAGTCAGTTTTAGGCCATCCGGGGTCGTTTAGGGCCCGAAAATGGCACATTACTGTTTTCAGACTCGTACCAAATTTTGTAGTTTATGAAATAAAGTGTAACGGATATAATGAACTTGATTAACAACTAAACCTATACGATACGACTTATATATGAAACACATACACTTTTATAAGCACAACTAATCATGTATAATAATAATAGTTTGAAATTATTATTACAAACCGTCACCAACGACCCGTATACACTTTCAAAACTCAAACATAATCGACAACCAATGTATTTGGTCAAAACTAGTTAAGGGAATAACTAGCATAGATGGTCCATAGTGTCATCAAATCAATTAAACCTTGCGCGTTTGATACGCCCGGCAAGTTTTAAGAATCTAATCATTTATCAAAACCTTGCGCGTCTCAGACGCCCTGCAGGTTCAGTCGTTGTAACGACATCAAATCATTGTGAATCATCATAAATTGTTGGCTAACAATTCAATAGGCTCAGGTGAGTCTCATAGCCCCTATTTTAAATGCTTTTACCTAGGGGTGAGATACATGCTCGTTTTGTTTTACATGTGAACGCAAGTATCAAATTATCACGTATGCTGCATGAGTTGTTTTCATCTAATCAACCAAAGTCCTCTGAAGCATAGTTCTGTTAATATGATTTAGCGTGAATGTTATTGTATGGTACCATATGGGATTGACAATCCCCGTCCGAGTTAGCAAGCACTAACCTGTCAAACGGACGCATTATCATTTGTTCAAACGTATGTTGATTAGGCATACGCATAGAGGCACCCTCGATCAGGCACTTGATAGTGATCCTGACCCCTCAGTTAAGCTCAGACTATGTGCTCATGTTAGTTGTATCAATCTTTACTTATTTGTTTAATTACAAATATTCATGTGATACCCATCAATCAATTATTTACATGCTTTGTAAATCGAATCATTAAATCTTGCGGTTCACAAATCATATATTATCATATCAAACCTGTGAGCTCACCAGCTTTATAGCTGACCTTTTAGCATGTTATCTCAGGTACTCAGCAGTAGGTTGGACTGCCCATCAGGATACTGTAGCTCGAGTCGCATACAATCATATAAACATCAAGAGATTTCCCTGCATTTCTATATTTTGCTAAAATTAGATATGTATTAGAATCTCTCAAATACCTATGCGAACTCGTCTTTTGTAAAACATATGTAGACTTTTACGTTAATCAATGTATTTGTAAAACGACGCATGTAGTGGTCGTTCATTATGTATCTTATGTGCTTTGTGTATTGATTAGTAGCACCCCAAAGTATGCTTCCGCCAACAGTAAATTTGGGGGTGTTACAGATTGGTATCAGAGCCTAAGGTTATAGTGAACTAGGTTGCATTAGTGGGCCTAGACTATGACCGTTAGGCAGTATTTTCTGTTAAGTGTGATTGGTTCAAGAGTTACGTCATACAAGTTTAATTTAACATAGCTTGATCAACTATGTACAATTAAATAAAGATGATGTAAGGCTTGAAATGGTTATGCTGGAATAGGAATACATTAGTTGACTCTGACCTCGAGAGAAACCGGGACTCATAATTGTTTGTGCTAGACACTCATAAGACTATTATGTGATATAAGTATATATACATAGTTAGTCATCGATCAAGCACAGTACGCTAGTCTATTATATATTATATATATAGACACTCACATATTCAAACACTTTGTCATAGAGATGGCAACACACACCCACCGAAACATCTTCTATTTCATCCCGCTCTCGACAACATCTCTTGTAATCACGAAACTCATAGGTAGCTAGGAGGACCACCAAGTCACTTCGAGCGAGACCTTACCTAACTCAAAACAATTCAAATAACCAGGCTAGTTAGCACGTAGTTGCTAGTCAGTAGAGATGGTTATTCAACTCCTCTTGATTGTTCTATAATGTTGATTGTCATATTGTGATGTTGTATATTACCGCATTTGTATATTTACATCTATGATAATCATCATTTATGGACAATCTCTCACGAACCCTATCCTTCTATTCTCAGGAAAATCATGCCGCCAAAGTCAAGGACTTACACTGATGCCCAGATGGCATCTATCATCTCTCAGGCTGTGACTGAAGCCTTGGCGCGACATTCATCAGAGACCCCCGAAAGGAATAGTGGTACTGCCAATACCCCTCCCACTACCAAGCCTTGTTCCTACAAGGACTTCCAAAACTGCAAACCCCTGAGCTTTAAAGGAACTGAAGGAGCCATCGGCCTAATCAGATGGGTTGAGAAGATGGAATCCGTCTTTCGCATTAGCAAATGTGCGGAAGGGGATAGAGTTCAGTTTTCCACATGCACCCTTGCTGACGGTGCCCTCACCTGGTGGAACTCGTATACCCAGTCTGTGGGTATAGATACCGCCTATCTACTTCCCTGGGAAGATCTGAAGAAAATGCTCACAGATGAGTATTGCCCATCTGAAGAACTCGAAAAGCTAGATGAGGAGTTCTGGCATCTCAAGGTTCAAGGAACCGACATTGTTGGTTATACCACTAGGTTTCAACAACTGGCAACCCTCCGCCCAGCCTTAGTAAGCACTGAGACCGACAAGGTCAAGAGGTACATTCGCGGTCTTCCGGAACCTGTCCGGGGGAACGTTGCCTCTTCTGGCAAAACCACCATTCAGGGAGCAATTCGTTTAGCTCATGAGCTCATGGCTATGCAAGAGAGCCCAGGAAACACTGTCTCATCTTCTGGGAACAACAACAAGAGAAAATGGTCTGGGAATCAGAACCAGCAGACCTTCAAAAAGACTGAGACTGTCAAGAATGACACATCAGGTTCTGGAGAGAGGAAAGGGTACACTGGAAGTAAACCCTACTGTTCAAAGTGCAATCGTCATCATGATGGTCCTTGTAGTGCACCCTGCAACAACTGCAAGAGGTATGGACATCTTACCAAAGACTGTCGAACACCTGCAACTAACCCCACCACCAACACCAACAACAACCAACCCCGAGCATGCTATGAGTGTGGAAACACTGGACACTTCAGGAATGCGTGTCCGAAGCTAAAGAACAAGGGTAACAACAACAACGTTGCTAGGGGCAGAGCTTTTGTGCTGAATGCTGGAGACGCCCGTGAAGACCCTAATGTGGTCACGGGTATGTTTCTTCTCAACAATTTAACTGCTTCAATTTTGTTTGATACTGGTGCTGATAAGAGTTTTATATCTGAGGAATTTAGCCCACTATTAGACATTTCACCAGTTGCCTTAGAAGCTAAGTACACTGTAGAGTTAGCTAATGGCAAGTTGATCGAGGCCGATAGTGTGTTACCAAATTGCACCCTAAACCTCGCAAATGAACTATTTCCCATAAACCTCATACCCATCGAGATTGGAAGTTTTGACATAGTAGTAGGCATGGATTGGCTATCCAAGCATCGAGCTGAAGTTGTATGTCATGACAAGATCGTTCGTATTCCTCTCGTCACTGGTAGTACTTTGATCATACAAGGGGAGACCAGTGGGACGAGATTGAATATCATATCCTGCATGAAGACTCGCAAGTACCTTAGGAAAGGTTATCAGGCAATCCTCGCTCATGTTATTGAGAAAAAGTCGGAAGAGAAACGACTCGAGGATGTGCCCATCGTTAGAGACTTTCCAGAAGTTTTTCCTGAAGAATTGCCTGGTCTTCCACCACCAAGGCAAGTTGAGTTCTCAATAGACCTTGTGCCTGGGGCAGCACCCGTGGCACGAGCACCATATCGTTTAGCCCCTTCAGAACTTCAGGAGTTGTCTGTTCAGTTACAGGAACTTCTGGATAAGGGTTTCATAAGACCGAGTTCTTCACCCTGGGGAGCTCCGGTCCTGTTTGTGAAAAAGAAGGACGGTTCATTCAGGATGTGTATCGACTACAGAGAGTTGAACAAATTAACCATCAAGAACCGTTATCCACTTCCTCGTATTGATGACCTGTTCGACCAACTCCAAGGGTCAAGCATCTATTCGAAAATAGATCTACGATCGGGTTATCATCAGTTACGAGTTCGCGATGAAGATATTCCGAAAACTGCTTTCCGAACTCGCTATGGTCATTACGAGTTTCAGGTTATGGCCTTTGGTTTGACTAACGCACCGGCAGTATTCATGGATCTTATGAACCGGGTGTGCAAACCATATCTTGACAAGTTTGTCATTGTCTTCATAGACGACATTCTTATCTACTCACGCAACGAGCAAGAGCACGAGCAGCATCTCAAAACCATTCTAGAACTTCTCAGACACGAAGAGTTATATGCTAAGTTCTCCAAGTGTGAGTTCTGGATTCAGACCGTTCAATTCCTTGGTCATGTGATTGACAGTCAGGGAATTCATGTTGATCCCTCAAAGATCGAGGCTATCAAATGCTGGCAAGCACCATCAACACCGACCGAAGTACGCCAATTCTTAGGACTGGCTGGTTACTATCGGCGCTTCATTGAGAATTTCTCCAAGATAGCACAACCACTCACAACACTGACTCAGAAAGAGAAGAAGTTCAATTGGACTGATAAGCAAGAGTCAGCATTCCAGTTATTAAAGCAAAAGCTTTGCAGTGCGCCTATCCTATCACTACCCGAAGGTAACGAAGACTTCGTGGTATACTGCGATGCTTCGCATCAGGGACTGGGTTGCGTATTAATGCAACGAGAGAAAGTCATAGCTTACGCCTCCCGACAACTCAAAGTTCACGAGAAGAACTACACAACACATGATCTCGAATTAGGAGCCGTAGTGTTCGCTCTCAAAATCTGGAGACATTATCTGTATGGCACAAAATGTACCATCTTCACTGATCATAAGAGTCTCCAGCACATATTTGATCAGAAGGATCTCAATATGAGGCAACGTCGTTGGGTCGAGTTACTCACCGACTATGACTGCGAAATCAAGTATCATCCGGGCAAGGCAAATGTAGTTGCCGACGCCTTAAGTCGAAAAGAGCGCACCAAACCTCTTCGAGTCCGAGCCCTCAGTATTATCATTCATAATGATCTAATCATTCAAATCCTCACTGCTCAACTCGAAGCATTGAAACCTGAAAACATCAAGGAAGAGGCCTTGCGAAATATGGAGAATCAATTTGAAACCAAACCCAATGGAGTCAAGTACTTCGCAAACCGAATCTGGTTACCCAAGTTTGGGAATCTTCGAGACTTTGTGATGGATGAAGCTCACAAGTCCAAATACTCTATACATCCTGGATCGGACAAGATGTATCATGGCATCAAGGGACTGTACTGGTGGCCGAGCATGAAAGCAGAGATTGCCATGTACGTTAGCAAATGCCTCACATGTTCCAAGGTTAAAGCCGAATATCAGAAACCCTCCGGCTTGCTCCAGCAACCGGAAATTCCTCAATGGAAATGGGAGCAAATCTCCATGGATTTCATCACTAAACTCCCGAAAACATCAAGTGGTTGCGATACTATATGGGTAATAGTTGATCGTCTAACCAAATCTGCTCACTTCATTGCTATGAAGGAAACCGACAAAATGGAACGTCTCACGCGAATCTATATGAAGGAGATCGTAACAAGGCACGGCGTTCCAATCTCAATTATCTCTGATAGAGACAGCCGATTCACATCTAACTTTTGGCAATCATTACAAAAGTCATTGGGTACTCGTTTAGATATGAGTACAGCCTATCATCCACAAACCGATGGCCAAAGTGAAAGAACAATTCAAACACTGGAAGATATGTTACGCGCCTGCGTAATTGACTTCGGTGCAAATTGGGAACAGCATTTGCCATTGTGTGAATTCTCATACAACAACAGCTACCACACCAGTATTGGAGCTGCACCTTTTGAGGCACTTTACGGTCGTAAGTGCCGATCGCCTATCTGTTGGACCGAAGTTGGAGATAGTCAACTCACTGGTCCTGAGATCATTCATGAAACCACCGAGAAGATCGTTGGTATCCAGCAACGGCTGAAGGCCGCACGTGATCGTCAGAAGAGTTATGCTGACGTGAGACGCAAGCATCTCGAGTTCCAGGTTGGGGATCGAGTACTGCTCAAGGTATCACCTTGGAAAGGTGTCATCCGTTTTGGTAAACGTGGGAAGTTAAACCCTAGATACATCGGACCTTTTGAGATCCTTGAAAGGATTGGTCCAGTCGCTTATCGATTGCAGCTACCTCCTCCGCTCAGTAGCGTGCATCCCGTATTTCACATTTCTAATCTTAAGAAATGTCTGTCCGACGAGACACTCATTATCCCTCTCGAGGAAATTCAAATCGACGACAAACTAAATTTTGTCGAGACACCAGTGGAGGTCATGGACCGTGAGGTCAAACAGCTTAAGCAAAGTCGTATTCCAATTGTCAAGGTTCGGTGGAATTCGCGGCGTGGGCCGGAATTCACCTGGGAACGGGAAGACCAGATGCGACTCAAATATCCACATCTATTTTCAGACTCCACTCAAATACCAAACTCAAGTTAAATTTCGGGACGAAATTCTCTTAACAAGGGGAGAATGTGACACCCGTCAAATTAGGACTAGAAATTAGTTCCTAATCATTATGTAATACATGTAGTTAGTGCTATGTATTAGACTAATTGTATGTATCAAAATATATATTGATGAACATATATATATCAGTACTCGATTAGATTTAATCGTTCATTTTCAAATCGGCCGAATTCCGATTCAATTATACGGCGTTGGTAAAAATCAAGTGATTAAGTAATATGGAATTGTTATTTAATACCTTCATAATTATTATATATTATTTTGATAATATATCAAGTATTTCGTATCGTACAAATCAAACGTCCACGACAAAACTATATATAAATAATGAATTATTATTGAAATTAATAATTATTATTTACATCAGATAAAATAAAACATATTTCGTTTTATACCATTTTACCCAAACGCGACGAAACCAATTGAATCCTATCCGTCTCTCAAAACATACAACAAAGATATATTTTATATCTCGTTAAATGTATTTTTATAAAATACTTCAAATAAAAGTAAGTACGATTTTATTTTTAGAAATTTATTGAATTAAAACATTATACTACTTTTACGATCGGGTACAAAAACACGGGTATTTTGTACTACGAAATTAGGCCAACTAACTCAAATAATTGAGTTAGCCGGCTATACCAACACACCCTCTTATTTTCATTTCATTTTTCTTCTTCACTCCTCAACTCTCTCTCTCGGCTCTCTCTCTAAATCCACAAACAACAACAATATTAACAACAACAAAATCGGAAGCATCAAGCATAATCATCATCATCCGTTCATCATCCGTTCATCATCTTCGTTTTCAATCATAAATCATTGTAAGGAAAATCGTTAACTTTTACTTTGTAAATTCGTGTTTAAATACCTTGTATTATCATATAGTAACGCTAGAATAGGTGGATGTTGGTTAGTTTGCGGATTAGATTTGGTTTGGGTATGATTTTGAAACGGCAGACTCGAACCAGACCTTTGAATCCGGCGGATTCATGGTGAATCCGGCGGATTCCTACCCAGAACCAAGAACAACCCGGCGCGTGCTGACTGTACCCGGCGCGTCCTTTAAATTAACATGAATCCGGCGGATTCAATAGAATCCGGCGGATTCCCTTCATTTGTCATCAATCCGGCGGATTCAAGGGAATCCGGCGGATTCCCCCCTTATATTTCATGACCCAACGAATCAATAAACTAGCCCTGCGAATTCTAGCTAAAACAGAACATGTAAATTTTCGAAAACGTCGACGATTTCACAACATATTTTAGGGTAGCTTCTCGATGAAAAATTTATTATAACGGATTGAGCTCAAATTCGCAAGGTCACTTGGAAACGACCCAATAATCAATGCTAAGTACCTTAGCCTAGTCAGTTTTAGGCCATCCGGGGTCGTTTAGGGCCCGAAAATGGCACATTACTGTTTTCAGACTCGTACCAAATTTTGTAGTTTATGAAATAAAGTGTAACGGATATAATGAACTTGATTAACAACTAAACCTATACGATACGACTTATATATGAAACACATACACTTTTATAAGCACAACTAATCATGTATAATAATAATAGTTTGAAATTATTATTACAAACCGTCACCAACGACCCGTATACACTTTCAAAACTCAAACATAATCGACAACCAATGTATTTGGTCAAAACTAGTTAAGGGAATAACTAGCATAGATGGTCCATAGTGTCATCAAATCAATTAAACCTTGCGCGTTTGATACGCCCGGCAAGTTTTAAGAATCTAATCATTTATCAAAACCTTGCGCGTCTCAGACGCCCTGCAGGTTCAGTCGTTGTAACGACATCAAATCATTGTGAATCATCATAAATTGTTGGCTAACAATTCAATAGGCTCAGGTGAGTCTCATAGCCCCTATTTTAAATGCTTTTACCTAGGGGTGAGATACATGCTCGTTTTGTTTTACATGTGAACGCAAGTATCAAATTATCACGTATGCTGCATGAGTTGTTTTCATCTAATCAACCAAAGTCCTCTGAAGCATAGTTCTGTTAATATGATTTAGCGTGAATGTTAGTGTATGGTACCATATGGGATTGACAATCCCCGTCCGAGTTAGCAAGCACTAACCTGTCAAACGGACGCATTATCATTTGTTCAAACGTATGTTGATTAGGCATACGCATAGAGGCACCCTCGATCAGGCACTTGATAGTGATCCTGACCCCTCAGTTAAGCTCAGACTATGTGCTCATGTTAGTTGTATCAATCTTTACTTATTTGTTTAATTACAAATATTCATGTGATACCCATCAATCAATTATTTACATGCTTTGTAAATCGAATCATTAAATCTTGCGGTTCACAAATCATATATTATCATATCAAACCTGTGAGCTCACCAGCTTTATAGCTGACCTTTTAGCATGTTATCTCAGGTACTCAGCAGTAGGTTGGACTGCCCATCAGGATACTGTAGCTCGAGTCGCATACAATCATATAAACATCAAGAGATTTCCCTGCATTTCTATATTTTGCTAAAATTAGATATGTATTAGAATCTCTCAAATACCTATGCGAACTCGTCTTTTGTAAAACATATGTAGACTTTTACGTTAATCAATGTATTTGTAAAACGACGCATGTAGTGGTCGTTCATTATGTATCTTATGTGCTTTGTGTATTGATTAGTAGCACCCCAAAGTATGCTTCCGCCAACAGTAAATTTGGGGGTGTTACACATGAACACCCTTTACGAATTTATAAGACTTCCAAGTCTTTTTCAGCTTCATCGAATCCAATATGTATCTGCGGTGCTCAACATTGTCAAGAATGAAAAGCACCCAATGTTACTACCCAAAAGTTACAACATTTCAGTTTTAAATAATAAATAAGGCAATGTACGTAGCAAATATATATAGATATAATACCTACCTTGCGAAATAGGGAGCAAGGAAAAAACGCTTATTATTGTGAGCAGTGAACACATCTGTGACATGCTTCATGACAGTGGAGATAGGAACTGTTTCCTGGATTAGATGAGGATTAAGGAACGCGCAGTTGCAGGGAAAGCCCAGCTTCGGTTTGCAAAGATACAAGTACCTAAATAAACACCAAAATTTATAGGATAGAATTAGAATGTAATACACATATTTTGTTAATTAAAGATACAAAACGTATGTTTTAAAGAACTTACATCGACCACCAATTAAGAACAGTGACATCGAGCCAATTGTTTGTCACCCAAATTAAAAGAGCCTCATACTCAAACCAATCTAGGATCGGCTCAGGATACATATTATAAGGGGATTCAATCTCAATTGATACGGTTTGTTGATCAATGAACCATGATCTGAATCGCCTACTTATATCTATTAACTCCTTAGGCCTTCTTAACAGCTGCATCTCCATATTTTTAATTCTTTGACTTTGTTGATCACGGAGCTCAGATGGTTTTGATGTATTCAGAAGAACATCATCCATAATTGGGTGCTACATAAGCAAAGTATTAGATTATATGGAAATTAAAAAATAGACATAAAATAAAAGATATTTCATTACTACATACGTACATAAACATCATCATCACGTGTAAAATTCTGAACTTTGCTGCTAGAGTCGGATGGTGAAACACAGGTTGTGGATGCACTGGTCATCGGGTGGTGTCGCACCACCTCGCTGGCATGCTACATTTTACGATTAAACAATTAACGGATAAATATGTACATAACTCAAAAGAAATACATATATACATAACTGGATATAAAATACAACACATTACGGAGTCAACATGTGGTGGTGTGGAGGTGGATGGTGAAACACATGTTGTTGATGTGGTCCTTGGGTGGTGTCGCACCTCCTCGCTGACATGCTACATTCTACGATTAAACAACTAACGAATAAATATGTACATAACTCATAAGGAGTATATATGTATACATAACTGGATATAAAATACAACACGTTACCAAGTCAACATGTGGTGTGGAGGTGGATGGTGAAACACAGGTTGTGGATGTGGTCGTTGCGGGGTGTCGCTCCTCCTCGCTGACATGCTACATTTTACGATTAAAAAAATTAATGAATAAATATGTACATAACTCATAAGGAGTATATATGTATACATAAATGGATATAAAATACAACACATTACCAAGTCAACATGTGGTGTGGAGGTGGATGGTGAAACACAGGTTGTGGATGTGGTCGTTGCGGGGTGTCGCTCCTCCTCACTGACATGCTACATTTTACGATTAAAAAAATTAACGAATAAATATGTACATAACTCAGAAGGAATATATATGTATACATAATTGGATATAAAATACAACACATTACCAGGTCACCATGTGGTGGTGTAGAATCCCTCCTTGGTGGTGTGGGGAGTCGACTTCCCACAAAGTCATGTGGCGACATAACAGGACCAAGCTAACAAAATGGTAAAACATTAATTACGCCGATAAAACATTACAATATAATACCAAATGGATCTACGAATAGACGTATACGAATACCTTTATCGCTTTGCGAGGCCATTGAATAGCTTCGGTACTTTTGGCTTGGCCTAAGAGTTTGATTCCCTCCTTGGGAATTGGAATGGGAACATTCTCAAGACCGTGTTCAACGGTTTCTACCAGCACAAACATGTACCCGCTCTGCAGTCCTTCCTTGTGAGACGGACAAGTAAACCCACTTGCCCATCTGATTTCATGATGACCGTATGGCATCATAATTTGACATGGAAGGGGTTCCTGTCAAACGCACATGAATTAGATGGAACACGATTCTTCACAACTTTAGGTTATTTTACTAGTAGGATACATATATATCTTAAGCATTCACAATTAAAATGATCACAATGATCAGAATGATCACAGTTAACAAATATATATCATAAGTTAACAAATTTATATATTTGCAAAGAGAAGGCAATTACCTCATCATCGTCATCAGGCCGGTATGGTGATCCACCAGGTGTAGAAAGGTGTATGTGTTCAGCATTCAGATTACCCACTTCTGTCTCTGTCTGGGCCATGTCAACCTCAACTGCAACTGCTTTCCTCTTTTGACCCTTCCTAGTTCCAAGGGCCTTTTTCATCCCCACCACACTGGATACCGCCTGTGTCCGACCCCCATGTTCCTTTCCCTTGTATTGTGTGAGGGGATCGTCTGCCCCCACCATATCAAAGGTGCCATCATTTAACATTTTGGTCTCCTTCTCCAGCTATATAAATGAAATAAAGTTTCACATGTTAGAACATTTAATAACATTTATTAGTGACAAGTTTTAGAATATCTATAACTTTAGCTTCGGGTTCGGGTCAGCCATTTGGTTTTCGGGTTGATCCAACAAACCGAAAACTAGAGGAGGTATAATTTAGAATATCCAGAAACTGAATTGTCACCCCTATATTCTTACCAATGGCGGTACGAGACTGTGGACCGTGTAGGCCATTGCCCACACAAGCATCTTACTAATTATCTTGATATACATTTAAAGTTGAATCATACAAGTATTTACCCACGTAGATAAATGGTTAGCACCCTTGCATCCAACCAAATGATCACTTGTTCAAGCCTAGCACCCAGCTCCTTTCTTTTGTATTTTTTCTTTATTTAATTTTCCCCTCTTATTTCGCTTTCCTTTCCATTCAATATCTTTTGGCTTATTCTTTAGTCTTTAGTAAGTTATATGTGAGAGAAACAAATTTGTGAAGTAAAACACAAGTAGTCACAACATTTGGTCACATTGCTAAGTTTATGAATTTGTTCACATTGCTAAGTTTATGAACTTTTGGTTTGATTTTAGTGTTGAATATATGAATTAAGTTAAACTGAATTCTTTTTCGGTTTGGCTGAATTAATGTTAACAAAACAAAAGTTTTTGGTTTATCATGACGTATGACTCGAAGGATAAAAATCTCAATTCAGAACCCAAACCTTATGTGACAATCATCCTAAAATTTGCCCCCTTAAAAATATAAAATTTGGTACCGCCCCTGATTCTTACCAATTCATCCGCCGCCGCTTTTTTAAGAGAATCCCTACTTTCTTGTGTGTCTGTTTTCTTCTCTTCCCGCAGTCTCGCGTAAAGATACAAAATTGAGCGCTCACACTTGTACTTTGCTAGACACGGGAATTCGGTTAAAACCTTCTTTTTGTTTTTGTAATAATACTCCCTCAAACCAGCATAACCCAACCGTCCTACATGGGCAGGATCCGTGTTTGCTGCTGCACTGGCCTTGGCTTTCTCACTTTTTCTCTTCACATATGAGATGAAAAATAACGTTAGTAACTTGTTTATAATAATGAAACCAACTTAGCACAAAACATGAGATATGAACTACCTTGAATTCATCAGTGGATCTCTCAGCAACAAATTTTGGCCAGTGATCCATGTCCATAGAGGGCCATTTTTTATGAGGGTCGTTGTTAGTAGAGGCAAACTGAGTAGTAAGTTCACTCTTCCACCTCCTCCAAATTTTATTCATCTTCCTGTAATGGACTTCTTTGTGCTTGTCGTCTGGTATGTTCCAATGACTTTTCATTAGGTCCCATACGTTATCCAAAACTTCTGGAGCAATTAGTGTACCCTCATCTCCTGCCTTCAGTGGCTTCGTATTCCATCCCAAATGGTAAGGGATTCGTGCTCTAACCTCGTTTCCAAACCAAGTTAGATAATCTGTCCTATTGTCTCCAGTAGCTTCTCCTTGGGCGTCGAACTCAATGTGACGGTCTGGATCGGAAGTGTAGTCATTCTCCTTTGCCTTCCCTAGTCTACCTTTTTTGGCCATGTCGTTTATATTTGATGTCCTACAAAAAAGGAATTTATCGATATTAAGTTCATAAAGAACATGTGCAATATAAATGATATTAACACGTACGATAAACACTGGCTAACAATTAAAATGATAAATGAGCAATTAACTACAGACATTATAATTTATTAAGAGTATAATATGTAACAAACACAACGCAAAACGGATAGCAAACATTACACACGTGCAAATAAGAAACTGATCGAATTGTCATACATATATATTTCCCTTTATTAGAACCAGCTACAGACCAGGTGAACACAAATATTAATTCCCACATAAAAACGACAGTGATGGATGCACTTTCTCAAGTATTGAATAGGGTCTTTGCTGGCATATCTTAGAGTGTTCTCACAGGTTCAGGATTGGAGAATCAACAACTACGGGACCACATCTTTACATCAATATCATCAAGATCAGTATTGAATTCAATATCTTTTAATTTTGACATATATAACAAGCTGAGGGTGGGGACCAAAAAAAGCGTTGTTTTATAAAGAACATTCCCTTTTGTATGTACTCACAACAATCAATAACATATGGGTGGTGATTTGTACACCACCAACCTTTAGCCATACACCACTAGTTATGCATTAAACTGTTGTACTGAACAACGGAGTGATGCACATTAGTGGTGTATGCCTGTATGGTTAAAAATTTATGTATAAATTATATATTTACCTAAAAAATTATGTACAAATATATCAATACTGTATATGTTTCAATCCGGCATACACTAAATGAAAATTTTTACATAGAAAAATACAATTAATTTATACTATTTAACAAACTACCACCAATAATGGATGTATTGGTGTTACATGACAACAGTTCAAAAGCCGATCAAAATTGGAAAACCTAGCAATTAATGCAACCGTTTGGATATGAGTCGCGGCAAAATTATACCGTTATAAACTTACCAAAGTGCAATGGGTTTACAATAACAAACTTTAACCTAGATTTACCGGTGGATATTTGTGGATACGGTGGTGCAGAAGTAGAACGAAGCCGAAGATGATGAAGCAGAAAATCTCGATCAAAAGTGTATTCTGTCTCTATGTAGACCGAAAAGTGTCTTTTCACCAATAAAGCTTAACTCATTTGAAGCGGTTAAAAACAATACCCGCTTCAAACTACAAAGATAACCACCACGTCATAAACCAACCGCTTCAATTGGCCAATGAAACTTTTTGATTTTTTAGCCCACGTTTGGCGGGGAACCAAAAAAATTGAAATTTGGTGCTTTAGTTTTTATCAAATGCATATATATAGATATAGTATAGATATAGAATATAGATATATATAGTAATAGTAATATAGATAATATAGATCTATATATCTATAATCTATCTATATCTATTTATAAAGCATATTGCTATTTTATTGTTGCAAAATTTAACAAGTACGGAGTAAGACTCAATAATTCATTATTTCATTTTATATAACTAGATACTAGGCATTGAACCCGTGCGATGCACGGCCGTTTGAAAAATGCAGTTATATAGTAATTTGTAAGTAGCCTAATATTTTAATGGGCATATAATAAGTGTTATCAATAGCACAATTAATTTGTGGTGTTGACCAATTACTTTACGTTTACTTCGATAATATTTTTCATATATATCATTCATTTACTTTTCAGCATAAAGTTATAAACAAACTTCTTTGCAAACAATGTTCAAGAGTTTGTAAATTAATAACAAATAATCGTTAACTAAAATAATACGCTCTAATAGGTAATTAAAAAACTTTATTTTATATATAAAAACTTAGCGTTGAGCCCGTGCGATGCACGACCATTTATATAATACTATTAAATTAGTTTGTATGTTATTATGTTTAAGTTTGAATACCTAATACAATTAAATTAATTTGTAAGTTATTTTGTTAAGTTTTAATACATTTGTTGAGCTTATGCAATGCAAGATAATTAAAAAAATAAAAATTAATCATATGTTTTTTAGGTTTTCAACTGTATCTTAATATTGTTGAAAGTTTAAAATTTATTACTGAAATTCAATAGTAATATATACCAAAATATCAGAAAATAATCAATTTCATATATCTTTATTAAAACTAATTTTCTTAAAACATGGTAGTTGATGATGATAATATTTGTTAATTGCAATGTATAAGATATGGATTGAAAAATGAATCTTTTTTTATGTAAGTAAAAATTGTTATATATTAAATATAATATAGGAATTTTAAAGGCTATTATAATAAAGTATAATTGATAAATAATAGTCTTAGTCATTATTAATTAAGGTTTTTAAAGAAAAAATAATATGATGATGTGTCAAGTTAGGAGGCTCTACAGAAAAGGAAATGTTATGACGTGGAATGTCTAAATATCAAGTAAAAATCTTTGTTTTATATTTATAGATAGATAAGTTGTGTAATTTTTCAATAATTTGTTTTATTTAATATATTTAATAATATTTAATATTTAACTTTTAATTAAATTTAAATTTAATAATTAAAATGGTAAGTGTAATTATTTAATTAAATCTAAATTGTCGGATCACCTTGTAAATTTTCATTGAAAGGTCCAGATTGCTCAACGGGATTTTGGTTTATTTATATTAATTATTATTATTATTATTATTATTATTATTATTATTATTATTATGTTATTATATTAGTATTATTAATTATTATTATTATTAGGATTTTGATAAAGAGTGCCAACACCGGGTGTGCTAACACTGTGTTTACAGTGTTTTTGGTGTTGTGTTGTGAGTTTAAAATTTTGGGGTGTGGTAACAGTGTTGTGGACAGTGTTGTGGACAGTGTTTTTGAATATGAAAATGTTTGAAGGGAAAAGTTGGAAAAAAACATTAAAAATGATCAAAACGTCGTGTGAGCCACCGTTGGAAATCAAACGCTGGACGAAAAACGCCGCAAAAACGCCGTGTTGAGTACGCCGTGACGGGGCCGAAAAACGCCGTCGAACGGCGTTTTTCATGAAAAACACTGACTTTTCATGACCGACACCGAGTGCTCGAGCACTAGTTAAGCATTCCTTAATTAGATTCGAAGTATTAATTAAGCTCAAAAGTTGTCATTTTAGAATTGATCTTGAAATAATTAAATTTATTTATGGAATATATTACTTATAAATATAGAAAGTGAGTGATGCATTAAATACAATTAAGGAATGCTTAACTAGTGCCCTTAGGGCACCATTTAGCAAAACTAACTAAAAGAAAGAATCAATTAAATTATGTTTTCTTAATTGATGTGCATGGATGCATGCTATTAGTCGTGAACACAAAACCCTTACCCCGGAACCGAACCCGGAAAAAAACCAGAATCGAACCCGAAAAAATTCGATTTTTTTGAACCCTGTTCGGGTTTTTTTCGTACCCGGCGGGTAGGGACCCGGGTTGAGTTTTTGAAATTCAAATCGGGTTGGGACCGGGTACACTAAGGGTCGGGTTGGAAAACCCTGTATAAAACCCGGATAAACCCGGTTTAAAAACCGGTATTCGTGGGTCAAAAACCCGGTTCGGGTCGGGTAGGTCAACAACCCGGTTTTTCTTCCTTTGACCTAAATCCCGGTTCGGGTACCAGGTCGGGTCGGGTATGCCCGAAACCCGACTTTGTTCACGCCTACATGCTATAAGATGTAATGCCCCCCAAAGTCGAAAGCAGTGACTAACCGGATATCTTAAGCTTTCAACGATAAACCATAGTGGAAGGTAACTATTAGCCACAACTTTAGACTAATAAAGAGCTCCAATTTGTTATCAGTTTCCGATGTGGGACGGGTTGTTACGGAGATCGAGGGACTCATGTGCCATTCATGAAGATATATATTAATGAAAACCTCATGGAAGACGACGTGTCTCAATGGGGTTATCTTTAAGACATTTAGCGTATCCCACATTAGTTGGTGACGATTTTAAAATAATTGTGGTCAACATGCATTAGCTGGCAACCTCTTATTTCCATTGTCTATTTTTCGATATTTTAAGGTTTATAATGACAAGTTGAATCTAAAAATTTTCTGAGAACTTTTGGGGACAATAGAGGTACGTGTTGGGTGTATAAGGTAAACTTCTGTTCAAAGTATCACAAACGCTCTTATTGTGGCCAAAAAGGACATTGGACCCATGAGAACTATAAAGTTAAGCGTTTAGTGGAAGTACATTGATCAACTATTTGGAAGTTCTCGTGTGGTCCCGCAAATTTTCGTACGCTAAAACTTATATGTCAGAATTCCATAAGCAAGCAACACCATCTTGACTGTTTATAAATTCAAACGTATACATTCACTACTTCGATTCACTATGACAAAAACGACATATTAATATCACCACAAAATTAAACACATGGTGACTTCCTACAACACTAGCATCCAACATTATAACCATAAAGCACAAGCATTTGACTTCCTTAATTACCCCACTACTATCATCATACTCGTCGCGCCACCAACATCTAACATTACGGTAACATCCCGCCTTACCAAGACACAATATTGTCCGGTTTGCCAGCAGGCGCACGACTTTTCCTTGGTGACCACACTAGTATTACTCCCCATGAGGTCACCCATCCTGGAACTACCTTGCTCGAGCACGCTTAATTGTAGTTTTCTCACGGGATCTACTACCCTTACGGTCCCAAAATGTGTTGTGTCATGTAAGGATGATATTATCCTTATAAGCCCCAATGTAACTGCCATTTACCACGGCACAATATTGTCCGCTTTGCCTGCAGGCGCACGGCTTTGTTCTTGGCAACCACCACTTTATCCTGGACACTTCCCACACACGAGCACGCTTAACCACGACGTTATCGTGCGATCTACTTCCACTGTGGGCCGAAAACGCGTTGTGTCGTAAAAGGATGACTTTTCCCTTATAAGTCTTCAGATCTCCCATGTCAATGGCCGATGTGGGATTTGCCTAGAGTGTTACACCCAAATACCTCATGTTCATGGCCAAATTATTTCCATTAATATGTAGATCACTATAGTTAAATCATATTTGTTTCTATTATATTTCACATGGATAAATAATACATAACACATGCATTTTACAATAAATCTTCAATATATTTACATTTACGTTTTTATTTTAAAATCGTTACTCGAACCTCCATCATCCGTCACCAATTTTACCGCTGCATTGCGCGGGTGTAATGCTAGCTAGTACAGTAGTACTCAAAAATGAACGATACATGTTGTAGGAGCGATATGATATATCGGTTTTAAAAGTCATTCTATTATCCGATAAGTAAGAACAATTAATTAAGAACAATATAAATAAAGAACAAATATACAAAATTGAAGATTAACCATCCGCTAAACTAGGCAGATCATCATTAATCCACTTTTCTTTCTGTTCGATCATTTGATCTAGTGTCTCCACCATCTTTTCGCAGTTCTCGAGTAACTTTCTTTCTTCGACAATAGATCCACGTAGACAATCCATATATGAAGATTCAATTATATGAATCATCATATTCCATCGCTCAATATGCTGAATCTTTTGTTGTTTATCATAAATTGAATGATTTAGTTTATCAATCGTCTTTACTACTTCTTCTTTTTGTTTTTTATCCTCATCTAGCATTTCTTTCACACAATTGGTGTACAATTCGGAATACACTCGGAATCGATGCGTCGCTGTATTCCCTCTTTTAGAAGGTGGTTCTGTGGACCCAGAAGATTCTTCCATTAAGCTATACCTGTTTTGATTTATTGTGGAAACTGGCCGGCCGGAAAGTTTTACCAAAATATTTTTATTTGTTCGAATTTATATAAATGTTGTCAAACGTACAACCAATGGCAATACATGTAACAAGAAGCGGTTTTGTATAATATTCTAAACATCTTCCCCCCAAAAAAGTAAATGACCAGACCGCTCCAATTAACATTCTAAATATCTAGAATATGTATACTACGTATAATATTCTAAAATCTAAACATCTTCCCCCCAAAAAAGTAAATGACCTACACTTTAGGAAACTACTTATAGGTCGGCCTACTACAAGTCAACAACATATGAGAAATTAAATGGACTCTTAAATGCCCAACCACCAAATCAAATCCCACTTTCAACGACGCGGTTTTGTGTTAAATACACCGCTTCATATTAGAATACTTATATACGAATTAATACACCGTATTTGTTATCAATATATATATATATATATATATATATATATATATATTCATGATAATATATTGATGAATAATAATACTAATAGAATAATAGATCGATGAAATGATAACACGGTGGATCAGAGTAACATATATTTTAAACAATAAGAGAAGCAGATTCATAAAAGAAAGAAAAACTTGCTAATTCATTTGATATACATGTAGATTACACATGATTACAACAAGTCATTAAAAACTTCATTTTGTTCCACATTTTGATTGAACCGAATAAATTTGTGCTTCAATCCTTTCCTTCTGATTCAC
Organism: Helichrysum umbraculigerum; assembly: GCA_949592205.1. NCBI lineage: Eukaryota > Viridiplantae > Streptophyta > Magnoliopsida > Asterales > Asteraceae > Helichrysum > Helichrysum umbraculigerum. The sequence goes on along the minus strand of CATIUR010000003.1, from coordinate 133,578,599 downwards.
GTAAAACCTAAGATTATAGTCAAGTTGCTCCTTATAGTCAACCTCATCAGTGGAAGGCTCTTTAATTTTGCGGGTCTTTTGAAGTTCTTTCATGATCTTTTTTATCGTGCTTGTAATCTTGGTAACTTGATATTGCAATTCTTCGATCATTTCATTATCAACATCTATCAAAGTATACACCTTAGAGCGGATACGATGACGTTCCTGTTCGCTGACATTCACGGTGCTAGTGACCTCATCTCCGGAAGAAGCCATATATTGCATGTTAATAATGCTAACAAATGTTACGGAATAATTTTTTGAGATAGGTTTTGATCGAGAAACTGATGTCCCTTTTTTTGGGTCTTTCTACGGTTTATATATTTTCTTTTTTCTAGAGCGGTTTTTATTTAAACCGCCCCACCTTCGAAACTTTAAAAATCTACTTTAAAAATACGGAGTAATAGTAATAATATAATATAATAATTAATAATAATAATACAACACAAATTATTGTCTTCTACTAATTTTAAACACAATTAATAATAAAAAAACTCCAAAACACTGTCTAGAACAGTGAGAATTCAGTTTCAGCACACCACCAAAAAATCCTCACTTTCAACATTCACCAGACCACTGTCTCAGAACACCGACACCACACGCTGTGCTCCTATGCTCAAATCGACATTTGTCTTACTTTAACATTAATCTACTCCGTATGAGTTAACAAAAACGATCCTAGGTAATTAACGTGTGATTAACGTATGATTAACGTGTGATTAACTTTAATCATATGTGAACACTAATTTATGTTAATATAACATATATATTCATGAAAACAATAGATTGATCAATAGATTACAATGAACACTTGCTATTTTTATAAATTTCGTTCACCTCTATATTTGATGTGAAACTCGCAATTAGTTCTTCACATTTTTCCTTTTGATCTTTGTAAAATTGAAGAGATGAGATGAGCTTGTAACGATAACCTACCTCCTCAATTTCCTGGATTTCTGAGTAAACGTCGGCAATTATTAGACTAAACGTTGTTATATGTGCACGTAACATGTTGATGGCATCACTATCAACATCCATCAAGTTTTGAGTTAGAGTACCCATAGCCTTTCCATTAAGTATTGAGTTAGTCTCCATTTTGTAAAATAAAAAGATATAATGTAGTAAAGAGAAAAGGGTAAAATGGTATTGCTCCTATTGAGAGTTGTAAATGCTTTATATAAAGAGAGAAAGGGGACATTAATGAGGGGTAGGTGAGATAAGATAATTAATACAGTGTACATAAATAAGCTGAAGAACCATCACAGGATAGCCTAGTGGTTGGCGTCCTGTTATCCTCACAAGAGGTCTCAGGTTCAAACCTTTAAACCTCACCAGATGCAAAAAAATCTTTGGGTGGCGACTGGAACGTTCGGAAACGTACATGGTAACGGTTAGGCCGCGTACATCACAAGGAAAAACTTGGCCAACCCGAGGGAGCCTGTTAAAAACGGGATTACCCTTTAAAAAGGGGGAAAAATGAAGAATAATTCAAACATATAATATCAACATAATAACCTCAAAATGGGAAACACGACGTCCTATTTCCACCTTCTCTCTAAAACACCACACAAATCACACAAAAACTACATCAAAAACTCAATAAATCACCTAGCTCATTTAGAAGAAAACGATCACGGAGTCGAGCTCTACACAACCATCCTCTCGGATTTCACATGCGATAACTTTGTAAGAACCCGACAATCTCGTAAATTCTTAGATTTCGAAGTTTTCTTTGATCTATCTTCGCCTTTGATCGATCCACATTCGTATCCGTAAAAGTATTAATGTAAAAAAACAACAAACATTGACCCATCTAACATACTTATGACTTGTGACAATGTTTGATGAATTATAATAATAAAAAAATGAATCATAGTAATAAAAAATATTAAATTATATTGCTTCTCCCTCTTATCCACCTAATTTTTCTTCTTTTTTGATCCCTATATATATATATATATATATATATATATATATATATATATATATAAAATCATTTCGTGCTTGTAATTTTATTAATTTATTGCATATAATAAATAATAGTAATAGTAATAATAATAATAAATAATAGTAATAATACTCAGTGAATTAAAGAACTTCATGTCAATTTCAGTAATGAAATAACTAAAGGATAAAATTACATTATCAAATGAAAAATTACAAACGTATCATATCGATCCAATCCCTAAGGTTTCGATCATACATCTCGAAACGAATTAGCATGTTTTCTGCGTTTTTTTTTCTTGGAGGTGTAGTATTGAAAATCATATTCAAGTTTCTTGAGAAATTTGAGCTCGGATGCAGAGGGTTGAACTCCAAATTCGTCAAATTTATCATTGAGGTCGTTGATCCATTTGCCGATCTTTCCAATTGCCGTATTAAACTTTTCGACGTTTTCTTTTTGTAATTTGATCATTTGTTGGTCTATCTCCTTTAAAACGCCTGCTTTCTCTCCTAAAACATACTTCTCTTCTTCGGTTTCCATTTTTTCAGTTTAACAAAACAACTGAACTATCTCTTACAATCTACGAAATGTCTTTCTATTTTATATAGTTACAGTATTTGAAGCGGTTTACTGAAAACCGCTGCAATAGTGTGTGGCTTCCTTCTGGGTTTTTGTTGCGCTACTATAGTTGTACCGTTGTACGTAGAGTTGCACCGCACGGCCATAGATATAATGCCCAAATGTCCAAAATCAAGGGAAATCTTTGTTTTACGTCAGGTTCAAACCTTTAAACCTCACCAGATGCAAAAAAATCTTTGGGTGGCGACTGGAACGTTCGGAAACGTACATGGTAACGGTTAGGCCGCGTACATCACAAGGAAAAACTTGGCCAACCCGAGGGAGCCTGTTAAAAACGGGATTACCCTTTAAAAAGGGGGAAAAATGAAGAATAATTCAAACATATAATATCAACATAATAACCTCAAAATGGGAAACACGACGTCCTATTTCCACCTTCTCTCTAAAACACCACACAAATCACACAAAAACTACATCAAAAACTCAATAAATCACCTAGCTCATTTAGAAGAAAACGATCACGGAGTCGAGCTCTACACAACCATCCTCTCGGATTTCACATGCGATAACTTTGTAAGAACCCGACAATCTCGTAAATTCTTAGATTTCGAAGTTTTCTTTGATCTATCTTCGCCTTTGATCGATCCACATTCGTATCCGTAAAAGTATTAATGTAAAAAAACAACAAACATTGACCCATCTAACATACTTATGACTTGTGACAATGTTTGATGAATTATAATAATAAAAAAATGAATCATAGTAATAAAAAATATTAAATTATATTGCTTCTCCCTCTTATCCACCTAATTTTTCTTCTTTTTTGATCCCTATATATATATATATATATATATATATATATATATATATAAAATCATTTCGTGCTTGTAATTTTATTAATTTATTGCATATAATAAATAATAGTAATAGTAATAATAATAATAAATAATAGTAATAATACTCAGTGAATTAAAGAACTTCATGTCAATTTCAGTAATGAAATAACTAAAGGATAAAATTACATTATCAAATGAAAAATTACAAACGTATCATATCGATCCAATCCCTAAGGTTTCGATCATACATCTCGAAACGAATTAGCATGTTTTCTGCGGTTTTTTTTCTTGGAGGTGTAGTATTGAAAATCATATTCAAGTTTCTTGAGAAATTTGAGCTCGGATGCAGAGGGTTGAACTCCAAATTCGTCAAATTTATCATTGAGGTCGTTGATCCATTTGCCGATCTTTCCAATTGCCATATTAAACTTTTCGACGTTTTCTTTTTGTAATTTGATCATTTGTTGGTCTATCTCCTTTAAAACGCCTGCTTTCTCTCCTAAAACATACTTCTCTTCTTCGGTTTCCATTTTTTCAGTTTAACAAAACAACTGAACTATCTCTTACAATCTACGAAATGTCTTTCTATTTTATATAGTTACAGTATTTGAAGCGGTTTACTGAAAACCGCTGCAATAGTGTGTGGCTTCCTTCTGGGTTTTTGTTACGCTACTATAGTTGTACCGTTGTACGTAGAGTTGCACCGCACGGCCATAGATATAATGCCCAAATGTCCAAAATCAAGGGAAATCTTTGTTTTACGGAGTATATACTCTGTATATCTATTATACGGAGTATATATATATATACCTATTAATATATTATTACGTAATACGTAGTATGACATTTAAACATGAAATATAGATCATCCCCATAAATGCAAATATAAAAAAAATTGTAATATAATCACAAAATACAATCTCGTAACATGATATCGGAAGTTTTACATCACCACCTACGACTTCTTGAACACACTCTTCTGCTATAATCAAACAACTTTTGAAACACACTTTTTAAGCTCAAAGATAAACATGGCTACAACATTTGATATACACTTCTAGGCTAAATGAGAATTAAAAATTTAAAACAGCTTTTGTATGGACGACGTTCCATCTCTAGAATGCTAGGAGTAGTATCAAATTCCTAGCGACCTGATACGATACATACAAAAAGCAAAACAAAAGAATGAGTGATTTGAAACGTGTGTGTGTGTGTGTATATATATATATACACACCGTTTTCTCCTCACTTTCTTTTAAACTCCATGAACATATATGCTCATCAACAATCAGTCGGAGCGTTGAAAAAAACTCGTGTCTATAACAGGGAAAACGTGATTGTTTACAATGTTGTTATAAAGACGTTTTCTTTTCAATGTTCCGATAGATTGAGAGAGTGGGATCTTGGAGAAGATATAACAGGGAAATCGTGGTTGCTATGTAGTATCATATCATATCATACTTAATAAGTATAACTATATGCAAAAGAGTATCACAATTGAATAGGCTAGGGAAAGGGAAAATCTTCATATTTTCCTTTTTTGGGTAAAGACTAAAGAGGAGGACACTGGACACCATATACTTATAAAATAGGGTGAGAAATGGGATTGAAATATTGAATCATTGAATGCAACTCTAAATTAAACAACTTAACCCCACTGACCAAATTGAATGTATTTGCAACTTTGCAAGTTTCGAGACTATATTGTACAGTATAGAATTGTTTTATACTCAACCCAACTCAATGTCTCAACCTTTAAAGATATAAATGGAGCGGAATAATGCATGTGAAATGGCTAAATTTTGCAGGTTTCGAGATTGGACTACTCCCATTATTAACATTTTAGGAACAGGGGTGGTGATATGTCCACCGCTCTTTTTTGATAAATCACTATCCTTTTAAGCTTTTTTTGCTAACTCTAAAAAATAATTTTACTATTATTTGATCAGTTTTGTAGACACGTACAAAATGACTCTAACTTCGTTTCTGGTCACGTACGATAATTATTTAAACTGAAATTGGATATAAAACTACGTAAGTGCAAAATAGACGAATGAAATGAAACAAAATTTCTTTATAAATACATACAATACAATACAATAACGGAGTATATTGCATGAATAATTTGACAAAATTGTCTAATTAGTATAAATACATAAAATAATATAAATACATACAATAATGCGACAAAATAAAAGGAACACAACCAAGGTTTAATGTATAAACATGTTATATATCTTACAGTCTTACTAATTTCATGTATGCAAATTATTTACGTAACGGAGTATATTGCATGAAAGAGATCGATAAGGCATTCCACATATTACAGATAAATAATAGATCGAGTGTGTACTAATTATTAATATATTAATATATCTATCTATAATTTATAATCTATAATCTATAACCATACTTTTCATCCATTAAATATTAAATCTAATCACTAAGGTCTTTTTGATTGATTAAATATCAAAATGGATAGTTATAACGAGACATCCAAAAATAGTAACATATATAACATATAAACATAGATTCATTTTAAGAGTTTGTACCATAAATAGTCTTAGTCTCAATTGTTATCATCTCATCCCATCTCGCGATATTTGCTCTACGTTCCTCTATGCGTTGAAGTAACATTCGTATATGTTCTTCGTCTTCCTGGTTCCATTTGTTTGAATTGCCGTGACGTTCGGATTGCCTATTTAATTAATTAATTGGTTGACTCATAAAATCAAATACTTTATACTTGTAGCGGTTTACCTGAACATTTGGATCGGTTTATTACTAGCCTTTATCTATTTATTTCATTCTTATTTAGTTATTTATGTTATTATAATTATATTTATTATAAAAGAGGGACGGTCATTTAAAGATCTTGGAGCGGTTCACATATGTTAATTTAAATTTCCAACATTTCTCTTTTATCTATTTATCTATTTATATTTATTTTATTCTATCTTATTATTTGTATTTTATATTTTATATTTCATATTTATATTAAAAGACAAATCCTGAGAGATTAATAACGTAATATAAATAAAAGTCACCCCGATAATAATAATAATATAGTAAATAATAACGTAATATAAATAAAATATGGAAACATAAAATTACATGCACGTATGAAACACACTAATATATTACTTTCGATTAAAAAAAAGAATGATAATAATATTACAAGTTTTGAAATGTATCGATAAATAAAATCTTTTTTTCTTCGCTTTTATCAAACGAAGATGACAAAGTAGAGAATTGCGTCGAACATGTTTCTTCTAATTTGAGAAGTTTTTCAAGAGAAGCAATAACAGAATTTTTCAATTCTGAAGTAGATAACTTCTCAAATTCCTTCTTCAAACTCTTTGCTTCATCAAACTTTTCCTACATGGGCGTGTACATACTCTGGACTTCATTCTTTCTTCTCGTCACTTCCTTCACTTCAGCTTGCAACTTCTCGATCGTCTCTGCTTTGTAGGCGTTAAGTTTCATTTGTTTACTTGTAATCTGAATCTGAATGTTTAGAATAAAATTTTAATCAAAAAATATATATACTGCGTATTTATATATACTCATTTATTACATGGGAGGTGACTGATCGACAGTGTAATCATTTCACAAAGCCGAGTAGAATTTAATTCTAATTGGAAGTTGTAAAATTGGAAGTTCAATAGTTACACCAAACATGTCAATAGTTGAATCACTATTTTGATATTTTTAATTTTTAATTGAATAGAAGTATACAAAATACGGTACAAAATATAATTGCCAAGGACTATATTCACCAGGAGTGGTGAATTTTACTATTATATGAATAGTTTGTCTTTTACCTATTTTTATATATTTATCTTACAAAAACATAACAATTATTTTTCTATTGTTGGGTAATATTTATAATGTCGTTGGATGAATTAACAGAAAAAAAATAATAATAACAACGATGAAACAACAACAACAATAATAATATCACAAGACTTATTGAATTATTGATCTTAAGACATAACTAGAATTTTACTCGTTAAAAATATTATCATTTAACTTTCACCGTGGCTTTCGATTTGATTTGGTTTGCATTAAAATCCAAACTGTATTTAACGAAAATTCAAACAATAGTATCATTTAACTTATAATTCTTTTCACATAACAACTTTAAGTGAAATTGAGTTTTTCTCAATAAAGTTATGTGCACTCTTTCAACTTAACAAATATGATTCATGGATGTATAAGTTATACTAATAAAAACAAATTTAAGTTTGTAAATTAATATGTTGACATTTATAAATCAATGTTTGTACATTGTTTTAAGCATCTCCAACAAGGGCTTTTTCTAAAGCTTTTTTGTGTAAAAAAGCTTTTGAAAAGCTTTTTATCATTGGAGTATAAAGCTTTTTAAGTGTAAAGCTTGATAAATCTCAAGCTTTTAAGCAAAAGCTTTTTACCAAATTTGTGTGTGTAGGCTTCAAAAGAAAAGCTTTGCAAAAGCTTTACTCATTGGACTTATCTAAAGCTTTTTTGGATGTTGATGATGTGTCTTTGGAAAAAGCTTTACAATAGCTTTATACATTGGAGATGCTCATGAGAACGTCATAATTGTCACGTGTACGAAAACCATGTATGATAATTATTATTTGAGTATATATATATTGATACGTTCTTTTTTATATTTAAGATTAAGACGCACGTATAATATATTCACTTAAAATTAGAACATACATACATATAATAATTTATAGATATTTAAACTTTTTTCAACGTCTCAAGGATTTCATTCTTCTTTCGGATAGATTCTTCGATAACATCCAGTGTATCTTCAATTTCAAGTTGATGTTTCGCATCCTGAATTCGATCTCTGCCGAGGAACAAACTTAAGTAGAGATTAGCATCATCAGCAGGACGATTATCCAATTGATTATCCCAAACTTGCTTCTTTCGAGATGATTCACCAACACTATCATTCAAAACACAAAGTTTTAGCCTGTTTTCCCTATCAATTGAGTTCATAGACTCGATAAGCCCTGTGACTTTTTCTTTCAATACTTGATTTTCATATCGTGTGATTTTTTGTTTTTTGTGTGGTGGTGAAGATGTGCAACCAGATTCCATTTGAAATTTGGAATAAATTGATTTATTATTAGTTGTGAATAAAGAATAGAAATAAGGATATTATCATTATGGGAAAAAAAGTTGTAATTCAACCCGATTTATAACTATGGTTCTTTGTACCAACTAAATTAATTAATTAAGTATCTAATAAATGCAAACTTTTTGATGCCCCCAGTCCCTCTCAATTTAAAGTCTCAACAACCAGATCGATTTTATCGTCGACTTTTAATATTTACTACGGAGTATTATAAATTATAATAACCAGTTTATATTAGAATCAACAGATATTGAAGCGGTTATAAACATAAATGAATCGATCCAAAATGTGAGGAGCCGCTACATTTCAATTTTAACCGCTTCACTTTGGAGCTGATCTAAGAGACTAAAAAACATGAAAAGAAAAGTCAAATGTATGTCAGCCTGTCAGGGAAGGAAGCTGGGAGGGTGTAACAACCGGCAAATTAGGACTAGAATTAGTGCCTAATTCTTCGTTAATACATGTAATTAGTTCTGTGTTAGGCTAATTTATGTATCGAATTATATATATTGTTAAATATATATGAAAATGCGATTTGGTTAAATCGTACGCACTCTAAATCGAAAGTATTTCGATTCAATTTAATACGGACGTTGGTGACCAATTTTATTAAATAACATTGTTATGTCAAAAATATTATTATGATAATATTTCGTATTCATTTATATCGTACAAACAAAACGTACACAAGTTTAGATATTAAAACGCGCAAATTAAATAAACAAACTTACCTTTTTATGATTCAAATATAAAGTGATTAGAAAAATATTTAAATAAAATATCGCAAATAATTTGTATTTTAGAACGTACCATTTAATATTTAAAATAATTATTTAACGTTTAAACGACGGGGTAAACGAACACTGCGCGAGGCGCAGTGCGCAGACTGAAAATGGTGGAGGATTTAACCTCCCACCATTTCCTTTTCTTTCTTCATTTCTAAATTCCATTCTCTCTCTCTCTCTTTCTTTTACTTTCAATCACCAACCCACATTCATAACCAAAATCGTAAAATAACACCACAAAACATCGCCGAATCATACCACTCGTTTGGAGAAAAGTGACCACGACAACACGATCTACATTCCTATCTTCTCGGATTTTTCATCCGACATTTTGTAAGTTTCCGACAAATCCCGACATCTCTCGTTTTTGATCATTTTTACTAGTTTATGGTTTAAATAGGCTTATTATGTTCATATAAGGGTTGGGTAAAAGATTTGGACCGAACGGAAACCGGAAAACTCATTTTCGGCACATTTTCCGGCCAACAGACCGCTACGTCGCACCTGGCCAGGGGCCTCTGCGACGTCGCGACCTACGTCGCACAAAAACCTCAACGTCGCACTAGCGACGCAGCCTATTACGTCGCATTAACTTGCGGACGTCGCACGTAGCGACGTAGACTTTAACGTCGCAAACCGAACCAACGTCGCATTAGCGACGTCGCCCCCTACGTTGCGTTGATTTGCGAAGGTCGCATCATGCGACGTACCTGCCTGCGTCGCACCTTACGTCGCTTGCAACGTCGCATGCTACGTCGCACAAACCAGAACCTTGAAAACTCACATTTTCACTAAGTGTCGAACTTTTACAACCTCAAATCCTTATACGATACGACCTAACAATCATAATAAAACATACTTTCCTATTACAATTACTTTAATTTACGTATTGAATGATAAACTTTATTTATAACAAATCACCAACGGGCCGTATACTTTGTTACGAACGCGAACAAACCAACATTTAAACACAACGGGTTGTATGAACAACTAGCCTAGATGGTCTTGCGAGACATCTACTTACTTAACCTTACGTGTTTAGGCACTAGAAGGTCACGGGTTCGGAGAACCTACTTGCTCTACTACTACTTGCTATTTACCACTGCTTGACTCAGGTGAGTCTTACGGCCCCACTTTTACTGTTTTAACTTATTGGGGGAGATGCATGCTACTGATTTCTTGAACACAAGTACTAAACTGTTTACTATACCAAAAGGAATTGCATGAGTTACTTACTATTTACTGAAGTCTCTCCATCATATATCGTTAGTTATGTACTTAAGCGCGAACAGTAGTTAATGGATCCATTAGGGAAATGACCCTCCCCGCCCGGGGTAGTAGCGCTACCACGAACCGTTATGTATAAACGGGCGACTATTATTTCGTTACTTATGCTTGCTCAATTACGAGCATGTCACGGGAGCAACTGATTATTTACGGGTTAAGCTTCGATTATGAGCCTCATGGCAATGGTATAACTTAATTACTTTACTTTTGCTGGATTTGCAAATACTTGATATACGCCTGTGGGCACTACTGATGAAATCTTGTGTTCAAACTGATTATTTACTGATAAACCTGTGAGATTCACCAACCTTTTGGTTGACCCTTTTTAGCATGTATTCTCAGGTACACTTACGGAGTAGGATCACTCCAGGATCACTAGCTAGAGTCGCATGATTTCCAAACTGCATTTAACGGAGATTCTTTGGCATTATCTTTTGTAGCTATGGTTATGTAATAGAATCTCCCGCCACATACGCGGACTCTAGGCTTACATATTTTTGTAAAGAAAACTATATGTTTTCAAACGATTAATTTATGGAATGTAACTATTTTACAAAACGTCTCATTTAGAGGTCGTTTGCTGTATATCTTGTGCTTTGTATATTGATTAGTAACACCCAAGTATGCTTCCGCAAATCACTAAATTTGGGGGTGTTACAGATTGGTATCAGAGCCTAAGGTTATAGTGAACTAGGTTGCATTTAGTGGACCTAGACTATGACCGTTAGTCAGTATTTTCTTATTAGGCATGACTGGTTCAGGAATTACAACATACGACTTTAATTTAACATAGCCTGATCAACTATGTACAATTAAGGAAAGATGATGTAATGTCTGAAATGATTATGTTGAACGGGGATACGTTAGTTGACTCTGACCACGAGAGAACCGGACCATTACTTGATACGTGCTAGACACTAGGCTGGATATGATATATATTTATATATATTAGCCTCGTCTTACTTACACTCTGCCACAGGAATGGCAAACACACCATCTAATCCGACACACTCTCACTCACGTGGGTCACGGAACCCACGAGTAGCCAGGAGGAACACAAGGTCACCTCGAACCAGCCCTTATCCTGTACATAACTCTCAGAACTCGGCACATCTCACGTTGCCAGTATTGGCTACCCAATCCCGCCGTCAGGAGCAAAGACTCGAAAACCTGGAACTGGAACAACACCGAATGACTTACCTGCTTCGTCAAGCTCTTGACCGCATATCACAACTACAGCGAGAACAAGAGGATACCAACCTCTCTGTAAGCATAATTCAGGATTCCATGACCGCCGAATTAGGTGCAGATGAACTTGTAAGAAACCGATTAGAAGAATGTGAACAGCGTTCACAGGAGACTGCGAATCATTCTCGAACACTAGCACAACGACTGGCCTTGGTTGAAGACAACGCCAGGCAAACCAACCGACTAGCAGAAACCGTGGACCGCCTTGTCGCGCTGATGGAACAAATTAATCTACATTAAGATTAGTGTAGTTTTTGTCTTGTAATCTATCTCGTAATCTAGGGACTATCTAGCACTACTCTATAAACTAGTCGGATGTAACCATTCCCGACACCTGTTGTAATATCTCTGTAGGATGTAACTTTTGAACTCACTTTATCTATCAGATATCCTTTGTTATCTCAACTCACATTAATTGTCATTTTCCATGTTGATGTTATGTATTACTGCTTTTATACATGTACATCTGTGACAATTACCAGCTCATACAAAATCTCATGTATCTTCATTGCTTTTATTGAAGAATCATGCCGCCAAAGACACGACCATACACCGATGCCCAGATTACCTCCCTTATAACCCAGGCTGTTACTGAAGCCTTGGCTCGGAATACTCCACCAAATTCCTCGAGAAACAGCGATGCCGCTGAAACCACTGCTGCTAAACCTTGTTCTTACAAGGACTTCCAGAACTGCAAACCTCTAAACTTTGCAGGTACCGAGGGAGCTATCGGTCTAATACGCTGGATCGAGAAAGTTGAATCGGTATTTCTTATCTGCAACTGTGCGGAGGGGGACAAAGTTAAGTTCTCTGTTAGTACTTTTACCGACACCGCACTCACGTGGTGGAACACCTATGCCCAAACTGTGGGCGTTGCCAATGCTTACAAACTTCCGTGGGAGGAGTTGAAGGAGATGTTAAGGGGTGAGTATTGCCCCAGGGATGAACTGAAACAACTGGAGCTGGAATTCTGGAACCATAAGATGCAAGGTAATGATATCACCGGTTACACCAACCGTTTCCACCAGCTGGCACTTCTGTGCCCAACCATGGTCGATCCTGAGTACAAGAGGATCGAGAAATACGTTGATGGACTGCCCGAAAAACTTCAGGACCTGGTGACTTCATCCAAACCAGGTACTATCCAGAACGCCATCCGTATGGCCCATGAACTCACGGCAAACGCTGTCCGCCGTAACACAACTTCAGCCCCACCTGCAAACAACAAACGAAAGTGGGAAGGAAACCCCAACTCGTCCAACCAAATCACCAACCGAAAGCCTGAGCCCCTTAGGGCTTATTCATCTGGCACTTCTGAGAGGAAAGGGTACGTTGGAAGCAGGCCCTACTGTCCCAAATGCAATCGTCATCACGACGGTTCCTGCCCTTGCACAAACTGCAAACGCTTTGGGCATCTGGCCAAGGATTGTCGAAACACCGGTGCCCCGAAGACTTGTTATGGGTGCGGAAGTCCTGGGCATTTTCAGAATAATTGCCCTAAGCAGAGAAACAACAACAGCAACAACAACAACAACAACAAACGGAACAACAACCCTGCTCGTAGCAGAGCATTTGTCATCAAAGCTGGGGAAGCTAGAGAAGACCCGAATGTTGTAACGGGTACGTTTCTTCTCAACGATCTTACTGCTTCAGTATTATTTGATACCGGTGCTGATAAAAGTTTCATATCTGATGAGTTTTGCCCACTACTTAATATCACCCCTTCGGCCTTAGATGTTAAGTACACTGTAGAGCTCGCAAATGGTAAACTCATAGAAACCAGTAGTGTGATACCTAATTGCACTTTAAACCTCGCAAATGAAACCTTCTCAATCGATCTAATGCCTGTTGAACTAGGAAGTTTTGATGTCATCGTGGGTATGGACTGGTTGTCCAAGCACCGGGCCGAAATTGCTTGCCATGATAAAATCGTCCGGATCCCTCTCGCCGACGGTAGTACCTTAATCATACAAGGGGAGACCGGTGGGTCGAGACGAAACTTAATCTCCTGTTTAAAAACCCGAAAATTTCTGAGAAAGGGTTACCCCGCAATACTCGCGCACATCACGGAGAAAAAGTCGGAGGAGAAGCGACTTGAAGATATGCCAATCGTTAGAGACTTTCCCGAAGTCTTTCCAGAAGAACTACCTGGTTTACCTCCACCTAGACAGGTTGAGTTCTCGATTGATCTCGTGCCGGGTGCCGCACCGGTGGCCCGAGCACCGTACCGCCTAGCTCCATCTGAACTTCAGGAGTTGTCCACGCAGTTACAGGAACTCCTGGATAGAGGATTCATCAGACCGAGTTCTTCACCTTGGGGAGCTCCGGTCTTGTTTGTTAAAAAGAAAGACGGTTCATTTCGAATGTGTATTGACTACCGAGAGTTGAACAAACTAACCGTCAAGAACCGATACCCACTACCTCGAATCGATGATCTGTTCGATCAACTCCAAGGATCAAGCTGTTATTCAAAAATTGATCTTCGATCAGGTTATCATCAGTTGCGTGTTCGCGATGCTGACATCCCAAAAACCGCATTCAGAACCCGTTACGGGCACTACGAGTTCCAAGTGATGCCCTTTGGTCTAACCAACGCACCGGCTGTATTCATGGACCTTATGAATCGGGTGTGCAAACCTTACCTCGACAAGTTTGTCATTGTTTTTATCGATGACATCCTTATCTATTCGCGAAACGAACAGGAACACGTACAACACCTCAGAACCATCCTAGAACTACTTAGACACGAGGAGCTTTACGCCAAATTCTCTAAGTGTGAGTTCTGGATAAACACCGTTCAATTCCTTGGACACGTTATCGACAGTCAGGGAATTCATGTAGACCCGTCGAAAATCGAAGCAATCAAGAACTGGCAAGCACCAACCACTCCCACCGAGGTACGCCAATTCTTGGGATTGGCCGGTTACTACCGTCGTTTCATCGAAAACTTCTCAAAAATTGCCAAACCCCTCACAGTGCTGACTCAGAAGGAAAAGAAATTTGATTGGACCGATAAACAAGAGTCGGCATTTCAACTCTTGAAATCCAAGCTTTACAGTGCACCCATTCTATCTCTACCCGAAGGCACCGATGACTTCGTGGTATACTGCGATGCTTCTCACCAAGGTCTCGGTTGCGTGCTGATGCAACGAGACAAGGTCATTGCTTACGCCTCCAGACAACTTAAAGTTCACGAGAAAAACTACACAACTCACGACCTCGAGCTAGGGGCCGTGGTGTTCGCTTTAAAAATCTGGAGACATTATCTTTATGGTACCCGCAGCACTGTATTCACCGACCACAAAAGCCTCCAACACATTTTCAACCAGAAAGATCTTAACATGAGGCAACGTAGATGGGTTGAATTACTCACCGATTACGACTGTGAGATCAAATATCATCCGGGTAAAGCAAACGTGGTTGCTGATGCTCTCAGTCGTAAGGAACGAACAAAACCACTCCGAGTCCGGGCACTCAGTATTACCATTCATAACGACCTCACCACCCAAATACACCTTGCCCAACTCGAAGCCCTGAAACCCGATAACTTCAAGAACGAGGCTTTGCGAGGCATGGACAGACAATTCGAGATCAGACCCAACGGAGTTAAGTATTTCTCTAACCGAATCTGGTTGCCTAATTTCGGGAACCTTCGGGACTTGGTGATGGATGAAGCTCACAAGTCCAAATATTCTATCCACCCGGGATCCGACAAAATGTATCACGGCATCAAGGAGTTTTACTGGTGGCCGAATATGAAAGCTGACATTTCTTTGTACGTCAGCAAATGTTTAACTTGTTCCAAGGTCAAGGCCGAGCACCAAAGACCTTCTGGATTGCTCCAACAACCTGAAATTCCTCAATGGAAATGGGAGCAAATTACCATGGATTTCATAACCAAACTACCTAAATCGGCGAGCGGTTGCGATACCATTTGGGTGATCGTCGATCGTCTCACCAAATCGGCTCATTTCTTTGCAATCAGAGAAACCGACAAAATGGAACGCCTTACACAAATTTACATCAAAGAAATCGTTTGCCAACATGGTGTCCCTCTCTCGATTATCTCTGACAGGGATGCCCGTTTCTCATCTCGCTTCTGGCAATCACTCCAAAAATCACTGGGTACCCGTCTCGATATGAGTACCGCGTACCATCCTCAGACCGATGGCCATAGCGAACGAACTATTTAGACACTGGAAGACATGCTACGAGCCTGCGTAGTGGATTCCGGCACAAATTGGGAAAGACACCTACCGTTGTGCGAGTTCTCGTACAACAACAGCTATCACACCAGCATTAAAGCTGCACCTTTTGAGGCACTGTACGGTCGTAAGTGCCGATCACCGATCTGTTGGACTGAAGTGGGAGAGAGTCAACTCACTGGTCCTAAACTCATACATGAAACCACAGAGAAAATCGTTGAAATCCAAAACCGACTCAAAGCCGCGCGTGATCGTCAGAAGAGCTATGCTGACGTGAGACGCAAACCACTCGAGTTCCAAGTTGGGGATCGAGTACTCTTAAAAGTATCGCCTTGGAAAGGCGTAATCCGATTCGGCAAACGCGGAAAATTAAACCCCAGGTACATTGGACCTTTTGAGATCCTCGAGAAGATAGGTCCAGTGGCATACCGATTGCAGCTGCCCTCTGAACTCAGCAGCGTGCACCCTACCTTTCACATTTCTATCTTAAAGAAATGTTTGTCTGACGAGACACTTATTATCCCCCTTGACGAGATTCGCATAGATGACAAACTACATTTCGTTGAGGAACCTGTCGAAATTATGGACCGTGAGGTCAAACAACTGAAACAAAGTCGTATTCCAATCGTCAAAGTCAGGTGGAATTCGCGGCGCGGTCCGGAATTCACTTGGGAACGGGAAGACCAAATACGACTCAAGTATCCCCACTTATTCACCGATTCTGCCCCTAACGCGACTTCGACTTAAATTTCGGGACGAAATTCTTTTAACAGGGGGAGAATGTAACAACCGGCAAATTAGGACTAGAATTAGTGCCTAATTCTTCGTTAATACATGTAATTAGTTCTGTGTTAGGCTAATTTATGTATCGAATTATATATATTGTTAAATATATATGAAAATGCGATTTGGTTAAATCGTACGCACTCTAAATCGAAAGTATTTCAATTCAATTTAATACGGACGTTGGTGACCAATTTTTTTAAATAACATTGTTATGTCAAAAATATTATTATGATAATATTTCATATTCATTTATATCGTACAAACAAAACGTACACAAGTTTAGATATTAAAACGCGCAAATTAAATAAACAAACTTACCTTTTTATGATTCAAATATAAAGTGATTAGAAAAATATTTAAATAAAATATTGCAAATAATTTGTATTTTAGAACGTACCATTTAATATTTAAAATAATTATTTAACGTTTAAACGACGGGGTAAACGAACACTGCGCGAGGCGCAGTGCGCAGACTGAAAATGGTGGAGGATTTAACCTCCCACCATTTCCTTTTCTTTCTTCATTTCTAAATTCCATTCTCTCTCTCTCTCTCTTTCTTTTACTTTCAATCACCAACCCACATTCATAACCAAAATCGTAAAATAACACCACAAAACATCGCCGAATCATACCACTCGTTTGGAGAAAAGTGACCAAGACAACACGATCTACATTCCTATCTTCTCGGATTTTTCATCCGACATTTTGTAAGTTTCCGACAAATCCCGACATCTCTCGTTTTTGATCATTTTTACTAGTTTATGGTTTAAATAGGCTTATTATGTTCATATAAGGGTTGGGTAAAAGATTTGGACCGAACGGAAACCGGAAAACTCATTTTCGGCACATTTTCCGGCCAACAGACCGCTACGTCGCACCTGGCCAGGGGCCTCTGCGACGTCGCGACCTACGTCGCACAAAAACCTCAACGTCGCACTAGCGACGCAGCCTATTACGTCGCATTAACTTGCGGACGTCGCACGTAGCGACGTAGACTTTAACGTCGCAAACCGAACCAACGTCGCATTAGCGACGTCGCCCCCTACGTCGCGTTGATTTGCGAAGGTCGCATCATGTGACGTACCTGCCTGCGTCGCACCTTACGTCGCTTGCAACGTCGCATGCTACGTCGCACAAACCAGAACCTTGAAAACTCACATTTTCACTAAGTGTCGAACTTTTACAACCTCAAATCCTTATACGATACGACCTAACAATCATAATAAAACATACTTTCCTATTACAATTACTTTAATTTACGTATTGAATGATAAACTTTAATTATAACAAATCACCAACGGGCCGTATACTTTGTTACGAACGCGAACAAACCAACATTTAAACACAACGGGTTGTATGAACAACTAGCCTAGATGGTCTTGCGAGACATCTACTTACTTAACCTTACGTGTTTAGGCACTAGAAGGTCACGGGTTCGGAGAACCTACTTGCTCTACTACTACTTGCTATTTACCACTGCTTGACTCAGGTGAGTCTTACGGCCCCACTTTTACTGTTTTAACTTATTGGGGGAGATGCATGCTACTGATTTCTTGAACACAAGTACTAAACTGTTTACTATACCAAAAGGAATTGCATGAGTTACTTACTATTTACTGAAGTCTCTCCATCATATATCGTTAGTTATGTACTTAAGCGCGAACAGTAGTTAATGGATCCATTAGGGAAATGACCCTCCCCGCCCGGGGTAGTAGCGCTACCACGAACCGTTATGTATAAACGGGCGACTATTATTTCGTTACTTATGCTTGCTCAATTACGAGCATGTCACGGGAGCAACTGATTATTTACGGGTTAAGCTTCGATTATGAGCCTCATGGCAATGGTATAACTTAATTACTTTACTTTTGCTGGATTTGCAAATACTTGATATACGCCTGTGGGCACTACTGATGAAATCTTGTGTTCAAACTGATTATTTACTGATAAACCTGTGAGATTCACCAACCTTTTGGTTGACCCTTTTTAGCATGTATTCTCAGGTACACTTACGGAGTAGGATCACTCCAGGATCACTAGCTAGAGTCGCATGATTTCCAAACTGCATTTAACGGAGATTCTTTGGCATTATCTTTTGTAGCTATGGTTATGTAATAGAATCTCCCGCCACATACGCGGACTCTAGGCTTACATATTTTTGTAAAGAAAACTATATGTTTTCAAACGATTAATTTATGGAATGTAACTATTTTACAAAACGTCTCATTTAGAGGTCGTTTGCTGTATATCTTGTGCTTTGTATATTGATTAGTAACACCCAAGTATGCTTCCGCAAATCACTAAATTTGGGGGTGTTACAGAGGGAGCCAGGGAGGGGGTGGTGACTGATGTCCATAGACTTTAATTATGGCTAGGGGAGCATGGTGTGGTCTTGTCAAATACACTAGATTTTTTTATGAGATATGCTATAAATAACTACTCCGTATTTAACAAAATAGTCAAGGGATTATTTTGTTAAATGAGTTTGGTCAAGGGATCAAATTTGTGATTTTGTTAAATTTATTATGACACAGCAATTATTAATTCTATAAATAAATACATGTTCCTCTTTCGATTAAGGCAAGTTCATATTTACCGTCCCCCTGCTATGGAGACTCTTATCCTCCACAGTAGATCTGGCCATGAAAAGCAATGCTCCAACATGGCCTGTTATTGTCAATTTCACTCGTGTAGTATTACTGATTCTTACAAAAACTTGTATGTCCATTACAGTTGTGGACATGTATCTTCTGCCATAAACTTCACTTACAACACGCCAATTTCTGTTACTGTGGCAAAAAACGAGAAGCATTTGGCTCTTCTAGACCATTTCTGAAGGTGTCATATTCATTCTTAAACATAACAGTAAAAAGAATGGAAGATGTGTATCAACTTAGTGCGAAATGCATGGATACATCTTTCTCGCTACAATCATTTGTGTATAAGCTTAGCAACTTCGTGCATTTTTGGGTCTTAAATGTACGTGTTGTTTGACATTTTGTGTTTGTGTTTTAATGTTTCACTTGTTTGTTTAGTTTGTTGGGCTTCCTGAAATTGTGTGTCTTGGGATAAGGACTTGATCGAGCCGAGCTGTCTATAATCTAGATGCTTTTGACCTCAATCAGACTTGTTTTAATTTGTAACTGAAATCTTTGTAATCTTAAAGATTTTTAGGAGTATTTTTTGTGTGTGTGTGGATGTGGTACGAAATTTTTTTAAGTGTTGAGTACATTGGATCAACTATATTGGTCAATCAATTTTCTCGTCTCCTATTTTAGTTACCAATTATGATTTTCATATGTTACCACAACATTTCTTTCTCATTGAACAAATTAAAAAGACATTTATACTTAAACTATTAAAATTAACATACATAATTGAAATTAATAGTGCCATAGGACAATTTTTTAATCTCTTAATTAATAATGAAACATTACGTTATTTCTTATACAAATAATTCAAAGTCTCTCTCTTTTGATTCATAGACCTCTCGAGTTCTTTGAGTTGCTTCCAAAGATGTTCATACTTCTTCTTTTGTTTATTGAGTTTTTTGGTCCATAGGTTAACTTGAATATGCATTACTTCATCCCTTTGCGTTGCATAATTTAAAAGATCCATCATTGGAGAAGGAGGACGTGGAGGTATATCATTATCTGGAATTCGAGAAGATGATGCCAATGCCATTATTATATATTGTTTTTTAAAGATGGTCTTTTAAGAGTTTATTAATAATTAATAATGTGGACTTTGGATTTTGATGTATATATAGGCAAAAGAAATTGAATTGAAGGCATTTAATTTTATTTAATCTACTACAATCACCGAAGGTGATTTTCACTATTTTTAACCTATTCAAACTCACCTACACACTATTTCAACTCAATCACAATTAATATTATGTATTAACTTACACAAATTATAAACTTTTATAATTTATAAATATAACTAAGATCGAACAACCCAATTATGTTTAGATTTTCCATTATAAATGAAAAACTTCATAAAAAGAATTAATTGTAATAGATGAGTAAAAAATGTATGAATTTAATTATATCAATAGCCCTTTGGTCTAGCACTATGTACAGAAATCTATCAATTGAGAGGTTATGTGTTCGAGTCTCATGAGAGACAAGTGCACATTAATCATGTGAGTTAAATTGTAGTATTCTTTTTTTTTTAAGCACTTAATAATTTTGTGCCAATTGATAACTTTTTTTTAATATTAAATTACAGAAAGTAAGAAATTTCTTTAATAATATTGAAGTTTCAAGTTTATAGAAGATTTATGAATTAATATCTTGAAGTATTTTTTGTTAGGTGACACCTGGCACCATATTAGGTGCTACTGTGTCAACTTAATGAACATATATATATATATATATATATATATATATATATATATATATATATATATATATATATATATAACAACAACCAAAGATAATTTACATGCATGTCACAAAATATATAAGGTCGCCATGAACCGATCCATATACATTAATTAATTAAACTTAAAAATGTGTGGGGAACCGGATTAAATATTGATTAATTCTTCCACCTGTATAATACGAGTAATTAAAAGTCAATCGTAATTGAAAAACTTTTCGATGCCCCCATTCCCCCAACAAGCAAATCAATTTTATCGTCGACTTTTAATACTTTAATTATATATTAATTAATTAATTTATAATTAATAAATAATTAATAAGCATTTTGTTAAAATAGAATCAATATATCTTGAAGCGGTTAAAAGCATTAATGAACCGATCCAAAACATATAAGACCGCCACATTTTCTTTAATAGGAATAAAATTTTAATACAAATAAAAATTGTTAAAAAAGTCAAATATATGTCTGGAAAGTGGGCTGGGGAGGGTCAGGGAGGGGGTGGTACAGGTATCATAGACTTGATAAGGCTAGGGATAGGAACATTGTGTGGTCTTGTCAACCGGATTAAATATGGCCACCCGTCTATTAAGTTTATTTATCATCAGACGTAAATGCAAATTTTTCATGACCAAGTCGATCCCCCAACAGCCAAATCAATTTCATTAATTAATACTCATTATTTGTTAAATGAATGAATCAACAATGTTGAAGCGGGAAAAAATTATTAAATCGATCCAAAATTATTAAAAATATTAAACCGGATTAAAACTCTCATATCAATTTGATTTGATTTGTATATTTCTACGACGATGATGATTTGCTATTATAAAAATAACTAATGCTTTAAAAAAACAATTAAGAAAAACATTGACCAAGTGCCTTAAATTTTGACTAACATAATTTTTTGACACCGTTTGGCATAATAGTTTCATTGTTTCAAAAACATAAATACCATGCAACACTGAAAGTCTGAAACTACTGTTCTTTTCTAGAACCGTGGTCTATATATATGGAGTATTTTTTTAGAAAGGACACATATATATATATATCAATACACTGTTCTAAACAGTAATCAACCATTGGCTTCGGCAGTCACTTTTGCAATGGGGATTGATATATACAATATGGGTTTTGTTTTTTCATCCACCAAAACTTTGCTATAATGTACTTGTACTATGTGCTTAAATGTTTGTACAGTTTGGTGTAAACATCAAAAGTTATGTTGTACAGTATATGTCAACACCCATTTGCAATACACTCATCGATCAATTGTTCTATATTCTATGTATCAATTAATAATCAATATATCAACCGCTGTTTATTTTTTTAAATTGAGAATATGTATCGGCATACCCAATTATAAATACACATTACTCCGTTAGCTTTGGCAATCACTTTTGCATACAATCATCCGGCACAATCACCTAAATTGGTAAAAATAGCATCATCCAAACAACAAAATGAATCAGTTCCATATGAAGTTCTCACGTTTTGGTGATCTTCTTTCAGAACAATATTCATTCACGACCGCAATTTCTCTGTTTACTCGTCCGTCAATCATAGCCGAATCAAATCTCAACGAACGGAATAAAATATTCCTTAAGGTCACTATTATGCTTTTTCTCAAAACGTATTCACATTTTCCATTACTCTGGCAAAAAGCCTGGCAGTTTTGCTGATTCTTTCAAAAACATATCTTTTGCCGAACAAATGAAATTTTGCATCACAGAAGTCCTTGCAAGGTATATCTTGTTATTCGTCCGAGTTCTTCAATTGGAGATCAAAATAGATCGAGTATGTAACAATACGTGGTTATAATTATATAAGCTACCTAGGTTAAATGTTACTCAATCATACAGTATTATATTGTACGTACTATACGTACGTTGTTATGTAATTTTATGGTATCAGTGTGGGGTGTTAGTATATTAAATCAAATTGTTACATGGGAATTATATATAAAGATGAAGCAAAACAAAAAAGAATTTGGAACATGGGAATTATTTATATAAAGATGATCAAGTTTCAGCACCGGATTTCTGCAGAAACTGCAACGAGATTTATTGTTCGTATACAAGGTTTTGTTATGTCTCAATTGTGTATTTGGGACTCAAACATCGCGTTCTGCTTTGTAATAATTTGAAGATGAGATTAATGATAATGGAACCAGTGAAGATGAAAAGGCTAGAGTAAATTATCATCAACTGAACATGTACATCATATCAATATATACTATGTTATTTTTGTGTTCGTAGTTTAAATTTTCAATCGTATGAATTAATTAGCTCATGTACATCGCCTTCTGCTTTGTAGAAGAGAATGATTATGATAATGGTACGAGTGAAGATGAAAAGGCTAGGATAAACTATCATCGATAATATCGTCGACCTTTATTAACTTTAATTTATAAAAAATTAAATAACTAAAAACCGATCCAAACTTTCATATAACAGCCTTCATTAATCATTATATACCAAAACTTCAACATTCAAATATTGTCTTTTGGGCCGATCCATGAACATCTTGGCATGGTCCAAACAAATGAACAATACCCGAGGAAATAAAGGGATCGTATTAATTACGGCCTTTTGGGCCAAAACCCTGAAGGCTACGATCCTGCATGCACAAGGAGGATCGTCACTCGATCAGAAGAAATGCTCGAACATATCTTACCCACTAGTGAGTCTGATACATTAATCGCCCATCAATCTTCCATCACAAGAAAAACCGTGTGATATTATCTGGAACCTCTTTCAGAGATATTCCGTTAGAAAATGGGTATCCGATAGTATCACACGTGTTTATACAATACGTTTGATCGACGTCTCCTTTTTCTTCTTGATTTCAACACCAATAGAGAATCTACTAACATTCTTGAGTTCCAGAAGAGAAAGAAAACCTCACACTTCTGAAGAAACAAGTAGATTCGTCTAAGGATGCCAAAAATTTTAAACAGAGAAATCTCGGTTGAAGAGTTGAGTATTTGTTAATTTCTTTTTGATAGATCTGATCACGAAAAGTGAATTTGATAGATATTTGAGAAATTAGATGAGAGAGGATCAGTCTCTGACCATTAGATACTTGAATGAGGATCATATTGGGAACTTAATTAATTGATGATCATATTTAGGGTTTGGATGAAAAAGTGACCTAATGTGTATGTATATTTATACTACAATGAGAATGAATACCATTCCATTAATGAATGAATCAAATGCTAACAAGTAACACCTACCGGCGCGACTCTAACCTTTTGCATATCTATCTATCTATATATATATATATATATATATATATATATATATATATATATATATATATATCTATATCTATATATTTAAAAATTAAATCTGATTATGAAATTATAAAATAAAAAAAGAAGCTATTGAAGCGTAATAATAGTTTTACCGGAGGGTTAGTTTTACCCTACTAATTGTTTCTTACAATTGAAGCGGGATAGTTTTACCCGCTTCAAAATAAATTTACTAGTGGCGGTTTATAAGTAACTGCTACAACTATTTATCACAATTGAAGAGGGAACGTTTTACCCTCTTCAAAATGAATTTACTAGTAGCGGTTTAAAAATAACCGCTACAAATTGGTTACCCCAATTGAAGCGGGTTCATTTACCCGCCATAAATGTTATTACTTGAGGCGGTTTAACCTTAACCGCTGCATTTGTGTAGTTGGGACCCCACTTTTTGACTGGTAAACCGCTACAAATTAGATAATTGGACCCACTTTATAATCCATATAGCGGTTTTCACTTAAAACCGCTATAAAGCTGCGCTCTTTTTACTCGTTTTTGTACTAGTGAGTGCTGTTTTGGGGATTAAGGCTAAGTTGCAAGCCAACGTGACTTCTACAAATCTTGCCGATAGTACGATGCATTTTCGATGTATATGTGTTACCTCACTTTTGGATATTGATTATATTATTGGTTACATATGGACATTCAGGTGTTCATGGTGGATGATATGTCATGGTGGATGATATGTTTCAGAATCAACAATTCAAACTTGATTGCCCTCCTCAAAATTTCACGTCTTTGTCAACAATGGTATGATATATATGTTTATTTATATCTATGTCTTTTTTGGAAGTTTATTTTGTATTTTGATATATTATTTTTTGTTTCATTTACAGCACTAATAGATAAGAGACTAATGCAATGTATGTTAAAGATCGTATTTATCTTTAATATATGCTGTTAGGAGGACTTAGTTTGTTGTTTAGAGGATTCTACCTTTCAGGACCAACATTGTTCTAGAAATGAGGGGCTTTGGTGGCTCGCTTCCTGTTTTGTGGACTCTTTAGCAACATTAAATCATCTAGCTTGGGTACAAAGAAGTTCTCCAGGTAAATCCATTGAAGTACATGCTTCAGTTAATTTTTTAAATCTGTATGATTAGCTTATTTAAGTTTGTATGATGTATGAATTTGATGAATCTATGGCTAAATTAATTATTCAGTCTGGTAGCACTCTTATGTAAAGTTTCAAGCTTCTATTAGTAGTTGATTTAGGTTTTTATTCATGCCTAATGATTAGCTCTTCTATTCCAATGTACTCAGACAATGGCCCATGGCAAGAGATGGAGATCATAAAGGTATTACTTCTACATTTCCTTCTTTTTTATGCAAGTTCGTTCAATGGGTTTGTTCATGATAATGGCCTGACCTAGCAGCTAGCCTAACACATTAGATTGTTTATTTTCTCCACTTTACTGTTAAATTGGCTAAAATAATTAGGAATAATCTGGCTTTCATCGACACATCTAGCTTGTGGATGTGCCTTTTGTAATTGTCGATGTCTCATTTACTAGATCTTGGATTTTGATTTAACAGGGCAATGGTGAATGCTGAATGCTGTAAGGAATGACAAAACGTGGTACCACAGGCATTGCAGATCGGCCTGTTGTGTTTGTAACCCACATGTGCGCTAAATGGTGGCTCTATTGTTCAATTACCAATTATGTAATATCCCTGAAAAAGTCTTGTCTTAATTTAATAAGTATTTTGTCATGAAAATGCAAATGCACTCTGACAATATTTGTATGAATATTTCCTTTCAATATGCAATGGTTAGATCAGATTCTGAAGCAATTGGCCTACAGATATTGAAAGTGTTTTCTGGAGCTGTGTAAACCTGAACATGAGGTCTACCTGGAAAACTGTTTTACCCTTTCATTTTTTATGGTGACAAAATGGGTGGGTCGGTTTATTTGAGACAAAATGAATTGGGAAGTATAGAACACTGTAGACCCATTCTTCAAGTAAATAGGTCAAAGTTAATGCAACTGTTTTAAGACTTTGTAAAGTTCGATCTTCTATTCTTTTTAAGGTTCACAGTTGCGATGAATCTGTTTGGTTTTAACATTTGAGGGGTCTATTTTGTAATTAAATACTTTAATTATGGTGTTGAACCGGAACCAAAAAGTTGTTCATGTGACGTACAAAGACAGAACTTCTTTGTCACTTTTGTGAATTGGTTGGGTCTGTGCGGGTAAAATGTCGATCGAATTTTGTCTCACCTCGACGACAACATGTGGGTTTCATATTATATTTGCTTCATTGTGAAGAAGACTGGTAATACGCTATCTTTTTGTAATGGAACTAAGATAGGTTATTGAATCCAATGTACGTTTGGTTTTTGGGAGTCTTGGTATTCTTCTTAAGAGTTATAGGTATTGATTTATTTGTCCATCATTTATATGGATGTTTTATTTATAAGGTTAATCAAAGTGTTTATGGAGTAGTTTAATTTTAATTTTAATATATGAATATTGCCTCACTATTGCAAACAAATCATTGAATTATACGTTATATTCTGTAAGATATATGAAGCAGGATACCATTCCAAATGAAAAATTTTAATACTTTATTAATCTACCATTTACATAATTGTAAATCTACCATTTACCATTTTTTTTTTTAATATCTAAACTGTGTCTTTATTCATCAAGTTGATCAAGGTGTTTTAATAACATATTTAAATGTGTTGCAAGCAGGCACTGCACATTGAGGAAGTGAAATTCAAAACATTTAATATTGCCTCCAACCCGAGGGAAGTGGAACGCCAGCAAAGACTTCAAAGCCTTATTATCACAATAGTACTCGGTTTGGGATCGAGTATATCAGTACCGGATATGCGTTTTTAGTACACGAGTCATATGTTATATTCAATGACACATGGTAAATTATTTAGCCTTAATTACATTCCCGGGTTCCTGGTCTATTAAGCTCACCTTCTTAACGGTTTAGTCAATTTGTTTTTTCACTTTAAACAATTGCTACTTTTTTTCCTTTATATATATAATTTTTAACTGTTTTTTTTAACTAAAAAAAAATAAAGTCACCCGCGTTGCCGCGGGTCTTGTATCTAGTTATTATTATAATAATACTAATAAATAATAATAATAATAATAATAATAATAATAATAATAATAATAATAATAATAATAATAATAATAATAATAATAATAATAATAATAATAATAATAGTAATCTAAATATTAATAATAATAATAATAATAATAATAATAATAATAATAATAATAATAATAATAATAATAATATTCAATTAATCCATTGATTGTTGGGATAGTTTATAAATAAAATTTGCAACATTTGTGATTTTAGTATTTCTGTGATATATTTGTATGTATAAAACTTTGAACTTCATTGTTTTATATATGTTTTAGTATTTAATAATAATAATAATAACAATAATAATAATATTTTTAAATTATTAGTAATAAATTTACAACTGCAGAAAAACAATATCAACATTTGACGTGCTTCGTAAGGGTTTAAAAACAAAGTTTTTTTGTAACTTATGTCACACGTTTGTTTGTCTTTCATTTTCTTACAAATCCTATGTGTCATAAAAATATTTTCCTAAATTTTTCAATTTGTTCTTATTTATACCACATTTTTTGGGATGCCAATTCTTTTTTTGATTAAGCAAATCATGTTATTGATGAAGATATTTCCTTAAAAATGTAAAGTTGATCAACCACTTTGTTATTAATTCGATTTCTAAAATAGTTACATTTTATGTGAATAGTAACCAAATTCATACATTAATAATAATATCTTTATTTTAAGGTGTTGCATAACATTACATGTTCTCACACCTCTATTTAAATCCGTTGTTTCATGCTAATAATTTACTACCTTCGTCCCACAATAATTATACAGTTTTAACTTTTTTAAGTATTCCTTTTCAACTTTGACCTTAAATATTTTTATTTGTGTTATATAATACTTGATGAGAATTATACCAATCCTTTTATCCCCATTACATAGCAACTTTCAACCTTATTTTCATTGACACTATAGTTCGCAATTACCATTAATAAGGGTCAATATGTCATTTTTTCAATAATTGAAAGGAAAAACATACTGATTAATGATTCTGATTTACAACACCTTTAAGTTAACAATATTAATATGTTTGGCTACTTTAACTAAATAATATATATATATATATATATATATATATATATATATATATATATATATATATGATGAAAAGTCTAAAATATAGTTACTTTTATATTATTCTTCAAATTATAATTATGCCACGTAACTTTCCATTTTTAATAATTTTAATATTATTATAAATCATTTTAAATAATGGTTAATAATAGTTTAATCCCCACACTTTTATCTTTTTTCGTTATAATTCTTCTAAATTTTTTTCTAAATGTTTAAACACCTTAACTTATAGATTGACCAAAATTTAATCATTTAAGTTTATTTTGACTAGGTATGTTTTACTTTGATTAACACAAAAGTTAAGTATACCATTTGTTTCATTGCCATTGGCTCATTGAGTTTATTTCATTAATAATCAAATTTCATTCATGATCAACTATATGTAGACATTTCACAAGTTAAACATATTGGTAGATTGAAATGTTAAGTTGAGACAATAATATTAGAAACTATTACTTATATGTTGCTTATATTAAAGTTGTAATGTTTAATTGTAATATTTAATTGTAATATTTTATATTAGCATTTGTGAATATGGTATATTTATTTCTTATGTCACAAAAACTTTAAAGTTTTTGTTCGCATATGTTTAGGTTGTTATATACTGTTTTTCTATTTTCACCATGACAAATTTATAGTTTTCAATTAAAATATTGACATTGTTAAAAAATTTTGTAATATATAATAGTTTTGCATACATTACTGTGCCATCACGAGCTCAAAGATCAACAATTTTTTACAAATACATGTAATACTTATTATTTCATTGTGTTTTATTTGGCTACATATATTAATTTCGACAATTTATTATAATAGTTTGATTACTTTATTATATAGTTTGGTTTATGTTATTATTTATTTTCAATTCTCAATGACAATTGCACCTTTTAAAAGTTAACAACACTAATTCATTAGACTACTTATAAATAAACATATAATTGTATTTTTTAACGACCGTGCATCGCACGGGTTAAAAACCTAGTATAGATATATCTTAGAATAAGGTTCAAATGAGTACAACATTTTTGAGTAATAATGGAGGAACCAACCAGAATATGCAATGTGTCACTTTTTTCTCTTTCCTCCACATTTTTAAAAATTAAATATCTCTCAAACGGTAAGTCGAAAAATCATAAAAATTGCACCATAATAATCAGCGTTTTATTCTCTTCAATTAGAGATGTGACAAGGTGTACTTTCGACGAACTTTTTTTTCTTCGTTTTTTGGTGGGTTTTGAAAACAACTAACACATGTGTTACCGTTGAGTAACACATGTGTTACCGTCGAGTAGTAGGTTTTGAAAACAACTAACACATGTGTTACCGATGAAGTAACACATGTGTTACAGACGAGTAACACATGTGTTACCGGCGAGTAACACATGTGTTACCGCGAGTAACACATGTGACACCAGCTACTAACACATGTGTTACTAATTTTGTACCATTTACAAAACCCAAAAAAAATAAAAATATTCGAAAGTATGACTTGAGGGACGGCAAATCGAAGAGGATAAAAAGCTGAAAAATATGGTGCAATTTTCATGATTTTTCGACTTACCGTTTGTGAGATATTTGATTTTAAAAAACAAAGGGGGAAATGGGTTATTGTGACACGTGGCACATTTAGGCCTGTAAACGAATCGAACGAACACGAACGGAGTCTGTTCGTGTTTGTTCATTAAGGTTTTGATGAACAAACGAACGAACACGAACGGATAGGCGAACGGATTTTGTTGTTCATGTTCGTTCATTAAGAAAATTTGCTTGTTCACGAACACAAACGAACGTACACGAACAAACACATAATTTAATGTATTTCTTCATTAATACTCTAAACGAACCTCAACAAACACACACACACACACATATCTACACATCTACACATATATTATATAACTTGAAACTTTGCGATGCATATCCAACATTACAAAATGATCACAATATGGAGATAAATTCATGTACTTAGTCCGATCGTTGGAAAGAGTAGCACATCTGGAACTAGTGGAGGGAGAGAGTGGATGTGTTTTTGGAGTGGAGGGAAATGTGATATGGAAATATAAGGTAAAAATATCTAGCTGTTTAATATTATCAAATGAAAATATCAAAATATTAATAAAATTCTATTTAATATTTAGCTTTATCAAAATAATATATACAAATATGTATTAATTTAATTAAACTATTAGTTAATAAACGAACATTTAACTGAACGTTCACGAACATGTTATCGAACGTAAATGAACGAATGAGACATGTGTTCATCTTCGTTCATATAATTAAACGAACGTAAAAATTTGTTCATATTCGTTCATATAACGAAACGAACGAACATAAACGAATTTCCCGCCGAACGGTTCGTTAATAGTTCACCGAACGTTCAGTTCGCTTACAGGCCTAGGCGAATTATGAGTGGTTCCTCCATTCTCACACAAAATCCCATTCTCATTTGAACCTTACCCATATATCTTAATATCTCTATCGTCACTACGTCAGTTTTGATAAATTTGTTTAGGGTTTGGGCCCAACTTTGAGCACACTACCTTTTTAGCCCAGTAGTAATAGTATGTGGACTAGTTTTTTTTCAGTCCAACATATCTATTTTTATTGAATGAGATAGCAGAGATGATGTAACATCCTCTCTTCTGGTCCGGTAATTTCTAATTTTAAATTGATATATTTAATCGTATTAGAAATTATTTGATATTATTTGTGTATTTGCGAAACGTAATTAAATAAGCCTTAGGACTTATTGTGCTTAGTAAATTATTGATTGTTTTGATTTACTATAGTTGACGGTGCAATAAAATAAGTTTCTCGCAAATGGTTTTTAGGTTCCAGGCAATAGATTGAAACGGGACTAGATTTAAGCAGATACGGGTCGGTGTTAAAAGTGGACCGACTTAAATACTTTCCCAAATAGGAAAGATCTTCACTTTCCATATTTAGTATAAACCCTAAAACTAAAAACCTTCAAAACCCTTGTAAACCAAGATTGAAACTAAGTGATTTTGGAGCTATGGTCGATTGTTAGTATAATCATCATCTTCACCTAGTTGAAATTCATTGATTGTAAGTTAATTTTCATGTTTTAATTCATGATTATGATTAAGTGTGATCTTTGAATGAATTGGTGTTAACTTGATGTTATTACATGTTGTAATATGCTTAAATGATGTTATATAGGCTGAAACATGTTGCTGTAATCGTTGTTGTGGTTATTTGGTTATGAATTGTACTTGCTGAGTTAAGCCATGGCAGGTTCAGGGGTTTCTGCGCGAAACCCGGGAATCCGGCGGATTCCCCTGAATCCGGCGGATTCCCCCGAAAGTGAAAAACTAGAAGTTTAGTGAATACGGCGTATTCAGGAACGTATTCAAGAACGTATTCGTTAGAAATTGGTCTGGTCAAAATTGGAAACGAAATGGTGTTGAATCCGGTTGGGAATCCGGCGGATTCAAATGAATCCGGACGGATTCAGATGAATCCGGCGGATTCAGCCTTTTTTCAGAAAAATTGATTTTTGATAAACTTCATCTAATCCCTAAGGTGTTAATATTATTTGATAAGTTTGTTAATGTACTTGACAAATGTGCATATGTATTGATTGTGTTATATATGTTGTGAAACGTATCTATATATATAGTATTC
The DNA here is from genome assembly GCA_949592205.1 of Helichrysum umbraculigerum. Lineage (NCBI taxonomy): Eukaryota > Viridiplantae > Streptophyta > Magnoliopsida > Asterales > Asteraceae > Helichrysum > Helichrysum umbraculigerum. Next base: position 133,546,215 of record CATIUR010000003.1, on the reverse strand, counting down.
GAATAAAAGCGATGGTTTTAAGAACGTTGTTACTAACTTATATTTGATTTTGATTCTCAGATAATCAAAGAGCTCAGCGAGATAAGACAGCTGAGTAAGTGAAACGAGACAATCAGGTGAGTGGATTTGAAACTCACTGTTTGATTTGGTTGTGTCAGTTTGATTTCAATCAGTAATTATAGGATTACTATTGATAGTATGTTAACCTTGAAATGATATGCCATTTGATTGGTTGTTTGTTGAACATTGAATTGAAATGTATATTCCAGAGGTCAACTAGATTGTCGGTTGGACTTGATTGCTAATGTTGGTCAACACATGGTTGCGTACATGTGTTGATGGAGATTAGCATTTAGTTAGCGGTTAATCACTGTTTTGGCCTACAGTTGATTTAAGTGTTCTGATGGGGCCACCCGGAACAGGGTCTCTAGGAACCACCGTTCCTCTTGACGATAATTGTTGCATTATTGATTGTGAACAGATTGCTAGCTAAATTGAATTGTAGTGGATAATTCATTCACTTAGCTTTGTGCTAATCCCTCAAATTACTTCCTGCAGGTGATGTATATTATGTGGGTAAACAGGAAGGACGTTTTGGTGCTGGGAATGTTTGAAACTTGCAACTCTGATCCAGTTTGTAATAAATAATGTATTATAGCATATAATGCCCCGGGTTTGTAAACATGTTAACTATGTTTGTTTAATAGTTAAACATATTGTATAAAGGTTTGCGAAAATTTCTAGCAGGATTCTAATAGAATATGTATTTCAATTGTTCGCTTCCGCCAAACTTAATATTATATTGTGGTATTAAATGAGGGGCGTTATAAGTTGGTATCAGAGCAATAGTTTGGGGAAATTGAATATGATTGTATGTTCAATCCTAAACTTTGATTGTGTTGTGTCAAACATTCTTGGGAATGGGATTATGTACTGAATGTGAAACTGTTAGTAGAATAGTTGCTAACGACTAATGATTTGTAAGCTGTTGTGGTGTTTACAGATATGGCGGATAACGAGCAACTACCTGTTAACCCTAATAATGCCTCAAGGCGTGAAGTTATTGCTGAGACTCATGATGACCGTAATGAACATGCTGGTACTTCTTTCCATGCCAGAGAGGAGGTAGAAAGGGATCGGTATTTGCTTCATTTGGAAGAGGAAAACCAAGCGCTTAGAATGTATAAACAACAAAAAGAGGCTGAATCCTCTCATCCTGTGTTTGGTACGATTTCACCGCCAAAGCAAAAGGTGTGTTCTTTTAAAACCTTTATGAGCAGTAATCCATCTGTGTATTCGGGTAGTACGAATCCTTCTGTAACTCTGGATTGGTTGAGAGATGTTGAAAAGAAATTTGAAGTCTGTCAATGTGAGGAAGAACTAAAAGTTCCTTATGCAACTCAACTTTTAAAAGGAGCAGCTATGAATTGGTGGGATTCGATTACTTCTGTATTATCTTCTTTTCAGAAAGCTTCTATCCGATGGTCTGACTTTCGTAATAAAGTTTGTAATCAGTATTGTTCAAACTATGATATAGCTCGGATTAGAAAAGAGTTTATGGATTTGCAATTAACTGATAACATGTCAATGGATGATTTGATAAATCAGTTCACAGAGAAACTTAGGTTTGTTCAGCAGTGGATTCCTGATGAGAGAACTCAAATAAAACAGTTTGTGGGTACTTTACCTAATCATTATCGAACTTCAGTGAGATTAGCTGGCTCTCTTTCTCAAGCTTTTATGTTAGCTCGATCTGTTGACAGTGATTTGAAACCTCAACAAGCACCAAGTAAAGAAATGGTTCCTCAGAAATCTAAGAGTGAATTTTCTGGTAAAGGTAAGCAACGGTGGCAAGGAAATCAGCAGGGTAAGAAACAAGAAAGTCATGGTGGTACTTCTGATCGTCCCAATTGGTGTATTAAATGTAGAGCTAGACATTTTGGACCGTGTACTGTGCAAACCACTAGATGTGTGAAATGTGGCGTGATTGGTCATGAAGCCAAAGATTGTGTTTTTCCTACTTATGTGTGCTGGAATTGCCATAAGGAAGGTCATCGTGCAAATCAGTGTTCTGAGGCTAAGAGACAGGGTTCTGGGTCAGTTGTTGGTTCATCAGCTTCTTCCGGTCAGAAGCGGAAGACTCCGCCATCTGCAGTTAGTAGGGCTTTTCAAATGACAGTGGATGAAGCTGTCCATACAGATGACGTGATCACGGGTACTTTTCTTGTAAATTCTGTACCAGCTCGTGTTTTGTTTGATTCTGGGGCAAATTGTTCTTTTGTATCCATGTACTTCTGTGATAAGTTGAAAATGATGCCTACTGTGATAACAAACCCAGTTGAAGTAGAAATAGCTAGTGGCAAGTCGGTTCCTGTTACCACCTCGGTAATTGGAGCTAGTATTATGATAGATGGCCAGACTTTCCCAATTTCCTTTTTGTTGATGCCAATTGCTAGTTTTGATGTGATTATTGGTATGGATTGGTTAAGTCAGTATAAAGCAAGCATAGATTGCCACAATAAGCTGATTAGAATTCCAATATCTGAAGAGTCATATGTCGTGGCTCGAGGAGAACGGGATAATGTTTGTATACCTTTGATTAGTATGATGAAAGCTAGGAAATCTTTGTCCAAGGGCTGTGAATCGTATCTAGCTTATGTAATTGATGCTAAGTTAGAAAAGAAGTCCCTTTCTGATGTACCGGTTGTTTCTGAGTATCCGGAAGTGTTCCCTAATGAGTTACCTGGTTTACCACCGGTTAGGGAGGTTGAATACCAGATTGATCTTGTTCCTGGCTCTTCACCTATAGCCAAAGCCCCTTATAGATTAGCTCCATCTGAGATACGTGAAATGATGAATCAGATACAGGAGTTGTTAGATAAAGAGTTTATTAGACCTAGTTCTTCTCCCTGGGGTGCACCAGTTCTGTTTGTGAAAAAGAAAGATGAGTCTTTTTGAATGTGCATTGATTATAGGGAATTGAATAAACGGACTGTAAAGAATAAGTATCCTTTGCCCAGAATAGATGATTTGTTTGATCAGTTGCAAGGATCTTCGTTTTATTCAAAGATTGATTTGAGGTCAGGTTATCATCAAGTTCGTGTTCGTGATTGTGATATTCCAAAAACTGCATTTCGAACCAGGTATGGTCATTTTGAATTCCTGGTTATGCCTTTTGGATTAACGAATGCTCCAGCAGTTTTTATGGATCTGATGAACCGTGTTTGTCGACCTTTTCTTGATAAATTTGTGATTGTATTTATCGATGATATTTTGGTATATTCTAAATCCGAATCAGAACATGGGATGCATTTGAGGTTAGTATTGGAGACCTTAAAGAGAGAACATTTGTATGCAAAGTTTTCGAAATGTGAATTTTGGATTCGGGAAGTACAGTTTTTGGGTCATATCATTTGTAATGAGGGTGTTAAAGTTGATCCTTCGAAAATTGAAGCTGTAATGAATTGGAAAGCTCCAAAGTCTGCTTCTGAAATAAAGAGTTTTCTTGGTTTGGCGGGTTATTATCGGAAGTTTATTAAAGATTTTTTCTAAAATTGCCGGTTCATTGACTAAACTAACCCGTAAGGATGAAAAATTTGTATGGACTGAACAACAGGAAGCTGCTTTTCGGACTCTGAAACATTTGTTATGTCAGGCTCCTGTGTTAGCATTGCCAGATGGGTCCGATGATTTTGTTGTTTATTGTGATGCATCTATTGCTGGTTTGGGTTGTGTATTAATGCAGCGAGATCGTGTGATTGCTTATGCTTCTCGTCAGCTCAAACCTCATGAAAGAAATTATCCTACCCATGATTTAGAACTTGCAGCTGTTGTATTTGCTTTAAAAATCTGGAGACATTACTTGTATGGTACCAAATGTGTTATTTGTACAGATCACAAGAGTCTTCAGTATATATTTTCACAACAAGAGTTGAATATGCGGCAGAGACGATGGTTAGAATTAATCAAAGATTATGATTGTGAAATTAAATACCATACAGGGAAAGCCAATGTGGTTGCTGATGCTTTAAGCCGCAAGGTAACTTCTGATCGAGTTTATTTTATGCGTTTAGAAGTTTCTTCTGATTTGGTGGCTCAGATAAAAGCTGCACAGTTAGAGGCTTTGTTAGATCATAATTTGAAATCTGAGATTATGTTGAATCGAAAGGAATTGTTAGTAGATGATTCAAGGGGATTAAAAACCTTTCAGTCTCGTGTTTGGATTCCTTTGTTTGGTGGTCTTCGGGATGTTATTCTGAATGAAGCCCATAAGTCCAGATTGTCTGTACATCCGGGAAGCACTAAAATGTATAATGACTTGAAACCTTTGTATTGGTGGCCTACAATGAAGATGGATGTAGCAAGGTTTGTTAGTTCTTGTCATATTTGTTCTCAAGTTAAAGCTGAACACCAGAAGCCGTATGGGTCGTTGAAACAGCTTGAGATTCCAGAATGGAAGTGGGAACATTTGACTATGGATTTTGTTACCAAACTGCCTAGAACTGTCCGCGGAAATGACATGGTTTGGGTCATTGTTGATCGATTGACCAAGAGCGCTCATTTTCTAGCTACTAGTGAGACTGCATCTCTGAGTAAGCTTGCACAGTTGTATATGAATGAGATTGTTACTCGGCATGGTATTCCATTATCGATTGTATCTGATAGAGATCCGAGGTTTGTATCTCATTTTTGGCAAAGTTTACAGCATGAGTTGGGCACCAGAGTGAATCTTAGTACAGCTTATCATCCTCAAACATATGGCCAGTCAGAACGTACGATTCAGACATTGGAGGATATGTTGAGAGCTTGTATTCTGGAGTATGGTGGTTCTTGGGATTCTCATTTGCCATTGGTTGAGTTTACTTATAATAACTCTTATCATTTTAGTATTGGCATGCCTCCATATGAAATGCTTTATGGTCGCCGTTGTAGAACTCCAACTTGTTGGCTAGAGGCAGGTGAGAAACAGTTTGCAGGTTCAGATATTGTTCAAATGACAGCTGATAAAGTTGCAGTGGCTCGTGAAAAGTTGAAAGCTGCACGTGATAGACAAAAACAATATGCTGATCCTAAACGTCGACCAGTTACTTTTATTGAAGGTGAACTTGTTTACTTGAAAGTTTCGCCTTGGAAAGGGGTAATTCGGTTTGGGAAACGTGGCAAATTGGCTCCTCGATATATTGGACCGTTCAAAATTCGTCAGATTGTTAATGATCAGTCTGTTACATTGGATCTTCCTCCAGAACTTGCTGGTATTCATGACACGTTTAACATTTGTTATTTGAGGAAATGTAACGTTGAGGACCAGTCTCAGGTTCTTCCTTTGAAAGATTTGAAAGTTGATCAGAGTCAGAAGTTAGTAGAAGAACCAGTTGAACTTCTTGACCGAAAAGTGACCAAACTTAGGAAGAAACAGATTCCCATGGTGTTAGTGAAATGGAGACATAGTTTAGGTGAAAACCTAACGTGGGAAACTGAGGATAGTATGAAATCCAGATATCCTGGATTATTTGATCGTGATGAGATTTCGGGGACGAAATCTTCCTAAGGGGGAGAGAGTTGTAACATCCTCTCTTCTGGTCCGGTAATTTCTAATTTTAAATTGATATATTTAATCGTATTAGAAATTATTTGATATTATTTGTGTATTTGCGAAACGTAATTAAATAAGCCTTAGGACTTATTGTGCTTAGTAAATTATTGATTGTTTTGATTTACTATAGTTGACGGTGCAATAAAATAAGTTTCTCGCAAATGGTTTTTAGGTTCCAGGCAATAGATTGAAACGGGACTAGTTTTAAGCAGATACGGGTCGGTGTTAAAAGTGGACCGACTTAAATACTTTCCCAAATAGGAAAGATCTTCACTTTCCATATTTAGTATAAACCCTAAAACTAAAAACCTTCAAAACCCTTGTAAACCAAGATTGAAACTAAGTGATTTTGGAGCTATGGTCGATTGTTAGTACAATCATCATCTTCACCTAGTTGAAATTCATTGATTGTAAGTTAATTTTCATGTTTTAATTCATGATTATGATTAAGTGTGATCTTTGAATGAATTGGTGTTAACTTGATGTTATTACATGTTGTAATATGCTTAAATGATGTTATATAGGCTGAAACATGTTGCTGTAATCGTTGTTGTGGTTATTTGGTTATGAATTGTACTTGCTGAGTTAAGCCATGGCAGGTTCAGGAGTTTCTGCGCGAAACCCGGGAATCCGGCGGATTCCCCTGAATCCGGCGGATTCCCCCGAAAGTGAAAAACCAGAAGTTTAGTGAATACGGCGTATTCAGGAACGTATTCAAGAACGTATTCGTTAGAAATTGGTCTGATCAAAATTGGAAACGAAATGGTGTTGAATCCGGTTGGGAATCCGGCGGATTCAAATGAATCCGGACGGATTCAGATGAATCCGGCGGATTCAGCCTTTTTTCAGAAAAATTGATTTTTGATAAACTTCATCTAATCCCTAAGGTGTTAATATTATTTGATAAGTTTGTTAATGTACTTGACAAATGTGCATATGTATTGATTGTGTTATATATGTTGTGAAACGTATCTATATATATAGTATTCGAATATAAGCGATGGTTTTAAGAACGTTGTTACTAACTTATATTTGATTTTGATTCTCAGATAATCAAAGAGCTCAGCGAGATAAGACAGCTGAGTAAGTGAAACGAGACAATCAGGTGAGTGGATTTGAAACTCACTGTTTGATTTGGTTGTGTCAGTTTGATTTCAATCAGTAATTATAGGATTACTATTGATAGTATGTTAACCTTGAAATGATATGCCATTTGATTGGTTGTTTGTTGAACATTGAATTGAAATGTATATTCCAGAGGTCAACTAGATTGTCGGTTGGACTTGATTGCTAATGTTGGTCGACACAGGGTTGCGTACATGTGTTGATGGAGATTAGCATTTAGTTAGCGGTTAATCACTGTTTTGGCCTACAGTTGATTTAAGTGTTCTGATGGGGCCACCCGGAACAGGGTCTCTAGGAACCACCGTTCCTCTTGACGATAATTGTTGCATTATTGATTGTGAACAGATTGCTAGCTAAATTGAATTGTAGTGGATAATTCATTCACTTAGCTTTGTGTTAATCCCTCAAATTACTTCCTGCAGGTGATGTATATTATGTGGGTAAACAGGAAGGACGTTTTGGTGCTGGGAATGTTTGAAACTTGCAACTCTGATCCAGTTTGTAATAAATAATGTATTATAGCATATAATGCCCCGGGTTTGTAAACATGTTAACTATGTTTGTTTAATAGTTAAACATATTGTATAAAGGTTTGCGAAAATTTCTAGCAGGATTCTAATAGAATATGTATTTCAATTGTTCGCTTCCGCCAAACTTAATATTATATTGTGGTATTAAATGAGGGGCGTTATAGATGATTTACTAGTTCTTCCTCGTTTTGACTTTTTAGACATCGAATGTTCAAGTCTAACATAAAATTGCACAAATGTTAAAGAATTATATACAATTATAAATAAAATGGGGTTAGTAGGTTACATCAATTTGGTTTTCCATATACATGACTAGATTTAACTAAAAAAGAAATAAGAAATCAAACTATCTTAGAGGAAGAAGGAACGGGTGTGGGCTTACGTAGTGAGTGTAGTTCTTCCGCCACGTTGTGAGACAATGTTTTGTTTTATTAGTTTCTAGTCGTTATAACGTAAAATTTTTAAAGTAACGAGTAATGTAATTTCATGTGGTTGTCGATGTGTTAGATATGTGGCGGGTATTTTTAAATTGGGAAGAGATATTTAATCCCAAAAAAAGAAATTTGATAATGTTTGATTATTATCTACATTACATATTGCCAAGAAATATGTAATACTATGTATAAGTTATATTGAAAATGCATCATTTAAACCTTTTCATATTATGTCGTATTGCTTTTTGTTGTTAGTAACTAAATGATTATTTATGGACACTTACCGAGTTATTGAAGTTTATCGTCAGTAGTAAACGTCTAAACGAAGCACGTCATTTTTCATATTTACTTTTTGAACTTAAAAGATAAACCTCTTTTATGTGGTGTTCTCGTCTAGTCTTGCAAGCTAGTTTGTAATGTTTGATTGCTATCATAATCGAATGGTATAAGCTTGTTTTGAGATGATTTATTAATCTTGATTAATAATATCATGACCGTTTTTCATGTTGTCAAGCATTCCGTAAAACTTATATCATGTTATATGGAAGCATATTCAAGAAAGCAAGTAATCTTCACCGGTTCACCTATAGCAAACATAAACCGGAAAAGAAAAAAAAATGAATAGATGAGTTTCTCAAATCTCAAAAGTTCCAATGTGGAATGAATAAGTAAATATAAACAGAAAGAGTAAAAGAAAAAGTAATTTGAAAGGTACCCATGTCCCCGTACCATATTTTAATGGTACGCGTCCGCTCCATCTGCAAGGAGCATCAACACCGTGCAAATGACCTGTACTTCCACAAATCACCAATATGTGATGAGGCACGACTTCGGAATCCTAATTTGTCGGTCACACATGTGAGGCTTTAATGTTTACGGTAAGAGTACCACTTATTCTCAGTTGGTTATAAACATAAAGAGTATATTGATGCCCAATGTGGAATGAATAATGGGAGCAGATCCAAAGCTCAAATCGTAATCTTTTTTGAACATTAATTTGTATTGATATTAAAACTCAAACAATCTGAGCACACCCACCTATCACGTAATACATACACATGGAGCCTACACTACTTAACTGTAGATAGCCACAACCATCAAATAAATACGATATTAACATGATAAATCGTTTTCGTTATAATAGTAAGATCATGATGTCGTGAATGAAAATTAATCAAGTTAAATTTTATATTTTGATAAAGGATGGAGTCATCTCTTATAATTGGAGATGGCGTAGGAGCTTAAGGGTGGGTTTGGAAACTGATCAACTACTAGAGCTAACAGCCCTTCTCTCAAACTTATACCTTTCGGACGAAGATGACTCTTGGGATTGTGTTATCACCGCTTCGAGGGTTTTTGAGGTCAAAGCTGAAGGGTTTCTAGTAGAGTTGTATGTTACAAAATTTAATATTTATTAACTATTAATACAATTAATATGCGGAAGCTTATAAAAACAATTTAATCGTATTAAATAAAACCCTTAGCCAAGATCTATAATTTTCAATAATAAAACATATATAATATTTAATTACACATAATTAAATAGTTAAGAAGAAAACATTCTTACATTGAGTGCTCGGCAGAATCTCTAGTCTTCTACTCGTTGCCCAAGTACGAGTCGACTTCTTCCTCTTGTTTCTTGAAATCGGCCAAGCTAGGGATATGTTAGGTATCCACCAATAAATCACGGTTGAACGGACGGTAGTATCCTAAAGCGTGTATACTAAATACCAAACACGAGTATTCGAACGAGTCACGAACTAAAACCTTTGGAGGGTTCGGCCGACTTTCGGCTTAGGGGTGTTTGGGGGCCGGTCGACGAGAAGGAGAGGGGAGGGAGGAGAGGAGAAATTGTTAGGGTTTTATCACTTCACAAATGAAACCCTTAGGCCTCTATTTATAGGTTTAGTCCAACTTGTTCTCCAAGTATAACACTTTCACTTTTAATCCCTTTAGTTTAATCAAACTATTAAACTAATCCCAAACTTATATATTTACAATCGAAACCTTGTAGTTTAATAACAATTAAACTAGTTAATTTATTTATAAAACTAATTACAAATAAATCCTTTTATTAAATAAATAATTACATTTAATTACTTATAATAATAAACGTTTCAATTACATTCGACCAACTAATTCATTTCAACTAAATGAACGATATCAAATATCAAATTATAGTATCACACTACTTGTTCGGTTGTGCTCATCGGTGTGACCCTGCGGTGTTCATGTGAAGCTGGATTTGATATTAATTTACGATAATATTAAGCACATAATCTTTCAGACTCCCACTTGTGCGAAATATTAGCATCGGTAAATATCATGTACCTAAGGCGGTCCCTACCAGGACACTTAGGTTAACCAGATCAATGAAGCAATCACTCCTCATAGCTATACAGCCAAGCTGAAATAAAATTCAAACAGTGAGGGTGTGACTATTATCCTTTTGCACTTTCTTAAGATATTTTAGAGTATAAGGCATGGACCGTATCAACCTTCTAATACTCAATTCCTATTTTCGATTACCGATTTGTACCGACTAAGCAAGTGACTTATCACTCGAGTATGGCCATACATTTCTTCAGTCCAAATCATCGACGGCCTAGGAAATATCTCTCTTGTTTTTACACAAGAGTTGCAAAGTCCCATCTTGCGAGTTAAACTAGAAATCACAACATGTGTTCTTCGTCAGCCAACGAATAACCGTTATGGATGCTCATTTACGAACACCGTTAGGTCTCATTAGAAACCAACTAGGTTCACATGCGAAAATCTAGCCTGCTCAGGTCAGAGGATAGTGCGCCACGATTGAGAATACCCATGACTTTGGTCCACGAAGTATTCACTCAATATGTGGGTCAATCCAACATTTAATCGCATTAAGTGCTAGTGATCAGGCATCACAAATTAACAGTGATTGTACCTTATCTGCAGGACAAGTTGCTACTTAAAGCTGTAACTTACCATCTTTCACTATAACCGATCACCCTATTGTAGTTCCCACGACAATAAGCGGTTATGGATATGTATCTCATACACTTTAGAATAAACTTGCATTTATTCATGGATACTAAAATTTACTAAATATGAACAACATGAAGATCTCGTCATATCTCAATGAGTCAACCAACCTTAACATGCTACAGTTCATGGTTTCGGAATCAGGTTGTCGTATATGAATATAAATAGAACTATTTCCAATTAATTCACATCAACTATATTTATTAAGATGTATTTCTCCAAATATATCTTAACAAATATCTACCCACCAATCTAATAAATATAAAGATTTTAGACTTTATTTGTTATAGCTATAATACGAATCTTTATTAATGTTATCCAATGATCGTTTAATATGTACACCGAAGTAAAACATATTAGATCATGATATCATTTATACAAAGCATTCACTATGAAATTAACTTCAATAAATTTGATGTTTCCAAATACTTGGATTTTAAAATTTCTTTTAAACAATCATCAAACATTTTAAGTCAATTCAACAATAAATTTTAATTATTCAACAATAATATTAACGAATTAATGTTCTTGTGAAATATTAAAATTTCCATTTAACGCTCCCACTAAATCTAACAATACTTATGAATTCAATTTCTACAAAACAAATTTCATGATTTATTTTAGAAATAATTCATTTTATGCATTATTTAAATAAACTAATGTCTTTGGTTTCTTAATGTGTTTATAGAAAACACATTATCAATTTATTTCTCATAGACAAGAATAAATCAAACCACAACAAGTTTATTCCATAATTAATTGACAATTCAATTTGTATCTAATAAGTTTAGCCAACTTATTCATACATCCTTTATGCACATAATAGATTCAATAATCTATAAGATTCAACAATCTTGAAGTATTATTATTTAGTGTTTAGTTCTATATAAATCAAACATTCATATGTATGGCAACTTACGTATTCAATAATTCACAATTATATAGATATCAATAAATAATATGTATTACTCATAAACTAGTATCTTATAAAGATAAATTCTAAATGAGTCACACAATAAGATTGTTATATGTGGATCTCATTTTGGGATTTAAACACAAGTTTTAGATAAACAACATTTTAAAACTTTAAAACACATTTCAAACATTATTTCACAAACCAAACTTTAATATTAAATAATCAAAAATATTTAAATATTCAAAAACAAATATTCAAGCTCAAAATGAGCAAACCATAATGTGAAAACCAATGTATGAAATAATATCCCAAAATATTAAAAATGAACTAATGTGCGTAAAGCACTTATTCTTCCACATCCAAGCTTCTTGAATCAATAACGCCATCTCTATAGCTCCACTTCAAGTGCTCCATCACTTCTTGACCACTACAATAAAAATTGTACACATTAGATCAACCATCTAATATAGTCATATGAAGTAAATAAACAATCCTTTATAGGATATCAATACTAACCAGAACTCTCAACACCATTCCTCTTATCAGCAAGATAATCGGGACAGTTCCTCCTCCAATGTCCACTCTTACCACAATGAAAGCAGTCATGCTCAGCTTTGGACACTTTGGCTTTAGGTGCTGGCTTTGAAGTTGAATCACCATTCTTCTTCTTTCCTTTGTTACCACGGAACTTACGCTTCTTCTTTATGCCCCCATTTTGAACCATAAGCACATCTTTAGTCTTGACGGGTTCCATATCCCGTTGAGCAGTTTTCAACATTTGATGCAACTCATGGATCGTCCTTTCCGTATTGTTCATATTGTAATTGAGCACAAATTGCTTGTACTCCTTACTCAATGAACCAAGAATCATATCTATAGCTAATTCTTGCGGAAAAGCATGACCAAGTCTTTCAAGACGATTAAGATGTCCTATCATTTTCACAACATGGGCACTTACATCAGATCCCTCGGCCATCTTGCAACTATTCAAATCCTTAGTGGCGTCGAACCTTTCGGTTCTAGCAGTGGATTGAAAAGTTTCCCTCAAACGACGAATTAAATCATACGCCGTTGTCTCCATGTAGTTAACTTGGAGTTCGGGAGACATAGTAGCAAGCATCAAACATTGCACGTCGAGAAGATCGTTCTCATGCTTGGTGTAAGCATTTCTAACGTCCTCGGCGGCATCGTTTGCTGGCGCGGGACCAAGAGGTGTCTCGAGCACATACCACTTTCGTTCATGGCGAAGGACAATCTGAAGATTCCTTTCCCAATTACGAAAGTTAGGCCCGGTCAACTTATCCTTCTCAAGGATAGAACGAAGCGACAAGTTCATGGTATTATTAGCGTTAACGTTGTTATTAGCCATCTACAGTAAAACAAACAAACTTAGTTATTCCGTTTTAAACTCTTAATAATTCATAAACCCTAATAGAACTATTAAGCTAGGATCCAACATTCACACTAAAGTGTGCCCTCAACGAAGGCTGCAATGACACACGATAGCTTTTTAGGTAGATCTCTATCAATTGTATCACATATACAACTCCTAGACTCTTGAGACTCTAAATTTTAATTTTAGGTATATTTAATCTCAACTTACACCTTGGGCCAAGTCTCACTTGGAATCACCAATAGACCAAATCATTTGCTAACTGTGGGGAACCGGCCATCTTCTCAAGTGGATATCGCGGCCCTTTCACTTCACCCTAATCGAGTGCAACCATGCCCACCCGCGGAGGCGGCAAAGGACACGGAGTCGGGTTCGGAATGAATGTCCACAAATGGAGGGTGCTTACGGTCTTAAATTAAATAGGGTTTTAGGTCTTAATTCTCTAATTTAAACCTACTTCGGTATTTTTCTTAATTTTAAACTAATTTCAAAAAATTACCTTTAAAATATGTATATAAACTATGCATGAGTTTACATACAATGCTTTTAATAAAACACGACCCTTAGGAAATCATCAAGTTTAAACCATTTCCTAGTTTTTATTAAAACAAGTGTTTCGTTAATCTTCTAATAATATGTTTATCCTAGAGGAATCAACATTTCACAAATGTGTTCACACGATAATTCACATTACCTAAATGTTTTATTTATGTTCTAATTATTTATCCTAACAATTCACCAATTATTCAAATAACTAGACATGCATAGACATAAAATAAAACATACAAAATATAGTGCCATAGCCTTGCCATAATCTATATTTGATTTCCATGAGCCAACATGGAAACCAAGGGTCAACCTAAGGGACAAACATGACACATGGTTGGAAACTTGATCTTCATGCTCCCACTAGCTTCAACGACTCCTCGTGACACCATGGAACGCAAAGAATCCTTTTGATTGCTCCTCTTCTTTTGGACTCCATCATCCTTTTGTATTACATTTTACAAGTAAAATTTGAAAAATACATTTTTACATAAAACTAAAATTACCTTTTACATAAAATTACAAAACAAATGGGGTTGTAAATGACACGCAGGTCTCCCCTTGCACCAAAAGAAAATTACAGTACAATCAAAATAAACACAACCACGCAGTTCATATATTAGGTCAAATTTGGCTCGGCTATAGTCACAATTCATACAACAATTATAAAATTATAATGAAATCTTAAACTATAGTTTGCTTAGGGCGTTTTATTGGATACATGCATTATCTAATAAACGCACCTATTCAAGACACACAAACTACGAGTTCCATTACATATACATTATCTTTGTATCACATACAACAATTAACAATTGTCTATTTACAATTCCATTGAATTATAAACTAACAATTATCTTTTAATCAGTTTCTTGATTTATTGCTTCTTTGAGTTAACTTTTAAATAGAATTAACATGTTTGACTGAAAATTACACTTTCTTTTAAAACACACCTTTTAAACAATATTAATTTAAAAAAAAAAAAAAACATGTCAATTTTATTTAAACATTTCAAAACCATTACTTTAGCGTTTTCAAAATACTAACTTATGAAAGTGACATTAGTTTTAATTAGGTTTACTTAAAACAATAATTTATACAAAACTAGGATTTCACATAAAACCTAATTTGTATAATTTCATTAATCAAAACACCCAAGTTTCATGAAGTTTCACAAACCCTAGATTTTGATTAATCACATGTTTTACGGACCCTATCTCCATTCTTTTAACAATTTTTTTCTTATTCCAAAATCAATATCCTTAGGTTAAATAACCCTAATCTTGATTCTTGCTAAAAGATAATAATATCCTAGCCAAAAATCAAGTAATCCATAGGTTTCAATAAAACCTTAAATTGACTTTTTCTAAAGGTCACATACCTAAATAAAAATCAATTCATACATAGGATTTCATAAACCCTAGTTGATCTCATCAATGGATTAAGAATATGATTTTCATGGGTTAGTAAAACCCTTATATAAATCGGCCAACATAAGTATTTCTATCAAATCCTTATATCAATTTCTTATTCGTTAAGTTAATCATTAATTGTACTAGATTTAGTTAGGATATCAAATACCTAACACTTATGCAAAAATCGATTTTCCTAGGGGTTTAGTAAACCCTAAAAAAGATTTTGCATATGTCAAAAATAATACAATTAATATTAACTTTAAACAAAAAGAAGTAACCGTAAGTTCTCGAGTTAAATAATTTAAACAATTAATCAACAAAACAATATGTGATTTCGGTTATGGTGTTAAACACCATATACCAAAAATCGATCAACAAGATTTCTAATAAACCTTGGAGCAATTTTGGTACAACCAAATCACACCATATTTTGGATCAATCGCGAATAACTCATTTATACGCGTTGCTTAAATATTCAACAAACTTATACGGTTAACACCGATTAGAAAGAAAAGTAGAAGAAGAGAACATAAAATTAAAACTTAATTTGAAAGAAGCATACAAGTAAACTAATCATAGTTTTATTTGAAAATTATATGGCTCTGATACCACTGAAGGGTTTCTAGTAGAGTTGTACGTTACAAAATTTAATCTTTATTAACTATTAATACAATTAATATGCGGAAGCTTATAAAAACAATTTAATCGTATTAAATAAAACCCTTAGCCAAGATCTATAATTTTCAATAATAAAACATATATAATATTTAATTACACATAATTAAATAGTTAAGAAGAAAACATTCTTACATTGAGTGCTCGGCAGAATCTCTAGTCTTCTACTCGTTGCCCAAGTACGAGTCGACTTCTTCCTCTTGTTTCTTGAAATCGGCCAAGCTAGGGATACGTTAGGTATCCACCAATAAATCACGGTTGAACGGACGGTAGTATCCTAAAGCGTGTATACTAAATACCAAACACGAGTACGCGAATGAGTCACGAACTAAAACCCTTGGAGGGTTCGGCCGACTTTCGGCTTAGGGGTGTTTGGGGCCGGTCGACGACAAGGAGAGGGGAGGGAGGAGAGGAGAAATTGTTAGGGTTTTATCACCTCACAAATGAAACCCTTAGGCCTCTATTTATAGGTTTAGTCCAACTTGTTCTCCAAGTATAACACTTTCACTTTTAATCCCTTTAGTTTAATCAAACTATTAAACTAATCCCAAACTTATATATTTACAATCGAAACCTTGTAGTTTAATAACAATTAAACTAGTTAATTTATTTATAAAACTAATTACAAATAAATCCTTTTATTAAATAAATAATTACATTTAATTACTTATAATAATAAACGTTTCAATTACATTCGACCAACTAATTCATTTCAACTAAATGAACGATATCAAATATCAAATTATAGTATCACACTACTTATTCGGTTGTGCTCATCGGTGTGACCCTGCGGTGTTCATGTGAAGCTGGATTTGATATTAATTTACGATAATATTAAGCACATAATCTTTCAAAAGCGACGTGGAAATTCATCGAGAGAAAAACTCTAATGTTGACTAACAAAGATATTCGTTGGAACTCATTAATCTCTATAAAGGTAAACATTAATTCATGGAGGATAGCTAACGAACGACTTTCTACTTGAATTAATCTCAACAAGTATGGGATCGATCTTCATTCAACTAGATGCCCGGTTTGTGATGAAGACCAAGAAACGGAATCACATCTTTTTCTCAATTGTTCGGTTGCTAAAGAAGTGTGGAGCGCTATAGCTAAGTGGTGGAATCAATCTTTCAACAACATCAATAGTCTGCAAGATATTATTTCTCTCACGGGCTTAATTCAACTCCCGATGAACTCGAAAGCGTGTTTTGATGGGGTGATACAAACTGCTCTTTGGTTGATTTGAAGATTCCGCAATGGTGTTACGTTCCAATCAAAAAAATCTCAGAGAGATATCATAGTCGACGACATCAAATTGTTCTCTTTTATTTGGATTTCGAATAGAATGAAGAATAGGAATCTGAATTGGACCGAATGGTCATGTAACCCGAACTTGGCTTGTTCAAATTTGTAATCCTCTATTTTTGTTGCCCCTGGCATGTTGCTTAGGTGCTTTTATTAATATATATTTCAGCCGTTAAAAAAAAGAAGTTAAATTAATATAAGCAACTAGAATCTGTACGTGAAACGTGAACTTGACCATCACATATGGATGCCCGAAAGACTTGATAACCAAGCTCATTTGACCAATGGTTTTAAGCAAAAAAAATTATTGTTTATCCTCTCTACTACTCGTATACTCGTAGGCTGTACTGTTACAAAATTAAAAGTTAAAGGGCTGAATATGTAAATTCTAGTAGTCTAGGGTAGGTGTGTGTTCAAGTTCGGATATCCGAAAATTCGGATATCCGAAATTTCGGATATCCGAAAATTCGGATATCCGAAATTTCGGATATCCGAATTTTCGGATATCCGAATTTTCGGATATCCAAACTCGGATATTGGAATATCCGAAAATAATAAAATTAAATTTTTAAAATTAAAAAAATGTCACCTTATGTAACCCAAACTTACATTATTGAGTTCATGTATTAAATATATAAAACAATAGACCTCGAAATATCATTATTAATCAATATTCAATAACAATAAAATTAAAAAAAAAAAAAAATTCAGATTTTTTAGATATCGGATATCCGAACTATTTGAATTATCTGAAAAACACTATCCGAATCCGAAAAATCGGATATCCGAAATTTTGGATTTCCGAATTTTCGGATAATTTTGAATCAGATTTTCAGATAACGGATTTGGATACGGATATTTTTGAACACATGGCATAGGGACCTTACTTGTGACTTATACTGTAGTGTTAAAAAAGCACAAATTAGCAAATTAAAACCCTGGAAAACCCTAACGCAATTCCATGTATTTAATTGAGAAATCCTTTCTGTGTCCTCGCGTATCTTTCTTCCGCCCCTCTCATCCTCTTCCGTCTTCCGCTTCTCCGTCACGCAATTGTAAGCTCAATCTCTTCATAACTTACTTCAGAGTATATATATACCCATATACATTATATACTTACATACGGTATGTATGCAATTATGCAAGCAATGAGTTGTGAATGATGCATTGTTTGTTTCACTATCTGAGTTTTAGAACAGGTTAGCGTTACATACACTACTGAAATGTAAATTATTATGCTAAACCCTAGCTGTGATAACAGTGTTTGACAGATTATTTCTATCCTCCAATCCTGATTACAATTCTATTATGAAGTAATAAGATAATAGCATGCCAATCTATGTTCTTTACAGTTAGTTAGTTAGTTATGTTTATGAAGTTGAATAGGATAGACGGAGTTAGAAAGCTATAAGGAATGTCAAACCACTTGTGGTATGATATCATATATGTTGCTGTTTTAGTTGTTAAATTCATTATTTGTGGATGTTTGGGTTAGCTAATTAAAAACATGTGCTTATAAGCGTTGTAAGCTTTATAAGCTCTATTTATATAAGCACCTGCATGATGGCTTCTGAGAGCCCTTATTTATCATTAATATGCTTATAGGTCATAAGCTGTTTGGATATTCGAAATTGCTTATAGCTTACAATACAATAAACTAGTTAGCTGCATATATAAGCTAAACCTAACAGTCCTATGATGTGTATTGTGTATGGCGTACGATTTACAGCTGTTTCTGCAAATAAAGTGTGTCTCAGACCTTTTAAAATCAAAATTGTAACTGTATTTCTCTTTGTGCTTTGTTGGCATTGATTCAATTTGTATAACTGAAATGTAAAGTTCTTACATTTTTGTTACTGCAAAACTAGACAGTTATTCTTAAAGAGGTATCCAGGAGAAACTTTCAAGTTAAACAGGCAAATTCCTCATCAACCATGGCCGATGCAAATGTAAGTTTTTAAATTTACATATATGGCCATATATAATAAATTCATAACAGGATTGGTACTTTCTGTTTTATGAATTTGCACGGTTAAGATAATGCCGAAGGTATTGTAATACAGGAAGAAAATATAGGGAGCCTTAAAGAACTATTAACGAAGGCTTTTAAAGAATCACTGAATGTAACCATCCCTGATGAGCCAGACGTTGTGCCTCTGATTGCTGCATGCGTCAAAAAAGAATTCGGTGATTATCAATGGTATATGCCTTTTCTTATACTTGTGCATGATTTTTCCCCCTATTGTTTAGCATATATTTTCTTAGTAGTTTTAGCTGCATCATTAGTATATGTTTTTGTTCAGAATGTTAAGTACTAATGTTGAAATTTACGTTTGGTAATAGCAACAATGCCATGAGCTCATGGGCTAAATTGAAAGGCAAGAGTACAGCATTTAAAAACCCGCGAGATATTGGAGAGGTAAAATTGTTTTTTTTTTTCTATGGGTCAATGGCTATCATGAATGTTGAAATGTGAAGTAGATTATATTCTAACACCAATACTTAAGCTTCTGTGTTGTTTTTCTAATACATAGGCAATCAGGCGAAATCTTCCAGCATCTGACATGATAGAATCACACTCTATAGCGGGTCCTGGCTTTGTGAATATTAAGTTGTCAAAGCAATGGATAGCAAAGGTAATTGTGCTTTTTAACTTTTTGAAACATGCATTCTAAGTTTGACCTAGCTTGTCGCTTACTTTGATGTTCTCATTCCTACAGAGTATTCAAAAGATGTTAACCGATGGTATAGACACATGGGCACCTAAACTTCCTGTCAAAAGGGCAATAGTAGACTTTTCGTCGCCCAACATAGCCAAGGAAATGCATGTTGGTCATTTACGATCGACTATCATTGGAGACACGTTAGCCCGTATGCTTGAGTATTCCAAAGTTGATGTGCTCCGTAGAAACCATGTTGGGGATTGGGGCACTCAGGTATACGAGATTGATATCTTGTTATATTCAAAAGTTGTGGTATTGCAAGTATGTGTTCTTTTTACCTGTATCATTGTGATAATGGATAATCTAAACATATATCTTTTGCAGTTTGGAATGTTAATCGAGTTCCTATTTGAAAAGTTTCCCAATGGGGAAGTTAATGATCAGGCTATTGGAGAACTTGAGGTGAGCTGTTTTACTTTGAAATTACGCCACATGTGCAATCTCATTTGTTGTATAGACTCTTTGATTGCTTCTAATAACATGTTACTAGGAAATTGCAACAGTTTACATCATGGGATGTCCTATATTAATTACTAGAATTATCATAATAAATTATATTGTTGGTAACTCTTTGAATTCTATGATCTATCAGTTGCTTCTTTAAACAACACTTGCATTTAAAAATCAAGATAATTATAGTTATTGGACATTCTTTTTATATACAGAGCAATTATTGTTTTTTTTGTTAAATGAACTGTATTGCCGATTTGATCTTTTTTGTTGTTAGAATTCATTGTTGATTTTGTTTAGGTTCAACCAGTATATTTTCTGAATGGTGAGCAATTAGTGTTAATTTGACTCAAATGGTACAATAATAGGTCTTCTATAAGGCATCAAAGCAGAGGTTTGATGGCGATGCCGAGTTCAAAGAGAGAGCCCAGCAAGCAGTAGTTCGTCTCCAGGTGATTAACCAACTTGTAGCCAACATTAGATCTGAAATCAACGTGCACAGATAATTCAGTTCATCAAAAAAAAAAAAAAAAAAAAAAACTCTACAAAGTGATCTTTCATTCTTATCATACTAAGTAACCAGGTGAAGGTTAGTGGGTTGCATACTACCCAATTGGATGTCACTGTGACCCCTAACCACTAACTACTAACTAGCCGTTCTAAAAAAAAAATCTCTTGTAGTTTTTGGAATTGTTTGTTCATTTTAGCATGTTTATATATCTTTCTCGCACATGCGTATTGATAAATAAAAATTATAGGCTGGCGAGGAAAAGTACCGCAAGGCATGGGCACAAATATGTGAGATAAGTCGAAAAGGTTACGAAAAAGTATATCAGCGTCTGGGGGTCCACTTGGAAGAAAAGGTAACTTGTTTATTCACAAACTGTTGCTTGAGTATATAATGATATCCTCTTAAAAATGAAGTCAAGATCTGGTGTATCTAATCTTTACGTCAACCTTATTTTCTTTTCTATTTAGAACTGGATTATCACAGTGTTTTTTGTTTGCTAATAGACGTTACAGTTTTTACACGAGATATGCACCTTTTTTGGACATACAACTTATGAGTTAGCGTTGCATACTGTTGGTTTCAGGGTGAAAGTTTCTATAATCCCTACATTCCTGGGACTCTAGATCTGCTGAGGCAAAAGGGATTAATCGAAGAAAGTGAGGGAGCTCAGGTGATCTTTATTGAAGGAAAAAAGATACCTCTTATTGTTGTCAAAAGAGATGGAGGCTTCAACTATGCTTCAACAGATCTTGCAGCTTTGTGGTTGGTTATCTTAAAATTAACTTAACTGAAACTTATTATTACTAACCACCATACACACACACACACACACACACACACACACTTTGACTTTGTCCATATATGGTCTGTTTGGAATCTCTTATATACTTCTTTCAAACATCTGACACAATATTGGTTCAAAATATAGTATTATTTAGATGGTCTGCACTGGTAATCCTTGATTTTGTAGTTAAATAACATTTTGGATGCTATATAGGTACCGCCTTAACGAGGAAAAAGCTGAGTGGATTATTTATGTGACTGATGTAGGCCAGAGAGAGCATTTTGAAATGTTCTTTACTGTAAGTCAATTTACACGGCATAATCTCCTCTTTTTAACAAATTTGACGAAGAATATGAATCTTGATGAAGTCAATATTTTTCCTTTTTATTTTCAGGCTGCTAAGCGTGCAGGGTGGCTTCCAACTGATGTGAATACATATCCTAAAACTAGTCATGTAGGATTTGGTCTTGTTCTTGGTGATGATGGAAAGAGATTTCGAACCCGTAGTACCGAAGTGGTTAAGTTGGTTGATTTGCTTGACGAAGCTAAAACTCGTTGTAAAGCTGCCCTTGTGGAGCGAGGTATGCCCATATATCCACTCGGGTTGCGTAACGGGTCAAAATAGGTTCATGTCAAGGGGTTGGATAAGGCATGGCCTACCTGTAACACTTTTTATCCATTAATTTTATAGATTAATTTTCTGATACAAAGATTATTGCATAAATACAACACTCATTTGAACTTCCTTTAGTAAAGTGATTCAGGAGGTTCTTATGCAATTTGAGTAGAAACACTTCTGATGAATTTTGACTCATTTGACGTTTCATAGATAAAACATAACTTGAGTCAACCCATCTTATAGGTAACGTAGTCTAAATAAAGTGAGTTTATTTTCTTTATCAGGTAAGGCTGCTGAGTGGACCCCTGAGGAGCTTGAGCATACTGCTGAAGCAGTTGGATATGGTGCTGTTAAGTAAGATTCTCATGTTCTATTTTCAACACCTTGTTTATCGTACTCATTCTGTCAGCACCTCTAATATGAGAAGAGTAGTTCACATTTATTTATAATTAACAAATTTTCTTTCCAGAAGAGGTGTAGATATTTTAATGGATGTGGTGATTCAAAAAATGTCTACGTTTGTTAATCTCGTGATTTTGATAAAATGAGACTTTGATAAAATCGAGTTTCACCCTTTCTCTAAAAGCTAATCATAACTGTTAGGCCAATTTGAGTTATTTTTCACGGGTAACCATATTATAATATGGCTGCTACCTCGTCATTTGCGATTATCTTTGTTTGATTAGTTAGAAAGGTTACACAGGTATATGATTGTGGTGTTTGTATTGGTTGTATACTGACTGGTGTTCTTAACAGGTATGCCGACTTGAAGAACAATAGATTGACCAATTACACTTTCAATTTTGATCAGATGTTAAATGATAAGGTCTGCTTAAGGATTATCTCCCATTTCTATTATATTTGACGTGTAAAACTAGTTTAATTATTCAATTGTGTGTTGTATGTTACGCATTTCATTTTGAATATTCTAATTTCTCTTTAATTTGAAGTTGTAACACTGCTTTTGTTTCTTACCTGCTCACATTCTTTGATGAATAGGGAAATACTGCTGTATATCTGCTCTATGCACATGCTCGTATATGCTCCATCATTCGGAAATCTGGTAAAGATATAGAGGAGTTGAAGAGGGTAAGATTTTCTGGGTTCTTTTATGTTGATACAACATTTTCATCTGAGTCCTATTTTTATTGCTTTTCTTATTGTTATTTAAATGAAATATCAAGTTTATGGATGATCTTAATTGTTTGTGACAGGCGGGGAAATTAATCTTGGAGAAAGATCAAGAACGCAAGCTGGGATTACATTTGCTCCAGTTTCCTGAGGTAAGACAATTTGTAATGTAGAAAGCATTGCTGCGTCTTCACTACTTCGTGTCAGACCAAAGTCTTTCAATCATGATGAATTTTAGTAACATTTGAAACAAAGCAATAACAAAAAGGTAATATAAACAGACCCACTCCACCATAAGTATCAATTATGTACACTAAATGGTATAAAGGTCTCAATTGATCGAATGTGCCATCAGCAATGGCGTAAAACTGTTATGCAGCTTTCTATATTGATACATATACGGGGGCGAATGTGTAATAACTTAGTGTGGCTTGGAATGTGTTTTGTCCAGTTTTGTTCACCCTTTTTTGAATAATAAATGTGCAAGTATGATTTTGAAAACTGTTTTATTACTATAATAATAAATAATAATATGTTCTGAATAAAATAGTTTTGGAGGTTGTACACATTAGCAACACACTTCAGAGTACTTGTGCTGTTCCAAAAGAGAAAAAAATTTCAGTTTGCTGTTTTTTTATTTATCCTTTTTTTTTTAAAGCGTAACCAAATTCGACTTTTGACTTATCTACCCTGAAATGAAGCTGGCTTTAAGCCTGAGTTAATTTTGCTCAAACTCTCCATATTCAGGTTGTTGAAGAGGCGTGCACAAATCTCTTACCAAATGTCCTTTGTGAATACCTATACGATTTATCCGAGAAGTTTACCAGTTTCTACTCTGAGTGCCAGGTAATATATTTTTCATTCATTGTTAAATCTCCCGACCCTTGCCAGTTTTGAAATTCCAAAATGTTTGATTGCTTTCAATCTAATAAGTTGATATAATTATCCTTTATTTCTGACCAAGAATAGTTTAGACTATAATCGATGTCAACAAGGTAAGTTGACACGCGCTCCGCTGTGATATTTGAAGGTTCGACGTTAAATAGTACGTGAAAAAGTAAATGTACAGTTATACTCCTTCGTCCCACTCCAAGTGTCCATATTATAATATTTGGTTGTCCCAAATAAGTATCAACTTTCATGATTTAACCAATCGAAATAGATTTTAGTGGGTAGATATGTTATTTGATTGGTGAAAAATGTAGTTGGTGGAGAATCTTAAAACTCTATGCACAGTCAAAGTGGACACTTTGAGTGGGACGGAGGGAGTATAGTTTGAAATTATACCATTACAACCTACTACTCATATTAGATTAGATACTTTAATCTACATGGAAGTTAAGTAAAAGTACAAATTTTGTGAGTTCTTTAACTATAAGAAATTATATCTTATGTTTTTTATTTGCAATTATGATATTATTGTTTGTAAAATATTATCATTAGTAATGTGATTTAATAACTAATAATAATGATAATAAAATAATAATTATTAAAAAATTTTGTGGAAAAGTGAATATGTTTAAAAAAAAATTGGATATGATAATAGGTAATTGCTAAAATCAATATAAATGATACTCTGTTGCAAGATGTGAAAAAATTAAAAAAAAAACATCCTTGACACTCGAATGGATGACCACATGTATGTTAGAGTAAGACACTGACCTTTAGGCTACATAGCAAGATTTGGAAGTTATTGACTTAAGTGGTAAATATATTATAAAGGAAGTTAGGAAAATGCCAAAAAATTACTGTTCATCACGTCGCTATCACCTCGCCTATTGAGTATATATAGAATTATAAATTTTCTTGTTTGGATATGGTCCTTATGTTCTGAATTGGGCAGGTCACCTCGCCTATTGAGTATATATAGAATTATATATTTTCTTGTTTGGATATGGTCCTTATGTTCTGAATTGGGCAGGTTGTTGGGTCTGATGAGGAAGCGAGCAGATTATTGTTGTGTGAGGCAACTGCAGTTGTTATGAGGAAATGCTTCCATCTTTTGGGGATTACTCCCGTCTACAAAATCTGATCTCTAATTTTACTATTCGGACCCTCATGAATTTTATTGAAGCTTAATACACGCTTGAAGGATGTAAAAACATGCATATGGGTCCTTTTGCTGATTTTTGAGAATTTTGTGACTAGATTATGATTGTAACACAAGCTCAAGAAGTAAAAGTGTGCTATCTTCAAAATTAAAAGAAAGTTTTTTACACACTTGTGACTTGTCTTTGTCTTGTTATAATTGCAACAATAGCTTGTTCTACTTCTAGTTTTGAAGCTTGTTTTCTTGTAAATTATTGTATTAGAATTAAATTACATATGCGAAATGTTCTAGCAAACTTATATTCAGATGTACTTCTGAAATTAAAGTTTAATATATGCCGTCATTACTCGGATAAATTTGTTTAACATATTACTTTATTTTATTATATTGTGAGGATTTAAAGTGTGGGATTAGTTTTGAATTTGGATCATCAAAATGATAGATCTTATTGTGATGGAGAAAAAAATGTCGTCAGTTTATTTTAATGTTTAGGACGGACTCTTATTGTAATTACATGTTGCATATATCTGGTTTATTATGATTAAAAAACATTATAAATTATACTAAATTACATGGTAATAGACCCAAAACCTACAAGGCTAAAACTATCTTCTTTTCTTTATGGGGTAGTCGGCAAAGTTACCAAAATTACAGGCGCCATTATTTTTCTTTTGCCAACAGAATTGTGAATCTTTGATGCTAACATGAAAAACGTGCCACTGCATTTGGTTTAGTGAAGATTGATAAAGAAAGGTGTATAACTGAATTTGCAGAGAAACCAAAGGGCTAGCAACTGAAAGCAACAAAGGTTGATACTTTGATTTTAGGACTTGCTGAAGAGAGAGCTAAGGAGATGCCTTATAGTGTTGCTGGACATAGAATTGTTGTACAGGTACATATATCATAATGTATCTTATAAAGGCTAATTTATATAAAAAAATTAAAATCAGAATTTAACTTTTGTCCATATTATGACAGTGACTTAATGATAAATTTGTTATACAGATACATGTATCATAATATATCTTATAAAGGCAAATTTATATGAAAAATAGGATCAAAATTTAACTTAAGTTGTCAAAGTTATCATAGTGGTTTAATGCCCCGACTTTTTGTGGATAATAAACTGATGAATTTCGTCATATTCATTTATAGAAATTTATTTAGTACAGTTTGTAATTGCTATTGCCTGATAAGGATTTGGAAATGTTGGAACCTGGGCTGCTCAAATTATTCATGAAGCTGATGAAAAAGTAGCATTAACATGATAATACAATTGGGTCTAAAATGTTAGTGATTTGGTCAGCTTTCAATGTTGACCCGTTACAACATGGGCATAAGCTTTAGATTTATAATAGCTCTTATTGTATACTTTTAAGATTCCATTTTTGTACGTTTTGTTATTTTACATCCCGGAGGGATGTAAAATGGGTCACATAACTGTTTTGGTTGAGGTGGAATCGGATAGGATGTTGATGTAAATTAAGACTTTGTAAAGTAGCCTACTGTATATGGATGACTGACTAGCAGTGAATGAGTGACTATATAGAGGGACTGTTGGAAAGGGTGTGGCAATTGTGTATGTAATTTAGTGATATGCATGTAATACATATATACTTATAGTGGTTGTAATTGAGGTAGTAGTTAAGTTGGTGTGACTGTAAATATGTATATGCAACAATGATAGTACGAGTATGGGATTGGGAATTCGGGTATGGATACTCGGTACAAAATGTAATAGTATAAAATTCTATACGTACAAGTTACATCTCAACTGTGGGTAATCTGTGGTCTGGTGATTTACCACCGGCCATTTAGTATAAATGTAATAGTATAAAATTCTATACGTACAAAATGTACAAAATGTAATAGTATAAAATTCTACCACCGGCCATTTAGCCCAAGTGGTACCACCACCTATAGGCGCAGGCCCCACAGGTGTGTTGAAATAGGCGGGGGTTCGAATCCGTTCCCCAGCATTTTGTGGTAATCTGTGGTCTGGTGATTTACCGGTAGTGATGTCACTTGTGGGTGAGGCGGCTACGTAACCTGTAATGGTTACGGGGGTCAGGGGTACCCTCCAAATTACCCTTTTTTAAGTTACATCTCAACTCATATTACTTAAAAGTACAAAATGTAATAGTATAAAATTTTATACATACAAGTTACATCTAAAGAAAATGCACCTGCCTATTGCAAGCTTAAATGGAAGGAACAAAGCTTGAGACCAATGTTTTCTTTTTCTTTTTTGTGTGCTCTGCCTAAAGAAAATGCAACTAGATATAGAATCTAATACGGTGTACATGATAGTTATTTCTAAGGATAAAAGATAAAAATCGGCAACGAACTGCCACAAAATATTCCAAGTATGCAACATACCAAATAAATTGTTCATGTATGAAGCCAACTGGATTAACTTGTACTTATGTGAGTAATATGGTAACCGGTTACCTGTTTGACCGGTCAACTCGCATTTTAAATCTTTTTTACTTTTTTCTATAAATGTGACTTGGCTATTTAATGATTACGTGGAAATTTGTTTGATTTTATTATTTTATTGAATCAGATTAAAAATTCAATAATTTAATAATAGTCAACTACTACAGTATTTCATCAAAATTCATCTTCTCCGATCAAGAATGCCTTCCACTGTGTTTCTTCCCTGCAAAATTCAAACCTACAACCACCTAACGCCTACTAAATATACTAATTAACTAAAAACATTCACACACATATATAATACATGTGTCGAATTTCAGTCCGGCGTTCAATGGAATTAGTAAGTGATTTCCGGTTTGTAATCGACGTTGCCAGAATCTGTAGGCGATTTGTGAAGGTATCGATGGCCGAGGGCTCGAATATGTTTCCGGAGACCTACTACCGGCCGCAACCATCACAATTTGCCGCTACCACCACTCATACACCCCCATCCACGCCCCCGAAACTTATTCGGTCATACATGTTTCTCCGGTTAGAAAACAATCTGGTTATGTGTTTTACGAATACAATAAAGTAAGAAACTATAAAGGGAATGGTGATGGTGCGGTTTCAAGTGGTAGTTGTGGTGGCGGCGGCGATTTACAGGTTCCGACGAGGCTCCGAAGAAATGGGTTTTGACTTCCAATCGATGATTTGGATCTTATATTTTAGATTTAACAAAAATGGTTTTGAGCTTTAGATATTATTCGTGTTTGACATTTTACTTATTTCAAACACTCATGTCAGATCTACAAGTGAACCAAACAAATTGTTATGATTAAATCTCTCTTATATGAATTTATAACAAAAATCTATTACATAACACAATCCTCATCTCTAAAGAATTGTTCTCTTTCTGGTCAGTAGCTGCAGAGTCCGGTAGCAACACAGGCACAATACGACGGCAACACCAGCAGATTCCGACGAATAGCAAATGAAACGTCTTCTCTGGTGTTGTCACGATTCTAGCTAAGTACATGTATAAACACGAATCATCGAAAGCATCTAACATATATAAACAGGAATCATCGAGAGCATCGAACAAATATAAACACGATTTTTCCGGCCACCCCATCGCCGACCATCGTGAAGAACACTTATTACCAGATAAATAGCAGTGGTTTATGTTATTAGGTACCATGATTTTTGAAATCAACTTTGAAATTTAAATGTGTTTTCATAGTTTCACGAGTCTGTGTTTATGTATCTATGTATATGTGTGATGTAAGCTATTTATATGAATTGTGGAGTATTTATTTTTGGATAATGTGTGAAAGTTTTGTGAGTTAACTAGGGCGTTGATGTGTATATAAAATTGAGATTTATAGTTATTTTTTGATAAAGGGATTCAAATTTGCAGGTTTGTTGAAGATGATGTACAGAGATGATGTAATATAAACTGGTTTCTAAAAGAAAATAAGAAAATTAAAATCTAGTTGTAAAATACTACGTGGCAGACATTGTCCATTTGGAACCTTACGTGGCTGACTAGTCAGCACTTTCATCTATCAAAAGGTCAAAATCAACTTTGCATAAATATGAACACGAATTGTTCCGGTTCATTGCATACATAGACAATAAAATGAGTAGGTTGCATACTTGGAACAATTTTGGGCAGTACATTACTGATTTTTGTCATTTACCCTATTTCTAAAGGTTAAGAATAACAAATATTTTTATGTAAGTTTTTTCAACATACCCGTGTTTTCACGGGTCTTAAAACTAGTTGTCAAACATATGGGGTGGACATCTATCGTATTCGTACTATTAAACAAACGGGTAATAATGTTTACTAGACGCAAGATTAAGAAAAAAAGCTCTTTCTCACTAATCATACAACTCACCAGAAGAACATAATCAACCTAATAAAAACCCAAACAATAAGACCATGTTTATACTTGAAGAAGCAATAAATTTAATAGGATACTATTACCCAACCTTAATCATAACATAATTTAATATGGAAATAATACGGAGTATAATTTTACTCTCTAAAATACTCATTATTTTTTTTCTTGATTGCCAAGTAATCATCCAATCCAATAATATATAACTAGTATAGTACCCGCGCAATGCAGCGGTGATACCTGAAAAAAAATGATTGTTGTCGATTAAAATTTAACGATCTTAAGGTTTCCATGCGGTTTTCGATGTGATCCGATAGTTACCTTGAGTGCATTGTAAAAGGTAATGTCGACCAATCTTTGAATTCAACTAATAGATGAAATATTAAAATGTTTTATAATGTAATAGCATTTATTTAATTCCCTAAAAATCTATAAATAGAAATGTTGAAAATTTAAGGTTACTAAAAATAAAAGGGTGATTAAACAAGGGTAAATAAGTAATTTCGGATCTTCCTTTTCTAAGCAATAAGCCAAATCACCTAAATCAATTATAAGGGGTATATTGGTATATTGATATATTGATATTGATATTGATAATGATAATAATAAGGGAAAATGATAGATATGACTAATTAGGTAGGCCTAAAATAAGCCTAAACATGTGAGATCGACATGTGTCCAGTTCAACTAATAAGATTAGGCAAGAGAAATTATATCAATCAATCAATGCATTAGGCATATTTTTAGGTCCATGTAGCATTACTCAATAATAAGGGATTGGCTAACTTGTGCCCTAAAGGCATATGTTAAGCCTCATTAAATTTACTAAAACATTCCAAATATATCACAAAAATCATTTATTAAACTCACTAATTTCCTATTATACATGCATATTAATTACTCCGTATGATTTATATTATTTATGGAAAATTTACTTCATTAAATGCTCCCTAATAATAATATAAATTAAGTAAGATGCTGTGTACGTGTATAAGCTTACTCAGAGTCTTATACCCTCGATCGTAATGTGTTTTGTGTATGAAATTTAAGTTCAAAGATTTTTGAATAAAAGTGCGTACCAAGTTTGCACATGTATTTTTTACGTTTTTGTTACTGCAAAACTAGACAGATCCATCATCCATATTCTGAAGGAGGTAAACTTTCGAGTTAATCAGATGGCCGATGATGCAAAAGTAAGTCTTTCTAACTTATGTCGTAAATGCCAAAATATCAGAAGAACTAGCACAGTTAATTAAGATAATGCTCCATGTTTATGTTTTATTACAGGATGATAGTCATGTAGGGATCAGTCTTATAGAACTATTTACAAAGGCATTCAAAGAATTGAGAATTCTTTTATCTGTCCTCTTCCATCGTCTGCTTCTCCGTCAAGCAATTTTAAGTTCAATCACTTCATAATTATTACTTTAGTTTTACTATATGCATATATATGTCTATATGTGTGTGTACTGTATATAAGCAATGAGTTATGTATGTGATGCATTGTTTGTTAACAAGCTAGGTTTTAGTACAGCTATTATGTTAATTCCTAGATTGAATTTGCACAGTTAGATAATGCTGATGATTTTGTAATAATACAGGAAGAAAATGGGATCAGCCTTAAGGAACTATTAACAAAGGCATTTAAAGAATCACTGAATGTTACCTTCCCTGATGAGCCAGACATCGTGCCTCTGATTGCTGTATGTAGGGAGCCAGAGTTCGGTGATTATCAATGGTATATATACCTTTATTCTCATACTTGTGCATCATTCTTTTCCCTATTGTATTTTACTTTTTTCAGTCTTTAGCATGCTACAGAGTTTTTTTTTTTAGTAGTTTTAGCCGCATCATTGTATATAGTACATGTTTTCGTCCAGAATGTTGAGTACTAATGCAGAAATTTACTTACGTTTGGTAATAGCAACAATGTGATGAGCTTATGGGCTAAACTGAAAGGCAAGAGTACAGAATTTAAAAGCCCGCAAGATATTGGAGAGGTAACATTGGTGTTCTTCTTATTCTTTTTCTCCTGTGGGTGAATGACTATCATGAATGCTTCATATGTGAAGTAGATTCTTTTCCAGCACCAATAATTGTTGGGTTTAATCTTGATGTTCATGAACCGGGTTTTGCATGGTTGTTGCATGTGGGTGGCAACAAGAGTCAAAGCATGATAATGAACAGTCGCATGTGCATGTGGGATGAGATTGGGTGGCTGGAGCATGGATGATGAATAGTGAGTCAAAGATATGTTGCCATGCCAAATCCTTTAGGTAGAATAAGTATTTTATTATTTAAGCATGTACGTGGAAAGTGTAGTATGTATGCCTATAAATGCTTCTTTATTATGAATGAATGAATAAGAGTTAAGCAGTGAGTAAGTGTTTTTGTGAGCAAGTGTGTGTTTCCTTTCACCAAAACCTTCATTTGGTATCAAAGCACCCAGGTTCAAAACCGAGGGCTTGCAGGTTTGAAAGTCGGAGGTAGCCTCCATCACCGGCGGGTATGTCGGTCGGTGGAGGGCAAGCATGAAAGGGAAGAAAGAATGAAGACCGGCTGCCACAGCACCAAGACCGCTAGAGACCGTAACCGGAAAAGTTTAGTACCGGCGTGTAGAAAGAAGAACCATGACAGAAAGGAGACCGTGACCGCTACCGGGAAGAGAATTCTAGTATGAGAGTGAAAGAAGACCGATGAGCCGCAATAGAAGACCGGCGGTATCTTGACAGTGAAAGTATAGACCGAGAAGAAAGAAAGACCGATGCCCGGAAAGTGAATTCCGGCGAGAGACCGAAGAGAAGACCGACGCCTGTGAGACCGAAATAGTCAGGCGTAGACCGAGAAGACCGTAGACCGAACGAGACAACCGTGACCGGAGGTTGTCTAGACAGAAGAAGGTTGATTATCAAGATTAAGGGGGTGAATGTTGGGTTTAATCTTGATGTTCATGAACCGGGTTTTGCATGGTTGTTGCATGTGGGTGGCAACAAGAGTCAAAGCATGATAATGAACAGTCGCATGTGGGATGAGATTGGGTGGCTGGAGCATGGATGATGAATAGTGAGTCAAAGATATGTTGCCATGCCAAATCCTTTAGGTAGAATAAGTATTTTATTATTTAAGCATGTACGTGGAAAGTGTAGTATGTATGCCTATAAATGCTTCTTTATTATGAATGAATGAATAAGAGTTAAGCAGTGAGTAAGTGTTTTTGTGAGCAAGTGTGTGTTTCCTTTCACCAAAACCTTCAATAATAAGCTGTTATCTTTCTAATACGTAGGCCATCGGGCGAAATCTTCCAACATCTGAGATGATAGAATCATACTCCATAACTGGGAAGGGCTACATGAATATTAAGTTATCAGAGCAATGGATGGCTAAGGTATTTGTGCTTTTTAACATTTTGAAACATGCATTTGAAATTTGGCCTAGCTTGTCGCTTACTCTAATGTTCTCATTCCTACAGCGCATTATAAAAATGCTAATAGATGGTATAGATACATGGGCACCTAAACTTCCTGTCAAAAGGGCAGTTGTAGACTTTTCGTCTCCCAACATAGCCAAGGAAATGCATGTGGGTCATTTACGATCGACTATAATTGGAGACACGTTAGCCCGTATCCTCGAGTATTGCAAAGTTGTTGTGCTCCGTAGAAACCATGTTGGAGATTGGGGGACTCAGGTATATGAGATTGATATCTTGCTATATTCAAAAGTTGTGGTATTGCATATATACGTTCTTTTTACCTGTATGACTGTATCATTGTGTAAATGGATAAATTTGAACATGTTTCTTTTGCAGTTTGGAATGTTAATCGAGTTCCTATTTGAAAAGTTTCCGAATGGGGAAGTAAATGATCAGGCTATTGGAGAACTTGAGGTGAGCAGTTATCTCTGAAATTACGCCACATGTGTAATCTCATTGGTATTAGATGATATGTTAGATTATAGGGCCCAAGCCCGATTGTAGAGTCCATTAGGGTTTTAGCTAGAGTTTCATATTTGTAATAATACATTGTATCCTCACGGGGTTACATTCATTAACATGATATCAGAGCCAAAGATCTAGACACAAAGTCAGAGTTATCATCATATCATCCTCCGGTCGCCGGCTAATTGCCGATGATCCGGAGGGATCCGTTGTCTTGTTTTAATTTCTTCTTCTTTTGTCTTAAATAAGTGCTTTAATCCACTATTTTTGTATTTTCTATTACCTTTTCAACTAGTCGTATATGCAACCCAAATCCTACAACCCTAGTGTTCATCTTAAATCTTGATCGTTACAGGCCCTAATCTTAAAAGAAAAAAAAAACATCTGCAGCATCTCGTCGCTAAACATTTGTAGTTGTTGCTAATCTTTGTCACAAAACTTCTGCTTCAGATCTCGTTGCCAAATTTATGCGTAGCCAACTTTCTGCTTTTGTCGCTAACCTGCACTTTTTCAAACGGTTACTCGACTTCCTTGCTCTATCTGTGCTATCCCACGTCTATATCTTTTCTTTTCTACATCCATATCTTTTCTTCTTTTCTGTTTCTCAACCACATCCAAAGTATCAAGAACTATTTTATTCTATTCTATCTTAAAAAAAAAAGTAAATAAATAAATGATAAATTAATAATCTTCTCCCTCAACCTAAATCGTCTCTGCCTTGTTTTCTTAAATCTCCTAAAATATTTCACATAATCTTTTCTTAAATCTATTTCAACCTACCCGGCCGCCATGAGCCGTTGTCTCTCTGACACCCCGTCAAGTCTCCCTATTTAACATCTCAAAACCTAGCCGTATCCTAAAAAAAAAAGGAAAAAAAAATTGTCTATGCTTTTGTTGCTTGCTTTTACTACTGTCGCCGTTTTGCTTTACTTTTGCTGCTGCTGCTTAAAGATTTGCATCCGCTTGCTGTCGGATATCTTCATCAACAAAATATTTATCGCTTTTATTTACTTTTGCTGCTGTTTGAAGATTCTCATCCGCTTGCTGTCGGATATCTTCATCAACAAAAATTTATAGATTTAATGTTTTATGATTCTAATTTAGTATAGCTGTATGTATAGTTCTTTGCTCCAATTCGAGCTTTCGCGATTTCGCCGTTTGAATTGAGGGGGAGTATTAGATGATATGTTAGATTATAGGGCCCAAGCCCGATTGTAGAGTCCATTAGGGTTTTAGCTAGGGTTTCATATTTGTACTCTATAAATAGTGAGTAATAATACATTGTATCCTCACGGGGTTACATTCATTAACAATTGGTTGTATAGAATGTGATTGCTCCTAGTTACATGTTACTGGATAAGAGATGTCCTATATTTATAATCTTTATTCTTTATTATAATAAATAATATCGTTGGTAATTGTTTAAACTTTAAACTATATTGTCAATGTCAATGTGCTAATTCGTGTCATTGATGATTTTACTTCGGTCCAAAACGCTTTTAATAAACAACACTTATCGAGGCTAAGTTATTGTTCAGCTACTTATTTTTGGCTATTTATGTTGTACATCTTATCTCTGTTGTCTGTTTTGTTCTATATGCTATCAGTTGCTTACATAAACAACACTTACAAATTAAAATCAAGATCATTGCAGTTACTGGACAATCTTTTGTATACAGAGCCATGATATTTAGCTTTTTTGTTAAATGGTCTATATTGCAGATGTGATCATTTTTGTCGTTGGAAATCGTTGATGATTTTGTTAGGACCTTTAGGTTCAAACAGTTTCTTTTCTGAATGATGAGCAATTAGTGTTAATTTGACTCAAATGGTACTTTATTTTAATAGGTGTTCTATAAGGCATCAAAGCAGAGATTTGATGGCGATGCCGAGTTCAAAGAGAGAGCCCAACAAGCAGTAGTTCGTCTCCAGGTGATTAACTAACTTGTACCCAACGTTAGATCTGAAATCAATGTGCGCAGATAATTTAGTCCATGAAAAAAAAAAAAAAAAAAACTCTACAAAGTGACCTTTCATGCTTATCATGCTACTTGTAGTTTTTGGAATTGTTTGTTCATCACTTTAGCATGTTTATATATCTTTCTCTCACATGTGAAATGATGAATAAAAACTTGTAGTCTGGCGAGGAGAAGTACCGCAAGGCATGGGCACAAATATGCATGTGAGATAAGTCGAAAAGGTTACGAAAAATTATATCAGCATCTAGGGATCCACTTAGAAGAAAAGGTAACATATTCATTAACAAAATGTTGCTTGAGTATATAAAGATCCGCTGAATTCAAGATCTGGCGTGTTTAACCTTTACATAACCTTATTTTCTTTTCTGTTTAGAACTGGATTATCACCGTTTTTTTGTTTGCTAATAGATGTTGCATTTTTTATACGAGAAATACACCTTTTTTGGACATACAACTTATGAGTTAGCATTGCATACTATTGGTTCAGGGCGAAAGCTTCTATAATTCCTACATTCCTGGGACTCTAGACCTGCTGAGGCAAAAGGGATTGATTGAAGAAAGTGATGGAGCTCAGGTGATCAAATTTGAAGGGAAAAAGTTACCTCTTATTGTTATCAAGAGTGATGGAGGTTTCAACTATGCTTCAACAGATCTTGCAGCTTTGTGGTTGGTTTTCTTGGCTTAAACAGATTTAGATGGTCTGCACTGGTAATCCTTGATTTTGTAGTTGAATAATATTTGGGATGCTATATATAGGTACCGCCTTAACGAGGAAAAAGCTGAGTGGATAATTTATGTGACTGATGTAGGCCAGAGAGAGCACTTTGAAATGTTCTTTGCTGTAAGTAACTTCATGGCATGACATCCCCATTTCCCTTCTCAACAAATTTGACCAAGAATATGAATATTGATGAAGTTAACATTGTATTTTCAGGCTGCTGAGCGTGCAAGGTGGCTCCCTGCTGATGGGAACAAATACCCGAAAACTAATCATGTAGGTTTTGGTCTTGTTCTTGGTGATGATGGAAAGAGATTTCGAACCCGTAGTACCGAGGTGGTTAAGTTGGCTGATTTACTTGGTGAAGCTAAAACTCGTTGTAAAGCAGCCCTTGTGGAGCGAGGTATTCCAAATATAACGTTTGTGTCAATCTATCCACGTGGGTAGTGTAACATGTTTAAATAGGTTCGGTCAAAAGGGTTGGATCTGGTTTGGCCCACCCGTAAACACTTTCATTATACATATATATAATAGATAATAATCGATTTGATAAAAATATGAATACAGAAAGTTTATTAGATGATACATACTCATTCCAACTTTCTTTAGTAAATTCAGGAGTTTCTTATGCATCTGATCGAGTATACTTCTAAATTCTAATGGCTTTTGATCCATTTGACATTTTATAGATAATACATAACCCTAGTCAACCCATGTTATAGGTAACAGAAACTAAATTGTGCTAAGTATCTATTATCTTTATCAGGTAAGGCTGCTAAGTGGACCCCTGAGGAGCTTGAGCATACTGCTGAAGCAATTGGATATGGTGCTGTTAAGTAAGATTCTCATGTCCTATATGCTACATTTTGTATATTATACTCAACTACTCATGAAATCCACATCATTAATGTAACACCCGATCAAAAATCACAATTTTTGCGTCAATTTTTAACTTTAAATAATTACATTTTAAAGTTCAAACGAAACATTTTTACTAAAAATATTTACGAAAAGCATAAACAAAATTATGAAATTAAAATATTAAATTTATTTTATTTTCGGATATAAAACACGGGTATTTTGTACTGTGGTTGGAGACCACAGTCCACGAGATAGGGATATGAGTTTGGATAAAACCCAAATCCCTCCCCATTTCCACCCCATTTTCACCATCTTCTTCTTTTTCTCCATCTCATTTTCTCTCTAAAACACAACCACCAACCACCACCACCGCCGGCTGCCACCACCGTCGGCCACCATCACTGCCGTCGTCACCATCATCATAGTCATCAACAGCAACAACAACAAACATCATCATCACCATCATCCTCATCTTCATCATCAAGATCATCAACATCATCTTCAAACTTTGAAATCATCAAATCGTAAGAAATCTTTCGTTTTCCTTTGATATTTCGTATTAATAACAACCATATTATCATATACTAGCTTTATATAAAAAGATTTAGCTCGAAAATAGCTTAGATCTTGATTTTGGTACAAAAATCGTCGAACAGACGACAACGTCGCATTTGGACCAAATACAGTGCTGCGACGTCGCAGCCAACGTTGCAGCCAACATCGCAAACCATTTCG
The DNA here is from genome assembly GCA_949592205.1 of Helichrysum umbraculigerum. NCBI lineage: Eukaryota > Viridiplantae > Streptophyta > Magnoliopsida > Asterales > Asteraceae > Helichrysum > Helichrysum umbraculigerum. The sequence continues at coordinate 133,508,436 of CATIUR010000003.1, read as the reverse complement.
ATGTCGCCTGGTGCGACGTCAGTCACAACGACGCATGAAATTGCGAACGTCGCATATAGCGACGTCGACACTTACGTCGCACTAGACCCTGACGTCGCATATAGCGACGTAGACTCCAACGTCGCAGTACAATCGTACTGCGACGCCAACCCCAACGTCGCACCCAACGTCGCAGGTCACAGAACCCTAAAAACCTATGATTTTCACTAAGTGTCGGAACCAAATTTTACCACTTGATTTTACTCCGAATTTGGATTTCGGGTGCGTTTTTACTAAAGCAATGTAGTACAAATAAAAATTTTCCAAGCTTACTTGGCAGCTCGACCCCAACCAGGGGCTCTGCCCCTTGGACCCCGCCAGGGGTTGCCACCCCTTGGACCCCGCTACCAGGGGCGCTGCCCCCGGACCCCCGTGCACAATTTCCCACCTTGAACAACAAATAAATAATTACACAACTCGGTTAGACAAACTGATTTGTCTCATACTTATATGACCTCACGTGTTTAGGACACTAGGAGGTTACCATTCAGAAGACACGTGTATCTTAGGATCGCCGACAACTCACAGGTGAGTTTCATAGCCCCACTCTTTCAGTTGTTTTACTGTTTTCGGGGTGAAACACATGCTCAATACTGTTTTCGAATTATAATAATAATCTTTTATAATTCACATTTATCTTTATTACTACCATGTAATACGAATGTGTAATACCTAGGAATTACACCCACCATACTGTTTTGAGATAGTATCAATACTTAACCTAGATAGGTTACAACCGTACACTGTTAGATTGTTGGAAAACAATTACCACTACATGACTTGATTAAGTTATCACTATCCATTGACCATATTGTCACGGGACAATACTATCACTTATACCAGAACTGGTTAGTTCTACCTACACTGGACAACGACTAGACTTTTACAGGATTAGAACCCTTTCGGGACTACGACTGCTCATACAGTCCAAGACTTCTAAACTGGAATAGTACCCAAGTAAACAACAACCAAGGACTTCAGATATACTTGCTAGGCTGAGGCTAGGAGTACACATTAGTGACAAACGTTAGTATAGGATCTTTATACTAATACAAACCAACTAGGTAATGACTGTTCACACCTAGGCCCAATGTGATACAATTAATATTTAAGTATTGTACATACATATTTAGATACAATATATTACTTCATGCGTTGCATGATGCACTGTTACTTGTGTTTGTAGATTTGACTTATATATGTATATATATATATATATATATATATATATATATATATATATATATATATATACTCATACACTATATCAAGCACTTGGTGCTTCTTACAATTTACATATGCATATTGGCATACATACATACAAACACAACTACTCAAGTCAGGCGCGTCGTAGTACGGCTGGCTCTCATTTACTTAGCTAGGTCTGTCGTAGTACAACTGGCTCTACATTTCACCAGTCGGGCTTGTCGTTGTACAGCCGGCTCAATTACATACTTTGCTTGCGGGCAATGCGGACGATGTTCCAGAAGGGACACACAACGATACCACGGTAAAGTGGGCACAAAACGATGCCACGGTATTGCAGTGGGCACAAGGACGTATTCGCGGTAAAGCGATACACTCTATGGATGGGCGGGCTTATGCTCGTGATCCACACACATTAGTTAACGGGTCGATGAGATTTCACGCGAGGCCGTTAGCTCGATCATGTTCGGGTTAGCTTTTGCTAGCCGGGTAAACGAACATACTTAACATTCAAACATGTTCGGGTTAGCTTTTCCTAGCCGGGTAAACGAACATACTTAACATTCAAACATGTTCGGGTTAGCTTTTCCTAGCCGGGTAAACGAACATACTTAACATTCAAACATGTTCGGGTTAGCTTTTGCTAGCCGGGTAAACGAACATACTCAACAATCAATCATGTTCGGGTTAGCTTATGCTAGCCGGGTAAGCGGACATATCATAAACAATCAATCATAGTTCGAGGGACTACAATTATATTACTAAAAACAACATGTTGTGCCAGGTGGCACACCAATCATTACACAACAGTATATGACGTGGTCATATAACCACTTGATTTTAACTTAGGCATGCATTGCCTCACATCGATAGATTTACTTAATACCAGATAGGTATCCAGGCTCGGAATGCCTCAATTAATATGTACTTGAGTACATACCACTATTACTTAGGTATTAGATACCTCGACTAGCATATACACATTGGTGATTACAACTTCAACTTAATACAAAGCAGAATCGTGGATTCTGGACTATTTTTCTAAACATACAAGGTTTTATACTTTATGTTTTCAACTAACCATCCTATGAACTCACCAGCCTTATAGCTGACTCGTTTTAGCATGTGTTCTCAGGTGCCCAGCAGGATTAGGATTTCTACAAGATTTGGCTAACTCGAGTCGCATATTTTCAAACATTGGGACCACTCTGCATTTACTTTGTATTCTCAAATTATGTATTTAGAATTTATTACAATCTCGCAACTATTTAAACTTTTATTTTGGAAATGTAATAACTATTTTCAAACGTCTCATTTAGAGTCGTTCATTATATATCTTGTGCTGTGATATTTAATTTGGTAACACCCGACCCGACCGCTTCCGCAACTCGAGATTTGAGGGTGTTACAACTAAATGAGAAGAGTGGTACAAATTTATTCGTGATGAACTTGCTCTAATCTAATTTCCATTTTCAAAAGAGGTGCGAATATTATTTATTTTGATGTTATTAATTCATGTTGTATCATAAAATTGTCTACATTTGAGAAAAATGTCTACATTTGATTAAACAAGATTCTGATAAGAGGTGTGGTTAGTTACAAACTAAAGCCAATTGTTTTGAACTTGTTCAACTCAAAATTTTACATCATTTTTGAAGCTATAAAATTATTCCAGTACCGTCAAAGTCAAATTGTACCCTTTTATAAGAAGTGAATCTTAACTGTTACGCCAGTTGTAGTGTTCCTTTCATGGATGAAACCATATTTAAATATCGCTGATACATGTTCATTCTCCTTGTTTGATTTGTTAGACGTATATGATTCTAGTGCTTGTATGGTTGTATGCTTGTGTTGTTAACATGTATGCAGACTTGAAGAATAATAGATTGACTAATTACACATTCAATTTTGATCCGATGTTAAACGATAAGGTCCGCTCAATGCTGATCTCCCTTTTCTAATATGTTTTAAGTTTCTAACTAGTAAATATTATGCAGTTATATATTGCATATCACACATTTTTTCTTACCTATTCTCTATTTCTCTTTAATTTGAAATTGTAACACTGCTTTTTGTTTCTTACCTACTTGCATTCTTTGATGAATAGGGAAATACTGCTGTATATCTGCTATATGCACATGCTCGTATATGTTCCATCATTCGGAAATCTGGTAAAGACATAGAGGAGTTGAAGAGGGTAAGATTTACTGGGTACTTTTATGTTGATACAACATTCTCATCTCAAAGTCCGATTTTTATTACTTTTCTTATTGGGTTCTTGAATAAATATCAAGTTTATGGAGTATCTTAATTGCAGGCGGGACAATTAATGTTGGAGAAAGATCAAGAACGTAAGGTGGGATTCCATTTGCTCCAGTTTCCTGAGGTAAGGTAACTTTTGATGAAGAAATCATTCAAGTGTTTTTGCTACGTTGTGTCGGAGCAAAAGGCTTGTTAAACTTTTATAGCATATATGAAACAATCAATACCAAAAATACAAATTCAACTTAGTATACTAGGGGGTATAAAGGTAAAATGAATTGAAATAAATGGTTTTGGAGGTTGTACACATGAGCAACACGTACACTTTAGGTTACCTGTAAATTGTTGGATCATTTAGTCTATTATTTAACTTATTATTAAATTTGAATTTAACCTTATTCGAGATAAAGCGTGACCAAGTTCGACTTATATTTCTAGAATTGACCTGTTTTGAAGCCTGAGTAAATTCTGCACTAACTCTTGTTTTTCAGGTTGTCGAAGAGGCTTGCAAGAATCTCTTACCGAATGTATTGTGTGACTATCTATACGCTTTATCCGGAAAGTTACCAGTTTCTACTCCGAGTGGCAGGTATATATTTGTTCTTTCTTTACTTCAGTGTTACATTCCAAACACTTGCTAGTTCTAAAATTCCAAAACGTTGGATTGCTTTCATTTTAATAATTTGATATTATTATCCTTTGTTTGAAACTAATCATAGTTTAGATTGTATTCAAAGTCAAATATAAATCATCATGTTTGGATATGGTCTTATATTTAAAAATTATGCAGGTTGTCGGGTCTGCTGAGGAGGCAAGCAGATTATTGTTGTGTGAGGCGACTGCAGTTGTTATGAGGAAATGCTTCCATCTTCTTGGCATTACTCCTGTCTACAAAATCTGATCACTAAATTTACGTTTCAGACACTGATGATCATATTGAAGCTCAATACACCCTTGACGGATGTAACTTTTTTATTGGTTATTATCTGATTTATGAGAATATTGTTCGACTACAATATATAACACAAGTTCAAGAAGTAAAAACACATTATCTTGATAAATAAAAAAATGTTTACTAGTATTTGTTTTGTTAAAAGTGCAACAATAGCTTGTACTTCTGGTTTCGAAACTTGTTTTCTATAAATTATTGCGTCAAGTTACATATTTGCGAAATGTTGAAGCAAACTTATATCCAAATGTACTAAATGATTTAATATGAAATTTAAGTAAAAAAATTATCATGTCGTAGCTGAGATAATTATCTTAAAATTGCTTGGAGTATCCTGTTATTATCTTTTGGATCATGTTTAACCTATAGCTTTCAATTTTCTTTAAGGATATGATAGCAAGGTTGAATTAGGTTTTGTACCCAAATTACCCACCGTTTGTCCATGTCCGTCACCACAATTTGGTGGGTATGAATGTATGATGCAAAACTAATTTTGCGGCTTTGACTCCTAAATTTAGATGACATGCCTATCAACCAAGTAAATTTGAATGATATCACCTTTACAAATGCAAGTTATTATGACATATAAATATTTCTTGCTTATTGTGCAAAAATAGATTAAATGATCAAATTGCAAGAAATATATTTACATAACAAATATTAAGAAAGGGAGAAAAAAACTAACAATAGATTTCCAACATCTTTGTGTACCGATTTGTATCAAGTATTATGTGCAAATTTGATAAAATGTAACTTTTTTAGTCTAATTTGTTGATCAAAATGTATTACCTCCCTAGCTATGATTACAATTGTCTGTAAACAAAACATGCTAATATGTTTTTCTAAGAACAATCAATATTATTAAACACCAAATGGACCGAGCTAAAACCAACATAAAATAAAAGTATCTCAAAGAAAGATCTAAACACAAACAAAACAAAATAAGAAGAATACAAAATGAAAGAAAACAAGATCTAAACAAATTGAATCTAAAACACCTATCTTTTCAAAGAAGTCCGATGCGTCACTCACTTTTGTAATGAATGAATTAGAGAAAGTAATGCTGAGATTATCAATATCAAAATTACAACGTCTGAAAACAGTTTAAATACCCTTTTCAGATTTACGGACGAATAAGAGTTAAGACAACCATCATCTAGGGTGAGTAGTGAAAACTGAAAACCGACCCAAAATCGAATTAACCGACCCAAATTAACTGACTGACGGTTTGGTTTTGAATTTTTCATTAACCGGTTGGTTTGGGTCGGTTACGGTTAACACTCAAAAACCGAACCAAATTAACCGAACCGACCCTAAAATTAACACATAATAGTTACTAACTATTTGTCTTGGCTGCGTTGTATCAATTTAATATTATGGACTCTTAAAACCTAGTTAAGTGGAAATGGGTCTAAGCCCATCTACTCAAGAATGTAATAGGGTTTTGTACTTTTATTTAATCGTACACTCCAAACTCCATTTCCTCTATTCTCTTCTCTATTTCATTATCTCAACTTTTGGAAATTAAATCTCTCTTTTTTACGTAGTACTTATATAATAATAAAGGTTCTTACCTTAAAGCAGTGGTGATTCCTCATCTTTATTAAGCGTTCACAACAAATTTATACGATATTATAAATTTGTAAATTATACTATTTCTAATTCTAATTTTTACCTTTTTTCATACAAGATCAACTGTTTATATGAACTCTCATCTGATTTTTCTTTTCCAACCGGTTAACCGATAACCGACCAGAATTCTACCTAAAAACCGATTAACCATAACCGAGTTAACCGAAACCAATCGGTTAAGAGATTTTTATAACCGAAAGTTTGATTTTGGGTTCGGTTTTGGGTCATAACCAACCCATACTCACCCCTAATCTACACGTAGAAGCTTTGATATTGCAACACAAAAATGAATCTTTCTTTTCATAATAAAAAGCTGCACCTCCGTTGCCAATTTTTTTTTTCCATATTGAACTAAGCAAGAGTGTTCTTTCCATTAATCTAAACAAAATATTACCATCATTTTTACAACCCAAACGATATATATGATCACATAGAAATCTAAAGTTGTCGGTTGATACGTAAATAAGACATTTTTATTCTTGTAGTCTCCACCCTCTATTTTGTCGTATATTTCAATTTCAATATTTCTAACAAAATACATCCACATGACTTATTTTTATCTTAAACCAAAACCAAATACATTTCATCATACACATTTTCCTTAATTTCATCCATTTCAAAGTCAATCTATATCTGTCTAAAGTCAAAATTCAGTCATGCACAAAAATCACCAAAAACCAAATTTTATTCAACTCCCAATAAATCCATAAAAAAATGTTCAAACTTTAACTACAACCAACAACCAAGCCACGTTTCCATCTTTTTTACAAAATAATTATTCATCCAAGTCAACAAAACATCGCTCCTTGCATTTCACTCCATTTAGATTCCAACTACCAAATTTATTTATATTAGTATTATTTTATCACTCTCTTCACATGTTTGACGGACTATACGAACCAAAACCCTAAATCTGTCAAATTCAGTATCTCTTTCAGTTCTCGATCGCATTCATGGCGATCTCCAAGCTCCAATTCCTCCTGATTTCGTTTCTGCTTGCGCTGACTTTTACTCATATTAGCGCCGATGAATCCGGTACCGGAGCACCAGTCGGATCCGATGGATCTGATTCAGTTCGGATCGAATTGGATCAGCTCAGCTCAAAGATCCAATCTTTAGGTTCGTTTTTCACCTTTTAGTTTACTTAATTTGGGTTCAGTGAGTACCATTGGTGGTGCAAGTGATATACTGTTATCGAATTGAAGTGGACGTATGGTTATGCATGTTGATATAGTTTGAATTTGGTGTGTTTGTGTGCGTAGAATCACTTGTTAGTAAGAAGAGTGATGAATTGAGGATTAAAGATGATATTATTGCTGGAAAAGAGAAGGCAATTGCTGAGAAAGAGAAGCTGATTAAGGAGAAATCGGATAGTGTTGCTTCGCTGCAAAACGAGGTTGCTTCGCTAAAGGTAGGACTTTTAAGTATATGGTTGGTTTCATAATTTTATTTAGTTTTTATGGTTTATGGATGAATGTACGCTTTTAGGTACGATAAGCTATAAATTCTTGTGTTTGATAGGTTAAAGGGTCTTCGGATGCTAAGGAGCAGATTAAAAAGGCTCATATAAGGTCACAGGAGTTGGAAAAGCAGGTTTGTGTGATATGAAATTGCTGTTATTGATGTATGTAAGGATGTGCATTTTGTGGTAGTTTGTGAGATTTTGGTTTTTTTTGCAGGTGGAGAAACTTCAAATGGAATTGGATCTCAAGGCCAGTTTAAGGGAGGCGTTGGAGACTCGGTCGAAGGAATTGGAAAAGAAGATGCTTGAAATAAACCCAAAACTTCAGAATGTAAGGTCCTATATTATTTTGTTTGTTACGCATTATGTTTTTCTTCTTAAAGTGAGGAAACAGAGCTTATGAACCCAATATTGGATTTATGACATTGTTATAAGGTGTTCTTCTGACCGTTTTTTAGAGAAGGAATCAACGAGTTGATAATATTATGTAAAAATGCATGCGTAGTTATATTTGAATGTCCCTTGCATGGTTACATTGTGGCAGTGTGTTTCCCATGGTTAGATGAGTCCAAGGCTAGATAAATATAGCATTGATGGCTGTAATTAATTAGTATCAAATTTGTTCTTTTGTGCTTAAATAGCTAGTAGCTAAGTTACATTTTTTTAAAGTGGCACAAATGCTTGTAAGTTTCTAAAGGCTTATGTATTTTTCTGTTTTGTTGTTCTCCTTTTTTATCAGCTTCAACAAAAAATTGAAGAGCAGAAGACAAAACTTGTTAAAACTGAGCGTGCTCTTAAAGTTGCTGAGGTATGTTTGCAACAGGTTTGCATACTTCTTAGATGTGAAGATGTGATGTATTTTCATCTATAATCATATGCAGGAGGAACTTATGAAGACTAAGAATGAAGCCTCACAGAAAATTAAAGAATTAACAGAGGTATAACTTGAAACTTTTTTAGTGTGTGTTTTGTAATTGTGTCAAGTGCTCATGTTCCTGTTAAATGGTCTTGGATGTTTAATTTCTTCACTTGCACTGTTGCACATGGTATATATGTGTGCCTGCTTGGTTATTATATATTCAATAAATATAAACTAATTGTTGCTAATGGTCAAAAAGGTAATCTTGGATCAAACACTTCCAAAGAAAGGTCCAACCATTTTCTTGTTAGTAAAATGTTTGATCTGACTTCATCTTTTTGCCAGTTAGTAACCATTTTTTAATTTTTTTTTAACATTGATATTGGTCCCAAGCTTTCTTGGATTGTCTTTCTTGAGAGGTATTTTAGGTGTTTGATCAATAGTAAAGCATCTTTATTAACCTACATTCGTATATCCTAGTCAAGCTGTTGCATTTTTGTTTTCTTTGTTTGTTTGTTGTTGACTGAAGGAGTAGGTTACATGGGTGTCAGTGTGTAGTCTGCCGTATTTAGAAGTATGAAATAAAGTTATACTACTTACAATTATGGTTTTACACTTTTACATGATTGCATATAATGAGGATGTACAACAAATTAGCATTGAGAAACTGATAACTACCTGACACCATATCTCGCTCTATCGTTATAATTGGCAACTTGTGCTTTTGTAATGCCAGCTATCAAACTTTTCCTAAGATTTTATTTTGTTAGCTGCAAATGCTGGCTGGCCAAACACCCAAACCAAACATCAAGATACATTATTATATGTTATTAAGGAGTCTCCATATGTATTCAGGTTCATTCTGCATGGCTTCCACCTTGGCTTGCAGCTCAATTGTCTTCCAGTCAGGTACCTTTCTTTTGAATATTTCACGTTTACATAAATGAATGTATTCATGAGGTTTGACCATCACTGATTTGCAGTCGTACGTGGAGGCTCGTTGGATTGAGCATGGAAAACCCGCTCTCGAGAATTTTAGACAGAAGGTAATTTTTGTGTAGCTCTTCTTGTGTATCACTATCTATGTATAATATACTTCAAATCATATTAATTTCTTGTTTATTAAAGCTGTTCGTTGTCATCTTCCTGAAAATAATTCATGTTAATTTCTTGTTTCCTGAAAATACTCTTTTCATTTTTGCAGGCTTTGGAGAAAAAGGCACAAGCAGAAAAGTGGGCTGAACCTCATATAGAGACGATTAAAACTGTAAGAACGTTTCTCAGTTTTTGTGTGTTATTGTTTTCTAGTATTTTATATACTCACCTGAAGTTGAATGCGTGATGCATTATGCAAATAATTGGTTAATTCTTATGTTCCTCAAAATTTTTTCTAATGAAGTGTACTTCAAATTGTTACTCGAACTCTAGTTCATTTTTTTGTCTTCTTACTACAGTAACTTCACTAATAGCTACTTGTACGAAGTTAAATTTCTTCTGCACTATTTTTTAGGTTTTACTAGACTTGGCTATTTCAGCCCATTTACTTATCAGTCAGTTAAATCGTTCATCTTGTATCTCTATCGACACAAATTTGTAGAATAGTTCAGGTTAACCTAATGCAACCTGTTTCCACTCATAAAAAAAGCTACCATTTTCCCTGTCACCCAATCACATGACTAGCCAATTCTGCCACCTCTGTTTTTCTACAATCGCTGGAACTTTGTAAATAACTAATTATGTACTCTGTGTTGTTTTCCTAAATAATGCAGAAGTGGATCCCTGCTGCAAAGGAACAGTGGGTGATATTAATAACTAATGCTGAACCACATGTGCAACTAGCGACCACCAAGACCAAAGAATTATATGCTCAATCAAAGGAGGTTCTAACTCCCCATGTGATTAAACTAAAAGAAGTTGTAGACCCTCATTTTCAGGTACGCCTTACTCGACCTTCTTGATATTTTCGTAATAAACATGTGTCATGATATGGAAGTATTGTGGGGGCAGGTTGCCAAGAAGTTCTGCAAGCCATACATTGATCAAGTCGCGGTTGCAACAAAACCTCACCTTGATAAAGCTCGCGAAACAATGAAGCCTTACACAAATGAGGCAGTCCAAGCGTATGGCAAGTTTCTTGAATCTGCAACTCAATACCATAATCAGGTAATTTTATATTTGATGCTCTTCGATTTGTTTTTAGTTTTTATTCTGTTCTTTGTGATTGATGGGGTCTTTAGATGTGTGGTATGAAGATGAATGTCTGATTAATCACCACTTTAACTCACAAAACCCAGTGTTTGGATAAAGTGAATCTGATTCGGATTATCTGGCTAGTTTGGGGTGAAGTACTTAGATTTGGAGAATTACTTTCATATCAGCAGCAACAAGACTGATTATTTAAGGACAAACTGAAATTAGGAAAAATGACCTTGCGTTGTTCATGATACTATTAGGAAAAATGACAAATTGACATTATTTAAATATAATATTTCAACAATATTTAAGAATATCATTTTTGGTTATTTTATTTGTAAGTTACCTATATAACCAGTATTTTTTGAATTCTCAAACAATTGATTAGCATCAATAGAAGCACATCAAAATGCCGGTCTGCTGCTACGCGGTCTATTGCAGCTGATTATTTAATTCTGATTATTCAACATTACATCATTTTTAAAGGCATATCTAAGCACCCCACGTATCAGAGATGCAAACAAATCGTCAAATAAGTGTTTCTATTTTTTAAAATTGATTGTGTCGCTGATTCTGTTGGGGCATGTGAGTGAAATTCATACCCACTATAAGCTTATATGAATAATTTCACGAGAAGTATCAATGTGATAGAGTAAGAGGGAACAGCCAAATATTACATGGTGTGTATTGCCTGAAACGACTTTGCATCACATGTAGCAGCACTGGATCATGGTGTACCCCAGAACAACCACCAATCACCTGATTTGATTCACATTTAGAACCTAATCATCGATATATAAACTTGATATCTTATTTAGATTGTCGCATTTGTGCTGTACATTGTGTTGACTAGTTTAGTGGGAGATGTGGTTAGTTCTAATTGAAGGGATACAAATGTTGCTCATTTGGTCATATATGTCTGTTCTGTATTAAACCAATATAAAAATTTCTGTAATATGTGAAGGTTCAAGTCACTGTTGAAGAATCACTAAAACGGCATGAGATTACAACACCGCTTGCAACAAAGGAGTTCATATGGTTTGGTGTATGTCTCTCTCTTTCTCTCCATGTATCTATCTATTGCTAGTTATCTCTATCTGTAAAATCAGATAGAAATGTTACATGTTAGGTAGCAAAAAGGACGGATTGATCGGGTTGGGTAGTCAGTCAAAATGGGTTACTTCCCAGTTTGAGTCAAACGGGTTTGGTTGTCCCACCGTTGTTTAAGTTTTTATGATTACAGAAAGAAAGTATTAAATATGATTATATAAACATGTTATAGAAGTAATGATATTTTTAACCAAAAGGATTTGGTAGGGTTGTAAGCAATTGAATGCACTTTAGGTGATTGTCGTCCCGTTTGACTTCCAACCCATTTCCTTTATACCAAGTTTAAACTATTGTACCCATTTGACCTGTTATTAGCAAAATACCGAATTAACATGTTTTCATACATACTGACTGAAGTTGCCACCTTGAGTCACATTTCTGTATTTTTGTCTTCCAGGCCTCCGCTTTGTTGGCTCTGCCTGTCATCTTTCTGTTCAGAATCTTGTCTGCAATCTTTTTGTAAGTATTTTCAATCTGGCATGTTTCGCTTGTATGCTAATCATTTACATAATGAGGACCATCTCTTGCTTTTCGTTGCATGTATATTAAACTCAAAACCTAATCACTTCTCCCGGTTTTTCTTGAAATACAGTGTAAAGGCTAAGAAGCCCGCTAGAAATAGCAAGCCAACCCATACACGTCGCAAGGCCAAACGAGGACATTCAGACAAGTAGTGAGACTAGAGGCAGACATGGTCATATTACATTATTTTTAGGTACGCAGCTTCTAATCCTAGAAAAATTGATGTATATTGAAGATCATTTTACTGTGTTTGACATAGCTTCCAATCTTTACGTTGATGATTCAAACATCCTAACGTTTGAAATTTAAGAACTAGCATTTTTAAGGGTTTTTTCTTTTCACGAAATATCTTAATACAGCTGTATGTTAAGTTTAGTGCTATCAATTCTTTCTTCTACAACCCGTACATTCTTTTACCAAGCTATGGAGATTTCAAGCTAATTCATGATGTAATGAGAATTTTGTCCCATTTTCTCTGTTAATCTACTGCAGAGCTGGCGTTCTCTGTAGCTGTTGCGGAGCTTCATCCGTGTTCTTCAATAGCGCTGTCTGCAGATGTCTTTAACGTTTGCTTCACATAGGAAACACGAACAGAAAAAAACATCGTGGAGGCAAAAGGTGTTTAAGAAGAAGTAGGTTAGCACGGACATGTGTGTATCATTGGTGTTTATGTAGTTCATATGTTTGTACTTTGTAACTTATCGTACATGATGTTGATTTTGCCTTCAATAACATTATCTTTTTTACATGCCTTCTATCCTCTTATTTGCTTGTTTCCATGCTACAAGTTTCCATGGCTAGGATCAATACTATGGTTAATTAACTTTTGTTAAAGTTCATTCACTAGCAGTGAATTTATCCCAAGAATGTTAGTAATTTTTGTAAATCTTTACTTAGCAGCGATATTTACTTATTTGAGATTATCTTTTCCCCCTCTTTAATCACACCTTAAAATAAGTAAGGTTATATCAATACAAGTCAGCACAAACTGAATTATGCTATATTCTATAATAAAATACAAACAAAACCAAACTCAAATTTAAATGACTAAATTAACACAATAGTTTTAATATCAGTTCATACAATAAAACTCCTCATGTTAGTTAATACGGAGTAGGAAATAAAGTATAAACCAACTAGATTATCCAAATAATCTACAAACCAGATAGATTAAATTTAATTTTGTTGCTTATACCCGAATAAGTGATACTATCTCACGAGAATACCCTACCACCATGCTAAAATCAATGAGAAATCTTAGTTTTAAGATAATAGGCCAACATTCGGTCCTTGACTAGAAAATATGATCTCACTGCAGTCTAGTCTATTCTTGCGATCCGGATGCAAAGTTCGACATGGATATAGCAGGGTAGTTTGTAATGAGTACCAAAAGTCAAATGGAAAGTGGCGAACAGGAAGGGAATGGTGATGGACGAGCAAGACAGAATGAGATAATTAACGAGAAAGACAGACTTGTGGATGTGAAAAAGGAAGATACCATCATTGATTTGATGTAAAAGGGTGGTGATATGAAAAAGGTGGAATACTTGGAGCAGGTTCCAACGTTATGTACGGCGGATGGTCTATCTAACTTTCAGGTGAAGTAATTAAGAGGCATAGAGGTGATTCTATTGTTCGAGACATGGATTATAGATTACCCGATTTCATAGTAAATCCATCAATCATTCAATTGTATAACAAGGTTGATATCAAATAGAGACTTCTTTTGTGATATTTATTTTTAGAGGATGATATACTAGAGTAAAAATGATTGGTAAATCTAAAACACGTGTCTAAATCTATTCTATATCTAAATATATAATGAGGTGGAAATGAGAAATGAAAAATGAAATTATCTACGTGTTAAATGTTAAACGGCGAATACAATATTTTAAGGATAAGATGAAGTGTTGGTACTATTCAATGTATGATTATGATGTAGTAAATCTGAATCGTAAATAAAAAAAGGTGAAAGAGCTTTCAATCTAGGTTGATACGATGGGGCGGACGTTTTGAAACTTAGAAATTATTTTTGAGTTTGGTTCCATGAGGATTTGAGGATGTCTAGAAGTCCATACCCGAAGCCCATGGTCCATGAGAGAGGTTAGTTTGGATACTATTCGGGTCGGGTTAATGGATCTGGGCAACCGGGTTAACGAAGCCTCTAGCGAAAAAACCCCAAAACTTGTAGGGAAAACAAATACACATTCTCAAGCCTCTCTCTCTTGTTCATATAAAAACAAAACCACTTTGTTAAACACACAGACACACACAGTCGAACCACCCAAATTGGCATTCCAAAATCAATACATTCGCACACTTCGTCTATATATACGAAGCCTATATATTTCCGCTTCAATTTTAACCTAATTTATCACCTGAACACCGTATTCCGTAATTATGGAGCCGGCTGCCGATGATATTCAATCACAAGGACCAGCGGCGCCACCGCCACCGCCACCGGGTGAACCGATTCCGCCGGTGGAAGAAGACGAAGACGACGAGGAATACGAAGGGGAAGAAGAAGAAGAGGATGATGATGATGAAGAAGATGAAGACGAAGAAGAAACGAATAACGAAGATGAAGTTTTAATATTGAAAGCTCAAGGACTGATTGATAAAATCACTGCGTCTCCTGATAACCCTAAGCATACTTGTCTTCATGCCTTAGCTACTATTCTTGAAACACAAGAAGCCAGGTATATATATACATATATGTGTATTGATATTTACATGAAATTATTTAGAAATGTGTTAGTTGTGAAATTTGACGTTTTATTATAATGTATGCAGCTTCATGATGTATTATGTTAATAATTGTATGGCAGATATGAAAGCCAATTCTTAGTAGTTGTTTGTTTCGTTTGCCTGACAGTTTTATACACATTTTAATAGTTGTTTGTTACCTGAGAATTTGAAATTCAAGCGATAAATCACATTTTGCTGTTAACTGTTAGTAGTTTTCAAGATGTCTAGCGTGAAACAGGTATAATATCTGAATTTTAAAAGAAATCTGCAATTCAGTATCTTGTGCAGCATGTGAACCTTGGCTGGGCTGATAGTTTTGTCTAGGTTGCTAATAGTTATGATCTCATATTGGTTATTGATATAATTGACATTCAATATTGTGATTTATATATACCTGCTAGGTTATAATAAATGTTAAGGAGAACAATACTTATGATCTTTGAGAGGTCAGCCATTAAGGTGAATCATAATGATTTTTTATATATAATTATCATATTTTGTTAGTGAAAGTAACTTAATTATCTGTTATATTTGAGCCCAAAGTCTTGAGAGGCTGGCCATATATTCTCATTTATTTTGTCATATTTTGCTGATATATTCTCATTTATCTGTATCTAGGTACATGGAAGAGACTGGCCATACCTCTTTAAACAATGGTCGGGCTTCTTATAACATAGGACGTTTGGGGAATTTAATTCGGGTAATCTATATTCCTTCTCCTTTTGGTTTATCATTTGCGGTAATTTTTTTCAATATTGTAAATGTCATCTATCGTTATCTAGACAAAGTTGTTGTGCAATCTGTCTTCCTTCAAGTATTGTTTTCAAGTAAGTAATTCTTTCATTTGAAAAAAATGATTTCTACAGGACAATGACGAGTTTTTTGAATTAATATCTGTAAAGTTTTTGTCTGAAACTCGATATTCAGCGTCTCTTCAGGCAGCTTCTTTACGGCTCCTCTTCAGTTGTTCACTGACTTGGATGGTATGATTTTTAGTTAACTTTTAAGATATGTATTCTCACAATTCGATAACTTTATCAATATTTTTAATGAGTTGTGATGAAATACAGTATCCACATGTTTTTGAAGAAACTGTTCTAGATAAAATCAAGGGATGGGTTATGGAAGGATCAATAAGGCCTTCTACTGAAGATAATAAGGGGAAGAACGGGTCTGGTCTAAGGCAATCATCAGATTCTGAAATGCTGAAGACTTATTCTACTGGACTTTTGGCTGTTTGTTTGGCTGGGTATGTTTTGTTTTTACCTACATGGCTACATGTTACTTACTTATGAATAACTTATGTGCTCTCAAATTTTACCTGATATGTTATGCTGGCTTCATGCAATGTTGACTGCAGTGGAGGTCAAGTAGTTGAAGACGTTCTTACATCTGGATTATCTGCCAAGCTTATGCGGTATCTTCGCATACGTTTTTTAGGAGAGCCAAGTACAAGTCAAAAAGAATCTAACTATCACTTAGACAACAAAACTTCATCAGCTGCTACTTCCATCAGATCCAGAGAAGATAATCGAGGTAGGTTCAGACATGTTTCAGAGACATCTCAGCTGGAACCTCCTAGAATCACAGAGGAGGGATCCTCAGACGATCAAGTTACTGAAAGGGATCGTAGTAAAAGGTGGGCTGAACCTCCTAATGGGTTGGATGATGATAATGAAACTTATGAAGCAGATGCGGATGGACATATGCGAGATTTGCGCGATAGCAAGACAAAAGTAAGTGACAGAAGTAAATCCGTACGGGAAGATGAACACAGGGCAAATCGCGGGTCTGTAAGATTTAGAGGGAAAGGAAAGATCAATGAAGGTGTTACGGACAATGAACACATTTTGAACTCCCCAGGATCTGGAACTAGATTTGGAGGACAAGGAAGGAGTATTAAGGATAAGAGTTCTTCAAGAGGTCTAGAATCAAAACGTATGCCAGACATCAAAAAGCCATCTGGAAGGATAGGTGCTGAAGCTGTGATCCTTGAAAGAGATGATAGCGATGACTGCTTTCAAGATTGTAAAGTTGGAGCGAAGGATATATCTGATATGGTGAAGATGGCTGTAAGAGCTGCTGAGGCTGAAGCTAGAACAGCAAATGCTTCTGCGGAAGCCATTAAAGCTGCTGGTGATGCTGCTGCGGAACTTGTTAAAACTGCAGCAACCGAGGTATGTTTTTTAAATTGCATTCTCTTCTTTCCGTTCTAAAAGTTGTCTGCCAGCTAATGCGATATATGATCAGGAATTTGAAAGGACAAATGATGAAGAAGCTGCGGTTTTATCTGCGTCTCGAGCTGCATCTACGGTCGTTGATGCAGCTAATGCTACTGAAGTTTCTAGGTTGGTAAATTCTGTTATGTAGCGACCGATTTCAATTTTAAGGTTATACCTGCTTGATGGGCGTTTTCAATTTATAGTTTTCGGGGGGTCTTTGGTTTGGAGTTTGGGTTTGATAGTGTCTGGTCTAATGGAATGGGGTTGATACCCATAAAATCGGGAAATCCTTCATACCAGATCAAAAGGCAGTATTAAGAAATCCATACCAATTCCCATTCCACCCTGTTATCAAAGCCATCTCCACAGTGATTCCTGACTGGAAGCCAAATGTCGCCTTAGGTTGTTTTTTCTCATAATTACTTGCTTTGTTGCTAATGTATTATGGCTGATCATAGGACTCATAGTCGTGATGTGGGTGAGTCAGCTAATTCAAAAGAGCCAGAGTGTGAGGCCAATGAGGAGGTTGAGGAGTACGTCATTCCTGATAGTGAGTCCTTGGCAAAGCTAAGAGAAAAGTTCTGTATTCAGTGTCTGGAGATTTTGGGAGAATATATTGAGGTTCTTGGTCCTGTGCTACACGAAAAAGGGGTAGACGTCTGTCTTGCCTTGCTGCAACGTAATACTGATCTCAAAGAAGCATCACAGATTGCAGTGCTTTTACCCGATGTGTTGAAATTGATCTGTGCATTGGCTGCCCACCGGAAATTTGCTGCACTATTTGTGGATCGTGGTGGTATACAAAAGCTTCTTGCACTCCCGAGAGTGTCCCTCACATTCTTTGGCCTCTCTTCATGTTTATTCGCAATTGGTTCACTTCAGGTACTCTTGGACATAAAAAATGAAGCTAATTTGTACACCAAGTGGAGGTAAATTGACCCAAAATGGGGCTGTTTTGAAACAGACAGTTTTTGGTACGCTGCGAAACAGAATGGGTTGCTCCGTTTACACGGAACAATAATGCCCAGTTCCTGAAAGTCTTCTTTATAGATGATTGGTGTGTCAGCATTGATTGAATAATTATGAAAAGCTTATTATTTTTTACATCATAGTTTTTTAATAAACGATTTAGTAAGTTAATCCATCAAAATTTATTTTGGGCTGTTACTGTTTTTATAAAACATTTTCATTTTACCTGTTTATCCCATATAAGATAAAACATAACCCTAATTGACCCATATATAATTAAATGGGTTAAAATGGCCACCTCTACTTGCATCTAAAAAAACTAGATCCTCTATATGCATCCTGATTCCTGTCTACCAATAATATAATGATTATGTATTGATGTTCCTGTCTACAAATATAATGATTATGTATTAATATTTTTATTTTATGGTTTAGGGAATCATGGAACGTGTATGTGCTCTACCGGAAGAAGTCATTCATAAATTGATTGAATTAGATCTTCAACTTCTTGAATGCTCCCAGGACCAAGCAAGAAAAAATGCAGCTTTATTTTTTGCTGCTGCTTTTGTTTTCAGAGCTGTATTAGACTCTTTTGATAAGCAAGATGGTCTTCATAAGCTGTTAACACTCTTAGGTGAAGCAGCGTCTGTAAGATCTGGGGTTAGCTCAGGGACAGTGGGCCCTCCTAATTCAGGGTCACTTCGAAATGATCGAACCCCTCCAGAGGTACTGACATCATCGGAGAAGCAGATTGCTTACCACACTACCGTTGCACTGCGCCAATATTTTAGAGCACACCTTTTAATGCTTGTGGATTCAGTTCGTCCTAGTAAGAATACTCGAAGTGCAGCACGGAATATTCCAAGCTCTAGGGCAGCGTATAAGCCACTTGATATAAGTAATGAGGCTGTAGATGCTGTGTTTCGCCTAATACAGAAAGATCGTAAGCTTGGTCCTGCGTTTGCGAGAGCTCCATGGCCTGCAGTTGACAAGTTTTTAAGTTGCAAGGGGCATATTATCATGCTAGAGTTGTGTCAGGTGCTCTTTTTTCCAGAGTTTGCTTTCTGTTTTCTTAATCGTCTTCCACAGTGTGATGCCTAACTCTTTTTGAATTATTATTATTATTAGGCGCCACCTGTTGAGCGATATCTGCATGATTTGCTTCAATATGCATTGGGCGTTCTGCACATTGTTACTTTGGTTCCATCAAGCCGCAAAGCAGTTGTAAGTGCTACTTTGAGCAACGATCGCCTAGGTATAGCAGTCATTCTTGATGCCGCAAATTGTGCTGGTTTTGTTGACCCCGAGGTATGTACTTTATAAATCATGAGTTTTTGTTTTTCTTTTTCTATGAAGGTGAGATGTGGATGGGTAAAAGCTAATATGGGGTATGGGTCAAAATGGCCTAGGTCGGTCGACAGAGCGTCCCGGAAAACTTGCTGTCTTTTTTCCTTCAACTTTTTTTACTAATATAAAGTATTTAGCGTGTCAACTATGATTACATGTTTCGTTGAATACAATGATATAGAAGGACCTATGCATCACAAATATTTTGGCAACTTATACCCAGTTGACCCATTATTAAAACAAATGTTCTTGGAATTAGCCTTTTCGTTATTTTCCCTATATTTACAACTTATACTTGGTATTGATCTATATCTGCAGATTATTCAACCAGCACTGAATGTTCTGGTCAATCTTGTTTGCCCTCCACCTTCAATCAGTAACAAGCCAACTATGCCAGCACAAGGACAAATGTCTTCTAGCCAACCTTCAAATGCTACTACGGAGATAGCTGTTAGCAGTGTCGGCTTCAATGAGCCAAGAGAAAGAAACGGAGAAACTGGTCTGGTTGATCGAGGGACCAATACCCCATCTACTACTTCTGGTTTAGTTGGTGATCGTAGAATATCCTTGGGTGCTGGAGCAGGTTGTGCTGGCCTCGCTGCACAAATGGAACAAAGTTTCCGTCAAGCAAGAGAGGCCGTCCGAGCCAATAATGGTATCAAGGTTCTCATCCAGCTTCTCCAACCACGGATAATAACACCGTCCGCTGCACTTGACTGCCTTCGTGCTCTGGCGTGCAGAGTTTTGCTTGGTTTAGCAAGAGATGACACGATTGCTCACATATTAACAAAACTTCAGGTTTGATAATCTAACGCATCTACATAAGACTTGAATGATGTGTGTTTTATGACTTATTTGGCTTCATTTCATTTTTTTTGTCCTGTTTTAGGTTGGAAAGAAGTTATCAGAACTTATTAGGGATTCTGGCAGCCAGACGCCAGGTGGTGAACAGGGTAGGTGGCAGACAGAACTATCTCAGGTGGCAATTGAGTTGATGGCGGTATGTATATTAAGTATATGAAAAGCACTCCATCTTTGTCTATTTGAGTTGTCCTTTGAATCATTAACAGTCTATTAATGCATTGGTTGTAATGGTTTTGTCCTTATTCAAATTTTTGGAACAATCATGTTTACCTTTATTTATTGCAGATTGTAACACATTCAGGGCGAGCAAGTACATTAGCTGCTACTGATGCTGCCACTCCTACTCTTAGGCGTATTGAGAGAGCTGCTATAGCTGCTGCCACTCCTATTACTTACCATTCTAAGTACTTATTTCTTTTTTATATTTCTTTTCTTTCTTTTTTTTGTCTTCACTACCATCTTATTCCCCTCGTGATCTTTTCTGATTTATCATGACCAATTCTTTATCTTTTATTGACATGTCTTGTGTTAAAAATTTTGTAGGGAACTTTTACTGCTGATTCATCAGCACTTACAGGCGTCTGGTTTATCAACAGCTGCATCTGCACTTCTTAAAGAGGCTCAGTTGACACCTCTGCAATCATTAGCCGCTCCATCATCTCTGGCATATCAGACCTCTGGTCAGGAGAGCTTGTCGGTACAGATTCAATGGCCATCTGGGCGCTCTCCTCGTGGATTCTTTGCTACAGAAAAATCTAAACCACAAGAAGATTTCAACTTAAGACAGGATTTGTCCTTGTCTTCAAAGAGGCGGCCCTTGGTTATATCATCTGCACTTGGAGGCCAGTCAAAAATGAACTCTTACTTTCACGAGCATCCTTCTCCATCGAGTAGCAGAATTAATAATTCTTCAAGGAAGCCCCCTACGGTTCCTGTCACATCAGAAGAAAACCAAGTGGATTCAGATAGCGTCTTGAAAACTCCAATCATATTGCCTTTAAAGCGTAAATTGACTGAATTTAGAGATGTTGGACAATCACAGTCGAGCAAACGACTAAACACCGGTGAACTAGGGTTCCGTTCTCCTGGGTGTCCAACACCAAACACGGTTCGTAAAAGCAACTTACTAGGCGACACTCCTATGTTCTCCACATCAAGTTCTTTTAAGGATCATCTGTGTAGAACACCAGCAAGTATTGGTATATCTGATTGTTTAGATGACAATCAGAACACACCGAACCATGGTCTTTCACTCGACGCGCAGTCCTTCAATTCCGAGCAGTTAACTTTGGATTCCATTGTAGTACAGTATCTTAAACACCAACACCGTCAATGCCCAGCTCCTATAACCACATTACCACCTCTTTCTCTTTTGCATCCACATGTCTGTCCAGAATCAAAACGCAGTCTCGATGCACCATCAAACATCACTGCCCGCCTTAATACACGTGAGTTTAAAAATGTTTATGGTGGTATCCATGGCAGTCGCAGGGATCGTCAATTTGTGTATAGTAGATTTAGACCATGGCGAACATGTAGGGATGACACTGGTGTCCTGTTGACGTGCATTGCTTTTCTTGACGATTCTTCCCAAATTGCTGCTGGTAGCCACTCTGGGGAGCTGAAAGTGTTCGATTCAAATAACAATAATTTGCTAGAGAGTAGCCCAGGCCATCAGTTTCCTTTGACTATGGTCAAATCCTTTTTTTCTGGAGATACCCAATTACTTCTTTCTTCAAGTTCACATGATGTGCGATTGTGGGATGCACCTTCGGTGTCAGCTGGACCGAAGTACTCATTTGATGGAATCAAGGCTGCAACATTTAGTCATTGTGGGACCATGTTCGCAGCATTATCTTCCGAGTTATCAAGACGAGAGATTCTATTATATGATGTCCAGACATGTAAATCTGATTTGAAACTCACAGACCAATCGTCCAGTGCTTCTACCAAAGGGCATGCTTATTCTCAGGTTCACTTTAGCCCTTCAGACATTATGCTTCTATGGAACGGTGTATTGTGGGATCGTCGAGTTCCAGGCCCAGTTCATCGTTTTGATCAATTTACAGATTATGGCGGTGGTGGTTTTCATCCTGCTGGTAACGAGGTATGTTTGAATTGTTACTACACAATAATTTTTAACGTAATATGGCTGCACTTTTTAAACCTTACCAAGGGTCCAGGTAGATTGTGGTGAAAATGGATGTGTTAGATTTGATCACAAGTTGTATATCAGTACAATGTTGATCTGAGTTTCTTGCATAAAGCCCACTCTGGGAACATAAGAGGTGCTGAAGGCTGTGGCCTCTCTTAAGTTTTGAGTTAGTAACATATCAATTTATGGTCATCAAGTTTATATTAGAGAGATATATATTTTGCCTTTTGGCCTCCCATTGTAAGAAAGATTAAGGAAATTTTTTTGATAGTTCGATGCTAGTGTTTTTTTTTTTTTTTTTTCCTTTCAGATCAAATTGCTGAGTTATGAAAATATAAACCTTCTCACCATCTCATTAGTAATGGCAACAAAAAGTTGTTGAAAACTTTGATATCTTTTTATCTGTTTTTTTCTTCCATTTATATCTTTTTTCTCTTTCATGTATATGTTTTTGTCTGCACTGCATAATGTGATTTAGAAGGCTGTATGCATAAAAGATGCACTTTGGGACTTTAGTTACTCTTAACCTGTTTCTTTTTAACTTCTTTGATTGTGGTCCCTTTGACCTGCATAGATAAAACAGATCCAAATCGACCCATTCATAAGTAATTGAGTTGAAATTTCCACCTCTTGATTTTGTTTTGTAGATCTATTTGGTAATTTTTTGACCACCTAATAATTGATGCGGGTATGAGTGGTTTTAACTAGCAATACCACATATAGAATAAAATGTGTATCACTTGTTTATGTATTACTATTCTCTTAAGTTTCACTTTTTTTTAATCAGGTAATTATAAATTCAGAAGTGTGGGATCTTCGGAACTTTAGGCTTCTTCGCAGTGTACCATCATTGGATCAAACAGTAATAAATTTCAATGCTAGTGGCGATGTGATATATGCAATCCTAAGGAGAAATCTAGACGAAGTTACAACAGCATTCCAGACTCGACGTGTTAAGCATCCTCTCTTCTCCGCTTTCCGTACATTAGATGCAGTCAACTACTCAGACATTGCCACCATTCCTGTCGACCGTTGCGTACTAGATTTTGCTAGTGAGCCCACCAACTCATTTGTTGGGTTGGTAACAATGGACGATCAAGATGAAATGTACTCTTCAGCCCGAGTATATGAAATTGGTAGACGAAAACCCACAGATGATGACTCTGATCCGGACGATGCAGAAAGTGAAGAAGAAGAAGAAGAAGATGAAGATGATGAGGACATTGATGAAGATGTACTATTGGGCAATGATGACGATGGTGATGATATGAGTAATGATGAAGACAGTTTGAGTGATCTTGATGACGATGATGAGGGGGATGACGATGATGGTGACTTTGTGATGGATGGTGTAGACTTTGGTGGAGGTGGGATATTCGAGATAATGAGTGATGGTGAAGATGGCGATGACGGCGATGACGATGATGAGCTGATCGAGTCTTTGAGCAGTGGTGAAGATGAAGATTTCTTTGGAGGATTCTAAATTGTATCTTCTGAAATGAGTGTATCATAGTTATAATTATTATTTTGGTATCAGGTTTTAGGACAGAACGAAACAAAATGCCTTTCCTATCTCCAATTTTTGACACATGGTTTCAACAAAATTCAGATCGTTAGAACCTCCCTTAAAATGGTTTTTTATAGAAAAAGAAAAAATATACTTCTAGCTTTTAGTCTACTGCTTGTGTTGGCTTGGTCTAATTAACCTAACCTATAGTAGATCCTAACAGTCGACCAACATCTTGGCTGATCTGTCATGGCTACACTCTGACCGTGTTAAGTTATTTACCAAAAACCAAAGCTGTGTAGCAACAACGGTCAAGGTGAAGATTCATGAAATTGCAGCAGATGTGACAATCTGGATAGATTTCCGTAAACCGGGTCAGTTTAAAAATGAGGTCGAGCTGTAGCTTCTGAAACACACAAGCTTAAAACTCTTGTAAGCTTATTGTTGCAAACCTCTGATAAACTTCCGTAAACTGGGTCCGATTCTATGACGTAGAGATGTAGTTTTTAAAACACAAGCTGTACAGCCGTAGTTCTAGAAGACTAAAACACAAGCTTAAACAACTACTGCGTATTATATATGTATATATGTGTTGCAACAAACATACCTTTTTGAGATTAAATAATTAATTCGAACTATAAAAAAATGATTATAATATTACCTTGAATGCGACATGACTATCTGTATTATTCTTAAGTTGCCTGGAAATTGAGATCTCTTTCTCCAATTCAACTGTACAACAGAAAAACGAATGAAAATTATCGAGACTTGATAGGGAAAGTGCACAACGAAATTAACAAAGCGTAAATTATACATGGAAATTGAAGCTCTTGAGGTTCGATGCTAAGAAATTCTCCCAAACTCATATCGTTTTTCTTTTCTTGAATGAGAGCATCACTAAATGACTTGTCGTCGGGTACCTAAACGTAGTCGTGAATTGTAACTTAAGAGTAGCCGAATATAAATATCAATAACCACATTATACAGCAAAGATGTCAATACTTACGACAATATTACAGTTGATTGACGCACTTCCTTCTCTTACAGGTAATAATGGTTTCGAAGGTACAAAATAACTAACGTTCAACACACATTCCTCTACTTGATTACCGGCCTGATTCCTCGTTAAACTATTATGAGTGCAGCAAATTATAAATTATAAATTAGTTTTCATCAATTGACCGAGTTATAATTAGCAGTTTGAACACACAATCTAATTTCAAAATATTTTTCTTAGTTGTTTGGATTATTAGTTGTATTAGGTAGCTGGTTCATGTACTCATGTACGCAGCGAAAAAGCAACATATATATACGATCGTCTTTAATTTGTCATTTGCATGTCGTAATTTATTCAAAAATACAAGTGATCATTGATATACTTTTTTTACATAAAATACTTTTGGTTGTTACATATACATAGCAATGAATAGCATTTAGTGTAGTGTTGATTTAATGTAATTTAATTAAATTACAACAAAGCCAATAAATTGTACGAGTACTACCTACGTTCCAAGAGTAATTGTCTAGTTTAGACCTTTTGAAGTATTTCCTTTTCAACTTTAACCTTAATTATTTTGTTTATGTTATATAATACTTGATCCAAAATATATGAATGGATTGAGTTTTAAAACTATTTTCATTGGTATAATTTATATCAAGTATATTATATAACACAAACAAAAATATTTAAAGTCAAAGTTGAAAAAGAAAGACTTAAAAAGTAAAAAATGGATAATTATTTTGGGAGAGAGGGAGTAAATTTTTTTTTTTTTAGTTAGATTATAATAAGTCAATAAGTTGGAATTTTGTTGCTATATTTATTATTGTAATATTGTTACATTTACATCTGGTATCATCTCGGTGTTTATTACAATTACAGAAATCTTACACAATTTTAGTAATCTTATTACGATGACAGAAAAAAAGAGGGTAACTTGTAGGGTACCACTGATTCCGGTACCATATTTCAATGGTACGTGTCCGTTCCACCCGTAAGGAGCATCAACACCGGACAAATTACCTGTCCACAAATCACCCACATATGTTGAGGCACGAATTCGAACCCTTGAGCTGTCGGTCACAAATGTGAAGTTTGTGCAATTACATTTTACAGTACCACTTGGGCAATACCCAATTGGTATTACGATGATAGAATAATGACGTTTGATATCCAAAATATCATATAAATACAATGTAGATGGTGTCTCATTTTCACATAAACAAGGAAGACCAATGTTGAGTGTTTTAATCAAAGTTGATTTTTTAACAAAGTTGGTACTCAAACATTTATGACATAATCTCTATCAGTGCAACACCATAAGCTAAATAAAAAAATTGGCTCGGACTAGCTAGTGTCCCTGTCCCTAATGTTGAAAGTTCAATGAACCCAACTTACGTCCCAAACCATAGAAGACCTTGTCACAATGCGTGTGGATCTTTGCCCACCTGGGTACACACCACGGTGTTTAAAGAACGGGTATTATGGGTGTGATAGACCAGCGATTCAGTGTAGTAGTAAACTGTAGGTATTTGAATGATTTTATAAAATATGTGTCAGTAAATGTGTGAGCCTTTGGGAACGCACACATCGACATTGAGATATTGCTTATTTGCCTAAAGTTATTAATTATTAAAGTTAAGAGTTAAAATTAATAATTAATTAACTAGAGGGATTAATGTGAAAATATTAAACTTGGGGACCAAGTTTTACCTATCTATAAATACACCTTTATAGATTAGGGTTAGGGTTAATCCTAATTAATTAATCACAAAAAATCCTATTTCTTTTTTGGTTTTACGTCAAAACAAAATCAAAGGGTTTTGTTGTTTTGTGTTGTACGGCCAACAAGAAGGCACACAAAAGTTGTATGATTTTGTGAACGGGCAAGTACTAGCATACAAGCATATCGATAAAGACGGTGTCGTGTACGTGACCAAAGGTAGATCTTACATTTAGATCTAAAGGTTTTCTTGCAAATAATTCAAGGCAATAAGGTAATTCTTATCCGATTTAATTATTCCTATGTGATCCTATTTTCCGCTGCCATGTGTTGTTTGACAATCTGATCCGAGTTGTTTACCTATAGTGGTATCAGCCAAAACATAGGTTAATTTTACTTTGGATACCAAACATCAAAAATTGTGGGGGATTAAGGGTTGGTTTAAAGAAAAAAATATATTTTGTCATTCAAAAATTTTTTTTGGCATGTTCGTACGACGAAGGAAGAAAAAAAAGATAAAAATAAATTCCCACCGACGAAAGAAGTTGTATTGTTCTATTATTTTTCATTCAAACCCCACATGGAAGTATTCTTGGCCTATTCAATGGGATATTTGTAATATAAAACAATAGAAGTTGTTTTTTTTTTTCCTGGGTTTTGACGTTTCAGTCGAGTGGTGAGTGGTCGACAAAGAAAAAGGTCAACACAATTAAAAGTGATTATTAGTTTTTTTTTGTTTTTTCGATTACATAAATTATATATAAAGGTTTAGTTAAATTGTTAAAAACTAATTGATTAAAAGTTAAAGGGTAATTAGTTTAAACCTTTATGTTTATAAAATTAAAGAGTTAATTTGAAACCAATTTACCTTGCAATATTTGATGTTTATAATGTTACTTTTGCCATGTTTAATTTTTATGCAAATTATGTTTGTAAAGTTACATGCATAACTTTATGGACATAATTAGATATATTGATATTGTTAAATAAAAATTAAAAACTGAATTATTGACATAATTTTAATTGTTAATTGATTATGTGCGACACCTAAAGATTTTGGATTAATAAAAGTTATGTGTGGTTTATTTGATATATGAATTGTTCACAAATTGATAGCTTACGCAATCCAAACTTGTTTATTTGAACGGATGTATGTGGTCTGTTTCCTTAGAAACGGGAGTTAATTAATATGTGAACAATGACCATAGAGACTTTTTGATTTAGGGCTCACCCAATTTGTTGCGTAGATTAATTCTGAAAGTCCCGTTTCTTATCTTGGATCTGATCGAATCTTTTGATTGAATATATGAACGTATTAATCGAATCAAACACGCAATTCTCTATAATCTTTGTATATATTCACAATTGAATAACCAAGATTACAAGATACAAACTCACAAACTCGTTTTCTCTCCTCCTCACACACAAAAACGGCTCTCCACTTTCTCAAAATGTCTAACCCTAATTTTGAGTTTAACACTTCTATTTATAGTGTAATCTGACCTACATGCGACACTAGCTAAGTGTCGCATGAACCGACCCGTGCGACACTAGCTAAGTGTCGCATAAACACTAATTCTGTGTATATATTCTATTTCACTATTCGTTTACAGACTCGCATATACACACTAAACATTATACATACGTAGACTAATTGACTTTGACAATTACAAACGTTTGACCAACTGACTGACACACAAAATGCACCAACAAACTCCCCCATGTCAGCAGCTTGGTCAAATAAGTCTTCAATTAGTCTTCATCAACAAACTCTTTCATGTCTTCAACTATCACAAGCTCCCCCATTGAGATAGCATGGTCTTCAAATAAAATCTTGATGTCCAAATTCATGTGACTGACACAAACTTATCAAACAATAAGATCTTCAAACTCAGTGACCATCTCTCAATCATCAGTAGTATCTCCAATAGAATTTGTCTTCACAGTCTTTGGAGAATAACCGACATCCTTTACATCTTCAATATTTGACTTTAACAAGATATGTGATATTTGAAGAAAATAACATAGAAATAAAATCTTTTTGTATTTTTCTTTATAAATAAAAAGTAAAGGATAAAGATTAAAATAAATTGGGGATATGATTGTTTTAGGTCTGCTTAGGGATCATATCAGATCAACATGCAATTATTAGGAAATAGTAAGTGTTATTTCGATCATCAGTATATTTGTCCACTTTAAATTTACTTGACATATTTAAAGCACCTTTTATAAAAATTAGTTCAAGACGATTATCGGTATTGTTTGTCCACTTAAACATATTACATCCGTATCTGTGAGCTAACCTTTATTGTTGGTATGAGTATTAATTTTGGGAAACCTATTACATGATATACTGATAAACTTTAGTAAAACACAAAACACTGCATATTAAGCAAGGTAGAGATTACAAGACCAAGTTTATCTCGGCTTTCTCGTAACATACACTTGATATTTAAATTTAGGCATACATCAAACCTATAATGAAGATACTAGTGGCCCCAGATCTGTACGTAGTACAACAGAGGGTCCCTTAGTATGAACATAACAAGTTTGAGACTATTTGCATAACTAATGGATTCAGGTCTGTACGTAAGTACAACAATAGTCACCATTAGTTAGACTAATAATCATATTAATACTATATGCCAATTTTGCATTTACATAATGATTATGACAGCGTATGGCAGTACCTTCATTTATCAATTAAGACTTATGTCATACATCATATAACATTTTTCACAAAGTAATAGACAAGTTTTAATTATTACTTCTTACTCACTCACAAACCGGTGCGTACCATGCCTACCGATACATCATATGATGAAGCCAATGTTTATAGAAGCTATTTTAAATATGCCAGATAAACCAACTGACACATCAAACATAAACCTTAAAATTTCAAACTTTATGCATGTCACCCGATGTACTATCATATCCCAAGTTGTTTACAGACACAATCCAACATCTTTTCAAGAATTAAGAATCTTGCTGTTCACATTTCTGATACAAATAATCAGAATTTTTAACTTTTAAAATTACTCCCCCTGAACAGCAAATTCTTATCGCAATTCTAAGTCAAAGGCAATCCCCTTAAATCTTAAAACATATATTTTTGGATTTTTTAATTTTAACAAATTTCGCAACATTGCATTTCTTTGATACTAAAAAGTATAAAGAATGGCTGTTGCACTAGTAACAAATAAAAATAGATAATTATCAACATCACATATCAAGTCAAGTCAAATGCCTTTTAGCACTGTTACCACCTCGTAACATCGAAAATCTCATCCATCCAATCAAAATCATCACACATGAGCACTTTGAAAACAATCTTCCAAAAATATTCACATCCTTGCAGTCACTAAAAATATTAGCTAGTAAAAACCTGACTGCGCCACCACAAACAAGCAAACGTTAGTACTTATGGGACACCCAAGCCTTGATAGACTTGGGTTGTCCATGGTCATCCATAACCATCACATCAATGAGTTTATGATATTTTAAAAACTCAGACGATTTCATTGATGTGTTGTTTGTGGATTTAGGTTTCCAAACCTGTGTAGGTTCAGATGATTTGTTTTCAACAATGTTGTGCTGTTGATCTTGAGGTTTACTAGGCACAACTTTGTTTACTCTAGCCACGGGTTTTGGAGAAGAGGATGCATATTTTGATATAGGCGAATATGAAGCACGCCTAGAAAACGATCTTGAATAAGAATTCCTAAAGGAGGAAGTTCTTGGCATCCCTCTACCAAACCTATCTAGGGATAATAACCGACAATCCCTAATTATATGTCCTTGTTGTCCACAATGGAAACAAGAACGTCGTTCAATGTACGACCTATTCCAATGATTACCCACAAAAGGTTGAGGTGGAGAATGAACTGTTGGAAGCTTAGAAGATGAGGCATTTACAGGACGTGAACACTTATGTGTACACGTTGATGTAGAAGCCACAGAAGTTGAACAAGTTGATGTTGAAGGTTGTTCACTTTTAGATTTTACATTTGAATCCTTCATTTGATGTTGAACCATTTTGGATTCATTTTCAACCTTGTTTTTACCCTTTGTATTTGAAACCTTTACAGTTTCATTGGTAAGTATATGATTTTCTGGCTTTACATTAACTTTTTCAACTTTAATTTCAGCCTCTTCCGGTAGATCCTCTATCTCAACACCCTCCTCTACACTAACTGGAGGTGTACTATCAGACTTAACAAAAGTAGGCAAGGGATACTCTGTCCGTTTAGTTTTCTCCTTTGCCTGCCTTTTGGGATTGGATGTAGCTTCTTTAGACTTTGTAGCTGGCCATGATGAGTAGTCAGCCACAAGTTCTTCGGTGCCTTCCTTAACAGGCAGAGGATAGTGATTAGTAGGAGGTGGAACTGAGTTATACCCTATTCCGGCCTTACTACTTGTATTTGTCCTCTGCTTGTCAACAATTTCATCAAAGATTTTATGAGAGTTTGAGAAACTTGTGATTCCTTTTTTAAAAGAGTCAGACTCAGACTTTAGCTCCGAAAGTTCTTTATTCAACAAATCAATTTCTGTTAAATAGCTTTTAATTGCATCTTGTTGACTAAAGACTTTTGCTTTAAAGGTTTGAGTATCTAACTTATAAGCTTCAATCTGCTTATCATAAAGTTTTTCATTAGCTTTTAGAAACTTATTTGATTCAGTAAGTTTCTCAACCTTTTCTCTCAAGTCTACATAGTCTATTTGAAAACATTTTAAAGAAGCTTCCAATTTAATACAGGATATGCAAGTAAAAGGTTTTTCAGATTCTGTTTCTACCTCATGTATCTTTGCCAAAAGTGCACTGTGTTGAACCTCTCCTTGAAGTGCACTAAAATCAAACGTTCCTGGATTAAACACCGACATCGCCTGTGGTGTTGTGTTCTTCTCTGGAGTCGTTGGTGCTGAAGGTGTAGTGAATCCAGATGGAGGACACTTTTCCTTCAGACATTCCTTAGCAAAGTGTCCATGAGTCTGACAGATTTTGCATTTCACCTTGCTTTTATTAAAACCAAGACCTGTATCACCGTCATCATCCAGGTCTTTTCTACCCGTTCTTTGAGGAAACTTCTTGGTTCTTTGGGTTATCATGGCCATACTCCATTTGATGTCCATCTGCTCGAGATCGTCAGAATCGATCTGTTCAAAGTCTTCCTCAGTAAGCTGTAGAGTACTAGCCTTCTTGGAAAGGAAAGTCTCATAAGAGTTGAGGAAAGCTGCAAAGATTGTAGCATGATCCTCAGTAGCCTTTGAAGGAGCTGTATGAGAGATATAAGAAGCATATGAAGTGCTAGTAGAAGTAGATGCTGCTGAGTTGGAAGTAGATCTCGAAGTATCATTTAGACTAGGAATTTGAATATTAGCCTCTGACTTCTTTTCTTTTTGATCGTAAGCCGCTATAAGAGCATCCCATAACCCTATAGAAGTTGCTTGATCTTTAAATTTATTAATCACAACTTCTGGCAAGCACTTGGTAATCATCTCATACGCTCTATTGTCTTTATCAAACTCTTCTCGTTCTTTGACTGACATTTGTGCTCTTGACTTAAGCACCCCATCGAGTCTTGGTTGCTCATATCGATCAATGGTGTTAAACCAATTCCACAGATTTGGATCATTGTATTCAATGAAATTGCATAACTTAATCTTCCAACTCGCAAAATCACTATAGAACAAAGATGTAGAAGGAGGCATTTTCGCACCAAAAGCCATATCCGAAAACCGATAGAGTGTAGCGAAACTTTTCCGACACTAAAATTAGGTACTTTTAAGTTCAAAAACAAAATTTGGTACTACCAAAATTTTCGCGAATTTCCCGCCAAAATTTCGTCCGAAAACGTCAAAAATTGGCCGGGGAAAATGAAACTTTTTCCAGCCTAAAATTGAACAGTTGTTAAGGCTAAGGAAAAATTTTGGAAATGCAAAATTTTTCGGAGATTTCCCGCCAAAAAAGTTTTTTTTTTTTTTTTTTTTTTTTTTTTTTTTTTTTCTTCGAATCTAGCGCGACACTAGGTTAGTGTCGCTAAGAAGTGTCGCACTGAAGTGACGCACTGTAGTGACGCATAGAAGTGTCGCACTGAAGTGTCGCTATGTAGTGTCGCTAAAAGACAAGTGTCGTTATCAAGTGTCGCTGAAACCCTAATTGGCGACACTTAAGGAAGTGTCGCTATGGAAGTGACGCTAGTAAGGAAGTGACGCTGGTAAGTGACGCTATGTCGCGGCCAGCAGCCCCAAAAACCCCAAAAACGAATTTTTTCGAAACCCTAATGAAAATTGACGAACGAACGATGAACAGGGCTCAAAAATCAACCCAAAACACGATATAATCAACACAAATAACCCAGAAACTAATTATAATCAATTAATACCTTCACGAATCAACCGAAAACACTCAAAATAACGATCCAAAACCGACGAATCCTCGATTCTTGGCTCTGATACCAGTTGAAAGTCCCGTTTCTTATCTTGGATCTGATCGAATCTTTTGATTGAATATATGAACGTATTAATCGAATCAAACACGCAATTCTCTATAATCTTTGTATATATTCACAATTGAATAACCAAGATTACAAGATACAAACTCACAAAAACGGCTCTCCACTTTCTCAAAATGTCTAACCCTAATTTTGAGTTTAACACTTCTATTTATAGTGTAATCTGACCTACATGCGACACTAGCTAAGTGTCGCATGAACCGACCCGTGCGACACTAGCTAAGTGTCGCATAAACACTAATTCTGTGTATATATTCTATTTCACTATTCGTTTACAGACTCGCATATACACACTAAACATTATACATACGTAGACTAATTGACTTTGACAATTACAAACGTTTGACCAACTGACTGACACACAAAATGCACCAACAAATTCTTTATTTCATGTTATTATTTTTGTCAAATGTTTTTTGAAAGAAATAAATTTTAATGTGACTAAAGAATTATGTAACGGATTTTATAAAACGTGTGATTGGTAATTCATAATTAAATGCACATCCTCAGTGTATAATTCCCAACTAGGCTCACCTACATAAAGGACGATGTCTAGGAAAGTTATGTGGATGTATTCTACTCCAAATGAGGTCAGGTTTTAAGTGATGCTTTGACGTCCCCTACCCTCACATGCTTTCCTAGTCGTACCTTTTGTAGAGCTACCGAAAGGGTTTTATGATGACGATGGTACATTTGGTTATTATATACACTTGGTGTATAGGAATTAGGCAATCATAGAAACACGTTTAAAAACCAGAAATAAAAACGTTTTGTTTTTAAAACACCAAAATTATGTAACGAAGTTGTATGCATGCCTCTTCGTACATAAATATTTTGTCACCCATGGAATTAAGTCATATTGCTATCCATATTGCTTAGACAACTTGTACTTGCTCGTCATTCTGCGTGAGACGTGGGTGAAGGGTATCCAAGGTGGATTACCACTCATCGTGAGACGGTGGTGGACTATCTGCAGTCTTCAGTTGGACGACTTAAATCGGGTTATGCAGTGAGACTGTAAACGCCGATGGCAATAAGATGCGACGAAACATGATTAATGTCACGATCACCATTTTTGATGCTTGATCGAGCTATGACGTTAAGTCCCATATTCTAGGAATTGCATTGGTAAATGCAATTACTGAAAGTCACTTACCTTTTGAGTATCATTTAGTTCCTAGCAGATCAACTGATGGAACGGTGATATGTCATTTGGATCCTAGACTTAACGGAAAGTAAACCATGGGACATTTCTATTAAGAAATTTTATGTCGAAAGTACTAACAAGAACTTTCTTTCTGTTTTGTAGAAATGGCACAAAAATCTACTACCGATGAGATTTTAAATGAAACCAAAACAGCGTTAAGAAGCAATAAGCTTTCTGGACCAAACTTTAACGATTGGTATCGATCACTGAGAATTGTTCTAAGAGTGATGGAGAGACATTATATCGTTACTACACCTATGATCGCTGAGCCAAATGCCACTGTTTCTCAAGCAGAGCGTGATCATTATAAGGCAACTTATAAGATTCACAATGAAGTTGCTTGTCTCATGCTTAGCAGTATGACTCCTGAGTTATGTAAGCAATTCGAGAATAAATGGCCCGATCAGATGATCACTGAGCTGAGTGCATTGTATGAGAAACAAGCCGGCCTTGAGCTAAATGACTTGATTCGAGATGTACATGCATGTAAACATGTATCTGGAACACCAGTGGGGACTCATGTTCTAGTCATGAAAAGCTTGTTTGATCGCTTGGATAGAATTCAATACTCTAATCATGACCCTGTAGCTGTAAGCATTGTCCTCAATTCTCTTTCACCGGAGTTTGATGAGTTTACACGCAGCTATAATATGCAGGGTATGAAAAAGTCTATTAACGAACTCCATGCTATGCTAGTGGAATTCGAAAAGAGCATTTCCAAGAATAAGGTGAAAGACAACCAAATCCTTGCGATTGGTGGTGGTCAGGCCCAGAAAAAGAAGAAAAAGCAACCGCTACAAGCTAAGGGCAAAGTTGCAAAGCCTGGTAAAAATAAGCAAGCTATTGTTTATTCTTTCAAGCCTAAGCAAAACCCTCCAGCTAAAAAGGTGCAGGTCGCTAAAGATGATGGGTGTCACCATTGTGGTCAGATTGGACACTGGAAGAGGAATTGTCCTAAGTATTTATCCGAGGTGCAAGAGAAGAAGAGAGTCGGCAATGCCAAATCTTCAGGTATCTTGACTATCGAATTATTTTCTTTCTCTAAAACAAATACTTGGGTATATGACACTGGCTGTGGTACTCATATTTGTAATACCTTGCAGGGGTTTAGAGCAAAGAAGAAGCTGAAGAATGGATCCTTGTATATGTACGTCGGCAACGGCATACGTGTAGCAGTGGAAGCCATTGGAAGTTATGACTTACATTTACCCTCGGGCATAATTCTTGTATTAGACAATTGTCATTATGTTCCTTCTATTGTTAGGGGAATTGTTTCAGTTTCAGTATTGAAAGATTGTGGTTTTAAGAATACATTTACAGATTTTGGTATTTCAGTTTCAAAGAATGATGTTCATTATTTTATTAGTATTGCTATTAATGGAATATTTGAAATTGATTTGCATGATCGTCTTTCACATACTAATAATTCAATATTAAATATAAGCACTAAACGAGCCAAGTCAAACTTGGACTCATCCTACCTATGGCATTGTCGTCTTGCACACATAGGCAAACACCGTATCGAAAGGCTTCAACGTGAAAGGCTTTTGAAATCAAGTGATGATTCATTTGATAAGTGTGAGTCTTGTGTATCGGGCAAAATGGCAAGGAAACCCTTCTCTCATGAGAATCAAAGGGCAACCGACCTACTAGAAATCATACATAGTGATGTATGTGGTCCCTTTAGGCATATGTCTAGAAAAGGAGCTTACTACTTCATAACATTTACGGATGATTTCAGCCATTATGGTTATGTTTATTTACTTAAAAATAAACATGAGGTGTTTGAAACATTCAAAGTGTTTCAAAATGAGGTAGAAAATCAACTCGGAAAAACCATCAAGATTCTCCGATCGGATCGAGGTGGTGAATGCTTAAGCCTAGAGTTTAAGGATCATCTAAAAGCGCGTGGAATTGTCCAACAGCTTACTCCTCCATATACACCACAACATAATGGTGTATCGGAAAGGAGAAATCGAACCTTGCTTGACATGGTACGATCTATGATGAACCTTACAACTTTACCATTATCTTTTTGGGATTACGCCTTAGAGACTGCTGTACGCATTCTCAACATGGTTCCCACTAAGAAGGTTGATAAGACACCATATGAAATATGGCATGGGAAAGCCCCTAATCTGTCTTACTTAAAGGTATGGGGATGTGAGGCACTCGTTAAACGCGATGCGCCTGACAAACTCGAACAAAGATCTATTAAGTGTATTTTCGTAGGATACCCAACGGAAACGATGGGTTACTACTTCTATAATCCTTCTGAAAATACGGTGAAAATTGCTCGGTATGCTGAGTTTTTCGAAACCAGGCTTATCGGTGATGGAAACAGTGGGAGGGTTGTGGAACTTGACGAGGTTCAAGAGGAAGATACATCACCTTCTACTCATACTGGCAATCAACAATTTGGGGGGGATAGAATTGAGCCTCAAGTCATGCCTAAATCTGATCCTCAAGTTGTGATTGAGCCTCATGATATGCCTCAGTCTCAAGTTCAAATTGCTGATGTTCCAATTCGTAGGTCTGAAAGGACGATACGTGCACCTAATAGATTGAACTTAAATGTTAATCTAGAGGAGGATGGTGTATCCGGGATTCTTGATGAACCTCGAACCTTGAAAGCTGCATTATCAGGTCCTAATGCTGAAAAATGGCTTCAAGCTGCGAATATGGAGATGCAATCCATGAAAGACAACGAAGTTTGGGATTTGGTGGATAAACCCAAAAATGCTAAAACTGTCGATTGCAAATGGCTCTTTAAAATAAAGACCGACATGGATGGCAACATACACATCTATAAAGCTCGTCTCGTGGCAAAAGGATTTACTCAAGTTTATGGTATAGACTATGAAGAAACCTTTTCCCCAGTGGCAGACATTAGGGCTATTAGAATTCTCTTAGCCATAGCGGCGTTCTATGACTATGAGATATGGCAAATGGATGTCAAGACAGCCTTCCTGAATGGTTATTTAGACGAAGACGTCTATATGAATCAGCCAGAAGGTTTTATTGATCCATTACATTCCAACAAAGTGTGTAAGCTTAAAAAATCCATTTATGGACTTAAGCAAGCATCACGGAGTTGGAATAAAAGATTTGATGAAGAAATCAAAAAGCTTGGTTTCGTTCAGAATCTTGATGAGCCATGTGTATATCAAAAAGTCAGTGGGAGTAATGTTACTTTCCTAGTCTTATATGTAGATGACATATTGCTAATGGGAAACAACATTCCAATGCTTGAAGATGTAAAATCTTATCTTGGAAAATGTTTTGCCATGAAAGACTTAGGAGAGGCAACATTTATTTTAGGAATCAAGATCTCGAGAGATAGATCTAAGCTGTTGATAGAGTTAAGTCAAAATGCTTACATTGATAAAATACTGAAGCGTTTTAGTATGGAAAATTCTAAGCGTGGGTATTTACCAATGCAAGATGGACTTAAACTTAGCATCAAGGATTGTGCTTCTACACCTCAAGAGGTGGATCGTATGCAAAGGATACCTTATGCTTCGGCAATAGGGTCTATTATGTATGCGGTAAGATGCACAAGACCTGATGTTGCTTTTGCTCAAAACGTTGTTAGCAGGTTTCAACAGAATCCAGACGAAAGACACTGGATTGCTGTAAAGAACATACTGAAGTACCTTAGGGCTACTAAAGATATGGTTCTAGTGTATGGTGGAAATCCTGAGGCTGAACTAAAGGTTACTGGTTATTGTGATGCCGGATTTCAAACTGACCATGATGACACCAAATCTCAAACTGGATATGTGTTCACCATGAATGGAGGAGCTGTTGTTTGGAAAAACAAGAAGCAATCCACTACAGCCATGTCTGCAACAGAATCAGAGTACATAGCAGCTGCTGAAGCTGCAATGGAAGCTGTTTGGATCCGGAAATTTATTTCTGGACTTGGTATTGTTCCCACATCCAAGTCTCCTATGGATATGTATTGTGACAATACTGGTGCAATTATCATAGCCAACGAACCTGGTGTTCAGAAAGGAGCTAGACACTTTCAGAGGAAATTTCACTATGTTCGTGAGCAAGTCAATCAAGGTGAAATTCAAGTACTCAAAGTTCACACGGATGATAACTTAGCAGATCCCTTTACGAAGGCTCTGCCAAAGACGAAGCTAACTCACTTAATTGAGGGCATAGGACTTCGTTTGTCTAGTAATCACATGTAAATTTGTGAATTTAGTATTTGGATATATGAATGTAATAAACAATTTATTTATTGATGAAATTTTTATTGTGAAATTTTATTTTCATAAATCCTATTTTTCATGTTTTATCCTTGAATAATGTTGTGTAATATTATTCTAAATATCCGTTGTCGGTTAATCATATGGGAATATGATTGAATTAAGACAATATCTGAGTGTTTAGTCAGCTTGGCTCACTAACTCACATGATATTCATTCTGATGCATATTGGATTATCCCACATGAATTATTACTTATGGATCCTTGTCATTAAGTATAATTCATAAAGTTTGTTGTCCTTAGACTTGAGATGCAAGTTGCTACTCATGTATGTAGTGCATTATTTGATCATAGTCAATACTACTCCTGGATAAGGGTAGCAAAAGGCTATTCTTGGTAATGTTGTGAAATACGATGACTACCAGTTGTATTCAATAAAGGATTTGTTCCTTCAGTGAATGACTGAAGTTAGATACTTACTGGGCCACTCATGAATACTTAAGATGTTTGTCTGGCCAGACCCTAATAAGTCTAGAATTGTCTCGACTGTATTCGGTAATCTTAAGTGATTCGCGAAATGAGAAACATAAGTTAAAATGGAATGATTTTGATCCATCTCCAAGTTTTAACTAGAGTATCTGTAACAAAGGATATAAACTAAACATAGACTCACAGTGACTTTGGTGAAACTTCACTCGTGCATTTATGGGAACATTGATATGTTGCTAGACATTAATCAATGTTATCATATTTGTTTGAAAATTATTCAAAAGTGGGAGCTGTAGGTATTTGAATGATTTTATCAAATATGTGTCCGTAAATGTGTGAGCCTTTGGAAACGCACACATCGACATTGAGATATTGCTTATTTGCCTAAAGTTATTAATTATTAAAGTTAAGAGTTAAAATTAATAATTAATTAACTAGAGGGATTAATGTGAAAATATTAAACTTGGGGACCAAGTTTTACCTATCTATAAATACACCTTTATAGATTAGGGTTAGGGTTAATCCTAATTAATTAATCACAAAAAATCCTATTTCTTTTTTGGTTTTACGTCAAAACAAAATCAAAGGGTTTTGTTGTTTTGTGTTGTACGGCCAACAAGAAGGCACACAAAAGTTGTATGATTTTGTGAACGGGCAAGTACTAGCATACAAGCATATCGATAAAGACTGTGTCGTGTACGTGACCAAAGGTAGATCTTACATTTAGATCTAAATGTTTTCTTGCAAATAATTCAAGGCAATAAGGTAATTCTTATCCGATTTAATTATTCCTATGTGATCCTATTTTCCGCTGCCATGTGTTGTTTGACAATCTGATCCGAGTTGTTTACCTATATACCTTATTGCCTTGAATTGTTTGTAAGAAAACCTTTAGATCTTAGTGTAAGATCTACCTTTGTTCACGTACACGACACCGTCTTTTATCGATTTGCTTGTATGCTAGTACTTGCCAATCTAATCAACTAGCTTGATTCCCTTTTCTTGCTTGAAAGTCAAAAAACCACTTTATGGTTTTGTGTGTGGTACGGCTCAAACACAAGAGAGGAGAGGAATTTTGTGTGATTAATTATGATTTTTTTACTAACCCTAATCTATAAAGGTGTATTTATAGATAGGTAAAACTTGGTCCCCAAGTTTATAATTTACACAATAATCCCTCTAGTTACTTAATTATTAATTTTAACATTTAACTAAAATAATTAATAACATTTAGGCAAATAAGCAATATCTCAATGTCGATGTGTGCGTTCCCAAAGGCTCACACATTTACGGACACATATTTGATAAAATCATTCAAATACCAACAGCTCCCACTTTTGAATAATTTTCAAACAAATATGATGTAACACCCCAGTTTTCAAGGTATTATTTTAGTGTACAAAAATATATATTTATTTTTAATTGTAGACCTTTTAATAATAAGTTATAATAGAAAACGTAAATAGTTGTTTAGTTCCAGACTGCGTAGTATAACATATAAAAATAAAATAGGCACAGATACGTGCCTTCTTACCGTGTTCTCAAAATAAACTCCAGAACTCACTTTTGAGAAGGATAGAAATTGCAGGAAACCAAAATCAAAGGAGAACTCAGTGTTTAATCTTCGATTTAAGCTACAAGTTATCAGAATCATCATCATCATCATCATCATCATCTTCTATCATTCTTTAATCCTTGTAAGTTGTTTTAATTTTCTCAAGAACCCTAGAAAATGGGTTTTGTTGATTAGTGAGTTTTAATTCGAAATTGAGATTAGTAATTGATTAGTTTGATGTTAGTTAGTATTATTATGATCATTAGTAACCATATTACATGGTGAAAGTGATGAAATCATGATTAGTGTTCTTGAGTGAATTTAGGGGTTTTGCTAAATCCTTGTAAATTCATGTAATAAGCTTTAAAGTGTAATTAGAATTGTTAATAGAATATGATTATGATGTGGAGCAAGTAATTAAAGTGATTAGTTGATTATGAGATGTTTGAGTGAAGCTTGATTATAAACATGAAAGTTGAAAGTGATTAGTTAATGAAAAGTGATTATGAATTCATGAGTTAGTGATGACTTCCATGATTAGTAGTTGAAAGAATTGTATAGTATGGTAAGAATTATGAAAGTGTAATTAGTTAGCTTAGTTAAAGTAAAAGAAAGTTAATTAAAGTAAGAAAGAGATGTTACATGATTATTAGTGAAAGTGTGATTAGTTGTTCTTAATTGTGCTATGTGTTCATGTGCTAGGTGCTAAAGATGTGCCATTTTCAATTGATCAATTCGCCACAAGTTGTTCAATTCATCAAGGTGAGTTATATGAAAGCGATTATATATATATTAAGTGAATTGCATTGCTTTTAGGCAAGAGATTCACTTAATTGTGTAAAAAGGTAAATTGATTAGTTTTAATTAATATGATAAAGATTCATGTGACTAGAATGGTTATCTTATGTTAGCCATGTGATGACTAGAATGGTTGACCAAGGTTAGCCATGTTGTAATTAGTAGCTAACTTTGTTAGCTAATATGTGATTAGTCTAGCTAAATAGATATTGGCTAGAATATGATTATACTAGCTAGTTAGATATTAGTTAGTATAATCATGATAGATGTGCACATATGAAAGTAAAAGTGAAAGTTCAAGTGAAAGAGAAAGTGGAAGCTCAAGTGGAAGTAAAGGTGAAAGCGTAAGTGAATTCAAGAAAGGGACGAGTCTTTAATACTTTGCTTATTATTGTTTAGTTATAATAATGCATTGTTTTTGATTAGTAGTTATGTTGATTAGATAATCATATGCTCACTAAGCTTTATGCTTAACCCGATTAGTGTTTATGTTGTAGGTGCTCGATTTGGTTACACACAATGGATAGAAGTTATAAAGGTTGCTTGCAAGAAGATAGTGTGGATAAGTAGCTTGCTTTATGGTTAGATGAGCTTCTTATTCTTTTGAATTATCGTTATGATTAGCCATTGTGTAAATCGCCCAAAAGAGTTTTGTAACATGTAGTATGTAAGTCTTTGACTTAATAAAGTCAAAGTAAAGAGAAAAGAAGAAATGATTAGTAATCATAAAGGTGTCATAAATTGCAAAGAATAGTAATAGTGTAAAGTATTGAAAATGTGTTTTGGGGTCGAATTTAGTGTTGACCCATAGTCAACTATGTTGAGTTGGTCAAAATCGAGTGAAAGATGTAAGTGAAAGATTTAGAATAGTCTTGAAAGAAGGAACGGGTCAAAAGTGCCCAAATGGGCACATTTTGGGTCAAGAGTCAAAATAAACCATAGTATAGATACGACACTTGTTGCTATTGGTTTAAGTGTCAAATGTATAGTCGGAAATGTTGATAAAGTATGAAAGTCAGAAACCATATGGTTTGTACTTTGATATGTCAATAGAAAGTGTTCAAAATGGTCCGAAATTGGATTATAGCTCAGATTTTGAATTAAAGAGTATTTTGGAAAAGTGTAAAAATAGAAGGTTTCATTTTGACATAGTAAAAGTGCCTGCAAATTTTCATGTTTAAATTCCTTGTCGTTTGAGAGATATGCGTGTTCAAAGTTCGGAAAATGGTATATAGTTTGAAAGCTGGATGCAGGTACTGTAAAAGCCAGAGTACCCGGCGGGTAACCGGGGTACCCGGCGGGTAAACCTAAACCAAGATCAAGCCGGCGGCTTCTCAAGCCCAGCCGGCGGCTTCTGTAGTCTTTAAAAAGGAAGTTAAGTTCTGTTACCGAAAAACTAATTTACCCGGCGGTTTATAGTCAGAACCCGACGGCTAGTTATGGGTACCCGGCGGGTAACCCATCTACCCGGCGGGTATATGTGGTTTCAGCAAACTTTTATTTTAAAGTTTTAAAAAGTAATACAGACCACAAGAATAGAATACAAATTCAATAGTATAGATAGTGGGACCAATAGAAATACGTTTCAGTGTTTGAAAAAAAAAAAAAAATATTTTTTCAGATTTAGGGCGTTTCAAGTTGGTATCAGAGCGATGGTTTAAGAGATTTATGTAATCCACAATAGGATTGCCTAAACTTAAACCACTATGAAATGTTTAGTTTTCAATGATTAGTATGTATAGTAGTAAAGTATATTTGATTAGATTGATATGTTACTTTGTTATTAGTTGTAATTAGTTTATTAGTAGATGGAATTAGTAGATGCGATGCTAGCATCCCGATTAGTTTTGTTTGAGTTTAAAATGATTAGTTATGGACTTGAAAACAGATAAAGGTACAGATAGCTGTATAGATATGTGTAAAGTATATGAGTAAGTGTTCAGTTATATGTGTAGAGATTTAGTTATGATCAGATGTTCAGATAAACTAGATTATGTTAGCAGAAAGTTCAGAAGTTTAGATAAGAAAATTGATGCTAATTATATGTTAGATGCTCAAATGATTAGAAATGTAATAGTATGTTTATTATGTGATCAGATAATTGTTCAGATAAATGTGCGAATAGCTGTACAGATATGTGTTTAATTGTTTAGAAAAGTGCAAAGATTTAGTCTGATTAGATGTTTAGTTATATTCAGATGTTCAGTTATGTGAAAGAGTTCAGTTATGATTAGAAGTTTAGATTACTAGATAAGTTAACTTATGTTAGCTGTATGTTCAGATGTTCAGATAATTGCCAAGTTCCATTGGCAATAGATTTATGAGTTCAAAAATTTGAAATGTGATAGTAGATTTATTTGTGTTCAGAGTTTCAGGTAATTAGAAGTATTGATTTATGTCAGTTATTGTGTTAAGAATTTATGTGAATATATGCATGAAAGTATGTGTTAGCTGTAGTTTTATGTGTTCAGTTGAAATCTTCATGATTTCTTATTTGCGCAGATTAAAGTGTTTTATGAGTATTCAGATTATGTGATATCAAAGTTTAGCCACACTCAAACCAGTATATATTTGATAGTAATGAATAGAAGTGTGAGACTGATATAATGGAACAACGTCTGGCCAACGTGGTTTTATTATATTAAGACACATGGGTGATTCATACCTGTTAAATATAGAGTGGGATTAGTGATGGTTAGCTTTGATGGAAGTAGAAGTGGAGTAGTAACCGAATAGTTTAATGAAAGTCAGTATGAATTAGAAAGATTAGATTAGGCTCAGTTTATATGGGATTACTATTGTAGTCAAATGAAAGTAGAAATATTGACAAAGTGTTAACCTTCAATAATGAATAGAATTTTAGTTTGAAAGAAAGGTTAGAAAGTGAAACTAGAAAAGGGAGTCATGAGGCATGAAGTCAGGTACCATATGATAACTTTTATACCTGCCATTGTTCTTTGACTCCATAGTTGTTAAATATGTGGTATTTATACCTTGTGAGTAGTTTAATTAATACAGATTTAGTAGTGATGTAATTATGATTTCAGAAAGTGTTAAACTCCTAAGTGGGGGGAGAAAATTTTAAGATATACAAAATAATGTATATGAAAAGAATGATAGTAGTGATGAAAGAATAATTAATTAATTAATTGAAAGTTTAGTCTAAGTAACCCAAATGGGTTACTGAATTGATTAGTTGATTTTAATGATTAGTAGTTGTTAAAGAAGTTGAAAGTAGTTGTTTAGTGATAACCGATAATTAGATTTGCTAGTTTATATTAGATGTTGTAGTGATTAGAATAGCTAACCAAGGTTAGCTATGTGATTAGATTAGTTAACTTT
The DNA here is from genome assembly GCA_949592205.1 of Helichrysum umbraculigerum. NCBI lineage: Eukaryota > Viridiplantae > Streptophyta > Magnoliopsida > Asterales > Asteraceae > Helichrysum > Helichrysum umbraculigerum. Next base: position 133,463,547 of record CATIUR010000003.1, on the reverse strand, counting down.
TGTTAACTACGTGATTAGATTAGCTAATTTATATTAGCTATTGTGATTAGATTTGTTGACTTATGTTAGCAAGTGTAATTAGAATAGCTAATTCAATTTAGTTATAGTGATAATTAGATGATTAGAGATTTCAGTATAGTTGTTTAGTAGAAAGATGAAAGCAGATTAGGTTAGCGAAAGATTTAGTTCCATAATTTCTTAGTAGTCATTTATTTATGCAAATATGTAATTATTGATATTTGCTATATGTTGATTAAGTTGTGAATTAGTCAATTAATCATGTGAAGTATTAACAATTTAGCTTATTTGATTAGTTATGATAGTAGTGATTAGTAGTGAAAGATATGAAAGAAGCTTAATTGATTAGAACGGCTAACTTAAATTAGCTATGAAAGTGATTAGTGTAGCTAACCAAGGTTAGCTAAACTCATGATTAGTTAGCTAAGTTATATTGACTAAGAATATGACGAGACTAGCTAATTTATATTAGCTATATTAATTAGATAATTAAGGGCTATGTGATTTCGGATTCCATCCATGTAAGAAGTTTCACCTAGTTATGAAAGTGTGAAAGCAGTTGTTATAGTGTAAAGATTGTCTAAAGTGATTAGTCAAATAGTTTAGGTAAGAAGTCATCTGACTTAAAAGAATCAAGTTTAGGTAGAATATATATATGTACAGGAAAGGATGAAAGATTGATTCAGTAGAAATTGACAGTAGTTAATATTACACTTTGTGCTTGATATTGCAGTATGTGTCAGTGAATAATGAATAGTTAGTAGTAAACAGTAAACAGTGAATAGTTAGTAATAAACTGTAAATAGTGAATAGTGATTAGTAGCTAGAATGAATTGAGTAAGTTGAATGCATACTAAGGGTAAGTAAGTTGATAAAGCAATATGCACATTGATACATAAATCGTTTCAATAGTATGAGTACAGATATATGCAATAGTGATTAGATTGTCAAGTGATAAAGTTGATTAGTTGTTTATGTAATAATGTTAGATACATTATATGTATAGCTGAAAATTATGAGATTGAACAGATATATATGAATATTTGAGATAAAGATAGAAAGTGAAGCTTTAATAGTATGTATATTTAAGTCTGGAACTAGGAAGTAAAGCTGTATGTTAGAATAAGTAAACGCTTCCGCACGAGTAGAGAAAGTGTTAAGATTGAACAGATAAGAATAAGAATGATATTCGTGGGGACACGAATAAAATAAGTGGGGGAGAGTTGTAACACCCCAGTTTTCAAGGTATTATTTTAGTGTACAAAAATATATATTTATTTTTAATTGTAGACCTTTTAATAATAAGTTATAATAGAAAACGTAAATAGTTGTTTAGTTCCAGACTGCGTAGTATTACAGATAAAAATAAAATAGGCACAGATACGTGCCTTCTTACCGTGTTCTCAAAATAAACTCCAGAACTCACTTTTGAGAAGGATAGAAATCGCAGGAAACCAAAATCAAAGGAGAACTCAGTGTTTAATCTTCGATTTAAGCTACAAGTTATCAGAATCATCATCATCATCATCATCATCATCTTCTATCATTCTTTAATCCTTGTAAGTTGTTTTAATTTTCTCAAGAACCCTAGAAAATGGGTTTTGTTGATTAGTGAGTTTTAATTCGAAATTGAGATTAGTAATTGATTAGTTTGATGTTAGTTAGTATTATTATGATCATTAGTAACCATATTACATGGTGAAAGTGATGAAATCATGATTAGTGTTCTTGAGTGAATTTAGGGGTTTTGCTAAATCCTTGTAAATTCATGTAATAAGCTTTAAAGTGTAATTAGAATTGTTAATAGAATATGATTATGATGTGGAGCAAGTAATTAAAGTGATTAGTTGATTATGAGATGTTTGAGTGAAGCTTGATTATAAACATGAAAGTTGAAAGTGATTAGTTAATGAAAAGTGATTATGAATTCATGAGTTAGTGATGACTTCCATGATTAGTAGTTGAAAGAATTGTATAGTATGGTAAGAATTATGAAAGTGTAATTAGTTAGCTTAGTTAAAGTAAAAGAAAGTTAATTAAAGTAAGAAAGAGATGTTAGATGATTATTAGTGAACGTGTGATTAGTTGTTCTTAATTGTGCTATGTGTTCATGTGCTAGGTGCTAAAGATGTGCCATTTTCAATTGATCAATTTGCCACAAGTTGTTCAATTCATCAAGGTGAGTTATATGAAAGCGATTATATATATATTAAGTGAATTGCATTGCTTTTAGGCAAGAGATTCACTTAATTGTGTAAAAAGGTAAATTGATTAGTTTTAATTAATATGATAAAGATTCATGTGACTAGAATAGTTATCTTATGTTAGCCATGTGATGACTAGAATGGTTGACCAAGGTTAGCCATGTTGTAATTAGTAGCTAACTTTGTTAGCTAATATGTGATTAGTCTAGCTAAATAGATATTGGCTAGAATATGATTATACTAGCTAGTTAGATATTAGTTAGTATAATCATGATAGATGTGCACATATGAAAGTAAAAGTGAAAGTTCAAGTGAAAGAGAAAGTGGAAGCTCAAGTGGAAGTAAAGGTGAAAGCGAAAGTGAATTCAAGAAAGGGACGAGTCTTTAATACTTTGCTTATTATTGTTTAGTTATAATAATGCATTGTTTTTGATTAGTAGTTATGTTGATTAGATAATCATATGCTCACTAAGCTTTATGCTTAACCCGATTAGTGTTTATGTTGTAGGTGCTCGATTTGGTTACACACAATGGATAGAAGTTATAAAGGTTGCTTGCAAGAAGATAGTGTGGATAAGTAGCTTGCTTTATGGTTAGATGAGCTTCTTATTCTTTTGAATTATCGTTATGATTAGCCATTGTGTAAATCGCCCAAAAGAGTTTTGTGACATGTAGTATGTAAGTCTTTGACTTAATAAAGTCAAAGTAAAGAGAAAAGAAGAAATGATTAGTAATCATAAAGGTGTCATAAATTGCAAAGAATAGTAATAGTGTAAAGTATTGAAAATGTGTTTTGGGGTCGAATTTAGTGTTGACCCATAGTCAACTATGTTGAGTTGGTCAAAATCGAGTGAAAGATGTAAGTGAAAGATTTAGAATAGTCTTGAAAGAAGGAACGGGTCAAAAGTGCCCAAATGGGCACATTTTGGGTCAAGAGTCAAAATAAACCATAGTATAGATACGACACTTGTTGCTATTGGTTTAAGTGTCAAATGTATAGTCGGAAATGTTGATAAAGTATGAAAGTCAGAAACCATATGGTTTGTACTTTGATATGTCAATAGAAAGTGTTCAAAATGGTCCGAAATTGGATTATAGCTCAGATTTTGAATTAAAGAGTATTTTGGAAAAGTGTAAAAATAGAAGGTTTCATTTTGACATAGTAAAAGTGCCTGCAAATTTTCATGTTTAAATTCCTTGTCGTTTGAGAGATATGCGTGTTCAAAGTTCGGAAAATGGTATATAGTTTGAAAGCTGGATGCAGGTACTGTAAAAGCCAGAGTACCCGGCGGGTAACCGGGGTACCCGGCGGGTAAACCTAAACCAAGATCAAGCCGGCGGCTTCTCAAGCCCAGCCGGCGGCTTCTGTAGTCTTTAAAAAGGAAGTTAAGTTCTGTTACCGAAAAACTAATTTACCCGGCGGTTTATAGTCAGAACCCGACGGCTAGTTATGGGTACCCGGCGGGTAACCCATCTACCCGGCGGGTATATGTGGTTTCAGCAAACTTTTATTTTAAAGTTTTAAAAAGTAATACAGACCACAAGAATAGAATACAAATTCAATAGTATAGATAGTGGGACCAATAGAAATACGTTTCAGTGTTTGAAAAAAAAAAAAAATTTCAGATTCAGGGCGTTTCATATGATAACATTAATTAATGTCTAGCAACATACCAATGTTCCCATAAATGCATGAGTGAAGTTTCACCAAAGTTACTGTGAGTCTATGTTCGGTTTATATCCTTTTGTTACAGATACTCTAGTTAAAACTTGGAGATGGATCAAAGTCATTCCATTTTAACTTCTGTTTCTCATTTCGCGAATCACTTAAGATTACCGAATACAGTCAAGACAGTTCTAGACTTATTAGGGTCTGGCAGATAAACATCTTAAGTATTCATGAGTGGGCCCAGTAAGTATCTAACTTCAGTTTTTCACTGAAGCAACAAATCCTTTATTGATTACAACTGGTAGTCATTGTATTTCGCAACATTACCAAAAATAGCCTTTTTGCCACCCTTATCCAGGAGTAGTATTGACTATGATCAAATAATGCACTACGTACATGAGTAGCAACTTGTATCTCAAGTCTAAGGACAACAAACTTTATGAATTAAACTTAATGACAATGATCCATAAGTAATAATTCATGTGGGATAATCCAATATGCATCAGAATGAATATTATGTGAATTAGTGAGCCAAGCTGACTAAACACTCAGATATTGTCTTAACTCAATCATATTCCCATATAATTGACCGACAACGGATATTTAGAATAATATTACACAACATTATTCAAGGATAAAACATGAAAAATAGGATTTATGAAATTAAAATTTCACAATAAAAATTTCATTAATAAATAAATTGTTTATTACATCCATATATCCAAAAACTAAATCCACGGATTTACATGTGATTACTAGACAAACGAAGTCCTATGCCCTCAATTAAGTGAGTTAGTGAGAGTCCCGTGATCACTATTGATTAGTGATTTGGAATCGCAAAGTGTAAAGTTTAATTGTAGAAAGGGGGGGGGGGGTTGAATACAATTAAAAAACTTTTTCTGATTTTAACTAAGTTAATTGAAAGTTTTTAATCGTTTTAACAGAAACAGAGTATATCAGATAACAGATATGACAATATCAAAGAACAATGTAATAGTAGCTGAAATGGTGAATTGTATTGATCATAAAATTCACAAGTGTTGAATGCGGAATGGATTAACCAAAGTTAATCCAATTCAAACACTTAGCTAATCTATTACAATTGAGATGAACAGCAGTGGACAAACAGCTGACTGTTCACTCTATGAATCCCTAAGTCGTGCTTAGACAAACTACTCACTGATGTACAGTGATTAACACGAATTAAACGACTAGTCTCTATAGTACAAAACACTGAACTATTTATACTACAAGAGTTCCTAAAATATCGCCTACAAAATAGGATCTTGAAAGGACACGTGTCGCTGCTTGATTGGTTTGAACTCTGATGAACCGACATTCTGCGGGTCTCAATTCTGTTACCGCAAATATCTCGTTACCTTAAAACCAATCATTCGCTGCCACGTAATCTTTCGGACGTACTTCGAACTGGAACACTCTTGCTGATGTATAGATAAGTACAGTACTTTTAGTACTTGATGATTGAGAGGCTTTATTGGATAGTCCCTGAAGATGTAGTAATCCTCATCACTCACTGCGAGCTAACATGCTCTTGTAAAATGACTTGAACTAAAGATCTTCAGTGACTAGCTGTTATTCTGGCAGTGACTTTTGCCTTTATTGATTTGAAGAAGTAAAGCTCTCGCTGACGTTGATCAGCGACACACCAAGTTGAGCTTTAATCTTCCTCAGCATATCAAGCGGAATGAATGATGATCAGCGAAACCTATCATCAGCAACAGCAGCTTTGATACAATCCATTTCTTCATCGAGTAGTAAACAGTTGAGTTGGTCAGCGACCAGTGACTTCATCATGGTCAGCGACCAGTGACTCAACAATCTCCCCTTAAATGATTGTGATTGAAGCTCCCTAGACAAACTAGTTGCTGAGAAAAGTTTATAGTCAGTGTTTAAGATTTTAAACATTCAGTGACTTATACTTTGATCCATTCATTTTCTTTTTAGATTATTTTGATATGATCTGAGTTTTGCACTTTGGTTTTCTCAAAAGATCATATATTATTGAACTGCAAAATATAAAGTACAGATAGTTTTTCAGTTACAATATATCTAATCTATCACAAACTTTAAATCTACTATCTTCAGCAGAGATTCCTACTATCTTCAGCGATTAGATAAATAGCAGAGATTCCTACTATCTTCAGCGATCAGATAAATAGCAGAGATTCCTACTATCTTCAGCGATCAGAGATTCCTACTATCTTCAGCGATCAGATAAATAGTAGAGATTCCCATGACAACTTTTACGAAGCTTTAACCAACTGAAAATCAATGAACCTTCAGATACTTAAGTTGTAACTGATCCGGATAGAGAAAGATTCATTGCTGAGCTGAAGTGACACAAATATTGAATAAAATCACCAAGAAAATTGTAACTCAAATACAGGAAATACATGATCTTGTGATATGATTTCCAAGTATTAGTTACTTTATCAGCATCAGCGATGCTAAGGATGATATGATTTCCAAGTATTAGCGTTTTGGCACATGAGCAACATTGGTTTTTGCATTCATTTGCACGTTTTCTCCCCCTTGATAATACCATGAAGTAGATCAGTATTTCTCTGGTAGCATCAGTAACACTTGAATATTTCTCCCCCTTGATGATAGCATAAAATACTGTGTGTAATAGGTGATTGGTTTTCTCATCATCATCAGCTTGTGTTTTAGCTAATGGATCATTGAAAACAAAGAGATCAGCTTGTATCTCCCCCTGTGACTGGAGAGAGACATTGACAGCTGGTGCAGTGAGAGATGAGAGATAGCTCGGGTCTGTAGCCAGTGATGTGACACCAGCGAAGAGTGTGTTAACACCCACTGTGTGACACCCCCACGGTTGGATTACATCCTGGGCCGGGGGTCCATCCCTGGTTGGATTACATCCTGGGCCAGAGTCGTCACCAGTTGAGGCCCAATGGGCTAGGTCTGCAGCCCAATGCACCCCAACCCATCACTATTGCTGAGGCCCACCCCTCTATTAGCCAATAGTAGGTTGTTGTGAGGCTTGAACTCAAGACCTCACCTTAAATATCAAGTGTTTCCACTTGATATCACCAATTGAGCTGCAACTCAATTGGTGATATCAAGTGGAAACACTTGATATTTAAGGTGAGGTCTTGAGTTCAAGCCTCACAACAACCTACTATTGGCTAATAGAGGGGTGGGCCTCAGCAATAGTGATGGGTTGGGGTGCATTGGGCTGCAGACCTAGCCCATTGGGCCTCAACTGGTGACGACTCTGGCCCAGGATGTAATCCAACCAGGGATGGACCCCCGGCCCAGGATGTAATCCAACCGTGGGGGTGTCACAGAAAAAGTGCACTTTTTCTGTGACACCCCACCCCTCGCGATGGCCCTATGGGCTCGAGGGAGGCGGTGAGCCTGCCACCAGCTGAGGCTTATTGGGCCCTAGGTCTGCAGCCCAATGCACCCCAACCCATCACTATTGCTGAGGCCTCACCTCTATTAGCCAATAGTGGGTTGTTGTGAGGCTTGAACTCAAGACCTCACCTTTAATACTAAGTGTTACCACTTAGTATCACCAATTGAGCTGCAGCTCAATTGGTGATACTAAGTGGTAACACTTAGTATTAAAGGTGAGGTCTTGAGTTCAAGCCTCACAACAACCCACTATTGGCTAATAGAGGTGAGGCCTCAGCAATAGTGATGGGTTGGGGTGCATTGGGCTGCAGACCTAGGGCCCAATAAGCCTCAGCTGGTGGCAGGCTCACCGCCTCCCTCGAGCCCATAGGGCCATCGCGAGGGGTGGGGTGTCACAGCAGCGTGCACCCTACTTTTCATATTTCAAATTTGAAGAAGTGTCTGTCTGATGAGACACTTATTATTCCATTAGATGAAATTCGTGTTGACGATAAACTTCATTTCGTTGAGGAACCCGCTGAAATTATGGACCGTGAGGTCAAACAACTGAAACAAAGTCGTATTCCCATCGTCAAGGTCAGATGGAATTCGCGGCGTGGTCCGGAATTCACCTGGGAACGGGAAGACCAAATGCGACTCAAATATCCTCAACTATTCACTGATTCCACATCAAACACGACTTCGAGCTAAATTTCTGGACGAAATTCTTCTAACAGGGGGAGAATGTAACACCCGCCAAATTAGGACTAGTAATTAGTGCCTAATCATATGTTAATACATGTAATTAGTTCTGTGTTAAGCTAATTAATGTATCGAATTATATATATTGTTGAATATATACGAAAATGCGATTTGGTTAAATCGTACGCAATTTAAATCGAATGTAATTTGATTCAATTTAATACGGACGTTGGTGACCAATTTTATTAAATAACATTGTTATATCAAAAATATTATTATGATAATATTTCGTAATCATTCGGAATCATACAAACAAAACTTATACGATTTAAAAATGTAAAACGCACAAACAAATTAACTTACATTTTATAACCTAAATATAAATTGATTAGTAGAATATTTAAACAATATATCGCGTAATAAATTGTATTTTAAAACTTATAATTAAAATGTAAAATAATTATTTAACGTTTAAACGACGGAGCAAACGAACACCGCGCGGAACGCGGGGCGGGAAAGCTGAAAAGTGGGGATAAACCCCCACCTCCATCTTTCATTTCCTTCATTTTATTTCTTTATCACTCTCTCTCCTTCCTTTTCTCTCTTTCACCAAAACACCCCAAAATCCACAAAAATCGCAAATAACAACACGAAACACAACCGGATCAACAATATTTTTAGAGATTCACGACCGCCTCGCGACGATCTACAACACTATCTTTCCGGATTTCCATTTCGGCAAATTGTAAGTTTCCGACAAAATCCCGAAATCTCTCGATTCTTAGTATTTTTCACTTGTGGTTGTTATTATAACTACTAAATGTGACACCCCACTCCTCGCGATGGCCCTATGGGCTCGAGGGAGGCGGTGAGCCTGCCACCAGCTGAGGCTTATTGGGCCCTAGGTCTGCAGCCCAATGCACCCCAACCCATCACTATTGCTGAGGCCTCACCTCTATTAGCCAATAGTGGGTTGTTGTGAGGCTTGAACTCAAGACCTCACCTTTAATACTAAGTGTTACCACTTAGTATCACCAATTGAGCTGCAGAGCTCAATTGGTGATACTAAGTGGTAACACTTAGTATTAAAGGTGGGCCCTAGGTCTGCAGCCCAATGCACCCCAACCCATCACTATTGCTGAGGCCTCACCTCTATTAGCCAATAGTGGGTTGTTGTGAGGCTTGAACTCAAGACCTCACCTTTAATACTAAGTGTTACCACTTAGTATCACCAATTGAGCTGCAGCTCAATTGGTGATACTAAGTGGTAACACTTAGTATTAAAGGTGAGGTCTTGAGTTCAAGCCTCACAACAACCCACTATTGGCTAATAGAGGTGAGGCCTCAGCAATAGTGATGGGTTGGGGTGCATTGGGCTGCAGACCTAGGGCCCAATAAGCCTCAGCTGGTGGCAGGCTCACCGCCTCCCTCGAGCCCATAGGGCCATCGCGAGGGGTGGGGTGTCACACACTGATGTCACTTGCCCTTTGTTTAAAACATCATTCTTTTGTGAGAATAATGAGTGGCTCATGGGTTGACTCGATAAAAGTTTGTGATTTGAAAGCATGATTTTAGCAAGAATGCCCACAGTGACTGAACGTTCAGACCCTGTTTCATCCTTGGCGTCTGAAAACGTCTTCTTTTTGAGATTTTTTGCAGAGGTTGGTAAAGTATTCTGGGATGGTGGTTGACCAGTTTTGATCACTGTGGGTTTTGACAGTGATATGGTCGATTGGGGGGCAGAATCAGACATATGTACAAAAGTTACATGCTGGGACACAGAGATTCCCAAAAAAAATGAGAGCAAATGGTAAAAACTTTGTAGTGCTCTGTTTTTCGTCAAGAAGTTTTATTAAAAATAGTTGTTTTTGAAAATTGTTGTAGCAAGATCTGTGTTTCTACGTAGGCTTGAAAAGCTTTAAACTTGTAGAAATGATGTGAGTAAAACTTGATTTTGATATTACTATCTCTTTTTTTTTTTTTATAAAAAAATGTTATAACAGAGAGACAAAGAAATGATCAGACAGTGGGCGATTTGTGGAATGAGGTGAAGAGTCGGTTTTATAATGGAGTTATGTGAGAAGTATGTGGTGAAAAGTGAATCGTCGTGGTTGATGATGGTGGTAAGTAGGGGTGGCATATGGGTGATTATTGATGATGTTAAATGGGATAGGGGTGATGATTGTGGAGCTTGGTGGTATTTAATGGTGATTTGAGAGGTGCGCCGAAAAAGTATATGTGACGTAAGGAAGAAATAGTGTCAGAGGTGCAATTTTTGTGACACATCCCTTCACAAATAACGATGAAAGAATCAGGGGGTTTCTGAAAAAAAATAAAAAAAATAACACTCATGTTTAAGAATACTAATCATAATTTTCAATTTGCTTGAGATGTTATCTCACTGATTTAGTCACAACTTAGAATACTAACTAAGTCAGAGAGATTTGATCACTATCAAATATAAATCATAATTTTTATTCTTGGAGTATGAGTGTTGTTTAAAAAATAATAATTTTACAGAGACTTATCTTTCACTGAAAGAGTTACAGCTTAGAATACTAACAAGATCAGCTAAGGAAGGAATAGGTCTCTGAAATTTTTTTTTATTATTATTATTATTATTACTTTATTATTATTATTATTATTTTATATATATATATATATATATATATATATATATATATATATATATATATATATATATATATATATATATGTTTTTTTTAAAAAAATGAGTATAGATTATGTCTGATATGAGCTATGTAATATCTTACTATATTATCTTTCACTGATCTAGTTACAACTTAGAATACTAACTAAATCAGCTTAAAAAAAATATAGGACAATAAAATATAGATCATATGAAGATATAATAGATATTCAATTTATTAAAACACATGAAACTGTTTTAAACTAAAAATAGCTAGCTAAGCTTGATAGCCGAGCTAGTCATTTAAGTTTAACATGCCAAGCTCGCTGATGAGAAAGTTAAATCTTTTCTCATCCAAGGGTTTTGTAAATAGATCGGCGAGTTGGTAATCAGTTGGAATAAAATGTAATTCAATATCACCTTTCATCACATGGTCCCTGATGAAATGATATCGGACATCAATGTGCTTTGTCCTTGAGTGCATAACTGGATTGTTGGCAATGGCTATGGCACTTTGACTATCACAGTAGATTGGAATTTCTTTGAAGTCAAATCCATAGTCAGCAAGCTGATTTCTCATCCAGAGAATTTGAGCAGTACATGCACTAGCAACAACATATTCAGCTTCAGCAGTTGAAGTTGAAACTGAGTTTTGTTTCTTGCTGGACCAGCTTACTAGCTTTTCTCCAAGAAATTGACAGCTACCAGATGTGCTTTTTCTATCCAGTTTGCATCCATCATGATCAGAATCAGAATATCCTTTTAGGGAGAAGTCAGATCCAGATGGGTACCAGAGACCAAGATTCGGTGTACCCTATAGATATCTGAATATCCTTTTGACAGCGAGCAAGTGTGATTCCTTTGGATCAGCTTGATATCTAGCACAGAGACAAGTAGCAAACATAATGTCTGGTCTACTTGCAGTTAGATATAATAGCGACCCAATCATACCTCTGTAAGCTGTGATATTTACAGATTTACCATCAGGATCAGCATGTAGCTTTACTGCAGGTGACATGGGTGTAGCAAGGGTTGAGCAATTAGCAAATTCAAATTTCTTTAACAGATCTTTAACATATTTTCCTTGACTTATAAAAATTCCAGTTTTGGTTTGTTTTATTTGCAAACCAAGAAAAAATGTTAATTCACCCATCATGCTCATCTCATAACTTTTGGTCATGAGATCAGAAAATTCCTTGCACATGTCACTGTTAGTAGACCCGAAAATGATATCATCAACATAGATCTAGACTAATATGACATCTCTCTTATCTCTTTTGATAAATAATGTGCTGTCAGTTTTTTCTCTAACGTAGCCACATTTTATCAGGTAGACAGAGAGAGTATCATACCACGCTCTGGGAGCTTGTTTTAGTCCATACAGAGCTTTATCAAGTTTGTAAACATAACCAGGATGTTTTGGATCAATGAATCCAGGTGGTTGCTTGACATACACTTCTTCCTGCAGCTTGCCATTCAGAAAGGCACTTTTCACATCCATTTGATATACTTTAAACTTCTTGTGAGCTGCATAGGCAAGAAATAGCCTGATTGCTTCAAGCCTAGCCACTGGTGCAAAAGTTTCGTCATAATCAATGCCTTCTTGCTGATAGTAACCTTGTGCAACTAGTCTAGCCTTGTTTCTTGTTACCACACCATCAGCATCCATTTTATTTCTGAACACCCATCGTGTTTCAATCACTGATTTACCAGCGGGTTGTGGTACAAGCTTCCAAACTTTATTTCTTTCAAACTGAGATAGCTCTTCTTGCATGGCAGCTATCCAATGATGATCAGTAAGTGCTTCATCAACCTTCTTTGGTTCCATCAGAGACACAAAACTTACAAACAAACAAAAGTTAGCAGTTGCTGATCTTGTCTGAACCCTGGATTGTGGATTACCAATAATCAATTGATTATCAATATGTTTTGTCCACTTAGTCATTCGCTGAGGTTCAACAGTGAGTTGATTACTTTGTGAGGGTTCAGAAGGCAAATCAACATTTGTAGCATGAGTATCGTTGTTATGCGAGTTTTGGTTTGGACATTGAGTTGATGATGATGGGACATCTATAAGTAAAGATGATGTTCCTGAATCATTCTCAGCTAAAGTAGAACTGGAATTGATTTCAGGAATATTATCTTCACCTTCAGAGTCTGATGAGAAATTTTTATATTTCTTATCATTTGATTTGATTTCATTTGATAAGTCACCATCCATTTTGTTAAAAACAAGATTTTCATATTCTTTAGGATCAGTGAGTGACTCATCATATGATTCATCAAAAGTAACATCCATTGATTCCTCAATACATTCTCTTCTTTTATTGTAAATTCTGAAAGCTTTAGAGATAATTGAGTAACCAACAAATAATCCTTCATCAGCTTTTGGATCAAACTTTCCTAAGTGATCTCTTTTGTTTAAAATATAGCAAGTGCTACCAAAAACATGGAGAAAACTTATATCAGGTTTTCTCCCCCTTAAAAGCTCATATGCTGTCTTACTTTGTCTTTTGACAATCAGTGACCTATTTTGAGTGTAACAGGCAGTATTTACTGCTTCAGCCCAAAAATAGGTCTTAAGACCAGAATCAATGAGCATTGACCTGGCAGATTCAATCAAAGTTCTATTTCTTCTTTCTGCCACCCCATTTTGTTGGGGTGTTCTAGGTGCTGAAAAATTTTGAGAAATTCCTTTTGAATCACAAAAACTTTCCAGGTCAATATTTCAAAATTCAGTGCCATTGTCACTTCTCAGATGTTTTACAGTGACATCATTCAGATTTTTCATTTTCTTCACAAAGGATATGATCTCGCTGGCAGCTTCACTTTTGGCTTTGAGAAAAAATACCCAAGTGTATCTGGAGTATTCATCGACTATCACCAAACAGTATCTTTTTCCTCCCAGACTTGGAGTACTTACTGACCCGAATAGATCCATATGAAGCAAGTAAAAACATTCTGTTACTGATGAAGTCTGCTTACTTTTGAAGGACGAGCTGTGATGCTTTCCCTTTTCACATGCTGAACAAAGCTTATCTTTGTCATAAGACATTTTTGGTAGTCCAGTGACTAAATCATTCTTGCTCAGTTTGTTAATTGCTTTGAAGTTCAGATGAGAAAGTCACTTATGCCATAACCATTTTTCTTCTGAAACGGTTCTGGAGTAAAAACATGTTCCTGACTATGCTGAATCCATATTGACCACATAAGTATTCCCTTTCCTGTTTGCAGCAAGAACAGCACTTCCCTTTTTGTTGTAAACAACACCAGCTTCATGATCAAAAAGTACCTTGTTCTTGGAATCACAAAACTGACTGATGCTTAATAAATTGTGCTTCAAGCCTTCTACATATGCTACTCGCTTGAACATTATATTACCATTTGTTAAGATTCCATATCCTCTGGTCTTTCCAACCTTATTATCACCAAATACCACATCAGGACCTCTTTCATCCTGATAGTCACTAAGCAGAGACTTGCATCCTGTCATGTGCCTGGAACATCCGCTGTCCAAATACCAGATAGTCTCTCTAAGAATACCTTTGTAGATGCTATCAGAATCCCAACCAGATGCTGAATATTTCTGAGCAACTTCCTTGATGTCTTCATGGAATTCAGTGTCATCAGCCATTAAACAATAATCTTTGTCCAAGCAAATCATTGCTTCTTCATCATCGGATGAGGAAGATGAATCAGAGTCACTGAGTGAACTTTCTTCAGCGACAAACCCTTTTCTCTTCTTCTTTCCTGATTTAGCCAATGCCTTCAGTTTCTTGTACTTTGCCTTGTACTTGTTGTACTTATCATTTCTGAAGTCTGGCACCGGTTCAGGGACTTGGTTTACTGACTTTGATCTGCACTCAGCTGCAAAATGACCAGGTTTGCCACACTTGTAGCATTCACCTTTGGATTGAAATTTATCAGATGATGGAGCACCAGCGAATCTTTTTGATCTGGTGTTCCTTCTGAAATTAGCAACCATCATGGCCATATCCTTTTCAAGCTTCTCCAGTCCTCCATCATACTCGTATTCTGACTGTTCTTCATTCTGACCACCTTCTTCTTCAGCTATCAGTGACTTCGAGCTTTTCTTAGACACTTTTGACTTCTGTCTCTGATCGATTTCATCATGTGACACCCCACCCCTCGCGATGGCCCTATGGGCTCGAGGGAGGCGGTGAGCCTGCCACCAGCTGAGGCTTATTGGGCCCTAGGTCTGCAGCCCAATGCACCCCAACCCATCACTATTGCTGAGGCCTCACCTCTATTAGCCAATAGTGGGTTGTTGTGAGGCTTGAACTCAAGACCTCACCTTTAATACTAAGTGTTACCACTTAGTATCACCAATTGAGCTGCAGCTCAATTGGTGATACTAAGTGGTAACAACCCACTATTGGCTAATAGAGGTGAGGCCTCAGCAATAGTGATGGGTTGGGGTGCATTGGGCTGCAGACCTAGGGCCCAATAAGCCTCAGCTGGTGGCAGGCTCACCGCCTCCCTCGAGCCCATAGGGCCATCGCGAGGGGTGGGGTGTCACAGAAAAAGTGCACTTTTTCTGTGACACCCCACCCCTCGCGATGGCCCTATGGGCTCGAGGGAGGCGGTGAGCCTGCCACCAGCTGAGGCTTATTGGGCCCTAGGTCTGCAGCCCAATGCACCCCAACCCATCACTATTGCTGAGGCCTCACCTCTATTAGCCAATAGTGGGTTGTTGTGAGGCTTGAACTCAAGACCTCACCTTTAATACTAAGTGTTACCACTTAGTATCACCAATTGAGCTGCATCTCAATTGGTGATACTAAGTGGTAACAACCCACTATTGGCTAATAGAGGTGAGGCCTCAGCAATAGTGATGGGTTGGGGTGCATTGGGCTGCAGACCTAGGGCCCAATAAGCCTCAGCTGGTGGCAGGCTCACCGCCTCCCTCGAGCCCATAGGGCCATCGCGAGGGGTGGGGTGTCACAGAAAAAGTGCATGGGCCATCGCGAGGGGTGGGGTGTCACAGAAAAAGTGCACTTTTTCTGTGACACCCCACCCCTCGCGATGGCCCTATGGGCTCGAGGGAGGCGGTGAGCCTGCCACCAGCTGAGGCTTATTGGGCCCTAGGTCTGCAGCCCAATGCACCCCAACCCATCACTATTGCTGAGGCCTCACCTCTATTAGCCAATAGTGGGTTGTTGTGAGGCTTGAACTCAAGACCTCACCTTTAATACTAAGTGTTACCACTTAGTATCACCAATTGAGCTGCAGCTCAATTGGTGATACTAAGTGGTAACACTTAGTATTAAAGGTGAGGTCTTGAGTTCAAGCCTCACAACAACCCACTATTGGCTAATAGAGGTGAGGCCTCAGCAATAGTGATGGGTTGGGGTGCATTGGGCTGCAGACCTAGGGCCCAATAAGCCTCAGCTGGTGGCAGGCTCACCGCCTCCCTCGAGCCCATAGGGCCATCGCGAGGGGTGGGGTGTCACACATCAAGCTCTGCTACAAGGGCATTGGATATCTTCTGACTTCCAAGAGTAGCACGAATATGCTCACTATGATCAGCTTGCTTTTCAGACTGCTCCCAGTTGAGCAAAATACCATACACTTGAGTAAGATTAAGAACTGAATAATCATTCCTTTGTCTGGTACACGTGGTAATGGTTCCCCAGATTTTCCTTGGCAGCAACTCAAGAAATTTCTCAACAACAAATCTCTGTTCCTTGCCTATACCAGCCTTCTCCATTTTGTTCATCAGTGACTGGTATCTGGTGTAAGTGGAAGACAGAGATTCATTTGGTTTCATTGCGAACAGCTTATACTGGCGAGTGAGATTGACTTCCCTGCAGCGAATAATATCAGGAGTTCCAATATATATATTCCTAAGGGTATCCCACATGTCTTTAGCAGTTCTACAAAACCTGATTGATTCGAACACTTCATCAGGAAGTGCCATGCCTAAGTAGATTTTAGCTTGTTTATCCAATCTAACCAATCGTCTATCCTCATCCGACCATTGTTCCTCTCTTTTGGGCACAACCATTTCTGGTATAGCAGGAGTTGTAGCTGTAGCCATGACAGCAGGAACAATTGTGGTTGGAATGTGGGGACCATTGGTTATTATATTACAGAGACGGTCATCAATTAGGTCTAAAAACATCATCATTCGGGACATCCAAGTTTCAATCCTTGATGGATCAAAAGCTGGAGGTTTGGTTGTAGAACCATTTCCCTTTTGATAATCAAAGTCAACACAGCTGTACTTTACTGATTCCATTGCAGACCTGGTTAATTGAATTTAAACCAACTCTGCTCTGATACCAATTGAGAGTCCCGTGATCACTATTGATTAGTGATTTAGAATCGCAAAGTGTAAAGTTTAATTGTAGAAGGGGGGGGGGGGTTGAATACAATTAAAAAACTTTTTCTGATTTTAACTAAGTTAATTGAAAGTTCTTAATCGTTTTAACAGAAACAGAGTATATCAGATAACAGATATGACAATATCAAAGAACAATGTAATAGTAGCTGAAATGGTGAATTGTATTGATCATAAAATTCACAAGTGTTGAATGCGGAATGGATTAACCAAAGTTAATCCAATTCAAACACTTAGCTAATCTATTACAATTGAGATGAACAGCAGTGGACAAACACGCTGACTGTTCACTCTATGAATCCCTAAGTCGTGCTTAGACAAACTACTCACTGATGTACAGTGATTAACATGAATTAAACGACTAGCCTCTACAATACAAAACACTGAACTATTTATACTACAAGAGTTCCTAAAATATCGCCTACAAAATAGGATCTTGAAAGGACACGTGTCGCTGCTTGATTGGTTTGAACTCTGATGAACCGACATTCTGTGGGTCCCAATTCTGTTACCGCAAATATCTCGTTACCTTAAAACCAATCATTCGCTGCCACGTAATCTTTCGGACATACTTCGAACTGGAACACTCTTGCTGATGTATAGATAAGTACAGTACTTTTAGTACTTGATGATTGAGAGGCTTTATTGGATAGTCCCTAAAGATGTAGTAATCCTCCTCACTCACTGCGAGCTAACATGCTCTTGTAGAATGACTTGAACTAAAGATCTTCAGTGACTAGCTGTTATTCTGGCAGTGACTTTTGCCTTTATTGATTTCAAGAAGTAAAGCTCTCGCTGAAGTTGATCAGCGACACACCAAGTTGAGCTTTAATCTTCCTCAGCATATCAAGCGGAATGAATGACGATCAGCGAAACCTATCATCAGCAACAGCAGCTTCGATACAATCCATTTCTTCATCGAGTAGTGAACAGTTGAGTTGGTCAGCGACCAGTGACTTCATCATGGTCAACGACCAGTGACTATACAGTTAGCTTCGTCTTTGGCAAAGCCTTCGTAAAGGGATCTGCTAAGTTATCATCCGTGTGAACTTTGAATACTTGAATTTCACCTTGATTGACTTTCTCACGAACATAGTGAAATATCCTCTGAAAGTGTCTAGCTCCTTTCTGAACACCGGGTTCATTGGCTATGATAATCGCACCAGTGTTGTCACAATACATATCCATAGGAGACTTGGCTGTGGGAACAACACCAAGTCCAGAAATAAATTTCCGGATCCAAACAGCTTCCATTGCAGCTTCAGCAGCTGCTATGTACTCTGATTCTGTCGCAGACATGGCTGTAGCGGATTGCTTCTTGCTTTTCCAAACTACTACTCCTCCATTCATGGTGAACACATATCCAGTTTGAGATTTGGTGTCATCATGGTCAGTTTGAAATCCGGCATCACAATAACCAGTAACTTTTAGTTCAGCCTCAGAATTTCCACCATACACTAGAACCATATCTTTAGTAGCCCTAAGGTACTTCAGTATGTTCTTTACAGCAATCCAGTGTCTTTCGCCTGGATTCTGTTGAAACCTGCTAACAACGTTTTGAGCAAAAGCAACATCAGGTCTTGTGCATCTAGCCGCATACATAATAGACCCTATTCCCGAAGCATAAGGTATCCTTTGCATACGTTCCACCTCTTGAGGTGTAGAAGCACAATCCTTGATGCTCAGTTTAAGTCCATCTTGCATTGGTAAATACCCACGCTTAGAATTTTCCATACTAAAACGCTTCAGTATTTTATCAATGTAAGCATTCTGACTTTACTCTATCAACCGCTTAGATCTATCTCTTGAGATCTTGATTCCCAAAATAAATGTTGCCTCTCCTAAGTCTTTAATGGCAAAACATTTTCCAAGATAAGATTTTACATCTTCAAGCATTGGAATGTTGTTTCCCATTAGCAATATGTCATCTACATATAAGACTAGGAAAGTAACATTACTCCCACTGGCTTTTTGATATACACATGGCTTATCAAGATTCTGAACGAAACCAAACTTTTTGATTTCTTCATCAAATCTTTTATTCCAACTCCGTGATGCTTGCTTAAGTCCATAAATGGATTTTTTAAGTTTGCACTTTGTTGGGATGTAATGGATCAATAAAACCTTCTGGCTGATTCATATAGATATCTTCGTCTAGATAACTGTAACATCCTCAAATTGGGCCTAGAAGTAATAGGTATTTCTTGAAAATTTTAAATGCGATTTAAAATTGTTATATGTGTTTGATTGTAAAATTAATAGGTCGATAAGCCTCAGGAAATATTGTGACTAGTGAAATATTGATTGTTTTAATTAAATCAAGGTGACGGTAAAATAAAATAGTTTTCCCGTAAATATTTTTAAGTTCCAGACAATGCTAAGTACGGGGAATGAAATTAGACTAATTATATAATTGACTCAATTGATTGGGTCGTTCTTTATTTCTCCTCCTCATATACATACGTACGCATACATATGAAACCCTAGCTAAATTCATCTCTTTTCATCAAATTGAAGATCTCTAGTTCGAATTCAAGCTTCAAGAGGATAGATTATCATCTCCTAATCCTTCTATTCAACTTGTAAGTCCCTAATTCATGATGTATGAACCCTAGAAATTTGGGGGTTTTAGTGTTCTTGGTTATAATTCGAAATTAGGGTTTGAATCTGTGAAATAGTTGTTAGTTAAACTTGTAATTGATGATAATTAACAAGATTCAAGTTTAAGTTTGTAAATTAATCTTGATTCTTAGGTTTTGATTATTTTGATGGGTTATTGATTATAATCCGAAAATTTAGAGTTGTAGCGATTAAATTCTTGTTAGTTGATAATTAAATGATGATTATAATGTAAACCCTAAGTTAGAAATGAAGAAGGTGATAATATGATTTGATGAGTTCATGGGGTTTTGATGGGTTAATGGTATTAATCATAACTAAAGCTTGATATTAGTTGAAATGGTGTTAATATGTGTTATTAAGAGGATTAGTAGCTTTAATCTAACCTAATAGTGAATTACACAAGTTGTGTGAATTATAACTCAAGTGGATTTTGGTGAAAGTGTAATGATTAGGTGTTAATCATCTTGATTGATAATAAGAGAGGTTGTTATAGTGTTATTAGTAAAACATAAACTAGTATATGAAGTTTTTATTCATTGAAGCTAAGATGATTATGATGATGTTCATGAGTTAGTAATGGAATAATGAAAGAGATAAATTGTGAATTCTTAATATATGAGGTTAATGGTTTAATTATATTAATTAACTATATTTGAGGTGGATTAACGTGATAATGTGATTCTATGATCATAAATTGCTAGTGATGGTGAACTAATGATGTTAAATTGGTTATATATAATCTTGGATTGATGAGTTGAATTAACTAATTATGGTGTTATAATTGCTAAATATTATGTTGTAATTACTTGTGTTATTTCACATTGAAACAAGTAGCTAACTTGTGTATTTTGTTGTATTTCCAGATATGGAGAAGACTCAGTGATATTAGACTACTGAGTGGGCGACGATGGTAGTCGGTGAGTTGACTTAGATCTCTCACTATAATTTAGTGATCACTTATGTGGTTACTTCAAGTGTTATGTGTTATATTCACGTGTTAAGTGTTTTGTGAATTGGTAAGCAAGTGTTAAGTGACCTATTGGTAATTGTGTTAAGGAGGTCAACTTTGTTGGACGATGTTGTTACAGGTTAGTCAACACAAGAGTTGTGAACATGTGTTGTGAATAGAGCTTGTGTTGACTAAAGGTAGCAAACCGTTATCGGTTAACCACTGTATTGGCCTGCAGTTGGTGTAAGTGTCGCTTGGTGGGCCACCGCGGCTGAGGGTGCCACAAGGGCCACCGATCCTCTAGTGATGTTGAGTCAAAGTGTTAAATGTGGTGAACTCATAGTGTTAAACTAAGTTGTATTGTTAGTGATGAGTTAACTCACTTAGCTTCGTGCTAATTCCGTTGTTTACTCCTTGCAGGTTAATATCTCTTGTTACGGGTGGGTCAAGGAGTAACTGAAGAATGTTTGACTAGGATTACTCTGATATTATTTAATACAGTTTAAAATGTTGATTATATAATGTCCAGGATATAAAGGATTGTTTTGTAAACGTTAATAATCAATACTTAGAACTTAGGTAATGGAAGATGACGACATGTCATTTTATGTATATATATGTTTTGGGACTTGAGCTTCCGAATTGTTTAAAAAAAAAAAAAACAGTTGTAAATTTTGGGGCGTTATAAGTTGGTATCAGAGCATAGGTTTGGGCGAATTGAACAATGGTTGGATGTTCAATCCCAAGCCTAGTGATAGTGGTCAAACATTCCGAGGTGTGGGATTAGTGGTGGTATGAGCAAGTTGTTGTTAAATGTGAACTAATCTATAACAAGATGTCAGATTGTTGTTTAGAGTGCAGAGACGGAGGATCATGAGGAACCGATTGGTATTCTCAATCCTTAACACTCGTGGGCCTAGATGTGCCAGGTAATTTCTGATAAACTTGGTGAACTTCAATAAATTTTAATTGTTTTACTTTACTATGTTAGTAAAGTAAATTGAATTGTTGGTGATTATTACTTGTTAATAAGGTGATAGAGCTATTAGTATGTAATTAAGAAGTTGAAATTGTGTGTAGATACATTGGTGACTAAAGTGTAACAGTTGTGTTATGTGGAATTAAGTGTATATGCAAAATGAAAATACAGTGTGTGAATATAAGTCGATAAATGCAAGGTGTGATTATAGGTCTTTGCTAGGGAATTATTTGATAAATGATAACCTGAATTGGTGTGACTTGCTATAATGAAATCAATGGGTTGCGGGTATTATTCATTTATAAGTTTGGAGTTGTATTGTTGTGTGACTTAGAATGTGTCTAGTTGTTGAAATATATGCTATTGACTTAGAAAGGTCAATGTTGAATGTAATTGTGTCAAACTTGACAATAGCCATGCTATGAAGTGAGGAATGTGAGTAGAAGTCTAAATGTTTAGCATTGATCATGATTAGGGTGAATTATGATCTTTGTATTATAAATAGTGTAGTAAGAAAGTCAAAGTGGTCAATGAGTCTAAATGTGCGGTGACGAGTTTTTGAAAAGTCAAATTGGAAATTATATGTTGAAATTGGTTTATATATGATGGAATTTTGTGAACTTGGTGTTTTAGGGTGATAATATGAAACTAATAATGAAAGTGGGTTAGTTTGATTTGGAATAGTCAAAGAAGTGTGGGTTGGGTGTTGGAATGGTGATCATATGGTCATAAACCCAAACGGGTCATTTAAATGACCAAATGGGTCACTTAGTGTTAAAATGTATAGAATTTGATGTGGTATGTGTATGATAACTTTTAAAGTGGCTTAAAGTCATAAGTATAGATAAAATGTGGATTGAAAATGTTAATGTTGTCATTTTGAATGAAATTGGTGAAATTGTCCATTTTGACCCCTAAACGGGTCAACGTGTCAAAATAATGTAGAATGAGTGTTTGTATATGATGAATGTGCCCACACGTCATAAATATATGTAGAAACATGTTGGCAAAGGGTGGAACCCTGAAAGTATGTCGTTTGGAATATAGCGTGTCAACCAAAATGGTCCAAAATGGCCTAAAATTGGTTATATGTCCGTTTTCTCGAAAAACGTGTAATTTGAAAAAGTGGAAAAATGAAAAGTTGCATTTTGATTATATGAGAGTGCCTGCAAAATTTCAGAGTCTAACTCTTTACGGTTTAAGAGATATGCGCGTTTGAATTTCATGTTTTTGCACTAAAATTTCTGAGTTGCTGCAGCATACTGAATCCGGACGTATTCCCTTGAATCCGTACGGATTCCCAAGAATACGGGCGGATTCATTGGGCGGATTCCTTAAAATGGTTCTGTCCCGAAAATTGGCCTTCAATCCGGCGATCATTCCTGTGACTATATGCAATATTAAAAGTTGTTTTAAGAGGTCTATATGGTTCTTTGTGTAGGAGTTGTTTGTAGGCAGTTTATTTAACTGCAAAGTATACCAGTAAGGGTATTGTTGATTGTTGCTTGTTAGGGTAAATAAATATTGATTATGTAATCATGTTAATTACATTATGTGAAATACTTAATATGATTGAATAAGTATTTATAAGAGTTGAAGAGTATTGTAGGAGCTTACTCTTGCTTGATAACTAGAAATTGAAGGTTATTTATTAATCAATTCATGAATTATATATTGATGAAGTTGTGTGAATATTGCATGGAATATTAATAAAATACTTGGTGTTAAATGTTATATAGAGCATGATAAGTATTTAATAATGTATTAAGTGATTGATATTGAATCATATAGTATAGGTGTTAATTGACTCAATTGTGTTAAAACCTACACAGTGTTAAGGAGATAATGGGAATAGTGTTAACATGTTAAGTTGTTATATGTAACACCCCCGAAATTCACTGTTTTTGCGGAAGCATAGTTTGGGGTGTTACTAATCAAATATCACAGCACAAAGATAAAGCAAACGACATCTATATGCAACGTTTGTAAATTAGTTACATTCCATAGATATAATGTTTGAAAACTTAGTGTTTTCGTATACAAAATGTAGTTTCCCCTAGAGTCCACGCGTATAGCGGGAGATTCTATTACATAATCGTAATATACAAAAGATAATGCTAAGAATCTCTGTTAATGCAGTTGTGTTGAAATCATGCGACTCTAGCTAAAATCCTGGAGTAATCCTACTCCATCCGGGTACCTGAGAAAACATGCTAAAAAGTGTCAACCAAAAGGTTGGTGAATCTCACAGGTTTGTAAGTAATATCAGCTTTGAACACGAGATTTCATCAGTAATGCCCGCAGGCGTAAAATCAGCAATTTCAATCCAGAAATCGTAAACCAGTATTTGCAATCCCGCAAATGTAAGTAAGTAAGTTTATACCGTTGCCATGAGGCTCATAATCGAAGCTTAACCCGTAAGTAATAATTTTGCTCCCGTGACATGCTCGTAAATGAGCAAGCATCAGTAACGAATAATTAGTCACCCGTTTCTACGTGTAAATCAGTACGTGGCAGCGCTACTGCCCCGGGTGGGGAGGGTCATTTCCCTAATGGATCCATTAACTAGTGTTCGCGCTTAAGTCCATAACTAACGATATATGATGGAGAGACTTCTGTAAATGGTAAACAACTCATGCAATTCCGTTTGGTATAGTAAACAGTTTTAGTACTTGTGTTCAAGAAAAGTAAGCAATGTATCTCACCCCGTATGTAAAACAGTAAAAGTGGGGCTGTAAGACTCACCTGAGTCTTGTAGTAATCAGTTGCAATTAGCAAGTAGTAAGTAAAGCAAGTAGGTTCTCTGAACCCGTAACCTTCAAATGCCTAATCATATGAAGTTATGTAAGTATGCGTCTCACGAGACGTTTCGTTTAGTTGTACACAACTAGTATATCCAGTGTTTGTCCGTATGTTTGTAATTGTTTGTTTGTTGGAAAACATGTTTGGCCCGTTGGTGACGGTTTGTAGCAAAAATTCTAAAATGTTGACTTTGCTACAGTAGATTTGCTACAGTACTGCTACAGTAAAATTTGACTTTTTTGTACAGTAACTTTGACTTTTTCTATAGTGAAAATCCTTTAAAATTTCCAAGTTTTCTGTTTTCTGCGACATAATATGCGACACAAGGGTTTATATGCGACACAAGGGTTGTGTTGCATGAAGGATGCGACACAAGATCTCTGCGACACAGTGGTTGTGTCGCAAAAGCTTGCGATGCTAATTCAATAGCGACATAAGGGTTGTGTCGTATAAAAATACGACATAATATGCGACATAGAGTGCGACACAATATTGTGTCGCAAAGATTACGACACTAAAGGATCAGTACGACACAAGGTGCGACACTAATGGGTTTATGCGACACAGTGTGCGACACAAGGCTTGTGTCGCACGTATGAACACCAGCCCAGAAACTTTCGGGTTTCAAGAATTTTCGACCAAAAACGCAAATCTAACCCATTTTTGAGCTATAAAATCGTGTATTATTCATGTATTAGGTTATATCTAAGTTGTGTACACATCAAAACATTAAAACATTACACCAAATTGAATAGATCTAAAATTTTAGGAATTTCTTACTTTTGCAAATCGAGCTAAATGGAGGATGAAATGGTGAAAACGATCTTGATATTCTTGCTCCACTCGTGATGGTGATTCCGAATATGTAATTTTCGTGGTCGAGATTTGATGTCAAAAATTTGGTAGTATTTTTAGTGAGAGTGTTTTTGAGGTGTGTGTGTTTTTGGAGAAGTGAAAATGAAAGGAAAAGTGAGGAGGGGGAAGGGTGTAGGCTGATCCAAAGGAGAAAGGAGGGGAAAGTGCTCCCTAAAACTCAGTGTTTACTCCGTGTCCTAATCGTTAAATCCTTTGTTTTTAGTATTTTTAACCAAACCGTTATATTTTAAAATGTAACTAGAGTATTTAAATAAAATGTCTTGAAATTAATAATAAAAACATTTGTCGCAATATTTAAATTATTAAGTCGCGTTTATTACGTTTTGTTGCGTTAGTTAAAATGTCGTCGCGATAATATATAAATAATGCTCGTTCGGTTGCGTATTTTATATAACAAAATACATTCTCATTATTTAAGTAAATTTATTGTCACCAACGTCCAAATAACCGTGTCGGACTCCGTCCGGTTAATTCGTACGATTTATCCAAATCGCGTAAGTACACACATATATATATAAATCATCTTATATATATATACAAATAGAGCCTGTAATTAGTCCTATTACATACTAATTACAACTAGTTACAAACAATTAGGCATAATTAATTATCCTAATTATGCAGGTGTTACATTCTCCCCTTGTTAAATAAATTTCGTCCCGAAATTAGCTTGAGTGCACGGACGGTGCGTTATCTGGGAAGAGATGTGGGTATTTCTGTCGTATTTGGTCTTCCCGTTCCCAGGTGAACTCAGGGCCGCGCCTAGAATTCCACCTTACCTTTACGATGGGAATACGACTCTGTTTCAATCGTTTGACCTCACGGTCCATGATTTCCATAGGTTCCTCGACAAAATGAAGTTTATCATCGATTTGAATTTCGTCGAGCGGTATAATCAGTGTCTCGTCAGACAGACATTTCTTCAAGTTAGAAATGTGGAATGTGTTGTGTACGCTGCTAAGTTCAGCAGGAAGTTGCAGGCGGTATGCCACTGGACCAATCCTTTCAAGGATTTCGAATGGTCCGATGTATCTAGGATTTAGTTTGCCTCGTTTTCCGAATCGAATGACACCCTTCCACGGTGCCACTTTAAGAAGTACCTTGTCCCCTACCTGGAACTCAAGGTGTTTGCGTCTCACGTCAGCATATCTTTTCTGACGATCACGTGCGGCTTTCAGCCGGTTTTGAATACCAACGATTTTCTCAGTAGTTTCTTGAATGATATCTGGACCCGTGAATTGGGAATCTCCTAACTCAGTCCAACAGATCGGTGATCGGCATTTACGCCCGTAAAGTGCCTCGAAGGGTGCAGCCTTTATGCTGGTATGGTAACTGTTGTTGTACGAGAACTCGCACAACGGTAAGTGATTTTCCCAAGAAGTACCGAAGTCAACTACGCATGCTCGTAGCATATCCTCCAGTGTTTGAATAGTTCGCTCGCTTTGGCCATCAGTTTGCGGGTGATAAGCAGTACTCATATCCAGACAAGTACCAAGAGATTTCTGTAATGATTGCCAAAAGTTAGAAGTAAAACGGCTGTCCCTATCCGAGATGATCGAGATAGGTACACCATGTCGCGAGATGATTTCTTTGATGTAGATGCGAGTCAGACGCTCCATCTTGTCGGTTTCCTTGATGGCCAGAAAATGAGCAGATTTCGTGAGACGGTCCACGATCACCCAAATGGTATCGCAACCACTCGAAGTTTTCGGTAATTTGGTAATGAAGTCCATGGAAATCTGTTCCCATTTCCATTGAGGAATTTCAGGTTGTTGGAGCAACCCCGAGGGTCTTTGGTGTTCGGCCTTGACTTTGGAACAGGTTAGGCATTTACTGACGTACAAGGCGATGTCAGCTTTCATGTTAGGCCACCAATACAACCCTTTGACGTCGTGATACATCTTGTCAGAACCAGGATGTATAGAGTATCGAGATTTGTGAGCTTCAGCCATCACCAAATCTCGCAAGTTTCCGAATTTGGGTAACCACACCCGGTTAGAGAAGTATCGAGTTCCATCGGGTTTGATTTCGAATTGTTTATCCAAGCCTCGCAAGGCTTCATTTTTCAAGTTTTCATCGTTGAGTGCTTCAAGTTGAGCGGTAAGGATTTGAGCAGGAAGCTCGTTAAGAATTGTCATAGAAAGTGCTCGGACTCGAAGGGGTTTCACTCGTTCTTTTCGGCTTAAGGCATCGGCAACTACGTTAGCCTTGCCCGGATGGTATTTGATCTCGCAGTCGTAGTCACTAAGTAACTCAACCCAGCGACGTTGCCTCATGTTTAGATCCTTCTGATCGAATATGTGTTGGAGACTTTTGTGATCAGTGAAGATAGTGCTTTTCGTACCGTAGAGATAATGTCTCCAGATTTTCAATGCGAAGACCACAGCACCTAACTCGAGGTCGTGGGTCGTATAGTTTTTCTCGTGAATTTTTAGTTGTCGTGAGGCATAGGCAATGACTTTTTCTCGTTGCATCAACACACAACCAAGTCCTTGGTGTGAGGCATCGCAGTAAACTACGAAGTCGTCGGTGCCCTCGGGTAAGGACAAGATTGGTGCACTGCAAAGTTTGTTTTTCAATAGCTGGAAGGCTGACTCTTGTTTATCAGTCCAATCGAACTTCTTATCTTTCTGAGTCAGTGTGGTTAGGGGAATAGCTATTCTTGAAAAGTTTTCGATGAATCGGCGGTAGTAACCAGCAAGACCTAAGAATTGTCTCACTTCGGTTGGAGTGGTCGGTGACTCCCAGCCCTTGATTGCTTCAATCTTGGCGGGATCAACATGAATTCCTTGGCTGTCAATCACGTGCCCGAGGAATTGAACGGTTCGAATCCAGAACTCACACTTAGAGAATTTGGCATATAACTCTTCGTGTTTCAGAAGTCCAAGAATGGTTTTCAGATGTTGAGCATGTTCCTGCTCGTTGCGCGAGTAAATCAGTATATCGTCGATGAACACAATGACGAATTTGTCAAGATATGGTTTGCACACCCGATTCATAAGGTCCATGAATACGGCCGGTGCGTTGGTCAACCCGAATGGCATCACTTGGAATTCGTAATGCCCATAA
This sequence comes from Helichrysum umbraculigerum, assembly GCA_949592205.1. Classification (NCBI taxonomy): domain Eukaryota; kingdom Viridiplantae; phylum Streptophyta; class Magnoliopsida; order Asterales; family Asteraceae; genus Helichrysum; species Helichrysum umbraculigerum. The sequence goes on along the minus strand of CATIUR010000003.1, from coordinate 133,435,262 downwards.
CGAGTTCTGAAAGCTGTCTTTGGGATATCATTGTCACGGACTCGGAATTGATGATAACCCGACCGTAGATCAATCTTTGAGTAAACACTCGATCCCTGGAGTTGGTCAAACAGGTCATCGATTCTAGGAAGTGGGTACCGATTCTTTATGGTTAGCTTATTCAGCTCTCGGTAGTCGATACACATGCGGAAAGATCCATCTTTCTTTTTCACGAATAAGACCGGAGCTCCCCAAGGCGAGGAACTTGGTCGAATGAATCCTCTGTCCAGGAGTTCCTGTAGTTGGTTAGACAACTCCTGCATTTCGGATGGTGCTAAACGGTAAGGGGCTCGTGCCACGGGTGCAGCTCCGGGCACAAGTTCGATTTGGAATTCAACTTGTCTAGGTGGCGGAAGTCCGGGCAAGTCTTCAGGAAAGACTTCCGGGAAATCCCGCACGATCGGAACATCCTCAAGTTGCTTCTCCTCCAACTTCTTCTCCGTTACATGTGCGAGGATGGCTTGATACCCTTTTCGTAGATATTTTCTCGTTTTCAGACAGGATACAATATTCAGATTCCGTCTACCGGTCTCCCCTTGTAGGACTAACGTTCCACCGGAGACAAGAGGTATGTGAACGAGTTTGTCATGACAGATGATTTCAGCTCGGTGCTTGGACAACCAATCCATACCGACAATAATATCGAAGCTGCCAATCTCGACAGTGATTAAATCAATGGGAAACGTTTCGTTCGTGAGGTTAAGTGTACAGTTGTGTATGATGCTATCAGTCTCAATCAGTTTGCCGTTAGCTAATTCAACAATGTATTTAGGATCTAAGGCAGTGGGAGTTATGTCAAGTAAAGGGCTAAATTTCTCAGAAATGAAGCTTCTATCGGCACCGGTATCAAATAATACAGAAGCAGTAAGGTCGTTGAGAAGGAACGTACCCGTCACGACATTCGGATCTTGTCTGGCTTCCCCAGCCTTGATAACGAATGCTCTACCACGAGCAGGGTTGTTGTTGTTTTTCAGCTTTGGGCAATCCTTCTTGAAGTGCCCTGAATTTCCGCACCCAAAGCAGGCCTTTGGTGCATTGGTGTTGGGGGTAGAAATGTTGGTTCGGCAATCCTTGGCTAGGTGCCCGAACCGTTTGCAGTTGGAGCAAGGGCAAGAACCGTCATGGTGGCGGTTGCATTTGGGACAGTAGGGTCTGCTCCCGCTGTACCCTTTCTTCTTCGAGGTTCCGGATGAATAAGCCTTAATGTACTCAGGCTTTTTGTTGGAGGTTTGGTTGGATGAGTTGGGGTTTCCCTCCCATTTGCGTTTGTTGTTTGCAGATGGGGTTGAAGTTGTGCCACGGCGGACAGAATTTGCCGTTAGTTCATGGGCCATACGGATGGCGCTCTGAATAGTACCCGGTTTGGATGAAGTCACCAGGTCTTGTAGTCTCTCGGGAAGTCCATCGACGAATTTCTCGATCCTCTTGTACTCAGGATCGACCATGGTTGGGCACAGGAGTGCCAGTTGATGGAAACGGTTGGTGTATCCGGTGATATCATCACCCTGCATCTTGTGGTTCCAGAATTCCATTTCCAGTTGTTTCAATTCATCCCTGGGGCAGTACTCGCCCCTCAACATTTCCTTCAACTCCTCCCACGGGAGTTGGTAAGCAGTAGCAACACTCACAGTCTGGGCATAAGTGTTCCACCAGGTGAGTGCGGTGTTAGTAAAAGTACTAACGGAGAACTTAACCTTATCTCCCTCCGCACAGTTGCAGATAAGAAATACAGACTCAACTTTCTCGATCCAGCGTACTAGACCGATAGCTCCCTCGGTACCTGCAAAGTTTAGAGGTTTGCAGTTCTGGAAGTCCTTGTAAGAACAAGGTTTAGCAGCAGAGGTTTCAGCGGCATCACTGTTCCTCGTGGAATTTGGTGGAGTATTCCGAGCCAAGGCTTCAGTAACAGCCTGGGTTATAAGGGAGGTAATCTGGGCATCGGTGTATGGTCTTGTCTTTGGCGGCATGATTCTTCAATAAAAGAAATGAAGATACATGAGATTTTGTAGGAACTTGTAATTGTCACAGATGTACATGTATAAAAGCAGTAATACATAACATCAACATGGAAAAATGACAATTATTATGAGTTGAAATATCAAGGGAAGTTTGATAGATAATGTGAGTTCAAAGGTTACATCCTACAGAGATATTACAAAAGGTGTCGGGAATTGTTACATCCGACTAGTTTATAGAATAGCGCTAGATAGTCATTAGATTACGAGACAAAGACTACACTAGTCTTAATGTAGATTAATCTGTTCCATCAGCGCGACAAGGCGGTCCACGGTTTCTGCCAGCCTGTTGGTTTGCCTGGCATTGTCTTCAACTAAGGCCAGTCGTTGTGCTAGTACACGAGAGTGATCCTCAGTCTCCTGTGAACGTTGTTCACATTCCTCTAGTCGGTTTCGTACAAGTTCATCCGCACCTAATTCGGCGGTCATGGAATCCTGAATTATGCTTACAGAGAGGTTGGTATCCTCTTGTTCTCGCTGGAGTTGGGATATGTGATCAAGTGCTTGGCGAAGCAGGTAGGTCATTCGGTGTTGTTCCCGTTCGAGACTTTCGAGCCTTTGATCTTGACGGCGGAATTGGGTAGCCAACACTGGCAACGTGAGATGTGCCGAGTCCTGAGAGTTATGAACAGGATAGGGGCTGTTTCGAGGCGACCTTGTGTTCCTCCTGGCTACTCGTGGGTTCCGTGACCCATGTGAGTGAGAGTGTGACGGATTAGGTGGTGTGTTTGCCATTCCTGTGGCAGAATGTAAGTAAGACGAGGCTAATATATATATACATATATCATATCCAGCCTATTGTCTAGCACGTATCAAGTAATGGTCCGGTTCTCTCGTGGTCAGAGTCAACTAACGTATCCCCGTTCAACATAATTATTTCAGACCTTACATCATCTTTCCTTAATTGTACATAGTTGATCAGGCTATGTTAAATTAAAGTCGTATGCTGTAATTCCTGAACCAGTCATGTCTAATAAGAGAATACTGCCTAACGGTCATAGTCTAGGCCCACTAAATGCAACCTAGTTCACTATAACCTTAGGCTCTGATACCAATCTGTAACACCCCCGAAATTCACTGTTTTTGCGGAAGCATAGTTTGGGGTGTTACTAATCAAATATCACAGCACAAAGATAAAGCAAACGACATCTATATGCAACGTTTGTAAATTAGTTACATTCCATAGATATAATGTTTGAAAACTTAGTGTTTTCGTATACAAAATGTAGTTTCCCCTAGAGTCCACGCGTATAGCGGGAGATTCTATTACATAATCGTAATATACAAAAGATAATGCTAAGAATCTCCGTTAATGCAGTTGTGTTGAAATCATGCGACTCTAGCTAAAATCCTGGAGTAATCCTACTCCATCCGGGTACCTGAGAAAACATGCTAAAAAGTGTCAACCAAAAGGTTGGTGAATCTCACAGGTTTGTAAGTAATATCAGCTTTGAACACGAGATTTCATCAGTAATGCCCGCAGGCGTAAAATCAGCAATTTCAATCCAGAAATCGTAAACCAGTATTTGCAATCCCGCAAATGTAAGTAAGTAAGTTTATACCGTTGCCATGAGGCTCATAATCGAAGCTTAACCCGTAAGTAATAATTTTGCTCCCGTGACATGCTCGTAAATGAGCAAGCATCAGTAACGAATAATTAGTCACCCGTTTCTACGTGTAAATCAGTACGTGGCAGCGCTACTGCCCCGGGTGGGGAGGGTCATTTCCCTAATGGATCCATTAACTAGTGTTCGCGCTTAAGTCCATAACTAACGATATATGATGGAGAGACTTCTGTAAATGGTAAACAACTCATGCAATTCCGTTTGGTATAGTAAACAGTTTTAGTACTTGTGTTCAAGAAAAGTAAGCAATGTATCTCACCCCGTATGTAAAACAGTAAAAGTGGGGCTGTAAGACTCACCTGAGTCTTGTAGTAATCAGTTGCAATTAGCAAGTAGTAAGTAAAGCAAGTAGGTTCTCTGAACCCGTAACCTTCAAATGCCTAATCATATGAAGTTATGTAAGTATGCGTCTCACGAGACGTTTCGTTTAGTTGTACACAACTAGTATATCCAGTGTTTGTCCGTATGTTTGTAATTGTTTGTTTGTTGGAAAACATGTTTGGCCCGTTGGTGACGGTTTGTAGCAAAAATTCTAAAATGTTGACTTTGCTACAGTAGATTTGCTACAGTACTGCTACAGTAAAATTTGACTTTTTTGTACAGTAACTTTGACTTTTTCTATAGTGAAAATCCTTTAAAATTTCCAAGTTTTCTGTTTTCTGCGACATAATATGCGACACAAGGGTTTATATGCGACACAAGGGTTGTGTTGCATGAAGGATGCGACACAAGATCTCTGCGACACAGTGGTTGTGTCGCAAAAGCTTGCGATGCTAATTCAATAGCGACATAAGGGTTGTGTCGTATAAAAATACGACATAATATGCGACATAGAGTGCGACACAATATTGTGTCGCAAAGATTACGACACTAAAGGATCAGTACGACACAAGGTGCGACACTAATGGGTTTATGCGACACAGTGTGCGACACAAGGCTTGTGTCGCACGTATGAACACCAGCCCAGAAACTTTCGGGTTTCAAGAATTTTCGACCAAAAACGCAAATCTAACCCATTTTTGAGCTATAAAATCGTGTATTATTCATGTATTAGGTTATATCTAAGTTGTGTACACATCAAAACATTAAAACATTACACCAAATTGAATAGATCTAAAATTTTAGGAATTTCTTACTTTTGCAAATCGAGCTAAATGAAGGATGAAATGGTGAAAACGATCTTGATATTCTTGCTCCACTCGTGATGGTGATTCCGAATATGTAATTTTCGTGGTCGAGATTTGATGTCAAAAATTTGGTAGTATTTTTAGTGAGAGTGTTTTTGAGGTGTGTGTGTTTTTGGAGAAGTGAAAATGAAAGGAAAAGTGAGGAGGGGGAAGGGTGTAGACTGATCCAAAGGAGAAAGGAGGGGAAAGTGCTCCCTAAAACTCAGTGTTTACTCCGTGTCCTAATCGTTAAATCCTTTGTTTTTAGTATTTTTAACCAAACCGTTATATTTTAAAATGTAACTAGAGTATTTAAATAAAATGTCTTGAAATTAATAATAAAAACATTTGTCGCAATATTTAAATTATTAAGTCGCGTTTATTACGTTTTGTTGCGTTAGTTAAAATGTCGTCGCGATAATATATAAATAATGCTCGTTCGGTTGCGTATTTTATATAACAAAATACATTCTCATTATTTAAGTAAATTTATTGTCACCAACGTCCAAATAACCGTGTCGGACTCCGTCCGTTAATTCGTACGATTTATCCAAATCGCGTAAGTACACACATATATATATAAATCATCTTATATATATATACAAATAGAGCCTGTAATTAGTCCTATTACATACTAATTACAACTAGTTACAAACAATTAGGCATAATTAATTATCCTAATTATGCAGGTGTTACATTATACCTGTATAATTATATGATAGTAGTTTTACATTCAAGTGATAAAGGAAAAAAAAATAGTAACCAGTTAACACCTGGTCATAAAAAATATTTTAAGTGCTATTATATGTGTGATAATTGTTGATTTCAACATTGTGAATTATGTGAGAGTAAAAGTTAATTACTTTAGAGATCAATGGTATGAAGTGGCCTGAGAATTAAGTGTGACTGACATAATATGACGACGTCTGGCCAACGTATTTATATTATGCCATTTCACATGGAGTATTGAGGCTACCAAGTACCAGAGAAATTAATGTGACTTTAAAATTGGTAAGTTTTCGATGTTGACGTATGAGTGAGAGAGAGAGTCAGAGAAGATTAGAATGAAATGGTAGTAAAAGATTAAGTTATTGTATTAATGGGTTACTTATTAATAAAAGAAATATATAAATATATATAGAGAGAGAGCCTTTTTATTGAAACTGTGAAGAATTGATAGTTATATTATTATTAATTGAGAATTGTGTGAAATTTGATTCTTATTATATGCATAATATCAAAGTGAAATGATAGGTTGCGTATAGAAATGATGGAAATGTGAAATAATCTAATGAGAAGTCATCGTAATAAATTGATTGATGAAATATTGTTGAAAAATGTGTGTATGGATTAGCACATTTTGTTGGAATGGTACTTGCGCTTGAATGGCAATGTAACCGTTGATGGAAAAACTTGGTAATTATCCAATTTGAATTGGTACTAAGTGACTTGGTGATTAAGTGATAATAGTTTTAACCATGAAGAATTGACTTGTATTTTGCTTGTTAATATGTGAATAGTTTTATATGAGTTTGAGATACTTTTAAATAAAAGATTATCATATACATTAGTGATATGTGGTACTAGCACAAATGCTAGTTATGAACTGAAATTTAAATTTCATTGTTGTTGGGTGTATTGTGATTTTCATAATCATTGTTTTGCTGTTAAAAGGGGTATAAATCATATATCTATTTTAAAGATTCTAGCACGTCGCTAGTTTCTAGTGGTAAGAGTATGTTATTGTACACGATTGTTATTCACTTACGTCAAGTGATTACATGTTTAAAGTGATTAATTATGAGTAATTCACTTAAGTGATCATAGTGTGCATGAAAATATGATTTAGATACATATCATATGTTAAGGTAAGAAATAGAAACATGTACATGTGAATATGTATATGTAGATAGAATTTAGATTGCGTGCACATTTTATGTGTATATAGCGATGAGAAATTTCGTAGTTAGAGTTGTATGAAAGGTACAATATTAATATATCAGAACTATGGTGATATTAGAATTTCATATAAGGAATGAGAGATGTCACTTGATTGAGTTCTTTAGAATAATTAAGGTTGATTAGATTTCGAGGACGAAATCTCTTTAAGGGGGAGAGATTTGTAACATCCTCAAATTGGGCCTAGAAGTAATAGGTATTTCTTGAAAATTTTAAATGCGATTTAAAATTGTTATATGTGTTTGATTGTAAAATTAATAGGTCGATAAGCCTCAGGAAATATTGTGACTAGTGAAATATTGATTGTTTTAATTAAATCAAGGTGACGGTTAAATAAAATAGTTTTCCCGTAAATATTTTTAAGTTCCAGACAATGCTAAGTACGGGGAATGAAATTAGACTAATTATATAATTGACTCAATTGATTGGGTCGGTCTTTATTTCTCCTCCTCATATACATACGTACGCATACATATGAAACCCTAGCTCAATTCATCTCTTTTCATCAAATTGAAGATCTCTAGTTCGAATTCAAGCTTCAAGAGGATAGATTATCATCTCCTAATCCTTCTATTCAACTTGTAAGTCCCTAATTCATGATGTATGAACCCTAGAAATTTGGGGGTTTTAGTGTTCTTGGTTATAATTCGAAATTAGGGTTTGAATCTGTGAAATAGTTGTTAGTTAAACTTGTAATTGATAATAATTAACAAGATTCAAGTTTAAGTTTGTAAATTAATCTTGATTCTTAGGTTTTGATTATTTTGATGGGTTATTGATTATAATCCGAAAATTTAGAGTTGTAGTGATGAAATTCTTGTTAGTTGATGATTAAATGATGATTATAATGTAAACCCTAAGTTAGAAATGAAGAAGGTGATAATATGATTTGATGAGTTCATGGGGTTTTGATGGGTTAATGGTATTAATCATAACTAAAGCTTGATATTAGTTGAAATGGTGTTAATATGTGTTATTAAGAGGATTAGTAGCTTTAATCTAACCTAATAGTGAATTACACAAGTTGTGTGAATTATAACTCAAGTGGATTTTGGTGAAAGTGTAATGATTAGGTGTTAATCATCTTGATTGATAATAAGAGAGGTTGTTATAGTGTTATTAGTAAAACATAAACTAGTATATGAAGTTTTTATTCATTGAAGCTAAGATGATTATGATGATGTTCATGAGTTAGTAATGGAATAATGAAAGAGATAAATTGTGAATTCTTAATATATGAGGTTAATGGTTTAATTATATTAATTAACTATATTTGAGGTGGATTAACGTGATAATGTGATTCTATGATCATAAATTGCTAGTGATGGTGAACTAATGATGTTAAATTGGTTATATATAATCTTGGATTGATGAGTTGAATTAACTAATTATGGTGTTATAATTGCTAAATATTATGTTGTAATTACTTGTGTTATTTCACATTGAAACAAGTAGCTAACTTGTGTATTTTGTTGTATTTCCAGATATGGAGAAGACTCAGTGATATTAGACTACTGAGTGGGCGACGATGGTAGTCGGTGAGTTGACTTAGATCTCTCACTATAATTTAGTGATCACTTGTGTGGTTACTTCAAGTGTTATGTGTTATATTCACGTGTTAAGTGTTTTGTGAATTGGTAAGCAAGTGTTAAGTGACCTATTGATAATTGTGTTAAGGAGGTCAACTTTGTTGGACGATGTTGTTACAGGTTAGTCAACACAAGAGTTGTGAACATGTGTTGTGAATAGAGCTTGTGTTGACTAAAGGTAGCAAACCGTTATCGGTTTACCACTGTATTGGCCTGCAGTTGGTGTAAGTGTCGCTTGGTGGGCCACCGCGGCTGAGGGTGCCACAAGGGCCACCGATCCTCTAGTGATGTTGAGTCAAAGTGTTAAATGTGGTGAACTCATGGTGTTAAACTAAGTTGTATTGTTAGTGATGAGTTAACTCACTTAGCTTCGTGCTAATTCCGTTGTTTACTCCTTGCAGGTTAATATCTCTTGTTACGGGTGGGTCAAGGAGTAACTGAAGAATGTTTGACTAGGATTACTCTGATATTATTTAATACAGTTTAAAATGTTGATTATATAATGTCCAGGATATAAAGGATTGTTTTGTAAACGTTAATAATCAATACTTAGAACTTAGGTAATGGAAGATGACGACATGTCATTTTATGTATATATATGTTTTGGGACTTGAGCTTCCAAATTGTTTAAAAAAAAAAAAACAGTTGTAAATTTTGGGGCGTTATAAGTTGGTATCAGAGCATAGGTTTGGGCGAATTGAACAATGGTTGGATGTTTAATCCCAAGCCTAGTGATAGTGGTCAAACATTCCGAGGTGTGGGATTAGTGGTGGTATGAGCAAGTTGTTGTTAAATGTGAACTAATCTATAACAAGATGTCAGATTGTTGTTTAGAGTGCAGAGACGGAGGATCATGAGGAACCGATTGGTATTCTCTATCCTTAACACTCGTGGGCCTAGATGTGCCAGGTAATTTCTGATAAACTTGGTGAACTTCAATAAATTTTAATTGTTTTACTTTACTATGTTAGTAAAGTAAATTGAATTGTTGGTGATTATTACTTGTTAATAAGGTGATAGAGCTATTAGTATGTAATTAAGAAGTTGAAATTGTGTGTAGATACATTGGTGACTAAAGTGTAACAGTTGTGTTATGTGGAATTAAGTGTATATGCAAAATGAAAATACAGTGTGTGAATATAAGTCGATAAATGCAAGGTGTGATTATAGGTCTTTGCTAGGGAATTATTTGATAAATGATAACCTGAATTGGTGTGACTTGCTATAATGAAATCAATGGGTTGCGGGTATTATTCATTTATAAGTTTGGAGTTGTATTGTTGTGTGACTTAGAATGTGTCTAGTTGTTGAAATATATGTTATTGACTTAGAAAGGTCAATGTTGAATGTAATTGTGTCAAACTTGACAATAGCCATGCTATGAAGTGAGGAATGTGAGTAGAAGTCTAAATGTTTAGCATTGATCATGATTAGGGTGAATTATGATCTTTGTATTATAAATAGTGTAGTAAGAAAGTCGAAGTGGTCAATGAGTCTAAATGTGCGGTGACGAGTTTTTGAAAAGTCAAATTGGAAATTATATGTTGAAATTGGTTTATATATGATGGAATTTTGTGAACTTGGTGTTTTAGGGTGATAATATGAAACTAATAATGAAAGTGGGTTAGTTTGATTTGGAATAGTCAAAGAAGTGTGGGTTGGGTGTTGGAATGGTGATCATATGGTCATAAACCCAAACGGGTCATTTAAATGACCAAATGGGTCACTTAGTGTTAAAATGTATAGAATTTGATGTGGTATGTGTATGATAACTTTTAAAGTGGCTTAAAGTCATAAGTATAGATAAAATGTGGATTGAAAATGTTAATGTTGTCATTTTGAATGAAATTGGTGAAATTGTCCATTTTGACCCCTAAACGGGTCAACGTGTCAAAATAATGTAGAATGAGTGTTTGTATATGATGAATGTGCCCACACGTCATAAATATATGTAGAAACATGTTGGCAAAGGGTGGAACCCTGAAAGTATGTCGTTTGGAATATAGCGTGTCAACCAAAATGGTCCAAAATGGCCTAAAATTGGTTATATGTCCGTTTTCTCGAAAAAACGTGTAATTTGAAAAAGTGGAAAAATGGAAAGTTGCATTTTGATTATATGAGAGTGCCTGCAAAATTTCAGAGTCTAACTCTTTACGGTTTAGGAGATATGTGCGTTTGAATTTCATGTTTTTGCACTAAAATTTCTGAGTTGCTGCAGCATACTGAATCCGGACGTATTCCCTTGAATCCGTACGGATTCCCAAGAATACGGGCGGATTCATTGGGCGGATTCCTTAAAATGGTTCTGTCCCGAAAATTGGCCTTCAATCCGGCGGATTCCCCGGAATCCGGGCGTATTCCCTTCAATCCGGCGGATTCCCCCAGAATCCGGCGGATTCCCCCAGAATCCGGCGGATTCCCCTCTTATTGAGACATTTCTTGTATTATGTGTTATATTAAGTGAATTTAATATGAAAATTCGTAAATTTCGACGTTCGACGTTACGTTAGACGTAGAATTTCCGCTAGAAAATTTCGGTGTTCGATTAAGACGAAATTTACATGTCCACTCAAAAACGGCCCAACGGTCAAAGCTCATCACTTTGCTATGAGCCCTGTCAGTTTTCGGCACTTCGGGGTTGTTTGGGGTCCGAAAATCGCGTTTTACTGTTTTTCGGACATTATTTCAGACTTTTAGCTTATGAATTGTATTGGGCTTTTGTTTCTTTGAGCCCAGAGATCATTCCTGTGACTATATGCAATATTAAAAGTTGTTTTAAGAGGTCTATATGGTTCTTTGTGTAGGAGTTGTTTGTAGGCAGTTTATTTAACTGCAAAGTATACCAGTAAGGGTATTGTTGATTGTTGCTTGTTAGGGTAAATAAATATTGATTATGTAATCATGTTAATTACATTATGTGAAATACTTAATATGATTGAATAAGTATTTATAAGAGTTGAAGAGTATTGTAGGAGCTTACTCTTGCTTGATAACTAGAAATTGAAGGTTATTTATTAATCAATTCATGAATTATATATTGATGAAGTTGTGTGAATATTGCATGGAATATTAATAAAATACTTGGTGTTGAATGTTATATAGAGCATGATAAGTATTTAATAATGTATTAAGTGATTGATATTAAATCATATAGTATAGGTGTTAATTGACTCAATTGTGTTAAAACCTACACAGTGTTAAGGAGATAATGGGAATAGTGTTAACAGGTTAAGTTGTTATACCTGTATAATTATATGATAGTAGTTTTACATTCAAGTGATAAAGGAAAAAAAAAATAGTAACCAGTTAACACCTGGTCATAAAAAATATTTTAAGTGCTATTATATGTGTGATAATTGTTGATTTCAACATTGTGAATTATGTGAGAGTAAAAGTTAATTACTTTAGAGATCAATGGTATGAAGTGGCCGGAGAATTAAGTGTGACTGACATAATATGACGACGTCTGGCCAACATATTTATATTATGCCATTTCACATGGAGTATTGAGGCTACCAAGTACCAGAGAAATTAATGTGACTTTAAAATTGGTAAGTTTTCGATGTTGACGTATGAGTGAGAGAGAGAGTCAGAGAAGATTAGAATGAAATGGTAGCAAAAGATTAAGTTATTGTATTAATGGGTTACTTATTAATAAAAGAAATATATAAATATATATAGAGAGAGAGAGCCTTTTTATTGAAACTGTGAAGAATTGATAGTTATATTATTATTAATTGAGAATTGTGTGAAATTTGATTGTTATTATATGCATAATATCAAAGTGAAATGATAGGTTGCGTATAGAAATGATGGAAATGTGAAATAATCTAATGAGAAGTCATCGTAATAAATTGATTGATGAAATATTGTTGAAAAATGTGTGTATGGATTAGCACATTTTGTTGGAATGGTACTTGCGCTTGAATGGCAATGTAACCGTTGATGGAAAAACTTGGTAATTATCCAATTTGAATTGGTACTAAGTGACTTGGTGATTAAGTCATAATAGTTTTAACCATGAAGAATTGACTTGTATTTTGCTTGTTAATATGTGAATAGTTTTATATGAGTTTGAGATACTTTTAAATAAAAGATTATCATATACATTAGTGATATGTGGTACTAGCACAAATGCTAGTTATGAACTGAAATTTAAATTTCATTGTTGTTGGGTGTATTGTGATTTTCATAATCATTGTTTTGCTGTTAAAAGGGGTATAAATCATATATCTATTTTAAAGATTCTAGCACGTCGCTAGTTTCTAGTGGTAAGAGTATGTTATTGTACACGATTGTTATTCACTTACGTCAAGTGATTACATGTTTAAAGTGATTAATTATGAGTAATTCACTTAAGTGATCATAGTGTGCATGAAAATATGATTTAGATACATATCATATGTTAAGGTAAGAAATAGAAACATGTACATGTGAATATATATATGTAGATAGAATTTAGATTGCGTGCACATTTTATGTGTATATAGCGATGAGAAATTTCGTAGTTAGAGTTGTATGAAAGGTACAATATTAATATATCGGAACTATGGTGATATTAGAATTTCATATAAGGAATGAGAGATGTCACTTGATTGAGTTCTTTAGAATAATTAAGGTTGATTAGATTTCGAGGACGAAATCTCTTTAAGGGGGAGAGATTTGTAACATCCTCAAATTGGGCCTAGAAGTAATAGGTATTTCTTGAAAATTTTAAATGCGATTTAAAATTGTTATATGTGTTTGATTGTAAAATTAATAGGTCGATAAGCCTCAGGAAATATTGTGACTAGTGAAATATTGATTGTTTTAATTAAATCAAGGTGACGGTTAAATAAAATAGTTTTCCCGTAAATATTTTTAAGTTCCAGACAATGCTAAGTACGGGGAATGAAATTAGACTAATTATATAATTGACTCAATTGATTGGGTCGGTCTTTATTTCTCCTCCTCATATACATACGTACGCATACATATGAAACCCTAGCTCAATTCATCTCTTTTCATCAAATTGAAGATCTCTAGTTCGAATTCAAGCTTCAAGAGGATAGATTATCATCTCCTAATCCTTCTATTCAACTTGTAAGTCCCTAATTCATGATGTATGAACCCTATAAATTTGGGGGTTTTAGTGTTCTTGGTTATAATTCGAAATTAGGGTTTGAATCTGTGAAATAGTTGTTAGTTAAACTTGTAATTGATGATAATTAACAAGATTCAAGTTTAAGTTTGTAAATTAATCTTGATTCTTAGGTTTTGATTATTTTGATGGGTTATTGATTATAATCCGAAAATTTAGAGTTGTAGTGATGAAATTCTTGTTAGTTGATGATTAAATGATGATTATAATGTAAACCCTAAGTTAGAAATGAAGAAGGTGATAATATGATTTGATGAGTTCATGGGGTTTTGATGGGTTAATGGTATTAATCATAACTAAAGCTTGATATTAGTTGAAATGGTGTTAATATGTGTTATTAAGAGGATTAGTAGCTTTAATCTAACCTAATAGTGAATTACACAAGTTGTGTGAATTATAACTCAAGTGGATTTTGGTGAAAGTGTAATGATTAGGTGTTAATCATCTTGATTGATAATAAGAGAGGTTGTTATAGTGTTATTAGTAAAACATAAACTAGTATATGAAGTTTTTATTCATTGAAGCTAAGATGATTATGATGATGATCATGAGTTAGTAATGGAATAATGAAAGAGATAAATTGTGAATTCTTAATATATGAGGTTAATGGTTTAATTATATTAATTAACTATATTTTAGATGGATTAACGTGATAATGTGATTCTATGATCATAAATTGCTAGTGATGGTGAACTAATGATGTTAAATTGGTTATATATAATCTTGGATTGATGAGTTGAATTAACTAATTATGGTGTTATAATTGCTAAATATTATGTTGTAATTACTTGTGTTATTTCACATTGAAACAAGTAGCTAACTTGTGTATTTTGTTGTATTTCCAGATATGGAGAAGACTCAGTGATATTAGACTACTGAGTGGGCGACAATGGTAGTCGGTGAGTTGACTTAGATCTCTCACTATAATTTAGTGATCACTTATGTGGTTACTTCAAGTGTTATGTGTTATATTCACGTGTTAAGTGTTTTGTGAATTGGTAAGCAAGTGTTAAGTGACCTATTGGTAATTGTGTTAAAGAGGTCAACTTTGTTGGAAGATGTTGTTACAGGTTAGTCAACACAAGAGTTGTGAACATGTGTTGTGAATAGAGCTTGTGTTGACTAAAGGTAGCAAACCGTTATCGGTTAACCACTGTATTGGCCTGCAGTTGGTGTAAGTGTCGCTTGGTGGGCCACCGCGGCTGAGGGTGCCACAAGGGCCACCGATCCTCTAGTGATGTTGAGTCAAAGTGTTAAATGTGGTGAACTCATGGTGTTAAACTAAGTTGTGTTGTTAGTGATGAGTTAACTCACTTAGCTTCGTGCTAATTCCGTTGTTTACTCCTTGCAGGTTAATATCTCTTGTTACGGGTGGGTCAAGGAGTAACTGAAGAATGTTTGACTAGGATTACTCTGATATTATTTAATACAGTTTAAAATGTTGATTATATAATGTCCAGGATATAAAGGATTGTTTTGTAAACGTTAATAATCAATACTTAGAACTTAGGTAATGGAAGATGACGACATGTCATTTTATGTATATATATGTTTTGGGACTTGAGCTTCCGAATTGTTAAAAAAAAAAAAAAACAGTTGTAAATTTTGGGGCGTTATAATAACCATTCAGGAAGGCTGTCTTGACATCCATTTTCCATATCTCATAGACATAGAACGCCGCTATGGCTAAGAGAATTCTAATAGCCCTAATATATGCCACTGGGGAAAAGGTTTCTTCATAGTCTATACCATAAACTTGATTAATTCCTTTTGCCACGAGACGAGCTTTATAGATGTGTATGTTGCCATCCAATTCGGTCTTTATTTTAAAGAGCCATTTGCAATCGACAGTTTTAGCATTTTGTGGTTTATCCACCAAATCCCAAACTTCGTTGTCTTTCATGGATTGCATATCCATATTCACAGCTTGAAGCCATTTTTCAGCATTAGGACCTGATAATGCAGCTTTCAAGGTTCGAGGTTCATCAAGAATCCCGGATACGCCATCCTCCTCTAGATTAACATTTAAGTTCAATCTATTAGGTGCACGTACCGTCCTTTCGGACCTATGAATTGGAACATCAGCAATTTGAGCTTGAGACTGAGGCATATCATGAGGCTCAATCGCAACTTGAGGATCAGATTGAGTCATGACTTGAGGTTCAATTCTATTCCCCCAAATTGTTGATTGCCAGTATGAGTAGAAGGTGATGTATCTTCCTCATGAACCTTGTCAAGTTCCACAACCCTCCCACTGTTTCCATCACCGATAAGCCTGGTTTTTTAAAAACTCAGCATATCGAGCAATTTTCACAGTATTTTCAGAAGGATTATAGAAGTAATAACCCATCGTTTCCGTTGGGTATCCTACGAAAATAAACTTAATAGATCTTTGTTCGAGTTTGTCAGGCACATCGCGTTTAACGAGTGCCTCACATCCCCAGACCTTTAAGTAAGACAGATTAGGGGCTTTCCCATGACATATTTCATATGGTGTCTTATCAACCTTCTTAGTGGGAACCATGTTGAGAATGCGTACAGCAGTCTCTAAGGCGTAATCCCAAAAAGATAATGGTAAAGTTGTAAGATTCATCATAGATCGTACCATGTCAAGCAAGGTTCGATTTCTCCTTTCCGATACACCATTATGTTGTGGTGTATAGGGAGGAGTAAGCTGTTGGACAATTCCACGTGCTTGTAGATGATCCTTAAACTCTAGGCTTAAATATTCACCACCTCGATCCGATCGGAGAATCTTGATGGTTTTTCCGAGTTGATTTTCTACCTCGTTTTGAAACACCTTGAATGTTTCAAACACCTCATGTTTATGTTTAAGTAAATAAACATAACCATAACGGCTGAAATCATCCGTAAATGTTATGAAGTAGTAAGCTCCTTTTCTAGACATATGCCTAAAGGGACCACATACATCACTATGTATGATTCCTAGTATGTCGGTCGCCCTTTGATTTTCATGAGAGAAGGGTTTCCTTGCCATTTTGCCCGATACACAAGACTAACAATTATCAAATGAATCATCACTTGATTTCAAAAGCCCTTCACGTTGAAGCCTTTCAATGCGGTGTTTGCCTATGTGTGCAAGACGACAATGCCATAGGTAGGATGAGTCCAAGTTGAACTTGGCTCGTTTAGTGCTTATATTATACATTGAATTATTAGTATATGAAAGACGATCATGCAAATCAATTTCAAAAATTCCATTAATAGCAATACTATTAAAATAATGAACATTATTCTTTGAAACTGAAATACCAAAATCTGTAAATGTATTCTTAAAACCACAATCTTTCAATACTGAAACTGAAACAATTCCCCTAACAATAGAAGGAACATAATGACAATTGTCTAATACAAGAATTATGCCCGAGGGTAAATGTAAGTCATAACTTCCAATGGCTTCCACTGCTACACGTATGCCGTTGCCGACGTACACATACAAGGATCCATTCTTCAGCTTCTTCTTTGCTCTAAACCCCTGCAAGGTATTACAAATATGAGTACCACAACCAGTGTCATATACCCAAGTATTTGTTTTAGAGAAAGAAAATAATTCAATAGTCAAGATACCTGAAGATCCGGCAGTGCCGACTCTCTTCTTTTCTTGCACCTCGGATAAATACTTAGGACAATTCCTCTTCCAGTGTCCAATCTGACCACAATGGTGACACCCATCATCTTTAGAGACCTGCACCTTTTTAGCTGGAGGGGTTTGCTTAGGCTTGGAAGAATAAACAACAGCTTGCTTATTTTTACTAGTCTTTGCAATCTTGCCCTTAGCTTGTAGCGGTTGCTTTTTCTACTTTTTCTGGGCCTGACCACCACCAATCGCAAGGATTTGGTTGTCTTTCACCTTATTCTTGGAAACGCTCTTTTCGAATTCCACTAGCATAGCATGGAGATCGTTAATTGACTTTTTCATACCCTGCATATTATAGCTGCGTGTAAATTCATCAAACTCCGATGAAAGAGAATTGAGGACAATGCTTACAGCCACAGGGTAATGATATGAGTATTGCATTCTATCCAAGCGATCAAACAAGTTTTTCATGACTAGAACATGAGTCCCCACTGGTGTTCCAGATACATGTTTACATGCATGTACATCTCGAATCAAGTCATTTAGCTCAAGGCCGGCTTGTTTCTCATACAATGCACTCAGCTCAGTGATCATTTGATCGGGCCATTTATTCTCGAATTGCTTACATAACTCAGGAGTCATACTGCTAAGCATGAGACAAGCAACTTCATTGTGAACCTTATAAGTTGCCTTATACTGATCACGCTCTGCTTGAGAAGCAGTGGCATTTGGCTCAGCGATCATAGGTGTAGTAGCGATATCAAGTCTCTCCATCACTCTTATAACAATTCTCAGTGATCGATACCAATCGTTAAAGTTTGGTCCAGAAAGCTTATTGCTTCTTAACGCTGTTTTGGTTTCATTTAAAATCTCATCGGTAGTGGATTTTTGTGCCATTTCTACAAAACAGAAAAAAGTTCTCATTAGTACTTTTGACATAAAATTTCTTAACAGAAATATAAAACCCATGGTTTACTTTAAGCTAATGAGGAAATCACAACTTTTCTTACCAAGTAACATTTAATCACATAACAATTAAGAATAACAAGTAATCTAACACAACAACTAATTTAAGCAATAATCATAATTAAACAAACATAAACAAATAACTTATTCTTTGATTGTGTAAACCTCTATCCCGCAAGCTATTCGGTCCTACACAATCACATCACCTGTTTAACCCCCGTATCACTCACCACAACTTAGACGATTTCACCATATTGATCATCATAAGCCTCCACATCTCTTAACACCTACATAATCATACATATCATCATAACAACAATTAGACACTAACAATCATCACTTTTCTACTAATTTCATGTTCTATTATCATAATCATACTTCATTATCACTAGTTCATAATTTAACTCTATTTCTACAAATATTTAACATAACTCTTATGAACATATCACTAATTTCTTAATCTTTTACTCACTTTAACACTAATTCATTCACTATTAAGCTTTACTAACTTCAATTAAACATATTAAACACAATTTCATATCATAATCACTAGTTCCATGAAACCCCACCAAAACCCCACTTTGATCTTTAGCTATATACTTCAAATTACTCACTTTTAAATTGAATTCTTGTTAATCATGAACACATATATGCTTATATATCACTAATTAATCATAAAACACTAATTAACACTAGTTTCATCAAATTAAAACCCTAATTTCGTATTTTAAGCTTCAATTTACCAAAACCCATGAAACCCCAAAAACTATGTCAAGAACAAATGAGAAATCACTTACATAGGATAGAGGATATTGAAAGGAAGAAGAATTAAGCCCTAGAAACCATGAATCATGAATTAGTTTGAAAGAAATTTGAAGCTAGAATCATCCATGTGTTTTTCTTTTGTGTCTGGAACTAAATGAAATAAACATAACTCATACGTACATATCTATATAAGTCAGCCTAATATTTTATCCCCTTTAAACTCTACAGTCTGGAACTGATAAAACCGTTTACGTTTTTCACTATATCTCGTTATCTACATAATAATATTTCGTAATAAAAATATATCCGTGTACGATATTAATTTCCTGAAATTCAGGGTGTTACAACTCTCCCCCATTTATTTCATTCGTGTCCTCACGAATGACACTCGTACTACCCAGTCTCAACACTATCTCTACTCATTCACCAACACCTAATCATACTTAGAACACTTCACTTAATTCACTGGTCATACATAAACATATATATCACTTAGTTCTACTCAAACACATTATCAACACTAACTCTACAAGATCTTAATCATATACCTCCTACATATTGGTTTCACATTATTTAGTGAAATACGTATCACTAGATACAAGTCTATTACATCTACTTTCTCTATTATCTCTTCCTATCATAACATTTAACACGTAATTCACATAGTTTGAACACCTCTTCTCTTACACTCTATTCTAACAATCACACTAAATCACTTTGATATTTGATAAATCCAACAATTCCATGTGAACTAGCATAATACAACTACGGTGATCAGGCGTAGACATATTATGTTATACACACTTCATTCCCAAGCTATCTCATATCATCGTTTTCTAATGTGATTTCCACATAAACACATAACATACAATAAATAACAATTTAACAGTTAAACACATAGTCAAAAACTACTTCACTACTTATCTACCTTATTTGCACATACAAACTTTAACAATTAACTATTTAGCATAATCATAATCATAACAATTCAAACAACACATAATGACTTAAGTTTAAGCAATCCTATCATGGATCACATAACTCTCTTAAACCATTGCTCTGATACCAACTTGAAACGCCCCGAAAACATAATCATTTTTTTTTACTTAACACTGAAAACACACTCTATTAGGTCCCATATCTAAAATATGACATTATAGACTCGTTATATCGTTCCCTTAATCAAATAATGACTCAATTAATAAAATGTTGAATTTACAAGCGATTCCCCAGGAATGACTCCCATTCCCCAGGAATAAGGGCTGCTAAGTTCAGATTCCTCAGGAATGACTCCGATTCCCCAGGAATCAGGGCTGCACAAACTAATACCAAAATACAAATTTCCGACGCGCATAACTTTTTACTCGTAAACACTTAGACCCTGAAAATTTGCAGGCACCTCCATAATGCCAAAATGAAACTTTCTATTTTTGCACTTTTCCAAAATACACGTTTTACGAGAAAACGGACGTATAACCACTTTTTGACCATTTTAACCATTTTTTGACTACAACCCAAATCACAAACCATAAATACTTGGACTCTAACTTTTTGCACACATGATCAACCCATCAAAACAAGTCTAACACACTTTTCCAAACCCACATAACTACATTTTAATCCGATTTAACCCTTTTGACCCGTTTTGGTGTCCATTTGGACACTTTTACCAAATCTACCATGTACAACCACAACTCTACCCAATACCACATACGTTTGACTATTATAACTCTGTTGACTATATGTCAACTTCACATTTGACCAACCAATCACATTCGACACTAAATCACTTTTCACCACTTTGACCGAAACCAAACCAATCATATGACTTCATACTCTTGACAACCACATACACTAGACGTCATAACTCGGTTTGACTTTCAAAGTCAACTACTACACATTGACCAACATATTTAATTCAAAAACTCTTTGTTTGGGCGATTTACACAATTGAGCATCAAAACAACAATTCAAAAGAAAGAAGCATATTCTAACCATAAGCATGCTCCATATCCATGTCACTAGCATCTCATAACCCTTCTATCCACATGTCGCTAGCCAAACATCATCCTACAACATAAACACTGAAACGGGTAAGCACAATTGCTTAGTGAGTACACAGGAAATCAAACAAGCAATACACATAACACTTAGCACCTATCAACACAATACATAAGCACAATTTCACTGGGCTCTGAACACTGAACACTGTACACTGTGTTAACCGCAGAACTCTCTGATCACCACTGAATCATTACACATAATCATACCACATTATCTAACTAACAACAATCAAAACACTAATCAACACATCCTTTAACATAATCTAAAACGCACATAAGAAACAAAACATATAACAAACAACCTTCACGTGATTGTATGATCCTCTAGCTCGGAAGCTATCCGGAAACACATACAACCAATTCATACACTGTTCACTATATCATCACTATTTAATCCACATATGTTAACGATATATCTTCCACCCGATTGTGTAGCCTCTTACTCAACAGCAATCCGGATCCAACACAATCGAATCATACACTATTCTTCACCAATTCTTTTCCTTTACCTTTAAGCTAGTGACTTACTCATTACTTGGCTAACATCAAGCTAATGAGGAAATCACTACTTTTCTTACCAAGTAACATTTAATCACATAACAATTAAGAATAACAAGTAATCTAACACAACAACTAATTTAAGCAATAATCATAATTAAACAAACATAAACAAATAACTTATTCTTTGATTGTGTAAACCTCTAGCCCGCAAGCTATTCAGTCCTACACAATCACATCACCTGTTTAACCCTCGTATCACTCACCACAACTCTTAGACGATTTCACCATATTGATCATCATAAGCCTCCACATCTCTTAACACCTACATAATCATACATATCATCATAACAACAATTAGACACTAACAATCATCACTTTTCTACTAATTTCATGTTCTATTATCATAATCATACTTCATTATCACTAGTTCATAATTTAACTCTATTTCTACAAATATTTAACATAACTCTTATGAACATATCACTAATTTCTTAATCTTTTACTCACTTTAACACTAATTCATTCACTATTAAGCTTTACTAACTTCAATTAAACATATTAAACACAATTTCATATCATAATCACTAGTTCCATGAAACCCCACCAAAACCCCACTTTGATCTTTAGCTATATACTTCAAATTACTCACTTTTAAATTGAATTCTTGTTAATCATGAACACATATATGCTTATATATCACTAATCAATCATAAAAACACTAATTAACACTAGTTTCATCAAATTAAAACCCTAATTTCGTATTTCAAGCTTCAATTTACCAAAACCCATGAAACCCCAAAAACTATGTCAAGAACAAATGAGAAATCACTTACATAGGATAGAGGAGATTGAAAGGAAGAAGAATTAAGCCCTAGAAACCATGAATCATGAATTAGTTTGAAAGAAATTTGAAGCTAGAATCATCCCTGTGTTTTTCTTTTGTGTCTGGAACTAAATGAAATAAACATAACTCATACGTACATATCTATATAAGTCGGCCTAATATTTTATCCCCTTTAAACTCTACAGTCTGGAATTGATAAAACCGTTTACGTTTTTCACTATATCTCGTTATCTACATAATACTATTTCGTAATAAAAATATATCCGTGTACGATATTAATTTCCTGAAATTCGGGGTGTTACAATCTTAAAGGTAAAAGCTCAAATTTTATTGGTTCACAGGGAATCTTTTATACCTTCCTAATTAAAAGTGTATGTCATCCATACTAATACTTATAATGGGACGAAGGGAGTAGTCGTTATATGGTTTTTGAGTTTTACACAAACATAAAAATATCCCATTATTGATAACCCCTATATATAATCAAACATAATTTTAGAAAATTACAGTGTTTGTTTAGTGTAATAATTTAAAGTAGTCACAAAATCATTTCTGAATGAAAACAATGCATTATATAACTTAACAACTTTAATCCATAGTCAATCATAACGTGTTATTATTGTAATCAATTAAAAAATTTAGGGGACTTTAGTTTCCGTCACATAACGCGAGTATGTTTGTAGTAATAGTAATAGTAATAGTAATAGGCAAATTAGAACTTTGTATGTATGAGTATTTGTTTATATATTTCGCCCCAAACAGTGGCGGATCTAGGATTGTGAGGGTGGGTATGCACTAAATAGTATCGACGGAATTTTTTTTCAGTGGAGATGTGTATTTCGAGTCGGGTTATGGGTAAAAAAAAATTTTTTTTAGTTGGAATATCAATACCGTACTAAATCATTTTTAGATTGAATTGAACCAACCTAAAATCGACGTTGATCCGATGTAGCTGCAACTTCAAATTTAAAATTTCTATTTGAGTTCGCAGTCGATTTTGAAAAATACTAGCACATGATATATTTGTATAAAACTTTTTGAAAGTTGTATACTCCATTCGTCCCAATTTAATTGTACACTACAGATATGCACACGATTTTATAAAAGTAATTGATGAGTGTGTCAACCAATTAAATTTCATACATACCCACTAAAACACTTTTGTTGGAATCAATACTGAATCATTATTTTGGAACACTCAAAAAATGGAAACTTGGACAATTAAATTGTAACGGAAAAATAAAGAAACAAAAAACTTAGACAATTAAATTGTTGGAATCAATATTGAACTATTTTTTTTAGAATAACATTAAGATTAAATAGATTTTACTTATAATCATGTTTGACATAGGATGTGATATTTAAAAAATATATGTGGTTTATTAATAGTGAGACCACCTCCTTGAGTGATAGGGGCCGGACAGAGAACTCATTGTTAACATTTTTGTCTCCATATTTAATTGAACAATCCAACAGGGTGTTCACCGTATTTTCTTAGGGTGTGCACTACTAGGATGCTACACTAAAAAAACTTAATATAATAATTTTTTTACCAATGAAGCTAGGACTCAATGGTATGCAAGTGCATACCCTTAGTTGTAAGTACATCCGCCCCTGGCCCCAAACAACTTGATGAACCAAAAAACCTTACCAATTAACCCATGTTCAGGCTTAATTTCAAATCAAACACAAATTCGAGAAAAAAGTCCAAACCCAAAGAATTCAAATTCCTTTTATTTTCATTTTTTCTTTCTAGTTTAAATGGTGCATATCCTACTATGGATTTCTAAATCCACCACTGTGACTATGACTTTAACCCATAAAGATTATCGAAAATTATGCACAAATGGGATTGCTAACAGAAAATCTGATTAAACATGTAATTCATCACACATGGGAAAAAAAGAAAAAAAAAAAAGAAAAAGAAAAACAACAGCAGAAAATGTTATTATTGCGTTTACGGAAAATTATTTTTACCCAAATCTTCAAGAAGAGAACTAATCTACACGTACAGGTCTAAATTCAATGCCTTGCACTTCAACCCCTTTAAGCGTGTTGTCGTAACTGGAAAAATTGAGACGCATACGAATCATTTCGGTGGTAGTGCAAAACTCCCATATCTGTACTTCCATCCAACCATCACTCCTACGTTGAGGAAGGCCTTTTATTCTCGGTCTATTCATTGGGCGGTGCTCTTGATCAACCTTTCCATTGATAATAATCGGGGTTTTAGGAGATCGTAAATAGATATGGTATGGTTCTTCTGAATCCGAATATTCATCTTTCACATGTGCAGGAGGAGGCTGAACTCTGATGTTGCCTTCTTGTTTGTAGACAAGGTAAGTTGCGTATGTTGTTTGAGGTGATAACATTCTCGATTCGATTTCATATGAAGCTAGAAATGTGTCAGCCGAAGGACGGTGAGCCACTTCAAATCTGAGAAACGGTGAAAAGATGAACTTAAGGGTTCCATATTTCCATGTATTAACTAGAATCCATCTTAATTATGTGTTACACATTATGTAGACATGTGACACCCGGTCAAAAATGACCCAAAATTTGGTCTAAATTTTAACTTTAAATACTCATACTCGGTATGAACTAAAACAAAAGGTATTAAATATATAAGTAATTATTTAAAGTTACGTACAAATGTATCGGAAGGAATCCGACAAAATAGATACAAAAGTTTGTGACAAAAAAAAAATTAATAATGAAGTTATTAATTACGAGTATTTTTACATTTATAATATGGAGATAAAACACGTTAAATATAGGATTATATATAAAACGTGATATACGCGAACAAAAACAATTGTAAAACATACCAAAGGTCAAAATATTATAAAGTTTTATTTTTCTCATTCATTTGAAAGTATTTGGAACATTACCTCAAAATATGAATTCGAAATTCAACAGTAATTTGACATCTAATTGGACACTCTAAATAAAGATGTACAAAATGTACAACAGTCAAAAATAATCAAAATGTTATTTTTCTGATTATAAATAACGAACCAGGAGAACATCTACAAGATAAAAATATAAAATATTAAATTTAATATTGCACTAATTATACCCGTACCCGAAATTAACGGATTAAAAATTAACCACCAAACTCCATTATTGGAGACCGGTTACTGCTAAAACCATACCATGTGCCTCATCTTAAATATAATACTCCCTCCTCACTCGTTCCCTCTGATCATTCAACTACAACAACAACACACACCAATAATTAAGCACCAACCTTGGCCCTGTGGTTTGATCGGCAGAAGCAAGAGAGGGAGTAACACTTCATCTTCTTCATCATCGTCATAACAGCAACATCAAGCCATCATCATCATCATCAATCGATATCATCATCCATCCACCTCTTTCCCTCCTCTCGGCACACCATCACCAATCGAACACCACCACCATCACTTGGGAATCATCATCAAAACAGCAGCAACACCAACGAGCAGCAGCAGTAGCATACCGCCATCACCATCATCGTGTTCATCACCCTCGGCATCACCACCTCCGGCCACATCTCCGATCACCACCTCCACCGTGAGCACTTATAACCTCTTCTTTGTATTTGTATCTCGAAGGTGCTTAAATTACTTTGTATTTGGATTGTGTAATCTGATAATGACCAAGGCTAACAAATTTAAAATCTTGGTTATGGATTAATGGCACGAATGGTAACTGGAATTAACTAGTACATGCATAAATCTATAAATATATGTTTTGCTAATTTAGAAACAAAAGAAGGCACTAGCCTAGTGGTTAAGCATTCGGTGTGTAGCCCAAGGTCATGGGTTCGAGCCCCCTTGACCTGTTTTTGATCCATTTATTATTTGAACAACCTTTTATAATTACATATAGAATATATATTATGCATAAGCTTAACAAAAGCAGTCGCTAGCATATCGGTTGGATTGTTTGGGTTGAAGCTAAAGGTCACAGGGTCGAACCCCTTTGTGACCTGTTTTGAGTTTATTTATTTTTACTAACTTGGTAATAACACACACATACTATATATATATCTATATATAGTTGGTAAACAATTCAAGAATTGCAACAACACCTTGGTGGTTAAAGCATTAGAGAGGGGATCGAGAGGTCACAGGATTCACCTGTGACCTGTGTCATCTTTATATATATAATTTTTTTATTACTCGATTTTACATAACCATCCCTCATTTAACTATGTTTTTGCATATCAAGCTTAAAACTTAACAAATAATAGATTCGAATAAACGACTAACTTTTATGTATATACAATGACAAATAATACGGGTTTATACATAAACATTCGTATAGGTATACTTTTATAACTAATGAAATGTATGATTTTATACATGTGCTACGTACTAAAATGCGTATAGGTATATACATATTTACGACGATATTATCTAAGTAAATATACAATATAACTTGTACGATCTATATATTTATACTTTTTAAAAGTATACAATGAAAACTGGTTTAATAATAACAAATTTTTGGAAATTATTATTACAAGAATATCACCAACGAATTGTATATATAATCCAACTCAAACGATACATCAAAACAATTAAATCATGTATACGACGATATTAATATATCTATTGCGTTTAGGACGTTAGGAGGGTACGGACTGGATATTACTTGCGGTTAGGAACGCTAGCACCCACAGGTGAGTCTCACGGCCCCATTTTACTGTTTTTACTATTTTGGGGGAGATGCATTACTCGTTTACTGAAATTACTCGTTTACTGAAATTACTTGTTTACTGAAATTACTTGTTTATTAAAATTCGTGTACAAACTTACTGTCTTACTGACTTATCTACTTATCGTTTTAACGACTTTACTTTCTACTTTACAAATTTACTACTGCGTATACATACTATTTCACCGACTATTAAACTTACTGTTTTACCGACATACTAAGTTACTGTTTGACCGACTCATAAACTTACTTTGTTACCTACTTACAGACTTACTATTTTACAAACTTACCGACTTACTACTTTACAAACTTACCAACTTACTATTTTACAAACTCATACTTTCAGACTGTACAACCACACTACTTTACAGACTTAATTACCTTACGGACTTACTACTTTATAGATTTACAGTCTTACAAACTTATCGTCTTACGGACTTAAAATATTACAGACATACTACTTGACCGACTTGCAGACTACAGACTTACAGACTTCTCGATATACTGAACTGCTTGAGTTACGTTTAATCCAATGAAGGCCTCTGAATCATAGTTGTTTGTTATGGGATAAGCGCGAGTTTTAGTATATGGATCCATATGGGACTGACAATCTCCGCCCGGGGTGGTAGCGCCACCACGAACCGTACTTGTATAAACGGATGTTTTCTACTCATTACGTATGAGTATTTTTGGATTAGTACTCACGGGGGCAAATTACAGACTTGTTAAGCTTCGACTATGATGCTCACAACAATGTATATCAACTACCCTATTGCATTGTTGCAATGATTGATTACTGACTACTACCTGCTTACTACCATGGGTTACTACCCGATTGCGCTGATGCAATGATTGATTTCTGACTGATTACATACGTACAATCACCCTTACTGCTTTACTTAAATTGTACAAATACATTTATTACTCTACTGCTTTTGTGAAACTGTTGTACTAATATTGTGTTCAATTGATTTACTTACTACAAACCTGTGAGATTCACCAACCTTTTGGTTGACACTTTTAGTAATGCATTCTCAGGTACGTAGCTATAGTAGGATGGCCCAGCAGGATCTACTTATTAGCTCGAGTCGCATGCATGTAGCTATTTGAAGACTTTACGGCATTACTTTTGTATCAGATTGGTATCAGAGCCTAAGGTTATAGTGAACTAGGTTGCATGTAGTGGACCTAGACTATGACCGTTAGGCAATATTCCTCATTAGGTATGACTGGTTCAGGGATTACATCATACGAAGTTAATTTAACATAGCGTAGCTAACTATGTACAATTAAACAAAGATGATGTAAGAGCTGAAAGGAGTTATATTGAACAGGAATGCATTAGCTGACTCTGACCACGAGAGAACCTGGACTTCTAATTGTTTTGTGCTAGACACGACTAGGCGGATATATAGGTATATATGGTATATACATATGCGATTAGGCTATTATGTGATATAGGTATATATACATATATAGGCCTCGACTACACACTACTCTCTAGGCTATTATATACTCAAGGTATAGGAATAGGCCTTATCCGATGATACTTTTGTTACCACTCACACCACTATAACCGACAAATATAGATACTCCAGCGTCCCTTAATGTGAAGAACGGGACTTAGTATTTGCTTACTGCTGCTTACCTAACTATACACCTATAACATTTTGCAACGCGCTCCACTGTACCGTTAGGTGTTCCATAGGAAAACTATTTTCAACAAATTTCAACAGACCTTTACCTCGAAATTTTCACAACTCCCGTTTTTCAACGAATTTTGTTAAACAGAATTTTCAAAACCTTGTCGCTGACAAGAGTTTCAACCGAATAATTTATCGACTCAAGTTTTCAACGGATTTCAAGTTTCAACGGACTTTCACCATCGTAGTTTTTAATAAATGTATTTTTAACAAAATGTAACAAGAATTCCTCACGAAATGTTTTATAAAATTTTCAAAATTTCATAACCGTGTCAACTTGCTGATAGTACACAACTTTATACAAATTTCAAATTTTGGATGGTCAACAAAAATTTTACAAGTATACAATGACATCCTTGTTTTTAAAAGAAAAATCTACTAAGACTCGAATGAGGACGCGGGTATTCTCATTCTTCGATAGCCTAACTATTCTTGTGATTATTTGCTTTACTGAATCTAGATTGTTACTTGCTACTATATTCTGTGCTTTAAATCCTTAAAAGGTGTTAGGATTAGAAAAACTACAAATTGATTTCTACACGATACTGATAGAGTTTAGTTTACTCTACAACCTTACCGACTATCACAGACTTTACGAATACAATAAAACTTACAAAGTTACTCTAGGCTACTAGTACATATTGTAGCTACACTATGTTTACCGACGGACCGACTGACCTTGTCATATAAACATAATGGTCAACACACTTCGAAACTTTCTTTTCCTATTCTTTGAGTCGCCAGTAGGGCACTAGTCTAACAAGGGGAGGAAGGCAACACTAGATAGGTGATGTCCCACTCACGACAATCTTACAGACTTTCTTAGGATATGCACGGACCCTTACTTCGACGCATAGATAATTGCTACGAACAAATTTCGGGACGAAATTCTCCTAACAAGGGGAGAATGTGACACCCGGTCAAAAATGACCCAAAATTTGGTCTAAATTTTAACTTTAAATACTCATACTCGGTATGAACTAAAACAAAAGGTATTAAATATATAAGTAATTATTTAAAGTTACGTACAAACGTATCGGAACGAATCCGACAAAATAGATACAAAAGTTTGTGACAAAAAAAAAATTAATAATGAAGTTATTAATTACGAGTATTTTTACATTTATAATATGGAGATAAAACACGTTAAATATACGATTATATATAAAACGTGATATACGCGAACAAAAACAATTGTAAAACATACCAAAGGTCAAAATATTATAAAGTTTTATTTTTCTCATTCATTTGAAAGTATTTGGAACATTACCTCAAAATATGAATTCGAAATTCAACTGTAATTTGACATCTAATTGGACACTCTAAATAAAAATGTACAAAATGTACAACAGTCAAAAATAATCAAAATGTTATTTTTCTGATTATAAATAACGAATCAGGAGAACATCTACAAGATAAAAATATAAAATATTAAA
Source organism: Helichrysum umbraculigerum (assembly GCA_949592205.1). NCBI lineage: Eukaryota > Viridiplantae > Streptophyta > Magnoliopsida > Asterales > Asteraceae > Helichrysum > Helichrysum umbraculigerum. The sequence continues at coordinate 133,405,149 of CATIUR010000003.1, read as the reverse complement.
TTTAATATTGCACTAATTATACCCGTACCCGAAATTAACGGGTTAAAAATTAACCACCAAACTCCATTATTGGAGATCGGTTACTGCTAAAACCATACCCTGTGCCTCATCTTAAATATAATACTCCCTCCTCACTCGTTCCCTCTGATCATTCAACTACAACAACAACACACACCAATAATTAAGCACCAACCTTGGCCCTGTGGTTTGATCGGCAGAAGCAAGAGAGGGAGTAACACTTCATCTTCTTCATCATCGTCATAACAGCAACATCAAGCCATCATCATCATCATCAATCGATATCATCATCCATCCACCTCTTTCCCTCCTCTCGGCACACCATCACCAATCGAACACCACCACCATCACTTGGGAATCATCATCAAAACAGCAGCAACACCAACGAGCAGCAGCAGTAGCATACTGCCATCACCATCATCGTGTTCATCACCCTCGGCATCACCACCTCCGGCCACATCTCCGATCACCACCTCCACCGTGAGCACTTATAACCTCTTCTTTGTATTTGTATCTCGAAGGTGCTTAAATTACTTTGTATTTGGATTGTGTAATCTGATAATGACCAAGGCTAACAAATTTAAAATCTTGGTTATGGATTAATGGCACGAATGGTAACTGGAATTAACTAGTACATGCATAAATCTATAAATATATGTTTTGCTAATTTAGAAACAAAAGAAGGCACTAGCCTAGTGGTTAAGCATTCGGTGTGTAGCCCAAGGTCATGGGTTCGAGCCCCCTTGACCTGTTTTTGATCCATTTATTATTTGAATAACCTTTTATAATTACATATAGAATATATATTATGCATAAGCTTAACAAAAGCAGTCGCTAGCATATCGGTTGGATTGTTTGGGTTGAAGCTAAAGGTCACAGGGTCAAACCCCTTTGTGACCTGTTTTGAGTTTATTTATTTTTACTAACTTGGTAATAACACACACATACTATATATATATATATATATAGTTGGTAAACAATTCAAGAATTGCAACAACACCTTGGTGGTTAAAGCATTAGAGAGGGGATCGAGAGGTCACAGGATTCACCTGTGACCTGTGTCATCTTTATATATATAATTTTTTTATTACTCGATTTTACATAACCATCCCTCATTTAACTATGTTTTTGCATATCAAGCTTAAAACTTAACAAATAATAGATTCGAATAAACGACTAACTTTTATGTATATACAATGACAAATAATACGGGTTTATACATAAACATTCGTATAGGTATACTTTTATAACTAATGAAATGTATGATTTTATACATGTGCTACGTACTAAAATGCGTATAGGTATATACATATTTACGACGATATTATCTAAGTAAATATACAATATAACTTGTACGATCTATATATTTATACTTTTTAAAAGTATACAATGAAAACTGGTTTAATAATAACAAATTTTTGGAAATTATTATTACAAGAATATCACCAACGAATTGTATATATAATCCAACTCAAACGATACATCAAAACAATTAAATCATGTATACGACGATATTAATATATCTATTGCGTTTAGGACGTTAGGAGGGTACGGACTGGATATTACTTGCGGTTAGGAACGCTAGCACCCACAGGTGAGTTTCACGGCCCCATTTTACTGTTTTTACTATTTTGGGGGAGATGCATTACTCGTTTACTGAAATTACTCGTTTACTGAAATTACTTGTTTACTGAAATTACTTGTTTATTAAAATTCGTGTACAAACTTACTGTCTTACTGACTTATCTACTTATCGTTTTAACGACTTTACTTTCTACTTTACAAATTTACTACTGCGTATACATACTATTTCACCGACTATTAAACTTACTGTTTTACCGACATACTAAGTTACTGTTTGACCGACTCATAAACTCACTTTGTTACCTACTTACAGACTTACTATTTTACAAACTTACCGACTTACTACTTTACAAACTTACCAACTTACTATTTTACAAACTCATACTTTCAGACTGTACAACCACACTGTAACACCCCCAAATTCGACAGTTTGCGGAAGCATACTTTGGGTGTTACTAATCAATATACAAAGCGCAAGATATACAGCGAACGACCTCTAAATGAGACGTTTTGTAAAATAATTACATTTCATAATTTAATCGTTTGAAAACATATAGTTTTCTTTACATCAAAAATATATAAGCCTAGAGTCCGCGTAAGTGGCAGGAGATTCTATTACATAATCATAGCTACAAAAGATAATGCCAAAGAATCTCCGTTAGATGCAGTTTGGAAATCATGCGACTCTAGCTAGTAATCCTGGAGTGATCCTACTCCGTAAGTGTACCTGAGAATACATGCTAAAAAGGTCAACCAAAAGGTTGGTGAATCTCACAGGTTTATCAGTAAATAAATAATCAGTTTGAACACAAGATTTCATCAGTAGTGCCCGTAGGCGTATATCAAGTATTTGCGAATCCAGCAAAAGTAAAGTAATCAAGTTATACCGTTGCCATGAGGCTCATAATCGAAGCTTAACCCGTAAATATTCAGTTGCTCCCGTGACATGCTCGAAATTGAGCAAGCATAAGTAAACGAAATAATAGTCGCCCGTTTATACATAACGGTTCGTGGTAGCGCTACTACCCCGGGCGGGGAGGGTCATTTCCCTAATGGATCCATTAACTACTGTTCGCGCTTAAGTACATAACTAACGATATATGATGGAGAGACTTCAGTAAATAGTAAGTAACTCATGCAATTCCGTGTGGTATAGTAAACAGTTTAGTACTTGTGTTCAGGAAAAATCAGTAGCATGCATCTCCCCCAATAAGTTAAAACAGTAAAAGTGGGGCCGTAAGACTCACCTGAGCCTTTGCAAGTACGTTTATATCAATAAACGAGTAAGTAATGTCAACAGTTGGTTCTCCGAACCCGTAACCTCCGAATGCCTAAACACGTAATGTCAAGTAAGTAGATGTCTCGCAAGACCATCTAGGCTAGTTGTTTACACAACTCATTATGTCCAATTGTTTGTTTAGTAATCCGTTTGTAGTTTGAAAACCAATATGGCCCGTTGGTGACGGTTTGTAATAATGATTCAAAGTGTTAACATTATATGTATCGTTGAATCAGATTTCGTTATTTGTAAGTGTTCGACACTTAGTGTGAAAAGTATTTACAACATTTAATGACGGGGGTCCGGGGGCAGCGCCCCTGGTAGCGGGGTCCAAGGGGCGGCAGCCCCTGGCGGGGTCCAAGGGGCAGAGCCCCTGGCTGGGGTCGAGCTGCCAGGTCAGCTTGGAAAATTTTTATTTCTACTATATTGCTTTGACGAAAAACGCATCTGGATCCGAATTTGGGTGAAATCAGGTGTTAAAATCTTGGTTCCGACACTTAGTAAAAATCTGAGTTTTCAAGGTTCTGGTTTGTGCGACGTAGCATGCGACGTAGGGTGCGACGTCGGGTGCGACGTCGGGTGCGACGTGGGCATGTACGTCGCATGATGCGACCTTCGCAATTTAATGCGACGTAAGGGGCTGCGTCGCTAGTGCGACGTCGGGATTTTTGTGCGACGTAGGTCGCGACGTCGCTAAGTGCGACGTTGGTCACTTAATGCGACGTTTTGAGCTACGTCGCAGATAGCCCAGCGTATCTGCGACGTAGCGGTCTGATCGGAATTTGGTGGCCGGAAAATCGGTCGAAAAACTTCCGTTAGGTCCAAATCTTTTACCCAACCCATTTTTGGACATTTTAAGCATATATAAACCATAAAAACGTACAAATGAGTAAAAACGGAGAGTTTCGGGTTTTGTCGGGAACTTACAATTTGCCGAAATGAAATTCCGGAAAGATAGGATTGTAGATCGGGAGATGGTGATGCTTTTATTCCAAAGGAGACGTGTGATCCAAGCTCGTTTAGTAGTAGTATTTGGCGTTTTTAATGGGTTTGTGGTGGTGAACTTTTAGAGAGAAAAGGGAGGAGAAAGAGAAAAAGAAAGATATGAAATGAAAGAAAAGAGGAGGTGGAGGTGGGGTTATCCCCACTTTCTCAGTCTTCGTCCCGCGTTCCGTGTGGTGTTCGTTTGCTCCGTCGTTTAGACGTTAAATAATTATTTTAAATGTTAATGGTGCGTTTCAAAATACAAATTATTACGCGATATTATTTAAATGTTTTACTAATCAATTTATATATTGAATTATAAAATGTAAGTTAGTTTATTTAATTTGCGCGTTTTAATGTCTAAATTTGTGTACGTTTTGTTTGTACGATACAAATGAATACAAAATATTATTATAATAATATTTTTGACATAACAATGTTATTTAATAAAATTTGTCACCAACGTCCGTATTTATTTGAATCGAAATACATTCGATTTAAATTGCGTACGATTTAACCAAATCGCATTTTCGTATATATATATTCTACAATATATAAAATTCGATACATAAATTAGCCTAACACAGAGCTAATTACATGTATTAACAAAGAATTAGGCACTAATTCTAGTCCTAATTTGCCGGTTGTTACATTCTCCCCCTGTTAAAAGAATTTCGTCCCGAAATTTAAGTCGAAGTCGCGTTAGGGGCAGAATCGGTGAATAAGTGAGGATACTTGAGTCGTATTTGATCTTCCCGTTCCCAAGTGAATTCCGGACCGCGCCGCGAATTCCACCTGACTTTGACAATTGGAATACGACTTTGTTTCAGTTGTTTGACCTCACGGTCCATAATTTCGACGGGTTCCTCAACGAAATGTAGTTTGTCGTCGATGCGAATCTCGTCAAGGGGTATAATAAGTGTCTCGTCGGACAAACATTTCTTTAAGTTAGAAATGTGAAAAGTAGGGTGCACGCTGCTGAGTTCAGAGGGCAGCTGCAATCGATATGCCACTGGACCTATCTTCTCGAGGATTTCAAAAGGTCCAATGTACCTGGGGTTTAATTTTCCGCGTTTGCCGAATCGGATTACGCCTTTCCAAGGCGATACTTTTAAGAGTACTCGATCCCCAACTTGGAATTCGAGTGGCTTGCGTCTCACGTCAGCATAGCTTTTCTGACGATCACGCGCGGCTTTGAGTCGGTTTTGGATTTCAACGATTTTCTCCGTGGTTTCATGTATGAGTTCAGGACCAGTGAGTTGACTCTCTCCCACTTCAGTCCAACAGATAGGTGATCGGCACTTACGACCGTACAGTGCCTCAAAGGGTGCCGTTTTAATACTGGCGTGATAGCTGTTGTTGTACGAGAACTCGCACAACGGTAAGTGTCTTTCCCAATTTGTACCAGAATCAACTACGCAAGCTCGTAGCATGTCTTCCAGTGTCTGAATAGTACGTTCGCTCTGGCCATCGGTCTGAGGATGGTACGCGGTACTCATATCGAGACGGGTACCCAGTGATTTTTGGAGTGATTGCCAGAAGCGAGATGTGAAACGGGCATCCCTGTCAGAGATAATCGAGATAGGGACACCATGTTGGCAAACGATTTCCTTGATGTAAATTTGTGTAAGGCGTTCCATTTTGTCGGTTTCTCTGATTGCCAAGAAATGAGCCGATTTGGTGAGACGATCGATGATCACCCAAATGGTATCGCAACCGCTCGCCGATTTAGGTAGTTTGGTTATGAAATCCATGGTAATTTGCTCCCATTTCCATTGAGGAATTTCAGGTTGTTGAAGCAATCCAGAAGGTCTTTGATGCTCGGCCTTGACCTTGGAACAAGTTAAGCATTTGCTGACGTACAAAGCAATGTCAGCTTTCATATTCGGCCACCAATAAAACTCCTTGATGCCGTGGTACATTTTGTCAGACCCCGGGTGGATAGAATATTTGGACTTGTGAGCCTCATCCATCACCAAGTCCCGAAGGTTTCCGAAATTAGGCAACCAGATTCGGTTTGAAAAGTACCTAATCCCGTTGGGTCTGATCTCGAATTGTTTATCCATGCCTCGCAAGGCCTCGTTCTTGAAGTTATCGGGTTTCAGGGCTTCGAGTTGGGCAAGATGTATTTGGGTGGTGAGATCGTTATAAATGGTAATACTGAGTGCCCGGACTCGAAGGGGTTTTGTTCGTTCCTTACGGCTGAGAGCATCAGCAACCACGTTTGCTTTGCCCGGATGATATTTGATCTCGCAGTCGTAATCGGTGAGTAATTCAACCCATCTACGTTGCCTCATGTTAAGATCTTTTTGGTTGAAAATGTGTTGGAGGCTTTTGTGGTCGGTGAATACAGTGCTGCGGGTACCATAAAGATAATGTCTCCAGATTTTTAAAGCGAACACCACGGCCCCTAACTCGAGGTCGTGAGTTGTGTAGTTTTTCTCGTGAACTTTAAGTTGTCTGGAGGCGTAAGCAATGACCTTGTCTCGTTGCATCAGCACGCAACCGAGACCTTGGTGAGAAGCATCGCAGTATACCACGAAGTCATCAGTGCCTTCGGGTAGAGATAGAATGGGTGCACTGCAAAGCTTGGATTTCAACAGTTGAAATGCCGACTCTTGTTTATCGGTCCAATCAAATTTCTTTTCCTTCTGAGTCAGCACGGTGAGGGGTTTGGCAATTGTTGAAAAGTTTTCAATGAAGCGGCGATAGTAACCGGCCAATCCCAAAAATTGGCGTACTTCGGTGGGAGTGGTTGGTGCTTGCCAATTCTTGATTGCCTCGATTTTCGACGGGTCTACATGAATTCCCTGACTGTCGATAACGTGTCCAAGGAATTGAACGGTGTTTATCCAGAACTCACACTTAGAGAATTTAGCGTAAAGCTCCTCGTGTCTAAGTAGTTCTAGGATGGTTCTGAGGTGTTGTGCGTGTTCCTGTTCGTTTCGCGAATAGATAAGGATGTCATCGATAAAAACAATGACAAACTTGTCGAGGTACGGTTTGCACACCCGATTCATAAGGTCCATGAATACAGCCGGTGCGTTGGTTAGGCCAAAGGGCATTACTTGAAATTCATAGTGCCCGTAACGGGTTCTGAATGCGGTCTTTGGAATGTCAGCATCGCGAACACGCAACTGATGATAGCCTGATCGAAGATCAATCTTTGAATAACAGCTTGATCCTTGAAGTTGATCAAATAGATCATCGATTCGAGGGAGTGGGTACCGGTTCTTGACGGTTAGTTTGTTCAACTCTCGGTAGTCAATGCACATCCTGAATGAACCGTCTTTCTTTTTGACAAATAAAATTGGAGCTCCCCAAGGTGAAGAACTCGGTCTAATGAATCCTCTATCCAGGAGTTCCTGTAACTGAGTGGATAACTCCTGAAGTTCGGATGGGGCTAGGCGGTACGGTGCTCGGGCCACCGGTGCGGCACCCGGCACAAGATCAATAGAGAACTCAACCTGTCTAGGTGGAGGTAAACCAGGTAGTTCTTCTGGAAAGACTTCGGGAAAGTCTCTAACGATTGGCACATCTTCAAGTCGCTTCTCCTCCGACTTTTTCTCCGTGATGTGCGCGAGTATTGCTGGGTAACCCTTTCTCAGAAATTTTCGGGTTTTTAAACAGGAGATTAAGTTTAGCCTCGACCCACCGGTCTCCCCCTGTATGATTAAGGTACTACCGGCGGCGAGAGGGATTCGGACGATTTTATCATGGCAAACTATTTCGGCCCGGTGCTTGGACAACCAGTCCATTCCCACGATGACGTCAAAACTTCCTAGTTCAACAGGCATTAGATCAATTGAGAAGGTTTCGTTGGCGAGGTTTAAAGTGCAATTAGGTATTACACTATTGGTTTCTATGAGTTTACCATTTGCGAGCTCTATAGTATACTTAACATCTAAGGCCGAAGGGGTAATATCAAGTAGTGGACAAAACTCATCAGATATGAAACTTTTATCAGCACCGGTATCAAATAATACTGAAGCAGTAAGATCGTTGAGAAGAAACGTACCCGTTACAACATTCGGGTCTTCCCTAGCTTCCCCAGCTTTGATGACAAATGCTCTGCTACGAGCAGGGTTGTTGTTCCGTTTGTTGTTGTTGTTGTTGTTGTTGTTGTTGTTTTTCTGCTTAGGGCAATTATTCTGAAAATGCCCAGTACTTCCGCACCCGTAACAAGTCTTCGGTGCACTGGTGTTTCGACAATCTTTGGCCAGATGCCCAAAACGTTTGCAGTTTGTGCATGGGCAGGAACCGTCGTGGTGACGATTGCATTTGGGACAGTAGGGCCTGTTTCCACTGTACCCTTTCTTTTCTGAAGAGCCCGATGAATAAGCTCTAATAGGTTCGGGTCTTCGGTTGGTGATTTGGTTGGATGAGTTGGGGTTTCCTTCCCATTTTCGTTTGTTGGTGGCAGGTGGGGCTGAGATTGTGTTACGGCGGACAGCGTTTGCCGTGAGTTCATGTGCCATACGGATGGCGTTCTGGATAGTACCTGGTTTGGATGAAGTCACCAGGTCCTGAAGTTTCTCGGGCAGTCCATCAATGTATTTCTCGATCCTCTTGTATTCAGGATCGACCATGGTTGGGCACAGAAGTGCCAGTTGGTGGAAACGGTTGGTATAACCGGTGATATCATCACCTTGCATCTTATGGTTCCAGAATTCCAGCTCTAACTGTTTCAGTTCATCCCTGGGGCAATACTCGCCCCTCAACATTTCCTTTAACTCCTCCCACGGGAGTTGGTAAGCAGTAGCAACACTCACTGTCTGGGCATAAGTGTTCCACCAGGTGAGTGCGGTGTCAGTAAAAGTACTAACGGAGAACTTAACCTTATCTCCCTCCGCACAGTTGCAGATTAGAAACACAGACTCAACTTTCTCGATCCAGCGTACTAGACCGATAGCTCCCTCAGTACCTGCAAAGTTTAGAGGTTTGCAGTTCTGGAAGTCCTTGTAAGAACAAGGTTTAGCAGCAGAGGTTCCAGCGGTATCGCTGGTTCTTGTGGAATTTGGTGGAGTATTCCGAGCCAAGGCTTCTGTAACAGCCTGGGTTATAAGGGAGGTAATCTGGGCGTCGGTGTATGGTCGTGTCTTTGGCGGCATAATGCTGAACAATAAAAAGGACAAGGAAAACGGAATAAGATAATTGCATGAAATTATGATATGTCACAAGTGTAAATGCTGAGATTCACGATAACAGTATGAGGTGACAATCGTATTTCATTTAGATAAACAAGTCGAATACAAGATACGGTTTTCAAAAGATTACAGAGTAGTAGTAGTACAAAAGTACCGGGAATTGTTACATCCGGTTGAATTACATAGGCCCTACTTAAGTAGTTAACTGGTTACTAGATACAGACTGATCTAATCCTGGTGTAGATTAATCTGCTCCATCAGCGTGACAAGGCGGTCCACTGTTTCTGCTAGTCGGTTGGTTTGCCTGGCGTTGTCTTCCACCAAGGCCAGTCGTTGTGTTAGTGTTCGAGAGTGATCCGCAGTCTCCTGTGAACGCTGTTCACATTCTGCTAGTCGGTCTCTTACAAGTTCATCCGCACCCAGTTCGGCGGTCATGGAATCCTGAATTATGCTCACAGAGAGGTTGGTGTCTTCTTGTTCTCGCTGTAGTTGTGATATGCGGTCAAGAGCTTGACGAAGCAGGTAGGTCATTCGGTGTTGTTCCAGTTCCAGGTTTTCGAGTCTTTGCTCCTGACGGCGGAATTGGGTAGCCAATACTGGCAACGTGAGATGTGCCGAGTTCTGAGAATTTTGTACAGGATAAGGGCTGTTTCGAGGTGACCTTGTGTTCCTCCTGGCTACTCGTGGGTTCCGTGACCCATGTGAGTGCGAGTGTGTCGGATTAGGTGGTGTGTTTGCCATTCCTGTGGCAGAGTGTGAGTAAGACAAGACTAATACATATGTACATATATCATATCCAGCCTAGTGTCTAGCACGTATCAAGTAGTGGTCCGGTTCTCTCGTGGTCAGAGTCAACTAACGTATTCCTGTTCAACATAACCATTTCAGACCTCACATCATCTTTCTTTAATTGTACATAGTTGATCAGGCTATGTTAAATTAAAGTCGTATGATGAAATTCCTGAACCAATCATGCCTAGTAAGGGGATACTGCCTAATGGTCATAGTCTAGGCCCACTAAATGCAACCTAGTTCACTATAACCTTAGGCTCTGATACCAATCTGTAACACCCCCAAATTCGACAGTTTGCGGAAGCATACTTTGGGTGTTACTAATCAATATACAAAGCGCAAGATATACAGCAAACGACCTCTAAATGAGACGTTTTGTAAAATAATTACATTTCATAATTTAATCGTTTGAAAACATATAGTTTTCTTTACATCAAAAATATATAAGCCTAGAGTCCGCGTAAGTGGCAGGAGATTCTATTACATAATCATAGCTACAAAAGATAATGCCAAAGAATCTCCGTTAGATGCAGTTTGGAAATCATGCGACTCTAGCTAGTAATCCTGGAGTGATCCTACTCCGTAAGTGTACCTGAGAATACATGCTAAAAAGGTCAACCAAAAGGTTGGTGAATCTCACAGGTTTATCAGTAAATAAATAATCAGTTTGAACACAAGATTTCATCAGTAGTGCCCGTAGGCGTATATCAAGTATTTGCGAATCCAGCAAAAGTAAAGTAATCAAGTTATACCGTTGCCATGAGGCTCATAATCGAAGCTTAACCCGTAAATATTCAGTTGCTCCCGTGACATGCTCGAAATTGAGCAAGCATAAGTAAACGAAATAATAGTCGCCCGTTTATACATAACGGTTCGTGGTAGCGCTACTACCCCGGGCGGGGAGGGTCATTTCCCTAATGGATCCATTAACTACTGTTCGCGCTTAAGTACATAACTAACGATATATGATGGAGAGACTTCAGTAAATAGTAAGTAACTCATGCAATTCCGTGTGGTATAGTAAACAGTTTAGTACTTGTGTTCAGGAAAAATCAGTAGCATGCATCTCCCCCAATAAGTTAAAACAGTAAAAGTGGGGCCGTAAGACTCACCTGAGCCTTTGCAAGTACGTTTATATCAATAAACGAGTAAGTAATGTCAACAGTTGGTTCTCCGAACCCGTAACCTCCGAATGCCTAAACACGTAATGTCAAGTAAGTAGATGTCTCGCAAGACCATCTAGGCTAGTTGTTTACACAACTCATTATGTCCAATTGTTTGTTTAGTAATCCGTTTGTAGTTTGAAAACCAATATGGCCCGTTGGTGACGGTTTGTAATAATGATTCAAAGTGTTAACATTATATGTATCGTTGAATCAGATTTCGTTATTTGTAAGTGTTCGACACTTAGTGTGAAAAGTATTTACAACATTTAATGACGGGGGTCCGGGGGCAGCGCCCCTGGTAGCGGGGTCCAAGGGGCGGCAGCCCCTGGCGGGGTCCAAGGGGCAGAGCCCCTGGCTGGGGTCGAGCTGCCAGGTCAGCTTGGAAAATTTTTATTTCTACTATATTGCTTTGACGAAAAACGCATCTGGATCCGAATTTGGGTGAAATCAGGTGTTAAAATCTTGGTTCCGACACTTAGTAAAAATCTGAGTTTTCAAGGTTCTGGTTTGTGTGACGTAGCATGCGACGTAGGGTGCGACGTCGGGTGCGACGTCGGGTGCGACGTGGGCATGTACGTCGCATGATGCGACCTTCGCAATTTAATGCGACGTAAGGGGCTGCGTCGCTAGTGCGACGTCGGGATTTTTGTGCGACGTAGGTCGCGACGTCGCTAAGTGCGACGTTGGTCACTTAATGCGACGTTTTGAGCTACGTCGCAGATAGCCCAGCGTATCTGCGACGTAGCGGTCTGATCGGAATTTGGTGGCCGGAAAATCGGTCGAAAAACTTCCGTTAGGTCCAAATCTTTTACCCAACCCATTTTTGGACATTTTAAGCATATATAAACCATAAAAACGTACAAATGAGTAAAAACGGAGAGTTTCGGGTTTTGTCGGGAACTTACAATTTGCCGAAATGAAATTCCGGAAAGATAGGATTGTAGATCGGGAGATGGTGATGCTTTTATTCCAAAGGAGACGTGTGATCCAAGCTCGTTTAGTAGTAGTATTTGGCGTTTTTAATGGGTTTGTGGTGGTGAACTTTTAGAGAGAAAAGGGAGGAGAAAGAGAAAAAGAAAGATATGAAATGAAAGAAAAGAGGAGGTGGAGGTGGGGTTATCCCCACTTTCTCAGTCTTCGTCCCGCGTTCCGTGTGGTGTTCGTTTGCTCCGTCGTTTAGACGTTAAATAATTATTTTAAATGTTAATGGTGCGTTTCAAAATACAAATTATTACGCGATATTATTTAAATGTTTTACTAATCAATTTATATATTGAATTATAAAATGTAAGTTAGTTTATTTAATTTGCGCGTTTTAATGTCTAAATTTGTGTACGTTTTGTTTGTACGATACAAATGAATACAAAATATTATTATAATAATATTTTTGACATAACAATGTTATTTAATAAAATTTGTCACCAACGTCCGTATTTATTTGAATCGAAATACATTCGATTTAAATTGCGTACGATTTAACCAAATCGCATTTTCGTATATATATATTCTACAATATATAAAATTCGATACATAAATTAGCCTAACACAGAGCTAATTACATGTATTAACAAAGAATTAGGCACTAATTCTAGTCCTAATTTGCCGGTTGTTACACACACTACTTTACAGACTTAATTACCTTACGGACTTACTACTTTATAGATTTACAGTCTTACAAACTTATCGTCTTACGGACTTAAAATATTACAGACATACTACTTGACCGACTTGCAGACTACAGACTTACAGACTTCTCGATATACTGAACTGCTTGAGTTACATTTAATCCAATGAAGGCCTCTGAATCATAGTTGTTAGTTATGGGATAAGTGCGAGTTTTAGTATATGGATCCATATGGGACTGACAATCCCCGCCCGGGGTGGTAGCGCCACCACGAACCGTACTTGTATAAACGGACGTTTTCTACTCGTTACGTATGAGTATTTTTGGATTAGTACTCACGGGGGCAAATTACAGACTTGTTAAGCTTCGACTATGATGCTCACAGCAATGTATATCAACTACCCTATTGCATTGTTGCAATGATTGATTACTGACTACTACCTGCTTACTACCATGGGTTACTACCCGATTGCGCTGATGCAATGATTGATTTCTGACTGATTACATACGTACAATCACCCTTACTGCTTTACTTAAATTGTACAAATACATTTATTACTCTACTGCTTTTGTGAAACTGTTGTACTAATATTGTGTTCAATTGATTTACTTACTACAAACCTGTGAGATTCACCAACCTTTTGGTTGACAATTTTAGTAATGCATTCTCAGGTACGTAGCTATAGTAGGATGGCCCAGCAGGATCTACTTATTAGCTCGAGTCGCATGCATGTAGCTATTTGAAGACTTTACGGCATTACTTTTGTATTAGTGGTTATGTACTTGGAGTATTAATGTAATGTACTATTTTTCCAACGTCTCATGTAGAGTCGTTCACAGTATATCTTTGTGCTTTGTTTATTGATTAGTCACGCCCCAAAACAATCGCTTCCGCAAGCCATGAAATAGGGGGTGTGACAAGACACTAAGTTATGCTTAAAGCTCCTAAGGGCTGCTCCATTGTGAGGGTTTTTTTTTTTAAAAAAATTCTTTGTACATAAAATGTCTCACCCAATTGTTTTTGAGAATGGTGCATGTATATGGAAAGCATAGGAAAGTTTACAGAAAGGAGGATGAAAAATAGGAAAAAAAACCTTGTTCTGGGTAGAGACTTCCACATCCATTCGTGGACATCCATAACGGCTCTTGCTGACAGCATAATACATTTCTTCCCATCTTTTGCAAGAGAAAACCACTGTCAATCAAAAATATAAGTAAGTACTAGTTTACGAGTTATATATGGATTTTTTCCCATGTAACAGGTGAAACCGTGTTCACAGGCTCCACAACTAATAACTACACAATTGAACACTATATATATATTTAAAGATTCTGGAAAAGATAGGAACACAATTTTTCTAGTTTATTATAGTTACCTCTTTACCATTGTTGATTAGGAACCCTTTGCAAAGAATAGAGTAGAGTTCCTGCTTTGTTGTCCATGTCACCCCATGTTTTGACCACTTGACTATATCTTCGTAATCATTCGGCAATTTAAGTTCCCAATCTGTGTCTGAATCCGATATCCGTTGCCTATCTACCTTTTCATCTTTTGACACTTTACGTTCCACCTATAGAACAAATATTACCAGATTGAAGTTTGAGTTACTATGGGTATCATATTTCTATTTGATACCATAAAACTTTGTCCCTATGAAACTTGGGGATTAAGTAACATACTTGGGGGTTAAAGTTGATATATTGAAACCGTGACGGAAGAGGAAATTCTACTAGGATTGGTTTTATAGATGCTATATACAAATAGAGGCATTCGACTTTAATTTTTCAGGTTTTCTCTTTAATTATGTAACTTGATCATATGGTCAAACTTGATGAATATGTAGAAGTTAAATGGTTGAGGGTAATATATCTGTCGATTTAAGTCTTGTTCTTATTGTCAATTGATACTGTAGTTTATGTTGAGAGTTTTATTCAACAGAAACCATAAAAGCACCGACGAGATATAATGAAAATCGAATAAAGTGTTGTTTGTAAGCTTACTTCCTCCAGAGGCTGAAACTCGATGCCTTCCACTAGTATATTTCGGCAGTGCTCGATATCAAACAGAATTTTAAGATCAAAATCACTACTTTCGCTAGTGAACTGATACAATTCAACACTTGACCATCCATCTTCTCTCTTATCGGAAAGAAATGCATAAGATTTTGTGCCCCCTTCTAATTTGTATCCAAGGCCTATATATTGTTCGCCCCACTCCTTACATTTTAAAACAAGGTTCACATTGTATGTGATTGATCGTGACAGGAATTGAGCTCTCACATGTGTCCTGAAAACTGGCTTTTTTGGTTCGTAGCATCCCACTGCAAATCTGGGTCACGAAGAAGTAGCAAAGATTAACAAGGAAATAAATAAAACAGGTGAAAATAGATCTCATTCTTTAACCTAATCTGGCTTGATGTATATACGTGAAAAGGATGAAGATTAAAAAAAACACGGTGAATTGGTGATAACGAAAAAGAAGGTTCATATTTGATATTTTATGTGAAGTAAAAAAAACAAGGGTTCACTTTTTTGAAAAAAAAAATAAAGTAAAAATTCGTAAACTAAAACAAAAAATTAATGTTTACAATTGAAAAAGCTAAAAACTTTCTGTTAACCTAAAAAATGAAATTAGGGTTGACTATTAGAAAAGTAAAAAGTTTATGCGAAAAAAATTAGATTCACAATTAAAAAAGTTATAAACTCTGTGAGACAAAAAAAATTAAGGTTCACAATTAAAAAAGTTGTAAACTATGTGTTAAACAAAAAAAATTTAAGGTTCACAATTAAAAAAAGGTTCATGAAGAAAAATTTATGTGAAACAAAAAAAAATATATATATAAGGGTTCACAGTTAAAAACGTATGTGAAGCAAAAAAAAATTCACAACTTAAAATAAATTGTGAAGCAAAAAGTGTTTTCACCTTTTTTTTTATCTCCACCCTTTCAGATAAATATATATCAAACTAGATTAGATCAATGACTGAGATATGTTTTTACCATTTTTGTATCCCCTTGTTTACACCCGAACTCATCCAAACCCATTCATCACGAAGTATCTTAACTTCATCAATACATTTGTCAAAAATTAAAAAAGTGAAAATTAATAAATATTGATCACAATCGATGCTGTAAATGTTAAACTTCCTTGATAAATATTTTTTGTAGCCTATAACATCAATTGATGAATTTTAAATCCAAAATCGTTAATATTCGTCGTGGTGAATGTTAACTTAAACATTCATCATGATGAAGTTAAAATTAAATTAATGCTATTTTTTAACAAGTTAACATTCACCACGTTGAATATTAACGTGTTATTAAATAAATATTCAGAAGCTAATGTTATGACTTAAGATTGAATTTCATCTGTGAATATATCCTTTATAGCATCGATTTTGATTACTATATACAAGTAAAATTAATTTTATCATTGATATTTATGACAAATTTCACATAAAATTTGCTGTGAAGCTTATACTTATAAAGACTTCACACAGTTTTATGATGTGAAGTATTTTTACTTCACATGTAAAACAATATGTTCATTTTGCAATCTGTATGAAGAAAACAAAATACTCTAATGAATGTGTGTTTGTACGAATAAAACACACGCCATTTTGCAATCCTATTATGGGTTGTGCTTTAATGCTATTACTCAATAAAATCCATTTAAGTTTAAATACTAATTATTATTATTATTATATTACATAATATAATGTAATCATATGTAGTTAATTCCATTATTTATTGATTCACACAAGTGTCCTAAAGTGTGAATGTTAATAATATAGCTTCATCATTTCAGAAATTATGTGAACATAACAAAAACAAAACAAAAAAAATTATTACTTCAAAATTGATGTGAAGCAAAAAAAAAAAAAAAAATTGATTAACAAAAAATACATTGTTAAGCAAAAAAAAAAATTGATTCACAAAAAAATACATTGTGAAGCAAAAAGAGAAAATTTTGATTCACACAAAAATGTATTGTGAATGAAAAATGAAGTTCCACTTATTTACCAAAATGACACCACCCTTTTTTAGACTTGTCAATAATTACAAAAATGCCACCTCCATTTTAGACCATTGATGTTAAATGGGTGGCTATGATTTGTTCTCACCGTTCTCACGGAATCCACTTGTTCTCACCAGAACCCAACCCTAGACTTGGGATCCTGTGAGAACAAGGAGATTCCGTGAGAACGGTGATAACACATCTTAGCCATCCATTTTAGTGATCAAAAAACTTGATTTTGGAGGTGGCATTTTTGTAAATACATTGAAGTTTGATTTTGGAGGCTTCACATAAGAATTGCTAGGTGAAGTTTAATTTTTTTTGCTTCACAATAGTTTTAACATGGTGAAGTTTTATTTAATTTTGGTTAACAACATGTTTGAAGTAGTGAATTGATATGTATAAACATTAATCTCTTCAAAAACTAATGTTAACAAAAAAATATTTACTTAATCTCATTAAAATTATGTGAACCTATAAAAATAAAAATTCATAGCATTGTAACCTTATGTTAAGAAAAAAAATATTAAACTTAACCTCACCAAAATGATGTGAAACTAAAAAAAAAAAAAGCTTTACATGAGCAAAATGATGTGAAGCTAAAAAAAAAAACTTTACATGAGCAAAATGATGTGAAGAAAAAGCTTCACATGAGCAAAATGATGTGAAGCTAAAAAAAAAACTTCACATGATCAAAGGTGATGTGATGCCTCCAAAATTAAACTTCAAAATATTTACAAAATTGCCACCTCCAAAATCAAGTTTTTTGATCAAAAAATGGAGGGCTAAGATGTGTTCTCACGGAATCCCCTTGTTCTCACCGGAACCCAACCCCCTAACCCTATATATATATATATATATATATATATATATATATATATATATATATATTACAATCCTAGAATACCCACGGGAGGAAAATTTACCTTGAATTATATTCGGATGAATATATATAAGTCGTCTCAGATTCATTTGCAATTGGAGTCAAACATTCTGCTATAGATATCAGCTCACATAGTTCTCCTTTCATATTTAATGAAACCCACTGTGATCAATTATACAAGTTCATGTTAGTTCTGGATGTAGGATGAGTTCATTAGCGAGATAACTTGTCTGGGTTCAAGGTCATTGTTAGTGACGGATCCCGGACTAAAAGTTTCCCATAGCATAAAACATTTTCCCGTAATATCATTGATATCTTGTGACATGTAATTACCATTTTGTCTCCATTAATCAAAATCCCTTCAAAGAAGAGCTTCATCAGTTCCTGTTCTGATATATTGGTCAGAGGCGACACTGCTGTCTTAATCATCTCTTTGTAGTCCTTTGGCAGTTTCACCCCGCTTTCATAACGCTGTTGGTATTCAAATGCAGCCTCTAGTTGTGCTACGACACTAGACATGCTTGGCCTTTCTGAACGCGAGCTTTTCAAACATGCATATGCGATGTCCGAAAATGATTTTAAACAACTTGACTCCATTGGAGTTTTCAGAGCATGAAAAATTATCTCATCAAATTTATTCTGCTCATAGCTTTTTTTCCACTTGTGCACTAGAATCTCACGAAGCTTGCCATTGCTATATTCGAAGCATAATCGCCCACATAATACTTCGAATAAAACCACACCAAACGAATATACATCCGACTCTTTTGATAGGAAGTAATGTTCCATATAAGACGGATCACAGTACGCATAGGTACCTGCAATGTTGGTGATAAGAGCCGTGTGCTGCTGGTTGGCAGGTAATAGTCTTGACAGTCCCATGTCAGCAACTTTAGCATTCCAGGTGTCATCCAGTAGGATGTTTGCACTTTTGATATCTCGGTGGACAACTCTTTGATTAGTGCCCTTGTCATCATGAAGATAGCATAGTCCCCTTGCAGCATCAAGGCATATCTTGATACGTTGTACCCACGTGAGATCAATGCTACTTAAATGGCGATCGAGACTACCATTAGATGCGTACTCGTAAACAAGTATCTTTTCACCGGTCTCGTTGCAAAATCCAAGTAGAGATATAAGATTTTTATGTGAGTAACGCGAAAGCATCGTTATCTCCTTCCAGAACTCAGGGGCTCCTTGCCCAAATTGAGGATCTAGACGCTTAATAGCAACAAGGCTTTTCCCCTTGTGGTGGGACATTTGTCCTTCATACACCTTTCCGAAACCACCAGATCCGATAACTTTGGCTCTAAAGTCGTTGGTGGCTGATTTTATATCTTCGAGTTGGATTTTAAGGTGTTCGAACTCCTTAATTGTGACACTCCTCCAAATTAGGTATATATTTATACTTAATTTCACGCATTATTACACTAATCCACTACGAAATTATATATTAAACCTCTGATGTGAGATAAGTCTAGCGTGCCCAAAACTTTTGGACAAAAAGCATTACGAAAATTTATAATTTTTTTTATAATTATAAATTAAACGAAACGAAACAATATCGGAATGAATCCGACTCAAAAACAAATACAATTGTTGGTGATACAAAGTTATGAAATGAACTCGAAAATATTTTTAAATATTCTTATTCGAAAATATTATAAGAACTAGTTGAATCAAAAATGAAACGAAAACTATTATACGTTTTATATAAAACGTATTGTACGAACAGAAACAATTACAAAACGTACCCAAAGGCCAAAAATAATAAAAGTATTATTTTTCTCCTTCGTAATAAAGTATTTGAAGAATTACCTCAAAATATCATTTCGTAAATTGACTGAAATTTGGCACACAATTGAACCCGTACTCGAAATTAATGGGTTAAAAACCTAAACAATTACCACCAATAAAAATATCTATTCGACATATAGTACACCACCCTACTCCCTCAGTTGAAAAAAAAAAGTGATTTAATTATAAGTTCATATTATGTATATTTCCTCCTCACTTCACTGCACTACCAAACTACAATAATACACTACCAAACTTTCTTCCTTCTCATCCATCGGCAGAGCAGCAGGAGTGGGAACAAGAGCAACCCCAATTCATCTCCATTTTTCTTCATGATCCACTTCAAACAATAATTATAAACTAACAACATATACATAATCGTCATCATCATCGTCGTCGATCATAACCACCACCTAACCATCATAATCAATCCATTGTAAGGAAAATTTCCATCTTTAACTTTCGTGCATAAATTTCGTATTATATAGTAGTTATATAACATAAATGATGTGTATAATTTAACAATTTGGTGATTGATAGAATAAAATTTTGAAATGAATTTTTATACAAACTAAACCAATGAACACAAATTTAAGTACACATGAAAGTGTAATAATGGGTAAAATCATGAGAGTAAAACTAGTATTATGTTTACTAAAACATTTGTAGAAGTTGTAACTCAAAACAATAGCAAGATCTAGTGTTGATTTCGAACTAAAAACTGGGCATGAACAGGCCAAGAACTGGAACCATCGTATACCCGAACGACTAATATTAAATAGCCGATCGGCTAAGAGACAATAAGATGAATGGCTAGTTATAACTAGCTGATTGGATGTGAAAATTTTAGCCGAATGGTTCCTCTGACAATACATACCATTTTAGCTCCTTCCCATTAATAGCAAGTGATTAATGATTATCTTAAATAATTAATATTATTAACAATTATTATCGTGACAATTAAAGATTATATATAAATAAATAAATATATATATATATATATATATATATATATATATATATATATATACCACGACAAATAATACGGGTATAAATATATATACATTCGGATAAATAAAACTTACGTATTTGTACTTATACTCGACCCAAATGAAAATATATTATTACGACAATAAACGGTTTTTGAAACGATGACAATTAATTGATATATAAACGGGGTATGTATGTGATAACGAGTAAAAACGTTTGGTACAAACTTTATAAATTGTATGTTTATATATAAATGGACAATCATGTTTTCAGAACGACAATGACAATTATGTTTTCGAAAGGACAACAGCTATGTATATATATAAAGAACAAATAATATATATATATATATATACAACAACAACAAGCTAGATATATATATACGAAAATATATATTCAACTAATAAGTATATCTATGTATATACTTACACGCAACGAGTGTTTAAACGATAAACATAACTCGAGAAATAATACCTATTTTTTAAATGCATTTATCACCAACAAATCGTACAAAACTATGAGAATCAATAATCTTTCTAGACAATTGAATTGTTAACACGATTTGACGAGTAATCAAACACTTATGTTAATATTCTTTTCGTTTAGGACGTTAAAGGATATTCATCTGGGCGATAAACTTATTTTTAACCGCTAGCTCTCACATCACAGTCACACATCAAACTCAGGTGAGTCTCATAGCCCCACTTTTACTTATTTGAACTGTTTTGGGGTGAGAATACATGCTCAATCTGTTTTCATATTACGCAAGTATCAAATTATTGCTTATTCTGCATGAGTTGTTTATCTAATCACTCAAAGCCCTCCACAACATAGTTTGGTAATACGGTTGTAGCGTGAATGTTAGTGTATGGTACCATATAGGATTGACAATCCTCGTCCGGGTTGGAAGCCCCAACTGGTCAAACGGACGCATTAGCATTTGTTCATTAGAGTGTAGATTAGGCACTCTCAGGGAGGCACCCTCGATCAGGTCCTTGAATGCGGATCCTGACACCACAGTTAAGCTCAGACTATGTGCTCATGGCAGTGATATATACATTATTTATTTGCTTGGTTGCAAATCAATTTACTAAATCTTGCGTAATATACATTAATTTGTATCAATTAAACCTGTGAGCTCACCAGCTTTTAGCTGACCCGTTTTACATGTATTCTCAGGTGATCAGCAGTAGTAGGACTGCCCACTCAGGACCTTAGCTCGAGTCATATGCAAACACTGTTGTCAAGAGATTTCATTGCATTTCTACATTTTGTATAATTAGATATGTGTTAAAATCTCTCAAATCAATCATGTGAACTCAATGCTTTTGTAAAACTTATGTATTATTATTATTATAATGTATCTATCAAAACGACGCATGTAGATGTCGTTCATTATTATCTTATGTGCTGTGATTATTGATTAGTAGCACCTCAAAGTATGCTTCCGCCAACAGTAAATTTGGGGGTGCTACAGATTGGTATCAGAGCCTAAGGTTATAGTGAACTAGGTTGCATTTAGTGGCCTAGACTATGACCGTTAGGCCGTATTCCTCATTAGGTATAACTGGTTCAGGGATTTCGTCATACGAGTTTAATTTAACATAGCCTGATCAACTATGTACAATTAAACGAAGATGATGTGAGATCTGAAAGGGGTTATGTCGAACAAGAATACACTAGTTGACTCTGACCACGAGAGAACCGGGACTTATACGTGAATTGTGCTATACACACACTAGGCTATTATGTGATATACGTTTATATACATAGATAGGCCTCACTCACGTACTACGTCTTAGGCTATTATATATTGAATATATATGAATAGGCCTCACACGATAACACATTTGCTATCGCTCACACCACCTAAGACGACAAGTATAGCTACTACAATATCACTGGATGTAAAGAACGAGACTTGTCCTCACCTACTACCGTCTATTTGTTTATACACGTGCGACGAATAACAACACATTCCGCTGTACCGTCATGTACTCACGAGGAAGATATCCCTTCACTTTCTTTCCACCATTCTTATCCTTCGAAATCACCACTGAAACTTACTACTAGAAGAACTTCTAGGTCTCCATAAGCTAAGCCTTATTCCGCGCACACTGTTGATAGCATCACTTTCATCCGGACCAATTCCGAATCTCGATGTACTAATTTTCGACATCTTTTGTAACTCTATATTCTGCAATCTTTTGAAAGCTCGTACCTTGTAATCTAAACCTTATTATCTAAAGAAATTATGATTATCACTTCATGTTGTTGTGTATTATCACATATATACATACATCTTTGATGATCATTCCACTTGTACATAATCTCACGTTCCTTTCATTTCTTTTCTTGAAGGAACATGCCACCAAAGAGACAAACCTTCAGCGCTGCTGAACTCGCACGATTCGTTTCTCAAGGAGTAGCCGAAGCTCTGGCTGCTCAATCATCACGGAGAAATAACGGAAGAAGTGATGACACTGTTAACGATGCTCCTGTCGTCAAACCTTGCACCTACAATGACTTTCTCAAGTGCAAACCTCTGAACTTTAAGGGCACGGAAGGTGCCATTGGACTAATCCGGTGGTTTGAAAGAATGGAGTCAGTTTTTAGAATCAGCAATTGCACAGAAGACTGCCAAGTGAAATATTCCACTTGTACTTTCCTGGAAGGTGCTCTGACATGGTGGAATTCTTATGTGCAATCTGTGGGAATTGATGCTGCATATCAACTTCCATGGGAAGAATTGAAAAAGATGTTGAGGGACGAGTATTGTCCCAATGAAGAACTCCAGAAATTGGAAGATGAATTCTGGCATCTGAGTGTGCAAGGAACCGATATCACTGGTTATACCACTCGCTTCCAGCAACTTGCTCTACTTTGCCCATCCATGGTTGACCCTGAACGCAAACGTATCGAGAGATACATCCGCGGACTTCCTGAGAACATTCAGGGGAACGTCACTTCGTCAAAACCTGGAACAATTCAGAGTGCCATTCGTATGGCTCATGAACTCATGGCTCAGGCTGTTCGTCGTGGAACACCTGCACCATCTACTGGAAACAACTCTGGGAGTAACAAAAGAAAATGGTCTGGAAACTCAAACCAAAACCAACAAACCTCAAAGAAGCCTGAGACTATTAAGGCTTACACTACTGGGTCTGGGGAGAAGAAAGGCTACATTGGGAACAAGCCTTACTGTTCCAAGTGTAACCGTCATCATGATGGTCCTTGCAGTACTCCTTGCAACAAGTGCAAGCGGTACGGACATCTTACCAAGGACTGCAGATCACCCAAAACCAATACCAACAACAACAACAACCAACCACGAGCCTGCTTTGAGTGTGGCAACACAGGGCATTTCAGGAATGAGTGTCCGAAGCTGAAGAACAAAGGCAACAACCAACCAGCTCGTGGAAGGGCATTTGTGATCGGAGCACAGGAGGCACGCCAGGACCCTAACACCGTCACTGGTACGTTTCTAGTAAACTACCATTATGCCTCTGTGTTAATAGATTCGGGTGCTGATTTAAGTTTTGTGTCTACTGAGTTTAGACCACTATTAGAACTTGAATCCCGTAAGCTAGATAACAAATACATCGTAGAATTAGCCGATGGTAAGTTGATCGAATCAGGAGAAATAGTACCGGGATGCACCTTAGAGTTAGAAGGTCATCTCTTCGAAATAGACTTGCTACCGGTTAAGTTAGGAAGTTTTGACATTGTAGTCGGTATGGATTGGTTGTCGAAGAACCGCGCTGAGATTATCTGTTTTGAAAAGATGGTACGCATACCACTACCGACAGGAGAAACCTTGGTGATACAAGGCGAGAAACGAAAGAGTGCCACTAAGATGATTACTTTCTTGAAAGCTAGTAAGTATCTCAGAAAGGGATACCAAGCGTTTTTGGCACACATTGTGGAGAAGAAACCCGAAGAGAGACATATAGACAATGTACCTATTGTGCGTGACTACCCGGGAGTGTTTCCCGAGGAATTACCAGGATTACCACCCTCACGGCAAGTTGAATTTCATATTGATTTGGTGCCCGGAGCCGCACCAATCGCACGCGCACCTTATCGTCTCGCTCCATCAGAGATGCAGGAGTTGTCTTCGCAGTTGCAAGAACTCCTAGACCTAGGATTCATCCGGCCAAGCTTTTCGCCTTGGGGAGCTCCGGTTTTGTTTGTCAAGAAGAAGGATGGATCCATGCGAATGTGCATAGATTACCGAGAACTGAACAAAGTAACCATAAAGAATCAATACCCGTTACCACGCATCGACGATCTGTTTGATCAACTACAAGGGTCAAGTTACTATTCGAAAATTGACCTACGATCTGGTTATCATCAACCGAAGGTTCGGGAAGAGGATATACCAAAGACTGCATTTAGGACTCGTTATGGTCATTACGAGTTTCTAGTCATGCCCTTTGGACTAACAAATGCACCAGCAGTGTTCATGGATCTCATGAACAGAGTATGCAAACCGTACCTAGATAAGTTCGTCATTGTGTTCATTGATGATATCCTGATCTACTCGCTAACGAAAGAGGACCACGAACAACACCTGAAAACAATCCTCGAACTACTTGAGAAAGAGAAGCTGTATGCAAAGTTCTCTAAGTGTGAATTTTGGATGCGAGAGGTTCATTTCCTTGGTCACGTGATAAACGATAAAGGAATTCATGTGGACCCATCTAAAATTGAGGCAATCAAAAACTGGGAAGCACCGAAAACCCCATCCGAGTTACGACAATTTCTTGGTCTAGCTGGCTATTACAGGCGATTCATCGCAAACTTTTCAAAAATAGCCCAACCCCTTACCACTCTAACTCAAAAAGACAAGAAATTCGAATGGGGCGAGAAACAAGACAATGCCTTCCAGTTGCTGAAACAGAAACTGAGCACCGCACCCATCCTATCATTACCAGAAGGAGTAGATAATTTTGTTGTCTACTGCGATGCTTCACATCAAGGATTGGGTTGTGTATTGATGCAAAATGACAAAGTCATTGCTTATGCATCACGTCAACTGAAGGTACACGAGAAAAACTATACGACTCATGATCTAGAACTGGGAGCAGTCGTGTTTGCATTGAAGATTTGGAGACACTATTTATATGGCACCAAGTGTACCATATTCACTGATCACAAGAGTCTCCAACATATATTCGATCAGAAGGAACTCAATATGAGACAACGACGTTGGGTCGAATTACTGAATGATTACGACTGTGAAATCAAATACCACCCGGGCAAGGCAAATGTAGTAGCAGATGCCCTGAGTCGTAAGGAGAAAGTCAAACCCCGTAGAGTTCGAGCTTTGGGATTGACTATCCACTCGAACCTCATTTCTCAAATTTGTGACGCGCAACAAATTGCCCTCACTCCAGAACAAATGAAGGACGAATCCCTGAAGGGGATGGAAAAACAACTTGAAAAGAAAGACAACGGAATGTTGTATTTTATGAACCGAGTTTGGGTTCCATGCGTAGACGAATTACGCAAGATGATTTTGGACGAAGCTCATAAGTCCAACTATTCGATACATCCTGGTGCAGACAAAATGTACCACGACTTGAAAGGTTTCTACTGGTGGCCTGGCATGAAACGGGATATTGCCACCTACGTTAGTAAATGCTTGACGTGCTCAAAGGTCAAGGCTGAATATCAAAAGCCGTCTGGGCTTTTGCAACAACCTGAGATGCCCAAATGGAAATGGGAACAAATAACGATGGACTTCATTACGAAGTTACCCAAAACAGCATCAGGAGCTGACACAATATGGGTGATTGTCGATCGACTAACGAAATCAGCCCACTTTCTTGCTATTAAGGAAACTGATAAGATGGATAAGTTGACTAGAATTTATCTGAAGGAAATCGTTTCCAGACATGGTGTGCCATTGTCTATTATCTCTGATAGAGATACCAGATTCACTTCTCACTTTTGGCAATCACTTCAAAAGGCACTTGGTACTCGATTAGATATGAGTACTGCCTACCATCCTCAAACCGACGGCCAAAGTGAGCGAACGATACAAACGCTAGAAGATTTGTTGCGAGCCTGTGTGATAGACTTTGGAGGTAGTTGGGATACTCACCTCCCTTTAGCGGAATTTTCATACAACAATAGTTATCACACTAGTATAAAGATGGCACCATTTGAAGCATTGTATGGACGCAAATGCCGATCACCGCTCTGTTCGGCAGAGTTGGGTGACAGACAGCTATCTGGACCTGAGATTGTCCAGGAAACCACTGATAAGATAACTCAAGTACTTCAACGATTGAAAATGGCACGAGATAGGCAAAAGAGCTACACTGATAACCGTCGAAAACCTCTTGAGTTTCAAGTAGGAGACAAAGTCCTACTCAAAGTATCGCCCTGGAAGGGGATAGCACGATTTGGCAAACGAGGAAAACTAAACCCACGATACATCGGACCGTTTGAAATTCTTGCGAGGATTGGTCCTGTCGCTTACAAGCTCAAACTGCCACGTGAGCTCAGCAGTATTCACGACACTTTTCACATCAGTAATCTCAAAAAGTGTCTTTCGGATGAAACCCTAATCATTCATCCTGACGAAGTTTTCATTGACTCGAAACTCAATTTTGTGGAGAAACCCATCGAAATAATTGATCGAAAAACACATAAACTCCGACGCAGTCGGATCAAACTTGTTAAAGTTCGATGGAACTCGAAACGCGGCCCAGAGTCTACATGGGAGCGCGAAGATGAAATGCAAAAGAAATATCCTCACCTTTTCGAGCACGCGGCTGTGACCCACGACTCAAATTAAATCTCGGGACGAGATTTCGCTAACGAGGGGAGAATGTGACACTCCTCCAAATTAGGTATATATTTATACTTAATTTCACGCATTATTACACTAATCCACTACGAAATTATATATTAAACCTCTGATGTGAGATAAGTCTAGCGTGCCCAAAACTTTTGGACAAAAAGCATTACGAAAATTTATAATTTTTTTTATAATTATAAATTAAACGAAACGAAACAATATCGGAATGAATCCGACTCAAAAACAAATACAATTGTTGGTGATACAAAGTTATGAAATGAACTCGAAAATATTTTTAAATATTCTTATTCGAAAATATTATAAGAACTAGTTGAATCAAAAATGAAACGAAAACTATTATACGTTTTATATAAAACGTATTGTACGAACAGAAACAATTACAAAACGTACCCAAAGGCCAAAAATAATAAAAGTATTATTTTTCTCCTTCGTAATAAAGTATTTGGAGAATTACCTCAAAATATCATTTCGTAAATTGACTGAAATTTGGCACACAATTGAACCCGTACTCGAAATTAATGGGTTAAAAACCTAAACAATTACCACCAATAAAAATATCTATTCGACATATAGTACACCACCCTACTCCCTCAGTTGAAAAAAAAAATGTGATTTAATTATAAGTTCATATTATGTATATTTCCTCCTCACTTCACTGCACTACCAAACTACAATAATACACTACCAAACTTTCTTCCTTCTCATCCATCGGCAGAGCAGCAGGAGTGGGAACAAGAGCAACCCCAATTCATCTCCATTTTTCTTCATGATCCACTTCAAACAATAATTATAAACTAACAACATATACATAATCGTCATCATCATCGTCGTCGATCATAACCACCACCTAACCATCATAATCAATCCATTGTAAGGAAAATTTCCATCTTTAACTTTCGTGCATAAATTTCGTATTATATAGTAGTTATATAACATAAATGATGTGTATAATTTAACAATTTGGTGATTGATAGAATAAATTTTTGAAATGAATTTTTATACAAACTAAACCAATGAACAAAAATTTAAGTACACATGAAAGTGTAATAATGGGTAAAATCATGAGAGTAAAACTAGTATTATGTTTACTAAAACATTTGTAGAAGTTGTAACTCAAAACAATAGCAAGATCTAGTGTTGATTTCGAACTAAAAACTGGGCATGAACAGGCCAAGAACTGGAACCATCGTATACCCGAACGACTAATATTAAATAGCCGATCGGCTAAGAGACAATAAGATGAACGGCTAGTTATAACTAGCTGATTGGATGTGAAAGTTTTAGCCGAATGGTTCCTGTGGCAATACATACCATTTTAGCTCCTTCCCATTAATAGCAAGTGATTAATGATTATCTTAAATAATTAATATTATTAACAATTATTATCGTGACAATTAAAGATTATATATATATATATATATATAGTAACGGGATCAAAAAAGAAGAAAAATTAGATGGAGAAGAGGGAGAAAGCAATATGATTCAGTATTTTTATACTATGATTCATTTTTTTTTATTATAATAAAAAAATGAATCATAGTATAAAAATACTGAATCATATTGCTTTCTCTCTCTTCTCCACCTAAATTTCCTTCTCCCTTGATCCTAATCCTATATATATATATATATATATATATATATATATATATATACCACGACAAATAATACGGGTATAAATATATATACATTCGGATAAATAAAACTTACGTATTTGTACTTATACTCGACCCAAATGAAAATATATTATTACGACAATAAACGGTTTTTGAAACGATGACAATTAATTGATATATAAACGGGGTATGTATGTGATAACGAGTAAAAACGTTTGGTACAAACTTTATAAATTGTATGTTTATATATAAATGGACAATCATGTTTTCAGAACGACAATGACAATTATGTTTTCGAAAGGACAACAGCTATGTATATATATAAAGAACAAATAATATATATATATATATACAACAACAACAAGCTAGATATATATATACGAAAATATATATTCAACTAATAAGTATATCTATGTATATACTTACACGCAACGAGTGTTTAAACGATAAACATAACTCGAGAAATAATACCTATTTTTCAAATGCATTTATCACCAACAAATCGTACAAAACTATGAGAATCAATAATCTTTCTAGACAATTGAATTGTTAACACGATTTGACGAGTAATCAAACACTTATGTTAATATTCTTTTCGTTTAGGACGTTAAAGGATATTCATCTGGGCGATAAACTTATTTTTAACCGCTAGCTCTCACATTACAGTCACACATCAAACTCAGGTGAGTCTCATAGCCCCACTTTTACTTATTTGAACTGTTTTGGGGTGAGAATACATGCTCAATCTGTTTTCATATTACGCAAGTATCAAATTATTGCTTATTCTGCATGAGTTGTTTATCTAATCACTCAAAGCCCTCCACAACATAGTTTGGTAATACGGTTGTAGCGTGAATGTTAGTGTATGGTACCATATAGGATTGACAATCCTCGTCCGGGTTGGAAGCCCCAACTGGTCAAACGGACGCATTAGCATTTGTTCATTAGAGTGTAGATTAGGCACTCTCAGGGAGGCACCCTCGATCAGGTCCTTGAATGCGGATCCTGACACCACAGTTAAGCTCAGACTATGTGCTCATGGCAGTGATATATACATTATTTATTTGCTTGGTTGCAAATCAATTTACTAAATCTTGCGTAATATACATTAATTTGTATCAATTAAACCTGTGAGCTCACCAGCTTTTAGCTGACCCGTTTTACATGTATTCTCAGGTGATCAGCAGTAGTAGGACTGCCCACTCAGGACCTTAGCTCGAGTCATATGCAAACACTGTTGTCAAGAGATTTCATTGCATTTCTACATTTTATATAATTAGATATGTGTTAAAATCTCTCAAATCAATCATGTGAACTCAATGCTTTTGTAAAACTTATGTATTATTATTATTATAATGTATCTATCAAAACGACGCATGTAGATGTCGTTCATTATTATCTTATGTGCTGTGATTATTGATTAGTAGCACCCCAAAGTATGCTTCCGCCAACAGTAAATTTGGGGGTGCTACATTAATGAATGCCTCCATTATTTGATGAAAATAATAATTATGAGAAAATCAATTTAATTCTGTGTAGCTGTAGGCCAATTGTGAGTGCAAAAGTTGAGAAGAGAAGCTAATGTACTAAAGTGGTTACAAAAGAAATGGATTGTGTAATTAATTCATCTCTACAATGAAAGAAATTAAAGTTCATAAAATCTCTAACAGAGAAATGGTTATGAAGATAGAAGGACAACTTCGATATAGAAAAGAATGTGCTTAAGTAATTAATTTGATTAGTTCAACAAAAAGGAATATCTATATATAGAAAGCGGCGTGGACATGAAGGGTCTAGGAAAGGTCAAAATCCTCATTTTATGAGTGAACGGAGTGGAGTGGCTTGACTTGGCTCAATGTGGTCCGCTAGCTTACGGGCTGCTGATCAGTCTGTGGATGCGATGGTTTTCGGCATGATAGTGACAAGACGGTGGCGATGTACAAAATTATTAAAGTAAAAATTTATGAATGTGAACTGAGTTTTTCGTGTGATTAGTAGGGGAAAAATTGGTTTTGAGTGGGCTTAAAATGTGAAAATAATGTGTCGCTAATGTGTCAAACTTTTTTTAAAGAGGTCAAATGACCTCTTCCTTTGCTCTAGTGACAACCATTTACTTCGTCCCATTTTAATTATTTATATTGTTTTTTTTTTTTTTTTTTGTTCATTTGACAAAATGACAATCACTCCTCAATTTTCTGTTATGACTACATGTTAAAATGCATTTTAATCTTGTAATTACTCAAAATAATAAAGCATTGAATCTAAGTATACTTTTCCAGTACAAATATATAAATATTATTATAACATTCTTGACTTAAAATTATTATAATTAATTGTTCTCAAAAGATTGTCAATATACGGGGTGTTACGGAGTAGCATTTAATTTATGCTCTCAACCGCAACATTGACCAAAAGATATCCACACAAGTGACACACTATTGTCGAGCCAAAGTGAAGATAATCTTCCGACCATGCATAAGTTTGGTCAATTATTAATTAATAACATTTGGGCCACCCAAATTAATGTAAGGTTTGAAAATACATGTGCTCATAATTACTAGAGGACCGTCTAGGCTAGGGGTGTCACTTTTATCCGGAATTCGAATAATTCATCCGATTCAATCCGGTTTAGGTTAAATGGACATGATTATTTGGATTACGGATTGCTTATGTGATACCCGTCGAATTAGGACTAGTAATTAGTGCCTAATCAAGTTTTAATACATGTAATTAGTTCTGTGTTATGCTAATTTATATATCAATTATTATATATTATTGAATATATATACAATTATGCGATTCGACTGAATCGTACAAGTTTCAAAATCAAATGTAATTCGGTTCAATTAAATACGGACGTTGGTGAACAATTTTATTAAATAATATAACATTAATTAATAACGTATTTATATCAAGAATATTATTTCGATAATATTTCGTATTTATTTCGTATCGTGCAAATAAACGTCTACGCGATTAAAATATTTAACGCGCAAACTAATTGAAACCAAGTTAAGTTATAAATTGTTATAACTCAATAATTAAGTATTTAATAAAATATTTCAACAAAAATACCGAGTAATTAATTGTATTTTAAAACGTATATTTAAACGAATAAAATAATTATTTAACGTTTAAACGACCGGGAAAACGAACACCACACGGAACGCGTACACAGAAATTAAAGATGGAAACCCACACTCCGGTGGGTCCCACCGAAAAATCTGCCCAAGGGGGGGGGGGGGGGGGGGGTGGGAATGTCACACCCCTGATTTCATGATTTGCGGAAGCGATGATTTGGGTGTGACTAATCAAATATCAAAACACCAACATTACAAGTAAACGACTCTACATGAGACGTTTATAAATATATTACAAAAGTAGTACATAGTTTAGGTTTTAAGTTTACAATGTAGGTGAGTTCGCATAATTAGATTCCAAAGATTTTAATACATAACGTTTAACAAAATATAATGTAAGAAAATCTTCATATGTTTGTAGATGCATGCGACTCATACTAACTAATATATCCTGCGGGCCATCCTTACTGAGCAACCCTACTGTTGCTGTGTACCTGAGAATGCAACACTAAAAGGTCAGCTATAAAGCTGGTGAATCTCACAGGTTTAAAATAAACATTGATGTGATCAACATGATTATCCGACGATAATTAAACAATGTAAACCGAACAATGATAAGCAATATAACCGAACAATGATATAACCTATTAAGGTTTCCGAACCATGATGTAACCGATACAAATATTGCACTGAGCTATGATTCAAAGCATAACCCGATCTTTGCCTCCCGTTTTGGTGATACACCCGTAATAATTACTAAAGTGCCCGTTTTTAATCTTGGTTGTAGCTAGCAACCCGGACGGGGACGTCACTCCCATGATAGTACTATCCTTTAGTAATCGCGCCTTATTAAGTTAATGAATCATACACTGTTGAGGACTTTTACCGAATTAAAACACTCGTGCATATACCGTACAATGAAAATCATGACTGACAATGATAATCGAACAATGTAACCAATGTGATTAACCGAATTAAATAACAATGCAGATAACTTGAGTTAATACTAAATTAACTAACCAAATAACAGTGATCACGAAAACAATTTGTGTTGCATCTCCCCCAATTATTAAAACATGTAAACATTGAAAATGGGGCCGTGAGACTCACCTGAGTTACCGAGCAATGATTATCCGATAAGGAATGAACAGCCCGAAACCTCCAAATGCCCTAAGCATATAAGGTTATACACATGAGTGAATGTCTATTTAGATCATTCCCAAAATGTGTTCACTCAACCATTAAATGTCCATTTTATTCCGATTGTATGTTTTTGAAAGCGATTGAATTTGTATTTATAAGATTTGACGGCACGTTGGTGACGATTTATGATAATAATCCATGTATTATTATTTGTTCGATTATATTCTTATAAAGTATATTCCGTATTCTCCGTGTGTTTAAAATGTATACTTATCGAAGTATAGACATATGAGTATAACTTGCTTATCCGTACATTGTACCGTATGTATATATATATATATATATATATATATATATATATATATATATATATATATATATATATATATTGTCATTTTTATCCGGGTTCCACATTAAAATTACCAAAGTTCATTTCGGGTTAAATTCCTTAACGCTTTTTCAAATAGTTTTGTGTTTATCGTTTTGAGATTCATTTTTGTTGACTTGGTCAAACGGACTCGGTTTGACCCGAAACTTTTAGGGTAGCCTTAAATATGTTTCTAGGCCTCGGGAAAATTACCGTTATGTTTCGTGTTTGGCTCGAAGTGTCGGTTTTAACGTTTATACCAAAACAGCCCTTACGGCATTAGCTCTAGATTTTACTTCGGTTTTAAGTCTCGATTTCACTACCTTTTATTCCGAAACAAGTCTAACCAAAAATCACACTTAAGCATCTATGAGTCTAGAATCTATATAATTTTTCCCAATAACTTTAGGGCTTATCGTGTTAGCTAATAAAATTCCACAACAAAAGTATTCTATTTTCGGCCAGATTTTCCTACTACTCGCAAATCTCATTTTCTACTAAAATCTGTGAACATCTAGTCCAAGAGCTTAACACGAAATTTGTAGATAACTTCAATACGCAAATTTCTATATAAGATACATGTTCTAATTCAATGTGTACGATTTTATATGATTTAATTGGTGGGACTGTTTTTCAGAAACCGAAAACAGAAAACGTATAGGTGTGTAAAAACGTATTTTAACAATTATTTTGGACATTTTTTTTTAGTTGAGTGAGCTTACAATCATGATAATAAACTTAATACAAGTAAAACAAATGAAAGAGTTTAGATTTACCAAAGAAAATTACGATCTAAAGCCAAAACAAGTTAGATGTGCTCGGTTTGATGTTCTCCTTCTTTTCCTTCCTTTTTCTCCTTTGTTTACTTCAAGTTTTAGCTAGAATTAAGGTAGATAGTGTGGATGATGATGTAGGTAGTGTGGGTGCCGAGAGAGATTGAGAAAGAGTGAGAAAGTGATGGTAAAACAAATGATATCTTGCACATGTATGTATGTATTTTAATAAGTAAAAGAAATGAGACATGATCCATAAAATTAGGGGAGGGAATAAGTGGACTGATTTTTCAGTTGGGGTGGGGCCCAAGGGGTGTGGGTGTTGTCAAATTTTGTTCCCCTAGTTTTACGCTCCGTGCGGTGTTCGTTTCCCCGGTCGTTTCGTCATCCGTATAAACGTAAAACATTTTATATATAAGTTTTCGTAAACGATTTAAAACTCAACTTTTTGTATGTAAATATTTGTCCAAAATAATAACATTTGAATTGTTAAAATTATGGGTTGGTTCCATTTGGTTGTCAGTTGAATGTTACACGATTGTTTGATTAATGTGTCGTTTTAAATAAATGTATACTTTTGTTTTATATTATCAACATAATATAAGTTAATAAATAAAGTTATTAAATAATTTCGTATTATTTAATAAATGATTTCACCAACGTCCGTATTTGAGATTGTGCGTTCTTTTAGATTTGTTTGTACGTGATTATTAAATAATCCTTTAACGTTATATATATATATATATATATATATATATATATATATATATATATACATACATATATATTATCCGAATATTTTCGTTTTAGTACGTACCGAGTACGAATAATTAAGGTTTAAATCGGCAGCTAATTTTGGCCCTTTTTGACCGGGTGTCACAGGGAACCCCACCCTCTTCCTCATTTCTCACCATCTCCATCTCTCTCTCCTTCTCCATTTTCTCTCAAACCACAAACCACCACCACCTCCTAATTTCCTTAAAAACTACCACCAAACAACCTCAAATCTTCACACCCGTTTGGAAGAAAACGATCACGGAACAACGATCTACAACTTCAGCTTTTCGGAATTTTAAATCGCCATCGCGTAAGTTTCCGATAAAAACTCGAAACCTTTCGATTTGGTATATTTTCGCTTGTTTATTGTTTCTCCATGCTTAAAATGTCCTAAAATGGGTTGGGTAAAAGATTTGGACCGAACGGTGGCTGGAAAACACGTTTTCGACACAAATTCCGGCCATCAGACCGTAATGTCGCTTTTGGACCCAGACTTTATGCGACGTCAGCTACAACGTCGCAAAACCTCTCACGATGTCGCATGGTGCGACATCATCCTCAGCGTCGCATTAAATTGCCAACGTCGCACATAGCGACATCAACCCCTATGTCGCAAGAACCAACATCGTCGCACATAGCGACGTTACCCGTAAAGTCGCATTAAATTGCGAGTGTCACACCTAGCGACGCCAATATCAATTTCGCAGTCATGACCTGCGACATCATGCCTTACGTCGCACCCAAAGACGCAGGAGACAGAACCTCGAAAACAAAGATTTTACTAAGTGTCGAAACCTAAAATTTTATCACTTGATTTTACCCAAATTCAAATCCCAGATGCGTTTTTCACCAAAGCAATATAATAGAAATAAAAATTTTTCGAGCTGACTTGGACCCCGCCAGGGGTTGCCACCCTTGGAACCCCGCTAACCAGGGGCGCTGCCCCCGGACCCCCGTGACTTAGAGTTTGTAAATACATTTCACACCAAGTGTCAAACCTAACCGACTTCAAACCTTTATACGATACGACTTTACAAACATATTGGAATATACTTTTCAAATGTCACACTTCGGGATCAAAATAATAGTACGGAAATTATTAACACAAACAATCACCAACGGGCCGTACACGTTTTCAAATATACAATTCAATCAACCAGATCGTAGTAATCTGGATAAGTCGATCAACCAAATCATAGTAATTTGGACAATCAAACCAACCAATTCGGGGTAATTTGGACATTATAGTTGGGCAAACAACTACAAAGGTAGTCTTTTTAGATACCTATACAATTAATAACCATCGCGCGTATTTAACACCCTCAGGTTACAAGTTTCCGGACATCAATTCACAAGCTAATCAATTCAAGTTTACTTCAATAAACACTCAAGACTCAGGTGAGTCTCATGGCCCCTAATTTTACTGCTTTTCAATCAGGGGTGTGATTACATTGCTCGTTTTATTTACATGTTGAACGCAAGTACAAAGCAATCAAATACTACATGAGTTGTTTTCAACTAATCACTAAAGCCCTCTACAACATAGTCTGGTAATACATCTGTAACGTGAATGTTAGTATATGATATCATATAGGATTGACAATCCTCGTCCGGGTTAGCACGCACTAACTGGTCAAACGGACGTATTAGCATTTGGGAAGACGAGTGTAGATTAGGCACTCGTAGGAGGCACCTCAGTTGGGTTTCCTTAATTGGACCTGACACTCAAGTTAAGCTCAGACTATGTGCTCATGACTGTATAACTTTTATTTTGCTTAATTGCACTTTAAATTCAATTATAAATCTTGCGGTTCATACAATTATATATGTTGACATACAAACCTGTGAGCTCACCAGCGTTTCGCTGACCCATTTTAGCATGTATCACAGGTACACAGCAGTAGGTTGGACTGCCCACGCAGGAATCATTAGTTCGAGTCAGCATTCATACAATCAGAGATTTAAATTGCATTATTATATTTTGTATAAAGTAATTATGTAATGTAAATCTCTCAGGTTCAGGAACTGAGCTAATGTACACGTTATTTTGATGTAAACTTATGTTTTTATCTATATAAGTTCAAAACGACGCATATAGTGGTCGTTCATCATACCTTGTGTGCTTGATATGTAATTGTTCGCGCCCCGACCCGATTCGCTTCCGCAACCCGAATTTGGGGGTGCGACAGCTTAAACGGATTATGGATTACTTAAATGGATACACGGATAGGATTAAGGATCAAAATTAAATTGTTTGGATGTATCCGTATAATCCGAATAAGAATCAAATATTTAAATAATATTTTTTAATAATATATTAGATATTAATGTTATCCTAAAATGTTGTGTTATTTAAAATTATGTTATTATTTATGTAGAATTGGAAGAGACTGGTACTTCTAGTCAAAATTGGAGATAAATTTGCAAGTAACAGGTATAAACTTTCCATTTTAATTGTTATTACATATTGTATTTTACTACTTTGTGTAAGAAATAAACACATAAAGAGTTACTCGTACTATTTTTTCAGTTTTTGAAGAACGGAGGTCTGCCATTTTGGATGCTATGAACTTAAGAAAAGAAGATTTAATACTTTTTGGTTGTTTTGGGACTCCTCTTTTGGATTAGATTGATTGGAGGTGTATTTAATTTTGGAACTAGGAATATGTTTGGGATCAAATTGTATGTTAGAAGTTGGAATTGGAATTTGGATGTTATAATATGATATATCGTTTCATCTTATCTTATGTTTGTTTATATACTTGTTTTAAATGTAAATTTAGTCTTACTCGATATCACACATTCACACGTTCAA
The DNA here is from genome assembly GCA_949592205.1 of Helichrysum umbraculigerum. NCBI lineage: Eukaryota > Viridiplantae > Streptophyta > Magnoliopsida > Asterales > Asteraceae > Helichrysum > Helichrysum umbraculigerum. The sequence goes on along the minus strand of CATIUR010000003.1, from coordinate 133,367,468 downwards.
CTTGAGCTTATTCGGATGAAACCGTTTAATCCGAAAATTAATCCGAACCATTTAATCCATATCCGATTAATCCGTTTCTTATTTGGATTGGATTAAGGATGAACTTGAGATTGTCCAAAATCCGATTAATCCAATCTGAATAATCCGAAATTCGAACAATCCGTCCGAATAACACCCCTACTCTAGGCCATCTTCAACCATGTTTATTGATGAAGTAAAAAGAATATCTATTAAATATAGTAAATGTTATTTATAAAATTCGTATTGTATACTCAAAACCTTACTTCAAACAATTTGATATATACCAAATTAATTTATTCACATACAATAACAAAATTATCTAAGTCATCTAATTTATAAAGTAGTCAAATTAATAATAATAGAATAAATGATCGATAAATAACGACATATAATTACATTGTAACATAAAATAATTAAATTTTATTTATCAAACGTTTATAAACATACAATAATCAGATCGAATAAAAATTTCCAATATAAAGTTAACGTCATTCATGAATTTCTATTACGCTTTCATAGATGCTCAATGAGTTCATTTCGAAGTTCACAGTGAGATTCTTTGTTTCTAAATTGCCTATGCCGACCAACAAATTCCAGAAAAACTTACTTTGATCATCCTTGATTTAATTAATTTCAAAAATATTGTTATAGTTTTACCAATGTAGTGTTTTCATGTTATTTAGGCTAGAGTTATATTAGTCTCTTTCATTTTGTTTCATCGTACTTTCATGAATCATAATTTATAATTTATTACTAGTAATTATAACGTAATCTACTTAATGTTTACTTCCGTTTAACGTGGTTTTATTTGAAGGAATCCTATCTTGAATTAGTTGTGTTTTAATTTCATTTTTATCGTTATGAGTCCTTTATATGATAGTGACAGATGATGATGACGACGACGATGATGCTCTATGAGATAAAAATAAGGGCTTAGTCTTCCGAAATATACAACGTATCAAACTACGCACAAATCTCTATAGTATGCATCCACCTTTAAACGTCTCTATAGTGTGCACTAACTTGGAAAAACATATTATTATATGTAGTTTATCTGCTATAGTAGGTCAACCATTTCCACGTAACCGGTCATCACTTCCCATGATCTTCTCTGATCAATTTTCCGGCCATTTTCAACCAACCAATTTTTTGGCCACTTTTCAAGGCATCGAAGTTAAAACTCATAGCACTTCATCATATATTCATATCACATATTCACTGTTAGAAAATTTAGTAAAACCATGTGAGTTTTCACTAACTTTGGACACACAATTTTATATGTATCTGTAGTAAATATAAATACTCCCTCCGTCCCAGTTTTATTGTCCCCTTTTGACTTTTGGAGTCTTTCTTTGACAACTTTGACCTTAAATATTTTTATTTGTGTTATATAATATTTGATGCAAAATATATGAATGGATTGGGTTTTGAATATATTTTCATTGGTATAATTTGCATCAAGTATTATAAAACATAAACAAAAATATTCAAGGTCAAAGTTGTCAAAGAAAGACTCCAAAAGTCAAAAGGGGACAATAAAACTGGGATGGAGGGAGTATTTGTTTACGTATTTGTGTCCTCCTTGATGAGAGCTTCGATATGAGATATTATGTGTCTAAATCAGAGCTAATGTGAATGAGATATCGATTTACAAAGTTAGACATTTGATGTATAGTTTGGTGGGTTTGAGTTTGTTCCGCATCGGTGGGTGAATCAAACATAAAAGTACCAACCAAACCATAAATAGAGGTGTGTAGGCTCTATTATAGATACACAAAAAATCACAACCTTTTCATTAAAGGAGATGTTAGTACTCTCCGATGAAATCTTGGGCAGTGTTAGTCAAGTCCGGCAGTACTACTGCTTCGGCCGTTTTACCATGGGAAACAGACGACGTGAAGACGACGAAACTGTTTTAAGGGAACCGTGTCCAACACGGGCCTCGGTCTTTTTCAAGTAAGTTTGTCGAGCCTCGGTCTTCTTTAAGATAAGTTTTTTTTACTTATTTTCTTGTACTTATTTGAATTATTTAATTGTTTCGTTATATTTATTTATGTTTAGTTGTAGTAACTATACTAGAATTGCTACATATGTAATACGATTTATTATTCGATCGAGTTACATCTTGTAAATATGAATAAATTATATTTGGGTACAAAATATTTTACCTACAATCTTAAAACAGATTTAGAATTTTGATGATCAAAATTAAAAACTAAGTGGGACTACGATTTTGGTAAAACGGAATGTGTTAACGGAAAAAGAAGAAACAATTGGTATCATATGTGGTGTTAATCGGATGAAAGTTTTGGGGTATAATACTTTTGTAAATAAACCCACGGGCCACACCATGTTTATTATATATGAAAGTTTTGTAAAGTAGATAAACTAGACAGCAAATAAATTCTGAATATGCTTCTGGAAATTTTGAACAATATTCGTGAAGGATTGTTGAATTGATAAAATACTATTATAGGAGTATTTTGGTACAATATTCAAAATTGATACTCGTAATATACTAGCATATATAGGAGTATTTTGGTACAATATTCCTTTACCAGCTCCTTTCCCTAATAGAGATCTCCAGATTCATAGGCTGATATTTTTAACCTTGAATAATTTTGTATATAAAACATGCTAGATTTCATATTGTATTTTTTTTGGACAGCTGAAATTGATATTATATTAAAACAAGGCTATTTAGAACATAGCCAAAAGAGAGAAACATAAGAGGGCACAAAACAAAGGGGAAAAAACAACAACACCTAAACCTATGTAAATATACTTATCGGATTGCAACTCCAATCCACCCATGTAATTGACTGAATTTTGCATCTACTAGACACCCAAAGAAAAGATAAAACTTGAATCTCATCAATGATATTAGCCACCGATCATGCCACTCCTTTGAAGACTTTGTCGTTTCTCGACTTCCATATACACCAAATGGCAACCATAACAACCGCTTCAACTATGTTTGACACTTTGTCTGAAAATTGAACCTGATGAGGAACCAAAAACAGAGAACGACAACTTGACACACACATTAGTTGTGAGTCGAGGCTCCACCATCGCATCAATTTGATCCAAAGTTCTTTTGTAACCTCGCAATCCACAAAAATGTGATGTTCAGTTTCAATTGAGTTATCACATAGTGGACACAATAAAGAATGTAAATCTACACCCCTTTTGTCAAGATTAACGCGAATGGGAATTCTTTCATTCCAAATCCGCCATATAAGAATGTTCACTTTTATTGGAAGTAGTTTATTCCACGGGTGCGGTTGACCATCAGTAGGGAGAAATTTTGAATCCAACAGAACTCTTAAGGACTTGACTGTAAAAGAACCCGAGCTTTCCAAAGACCACCCCCAACGATCTCTGCCATCTACTAAACATTTTCCTTGGATGTCGAGCAATAAGGCATTCATCTCATCAAGTTCCCTGCCTCTTCTTATGTCACGCCTCCATGACCATTGAACAGGACCATCTAACGAAAAAGGCAGCCGTTGATTCAAAGACACGTTGAGGTCTAACTCTAGCGCAAAAAGCCTCGGGTATTTGAGATTTAATGGAGATGTACTAACCCAATAATCAAACCAAAATCGAGTAGCTTGACCGTTCCCAATCAATCTTTTGAACATTGAAAAAAGATCAATATTTGATATTTTTAGCTCCCATCCAACATTTACAATTGAGCTCCAAACTCCAGACCCACCGACTTTCTTAAGGCCACTTTCAAAATTAATCATACCACTCGATCCATGTAATGAAACAATTACACTTTTCCAGAGAGAGCAATCTTCGGATAAGAATCTCCACCACCATTTAGCCAACAAAGCAAGATTCCTAGCATGTAGACTTCCAATATTTAAGCCACCAAATTTAGAAGAGGAAATAACTTTATTCCAAGCAATCCATGAAATTTTTCTATCTTCCTCCAACCCTCCCCAAAAGAAACATCTACGAATCTTTTCTAAGTCTTTGAGCTCTTTCAAAGGAGCTTTGTATGAGGAGAAATAGTATAAAGGCAAACTTCCAAGAACCGCTTTTATTAAAGTTAGCCGACCCCCGAATAATAGAGATTTGGCCTTCCAAATTGAAAGTTTGGAATTAAATTTATCTATGATTGGAATCCAATTATGATATCTCGACATATTAGCACCAACCGGGAGACCCAAATAAGTAAATGGCAACGAAGTCGATTGACAAAAGAGATTACTCGCCATTCTATCAACTTCATTAAAAGATACACCAACGCCAATCAACTTACTTTTCACCAAATTTACTTTCAAACCGGATGCTAAATTGAAACATCTTAGAATACGCAGTAAGTTTTTTGCATTAGAAAGAGATCACTCGCCCATAAAAATAGAATCATCAGCATATTGGAAGTGTGTGATTGGAACATTATTGTTCGGTAACCACACTCCATGAAAAATATTCTTTTCCCTGGCCTCCAACATAGCAACATGAAGGCCTTCCGCGGCAATTAAAAAGAGAAATGGAGAAAGTGGATCTCCTTGTCTAACTCCCTTTTGGAGTTGAAATTCGAGAGTAGGCGACCCATTAACAAGAACCGAGGCACGTGCCGTATTTAGACAACCTTTTATCCAATTTCTCCAAACCACTCCAAAGCCCATTTGACTCATAATAGAAATCCAAAAAATTCCAATTTAATGAATCGAAAGCTTTTTCAAAATCAACTTTGAAAATCAACATCTTCTTATTTTTCTTTCTACTCCAATTGATTATTTCATTCAACATAAGAGATCAAGGATATATCTACCTTCAATATAAGCAGACTGAACATCACTTATAATTGAGGGAAGAACCTTTTTCAATCTCGAAGCTAAGATTTTTGCAATGACTTTATATTGGCTCCCAATAAGACTAATGGGTCTATAATCCCCTAGAGATATCGGATCACATACCTTAGGGATTAAAGAGACGAAAGATGAATTGCATCCCTTGCTGAAAGTTGCGTTCTTCTCAAAATGTTTGACATACTTCACTAGATCATTATGGATAATGTCCCAAAATTTCTTGTAGAAATCAAAAGAAAACCCATCCGGTCCCGGAGCTTTATCACTACCACAATCCCAAACCGCCTTTTTAATTTCATCAACTGAGAACGGAGTATCCAAGAAAGTTCTTTCATCAGCAGATAGAACTTTGTGATAGGTTTTTAGGACCCAAACAAGAACACGTATAACCCTAGTTATACCCCCACGAAAATAAACGGATTAAACAAAGCAATTAAGATAACGAGAATAGTAAACGAACACGAGAATATAACGTGGTTATATCCAATCTACTCGATTGGTTTAATCCACGGCCAACTAGAGAGAATTCTTATTATTTTTCGGAGGTGTTAGGGTTACAAATACAAGGGTTAAAATATATAGGAAACAATTAACTTCCTACGAAAGTAATGCAACCGACTCAAATGTTTTTTTGCCGACTCCAATATTCCAACTTTCCATATTTCCACATATATTCCCTCACGTGAGTCTTCTATCATTATTAATAACAAATAATAATATAACACTTATTATTACTTAATCTTCACATGATCCTAACAATCTCCCACTTGAAGATTAAATTAACCCAACTTCAGGAACCCGTAACTAAACGCCACTTTAATAGAACGCGTTCAAACTTATACCGCCGAAACTTATCGGGACACACCGCTCGACCTCGCCGGATCGGAAGACTTTCGATACCAGTTACCAGAACTCCACTATTAAACTGTGACCAAGAAATCTCTCTAGTTTATCGCCCTCTCATTAGTTCATGAGAAGACCGGTTGAAGCCCGGCACGACTCCAACACTCTCGTTACACTAGCAACCCATCCATACAGCCTTTCGTCTACACGATCTTTCTTTCCAACAAAGAGAAGACCACCCGGTAGAACAACCACGTGAATATAACCATCAAGGCAGCCGTGTGAAAGTACCTTCACACCCTTGATCATCCACTCCATCACTCTCGCTTTCACCGTTGGATCACCGACCACAAACATGCGCATGAATTTCGGCAAACACAACTTTCCCCAACGAGCCAACTCCCACTGTATGGAATCAACATCAAACGCGGCTCTCGGAAAAGTATCTTGCTCACCACCCTCGGTCAGTCGCAACCTAGTTGCCATTGGAGAAGATCTAACCCAAGACTTGAAAACTCTAGTAGTACCGAGATGACAAACTGTATCCATAGAAACCCCAAGGCTCCCACTCAACGCCAAGCTCCCACTAGTTTCAACTCTTACCGAAATCCCACTCGTTCCAGACCTCTCAAAAATCTCGTGAAGCTCAAGTCGACTAGGAATTTCAACACCTACCTCACCACCTAGCCATTCCTCATTCGGAATCTCAACCATATACAAGGTTCCCCGTTTATAACCGCGAGCAATTACCAAACTACCCTTGATATCCTTCCACTGTTGGTCGCCAAACCTAATGTGGTACCGTTCATCATCCAACTGCCCAATCGAAATCAACCGCTTCTTGAGCTTGGGAATGAACCTCACATTATTGACGACCCAATCCTTACCAAGGTGATTTTTGAGGACAACATCCCCAATACCCGCAACTTTAAGTTTCCTTCCATTCGCAAGACGAACCCTACCGGAATGAAACCTAAAATTCGTCATCTCTTCCATGCACGGGATCGCATGAAAAGATGAACCCGAATCCAAAACCCAGGATTCCACAAGATTCTCCTCACAGCACAACAACGCATCTTCAGTCGTATCAACCGCCGTATTAACACTCGGTTTACCATTTGGACATTGATACCTAAAGTGCCCCAGTTGCTTACAATTCCAACACGTGACGTTCCTATTCTCCGATGGCTCCCTCCGCTATCTAGATCTACTTTTACTACGCCCCCTGCTAGTCACACTTAAAGCTGATGAACCCGAATACTCACCGGAATCTTTTCTTCTAATTCCCTCATCGAGTATCAAATCACGGATCCCCTCAAAAGTCAACTTAGTAGTTCCGGATGAACCACTAACAGCTGTAACCATTCCAGACCAACTTTCGGGCAACGAAGATAATAAGAAAAGTGCCTCCAACTCACCTTCAAACGTAACCCCTACAGATCTTAACCTAGTCAAGATCGAGTTAAACTCGTTCACATGATCCGTCGGCGATGCACCTTCACCCATCTTCGCGTTCACCAACTGCCGAATCAAGAAAACCTTATTGAGAGCCGAGGGTTTCTCATACATGTAAGACAACGCCGTTAACAAACCCGCAGTCGTGGTTTCCCCCTCAATATTGTAGGCGACATTCTTGGCCAGAGAAAGTCGAACTACTCCAAGTGCCTGACGATCTAACAAAGCCCAGTCGGCATCACTCATACTTTCAGGTTTAGTACCCGACAACGGTTGGTGTAACTTCTTCTCATACAAAACGTCTTCGATTTGCATCTTCCAAAACCCAAAATCGCTGCCATCAAACTTACTAATCCTAATCTCGCCTTTATCCGCCATTGTTCCCAAACTCAAAAAACACGAGCTCTGATACCACTTTGATAGGTTTTTAGGACCCAAACAAGAACACGTATAACCCTAGTTATACCCCACGACAATAAACGGATTAAACAAAGCAATTAAGATAACGAGAATAGTAAACGAACACGAGAATATAACATGGTTATATCCAATCTACTCGATTGGTTTAATCCACGGCCAACTAGAGAGAATTCTTATTATTTTTCGGAGGTGTTAGGGTTACAAATACAAGGGTTAAAATATATAGGAAACAATTAACTTCCTACGAAAGTAATGCAACCGACTCAAACGTTTTTTTGCCAACTCCAATATTCCAACTTTCCATATTTCCACATATATTCCCTCACGTGAGTCTTCTATCATTATTAATAACAAATAATAATATAACACTTATTATTACTTAATCTTCACATGATCCTAACACTTTGAACTTGCAACTAACGAAAGTCGGTCTAATAACCAATTCCTCCTTCAACTTAGCTGATAAGTATTTAAATACTTCCTCTTTTATCTTCAACGGCTGTGTAACCCAAACACCATCTATGTCAATCCCGTTTAAACGATTAAACTTGTATTTGTTGTTAATATACCCATGAAATTTTTTTGAATTTTCATCTCCCTCCTTTGCCCAGTTAACCTTAGCTTTTTGACTCAAGTCTTTAAGCCTAAGTTGCTCGATCTCTTTTATCTTGGACTTCAAGGTACAACGATCCCATTTCTCCACATCAGTAAGATCTGCATATTCAGCTTTTAGATCATAATCGTCACTCTTTTTCTTCAAAAGTAAGAGATTATTGTTGCAGTTATTCCCTTCAACTCTTCTCCAATCTTTGATGGCATTTTTAACTTCTTTTAACCTTTTCATGAAACAAACATCCAACTGCTGAAAATTAACAGATTGTTCCCAAGCTTTCAACACGATTGGCCGAATATCTTTATGCATAGACCATGAATTGTAATACTTAAACGGCGTCGGGCCAAAGTCTGAGGACGAAACAGAAAGAAGTAATGGACAATGATCCGATAAATCCCTCGGTAGAGCGGTAACATGAGCATCAGGCCAAATGGTACTAAAAGAAGAGGAGACTAAAATTCTATCTATCTTGCTGAGTTTTGATCCTTCATCATTGATATAAGAAAACTTTCTTCCTCCAAGTGGAAAATCATGGAGGTTTGCCAAATGAATAAACGAGTTGAATTTGTGAGCATCTCTAACACAAAATTTGGAACCACGTCTTTCATATGGCGTCCTGACTTCGTTAAAATCACCCAGAAAAATCCAAACTCCATTCATTGAACGTTTGAGATTATATAAATTATCCCACAATAAAGCTTTAAGACTGCTCTCTTGTGGGGCATATATATTTACCAAAAAGAAAGAGTCAATTTGGCCTTTCCAATTACCAATGATTACTAGATAACCATCACCTTTAATTATACCAGTTTTCGTGAAGCACTGGGGATTCCAAATGCTGATAATACCACTAGACTTGCCATTGGCATTAATAAAATCAAATTCGAAGTCATGCCGGCCCCAAACAGATGAAATAGGCAACTTTATAATATCCATTAACATTGATTCTTGTAATCCCAAAAAGTGGACTTTATATTCTGTCACACCCTGCCAAACGGTAATCTACGATTAATGTGAGTAGTTTGCGGAAGCTGATAATGTGACGGGGCGTGAGCAGTTATTCTCGAAACCCAAAAGACGTACATTCATTATCAGAGCATATGATTATCACAAACATAATGTATTAAGATGCCAAGTTTAAAAGTTATTACAAAAGATTACAACTTAGAAAGTTATAATAGTAAAAGCATAGTCTGAAAACATTTGTTTTATTTATTACACACATTAAAAGTAGACTTCATAAGTATGACTGCAATGTTTGCAGTGATACAAAAGAAATCTCAAAAGTCACACACACAATATGGCATCCTAATAAATCCAGGGTAGTCCATCCTGAAATGCATGCAGTTCTTACGTACGTTGCTAATTCCCTGAAAAACATAGAGAAAACGTCAACAAAATTGTTGAGTGAATTCACAGGTTTGTATAAGTTGTGTCATAAACTAACTCGTTTATACATTGTTGAATAGTTGTAGTATAGGAAACACAAGTTTCACCAATTTAGGAAAAACATTTCCTTATAGTAACAGTTTGTAAGAAACACAAGTTATTTCAAATGTAAATAACATTTCCAAATCATAGTAGTAGTTTGTTTCGTAGGAAACACAGGTTAATCTAACTAAAGATCAACATTTCCAAAATAGTTGTCGTAGGAAACACAGGTTAATCTAACTAAAGATCAACATTTCCAAAATAGTTGTAGTAGGGACTTACTTTCTAAATAATAGTTTTGTGGGAATACTTAGACTGTGATCCCTCGGGAGGTGAGCTAAACCTCGCGAGTTAAAGTAACGCGACCTAACCCTATAACCAAACCACGACCAATCAATATGTTGTTTGCCTAACGGACATGTAAGTATACGCTCCAAAATTGTGGGAGGGTTGTCACGGCGAAATTACTATCCGTACACTGAGTGGCTAGAGTCACCTAGCTAATGGTTACAGTCTGCATAACATAAGGACTTTTATGCACACATTGTAAGTCTGGATCCGTACTAGGATTCGTTGTCTAGTTCCCAAAATAGTGTGAAATGTTATTTCAATAATCATACATTTGTATAAAAGCAGTAAAGCATTTATATAATTTGCTGCATGTGTTCGCATGCAGTTTCTATGTTTGTCACCCCTATTTTCAAAAGCATAAAACATTTAAAAGAGGGGCTGTGAACTCACAGTAGTTTGCTCGGTGTGAATGCTAGCAGTAAACGATGTCGCCCAAGGTATGTTAACCTATGTACAATAAATGTATTAACATAAGTATTTGACAGTTTGTCAAATTATATTAATTATCTAATTCTTTTGAAGAAATTATTGATTTCTTAAATTGTATTAGTCGTTGGTGACGATTTTCATAAGTTCGTTTGTTATTGTTAACAATTATTGATTATGTTTCATATATATATATATATATATATATATATATATATATATATATATAAGGTTATCGTTTGTTAAGTTATATATATATGTGAATTAGTCATTATATTTATATATTTATAAATATATTATTGTTTCAGTCAATAAATTTTACTCAAATTTATTTAGTCCATTTTTATATCCAACACATTTATTTGACCCAAAATGTTCACGTACTTTTGGTTATATTGTTCGTATTAAATATTTTTATGTTTAGCATTTGTAAAAAAAAAACTAAAATAAAAATATAAAGAGAAAAACATGTTTCAATTAGGATTTGATCTTGTGACCTATAGTTTCAACCAAGTAACTTAACCATTTAGGCTAACACCCATTTTGTTAAATATTGCTTGGTATATATATATAATAAGAATTTATAAAAAAAATATATAAAGAAAACAGAGGGGACTCAAACCAATGACCTTTGGACACCAAATACATGCCCCAAACCACTAGGCTGTTACCTTGTTTTGGTTTTTAAATTGCATATATATTCTTTATATGATATTAATGAGTTGTTGATCAAAATATTGGAATAAAAAGGAAGGGTCACGGGGCTCGAACCCTTGACCTTGAGATCCTAAACCATGCGCTTAACCATCCCATCTACTTGTTATCCTGGTTTTAAATTTCCAAAATTATTATTTATATTAACTTTGCAATGTTTGTCTTGTTATTTCTTCACAGACTCTCGATCAAATGCAAACATCAAACAGTTTTAACTCTTTAATCTCGACATACATATCAATATAATCTTCATGTTTATCAATTTCTTATGACATATATATATATATATATATATATATATATATATATATATATATATATATATATATATATATATATATATATATGCATGTATATGTAGGTATATATATATACTCTTGCTTTCTTTGTTATGGTTAGTTTCATATGTATATGTATATATATACACCTTCGGCCGTGTATATATATGTATATCTACTGTCGTGATTTTGCTAGCATATATACATAAACAAGTTTACATGTATTGCGTTTATATAAACTCGAAGATACATATATATATACATGAAGATTTGAGATAAGAATCCTCACAGTGAGATGATACGAGGTTGATGATGAATACGTTGATGATTCAATGATGATGGTGATGAATACTTGAAATGATCCTTACTTCTTCATGTTATTGTTGTTGATGTTTGTGTTGTGTGATTTGAATGAGCCGAGAGAAAGTTAGAGAATGGAAAGTTTAAGATGATGATAATGGATGAATATGAATTGTAGAAGATGAATTCTGTGTTCCAAAATTATAATGATTAAATATGTTAGTGCGATTAGAAGAAATTCCAAGTTGTTTAGTGAACAATAATTGAATTGATAGTGTAGTATTAATAAACTAAAAGCAACGATATGATCTTCATTATGTTTGCCAGTTTAAAAAGAAATATTATTCAATTTATAGTATATTGTTTTATTAATATATTAGGTTTTTAACCCGTTAATTTCAGATACGGGTATAATTTGTGCAATATAAAATTTAAGATTTTATATTTTCATTTTGTAGATGTTCTCCAGTTTCGTTATTTAAATTTAGAATAATGAAGTTTTCATTATTTTTGACAGTTGTACAGTTGGTCCATTTTAAACATTCTGCGTGACCAAAATGTATCTAAAACGCAATATTATTCCGTTTTAAAAATTTTCTCATATATTATTTTTGTTAAATGATATTTCGATATGGTTTTGAGACATTTTCTGAGATGTTTTTCGGACACATATTTCGCTAACCTTTACTTATTATTTATGTAATTATAATAATTACAACTTTTGTAATACTATTTGTATTATTATTTTGGGCTTTGCTAGACTTATTTCACATCCAAAGTTTTTGTTAAAATTTTTGTAGGGAAATTAGCGTAAGAAATGCACATGCTTAAGTATAAATATACCTAATTTTGCGAATTGTCACATTCTCCCCCCGTTAAAGAAATCTCGTCCCGAGATTTAAGTCGAGTCGTGAGTCTCAGTTACATGTTCAAATAGGTGAGGATATTTCTTTCGTATTTCATCCTCGCGTTCTCATGTAGACTCTGGTCCGCGTTTCGAGTTCCGTCGAATCTTAACGAGTTTGATTCGATTGCGTCGAAGTTTATGTGTTTTTCGATCGATTATTTCTATGGGTTCCTCCACAAAATTGAGTTTTGCGTCAATAAAAACTTCTTCAGAAGGAATGATTTGTGTCTCGTCCGATAGACACTTTTTGAGGTTACTAATGTGAAAAGTGTCGTGAATGCTACTAAGCTCTTGCGGTAGTTTAAGCTTATAGGCGACAGGACCAATCCTCGCAAGGATTTCGAAAGGTCCGATATAACGCGGATTCAGTTTCCCTCGTTTTCCAAATCGTACTATTCCCTTCCAAGGTGAAACTTTGAGTAATACTTTGTCACCTACTTGAAACTCCAAAGGTTTCCGTCTATTGTCAGCATAACTCTTTTGTCTGTCTCGTGCTGCTTTCAATCGATTAAGTACTTGAGAAATCTTGTCTGTTGTTTCTTGAATTAATTCAGGGCCTGATAATTGTCTGTCATCTATTTCTGCCCAACAAAGTGGTGATCGGCATTTGCGTCCGTACAACGCTTCAAATGGAGCCATTTGTATGCTAGTGTGATAACTATTGTTGTAAGAAAATTCTGCTAAAGGTAAGTGAGTATCCCAATTACCTCCAAAGTCTATCACACATGCTCGCAGCAAGTCCTCAAGCGTTTGTATCATTCTCTCACTTTGACCGTCAGTTTGAGGATGGTAGGCAGTACTCATATCTAGTCGAGTACCCAGTGCCCGTTGAAGCGATTGCCAAAAACGAGATGTAAATCTGCTATCTCTATCGGAGATAATAGATAATGGCACACCATGTCTAGAAACGATCTCTTTCAGATAGATTCTAGTTAGCTTTTCCATCTTGTCTGATTCCTTGATGGCTAGGAAATGGGCTGATTTCGTCAGTCGGTCGACAATCACCCATATAGTATCCGCTCCGGATGATGTTTTGGGTAACTTCGTGATAAAGTCCATAGTAATCTGTTCCCATTTCCATTGTGGCATTTCAGGTTGTTGCAAAAGTCCTGAAGGTTTTTGGTATTCAACCTTAACTTTCGCACAAGTCAGGCATTTACTAACATAAATTGCAATATCTCGTTTCATGCAAGGCCACCAATAGAAACCCTTCAAATCGTGGTACATTTTATCTGCACCAGGATGAATCGAATAGTTGGACTTATGAGCTTCATTCAATATTAGAGTACGCAACTCTTCTACACATGGAATCCAAATTCTGTTCATAAAGTACAACACTCCATTGTCTTTAGTTTCAAGTTGTTTTTCCATCCCTTTTAAGGATTCATCTTTCAAATGTTCCGGAGTGAAGGTAATTTGTTGCGCGTCTCGAATTTGTGAAATGAGATTCGAGTGAATAGTCAATCCCAAAGCTCAAACTCTGCGCGGTTTAATTCGTTCCTTACAACTCAAGGCATCCGCTACTACATTAGCTTTGCCCGGATGATACTTGATTTCACAGTCGTAATCGTTCAATAGTTCGACCCAACGTCGTTGTCGCATGTTAAGTTCCTTCTGATCAAATATATGTTGAAGGATTTTATGATCAGTGTAAATTGTACACTTGGTACCGTACAGATAATGTCTCCAAATCTTGAGTGCAAAAATAACTGCTCCCAACTCCAAGTCGTGAGTAGTATAGTTTTTCTCGTGCACTTTCAGTTGACGTGATGCATAAGCAATGACCTTATCATTTTGCATCAGTACGCAACCTAATCCCTGATGTGAAGCATCACAGTAGACAACAAAGTTATCTACTCCTTCTGGCAATGATAAGATAGGTGCAGTGCTCAGTTTCTGTTTAAGCAATTGGAAAGCGTTTTCTTGTTTTTCACCCCACTCAAATTTCTTGTCTTTTTGAGTTAGGGTGGTGAGAGGTAAGGCTATTTTTGAAAAATTTTCGATAAATCTACGGTAATAGCCGGCTAATCCAAGGAATTGTCATATTTCGGTGGGAGTTTTCGGTGCTTCCCAGTTTTTGATTGCCTCAATTTTTGATGGGTCCACATGAATTCCTTTATCATTTATCAGATGACCAAGGAAATGAACCTCTCGCATCCAAAATTCACATTTAGAGAATTTTGCATAAAGCTTCTCCTTCTCAAGTAGTTGTAGGACAAGTTTCAAGTGTCGTTCATGATCCTCTTTCGTTTGCGAGTATATTAAAATGTCATCAATGAACACTATAACAAACTTATCGAGATAAGGTTTACATACTCTGTTCATTAGATCCATGAACACTGCTGGTGCGTTAGTTAGCCCAAACGGCATAACTAGGAACTCGTAATGACCGTAACGAGTCCTAAACGCAGTCTTAGGTACATCCTCCTCTCGTACCTTCAGTTGGTGGTATCCAGATCGCAGGTCGATCTTCGAGTAATAACTTGACCCTTACAGCTGGTCAAACAAGTCAACGATGCGTGGTAACGGATATCGGTTCTTGATAGTTACTTTGTTAAGTTCCCGATAATCGATACACATTCTCATTGATCCATCCTTCTTCTTTACAAAAAGAACTGGAGCTCCCCATGGCGAAAAGCTCGATCGAATGAATCCTAAATCCAATAGTTCTTGTAACTGTGCAGACAGCTCCTGCATTTCAGATGGAGCTAGATGATATGGTGCATGTGCAATAGGTGCAGCTCCAGGTACCAAATCGATATGAAACTCGACCTGTCGTGGGGGTGGCAATCCTGGTAATTCGTCAGGAAACACTCCCGGGTAGTCACGTACAATAGGTATATCATCTATATGTCGCTCCTTGGGTTTCTTCTCAACAACATGTACCAAGAACGCTTGGTACCCCTTTCGTAAGTACTTACTTGCCTTCATGTTCGTAATTGTCTTCACTGCACGATTATTCTTTTCTCCTTGTACTATCAACATTTCTCCCGTAGGTAATGGTAGAAGTATAACGTTTTCATAACAGATGATCTCCGCACGGTTTGGTGACAACCAATCCATACCAACCACAATATCGAAGCTCCCTAGTTCTACCGGTAGTAAGTCTATTTTGAAAGGATGACCCTCCAACATTAAGGTACATCCTGGTACTATTTCTCCTGATTCAATCAACTTACCATCGGCTAGCTCTACAGTGTATTTGTTATCTAGTTTAAGGGATTCGATCTCTAATAGTGGTCTAAACTCAGTGGACACAAAACTTAAATCAGCACCAGAATCAAACAACACAGAAGAAAAATGGTTGTTTACTAGAAACGTACCAGTGACTGTGTTTGGATCCTGACGTGCTTCTGGCGCTCCTATCACGAACGCACGTCCATGAGCTGGTTGGTTGTTGTTGTTGACTCGGTTGTTGTTGTTACCACGGTTATTATCATTGTTGTTGCGGTTGTTGGAATTGTTGTTGTTGCGATTCCGATTATTCTGATTGTTGTTGTTGTTGAAGTTTTGGTTGTTAAGTTTGAGCCATCGGTTCCGATAGTGTCTCATATCACCACATTCAAAACAACCCTGATTCTGACGTTCATTGTTTGCACGAGGGGGAGGGTTGATCCTACAGAATTGGGTCTTGTGACCCCATCCCTTGCAGTTGTTACATAATATACACTCACCCTCGTGGTGCCTACTACACTTATTACACTTGGGTTTATTGCCCAAGTATGACTTAGGTTCCATAGTAGTGGCAGCATAAGACTTTAGATTCTCCAAATTCTTCTTGCTTGTTTGACCTTGACGGTCACTTCCTCCGCCGTTCCACTTACGATTCGTACCTCCAGAACTACCAGCATCAGTATTACTTGGTTCACCTTTTCCTAATGCAGCCTTCTTGATCAAAGTTCCCATCCTGACCGCATCATCGGTCAGACTTTGTGCCAAATTAACTGCACTTCTGAAAGTATCCGGTTTAGATGATGTTACCATGCTCCGGATTTGTGGTGCTAAACCCCAAATGTATCGCTCAATGCGTTTGGTTTCGGGAGTCACCATGTGTGGCACTAAACGTGCTAACTCTTGAAACCTGGTGGTATACCCTGTGACATCAGCTCCTGTCATCTTGATATTCCACAACTCAGTCTCAATCTTTTGTAGTTCGCTGCGGGGACAAAACTCTTCCAACACCAAAATTTTCAATTCTTCCCATGACAAAGCATATGCTGCTGGTCGCCTAAGGGTTTGAACTTGAGCATTCCACCATGTCAATGCCTTATCAGCCAAGGTACAGGTGGCATATTTCACCCTAGTGCCAGGTGAATAGTTGCTAATGTCAAGTACTGACTCCATCTTTTCAATCCAATGCACAATTCCAATAGCACCTTCGGTACCACGAAAAGTGCTCGGTTTACAAGCCAAGAACGTCTTGTAAGAACATCCTCGCTGGCCATCTTCAGGATTCACATCAGTATTAACTGGGTCAGTATTTCGGCTACCACTTCCCCTGTCATTGCGAGTTGCTTCGTACTGAGCAATGGCTGTAGCTACATGTCGGTTAATTGTCTCTTCCATTGTCTCAGCAGCGGCAGGAGGAGTAGTTTCTCTCTCACTATTTCTGGTACTTCTACGTTTGGGTGGCATGATTCCGTTCTATCACACACAAATAAACACTAGTCAACATCTAATATACCAAACACTGATAATAAACCAATCCAATCTTATATTACCTCTTCAATCAAACCGTTTTTACAATTTTTATTCAATACACAATGAAATCTCTCAAACCAAACAAAAGCATTACACACAATGTGATGGGACTTTCTATATGCCCATCAGTTGACAATCTTCAAACCAATACAAAGTATACACAAACCACCGTACATAAGTCTAACTGGAATAGGGAAAGTACAACCCTACAGCCGTCATCAACACGGTCATCATCAAACTAACTCCAGCTATGACTCCCGCTACGGTTGCACGTCTCTCTAACATGGTCACATGTGCTCGTGTAGCATCAGCTGACACTCTATCTACAATCGTATGAGTCTCAACAGAACCAAGACGTCCATAGATAGAGGTCACATCCCCATTCAGACGGGATGCATCGTTCTGCAACTCTCTAATATTTCTTCGAGTACCTTGATGCATCTCAAGAATAGTGCCGGTCACAGCTACTAAAGTAGGGATGGTGATCTCCAAAGGCTCACCGGTCAGTGATAGGGATGATGGTGCATGTGAGGACTCTCCAATCTCATAAGTAGATGGAATTTCCTCTAGTGATCTCCACCGTCTCAGTATGTGAGGCATCCAATCTAAATGAGTAGGTCTAAGCCTCTTAGGTGGTGGCTCTTCAGGTGAAGTTTTTGTCTCAGTCATCGGTGCCTTATCTCGTGGCGCAAGTGGTCCTATAGGAAAATCTCTAACACACATCCTAGGTGTCATTCTTAGTATAGGTCCGCGAGAAGTTTTGGCGAACGGTTGGCGAATACTAGTAATAGTAGAAGGTACAGTGGCAGGAGGGGCCACATATACTGTGGGCGGTGCTTCCTGCTCATTATTAGTGTCTGCCATAGGGTGACCAGATGGGCTCCCATGTGCTGAAGTATCACCGCTCGAATCGCTACACTCTGTCGGCTCCTCGTCTGAGTCGTAAAGGTATATCGGATTTTGTCTCGACAAGCTGAAGCAAAAGAAATCGTGTGTGACGTGTCATGTGTATGCAAATGAATGAATGTATGAATGCAAAAGTGTTCTAGCCAAGGCTATAGTCTAGGTCTCTAAGGTTTCAAGTCACTTAAAGATTTCTAGTTCGCTATAACCAATGGCTCTGATACCAAGTCTGTCACACCCCGCCAAACGGTAATATACGATTAATGTGAGTAGTTTGCGGAAGCTGATAATGTGACGGGGCGTGAGCAGTTATTCTCGAAACCCAAAATACGTACATTCATTATCAGAGCATATGATTATCACAAACATAATGTATTAAGATGCCAAGTTTAAAAGTTATTACAAAAGATTACAACTTAGAAAGTTGTAATAGTAAAAGCATAGTCTGAAAACATTTGTTTTATTTATTACACACATTAAAAGTAGACTTCATAAGTATGACTGCAATGTTTGCAGTGATACAAAAGAAATCTCAAAAGTCACACACACAATATGGCATCCTAATAAATCCAGGGTAGTCCATCCTGAAATGCATGCAGTTCTTACATACGTTGCTAATTCCCTGAAAAACATAGAGAAAACGTCAACAAAATTGTTGAGTGAATTCACAGGTTTGTATAAGTTGTGTCATAAACTAACTCGTTTATACATTGTTGAATAGTTGTAGTATAGGAAACACAAGTTTCACCAATTTAGGAAAAACATTTCCTTATAGTAACAGTTTGTAAGAAACACAAGTTATTTCAAATGTAAATAACATTTCCAAATCATAGTAGTAGTTTGTTTCGTAGGAAACACAGGTTAATCTAACTAAAGATCAACATTTCCAAAATAGTTGTCGTAGGAAATACAGGTTAATCTAACTAAAGATCAACATTTCCAAAATAGTTGTAGTAGGAACTTACTTCCTAAATAATAGTTTTGTGGGAATACTTAGACTGTGATCCCTCGGGAGGTGAGCTAAACCTCGCGAGTTAAAGTAACGTGACCTAACCCTATAACCAAACCACGACCAATCAATATGTTGTTTTCCTAACGGACATGTAAGTATACACTCCAAAACTGTGGGAGGGTCGTCACGGCGATAGTACTATCCGTACACTCAGTGGCTAGAGTCACCTAGCTAATGGTTACAGTCTGCATAACATAAGGGCTTTTATGCACACATTGTAAGTCTGGATCCGTACTAGGATTCGTTGTCTAGTTCCCAAAATAGTGTGAAAATGTTATTTCAATAATCATACATTTTTATAAAAGCAGTAAAACATTTATATAATTTGCTGCATGTGTTCGCATGCAGTTTCTATGTTTGTCACCCCTATTTTCAAAAGCATAAAACATTTAAAAGAGGGGCTGTGAACTCACAGTAGTTTGCTCGGTGTGAATGCTAGCAGTAAACGATGTCGCCCAAGGTATGTTAACCTATGTACAATAAATGTATTAACATAAGTATTTGACAGTTTGTCAAATTATATTAATTATCTAATTCTTTTGAAGAAATTATTGATTTCTTAAATTGTATTAGTCGTTGGTGACGATTTTCATAAGTTCGTTTGTTATTGTTAACAATTATTGATTATGTTTCATATATATATATATATATATATATATATATATATATATATATATATATATATATATATAAGGTTATCGTTTGTTAAGTTATATATATATGTGAATTAGTCGTTATATTTATATATTTATAAATATATTATTGTTTCAGTCAATAAATTTTACTCAAATTTATTTAGTCCATTTTTATATCCAACACATTTATTTGACCCAAAATGTTCACGTACTTTTGGTTATATTGTTCGTATTAAATATTTTTATGTTTAGCATTTGTAAAAAAAAAACTAAAATAAAAATATAAAGAGAAAAACATGTTTCAATTAGGATTTGATCTTGTGACCTATAGTTTCAACCAAGTAACTTAACCATTTAGGCTAACACCCATTTTGTTAAATATTGCTTGGTATATATATATAATAAGAATTTATAAAAAAAATATATAAAGAAAACAGGTCAGAGGGGACTCAAACCCATGACCTTTGGACACCAAATACATGCCCCAAACCACTAGGCTGTTACCTTGTTTTGGTTTTTAAATTGCATATATATTCTTTATATGATATTAATGAGTTGTTGATCAAAATATTGGAATAAAAAGGAAGGGTCACGGGGCTCGAACCCTTGATCTTGAGATCCTAAACCATGCGCTTAACCATCCCATCTACTTGTTATCCTGGTTTTAAATTTCCAAAATTATTATTTATATTAACTTTGCAATGTTTGTCTTGTTATTTCTTCACAGACTCTCGATCAAATGCAAACATCAAACAGTTTTAACTCTTTAATCTCGACATACATATCAATATAATCTTCATGTTTATCAATTTCTTATGACATATATATATATATATATATATATATATATATATATATATATATATATATATATATATATATATATATATATATATATATACATATATACATATATATATATATATATACATATATATATATATATATATATATATGCATGTATATGTAGGTATATATATATACTCTTGCTTTCTTTGTTATGGTTAGTTTCATATGTATATGTATATGTATATATATACACCTTCGGCCGTGTATATATATGTATATCTACAGTCGTGATTTTGCTAGCATATATACATAAACAAGTTTACATGTATTGCGTTTATATAAACTCGAAGATACATATATATATACATGAAGATTTGAGATAAGAGTCCTCACAGTGAGATGATACGAGGTTGATGATGAATACGTTGATGATTCAATGATGATGGTGATGAATACTTGAAATGATCCTTACTTCTTCATGTTATTGTTGTTGATGTTTGTGTTGTGTGATTTGAATGAGCCGAGAGAAAGCTAGAGAATGTAAAGTTTAAGATGATGATAATGGATGAATATGAATTGTAGAAGATGAATTCTGTGTTCCAAAATTATAATGATTAAATATGTTAGTGCGATTAGAAGAAATTCCAAGTTGTTTAGTGAACAATAATTGAATTGATAGTGTAGTATTAATAAACTAAAAGCAACGATATGATCTTCATTATGTTTGCCAGTTTAAAAAGAAATATTATTCAATTTATAGTATATTGTTTTATTAATATATTAGGTTTTTAACCCGTTAATTCAGATACGGGTATAATTTGTGCGATATAAAATTTAAGATTTTATATTTTCATTTTGTTGATGTTCTCCAGTTTCGTTATTTAAATTTAGAATAATGAAGTTTTCATTATTTTTGACAGTTGTACAGTTGGTCTATTTTAAACATTCTGCGTGACCAAAATGTATCTAAAACGCAATATTATTCCGTTTTAAAAATTTTCTGAGCTTAAAAGTTATACAATTAAGCAAGATAAAAGTTATACAATCCATGAGCACATAGTCTGAGCTTAACTTGAGCGCTAGGTCCAATTAAGGAAACCTAACTGGATTGCCTCCTACGAGTGTCTAATCCACACTCGTCTTCCCAAATGCTAATACATCCGTTTGACCGGTTAGTGCGTGCTAACCCGGATGAGGATTGTCAATCCCATATGATATCATATACTAACATTCACGCTAAAATATTAGAGACTATGCTAACATTCACGCTATCATATGATATCTTGCGACACAAGGATACGACACAAGGATTGTGTCGCATCAGATAAGATATGCTAATTTAATAGTGACATAGTGGTTGTGTCATATAGAAATACGACATAATTTGCGACACAGTATACGACACAATATTGTGTCGCATGTGTTACGACACTAAAGATTTGGTACGACACAAGATGCGACATAAGGGCTTTTATGCGACATAACAGGCAAAATACGACACTACATGCGACACAAGGCTTGTGTCGCATTGAAGAACACCAGCCCAGAAAGTCCGGCTGTCAAGATTTTTCCGGCCAAAAACCCAATTCAAACCCGTTTTTAAGCTATAAAATCGTGTTTTCTTCATATATTTGGACATATACATGTTATATAATTCATAAACATGTAAAAACAAGTTAAAACGAGAGGTTTCGAGAATTTGTCGGAAACTTACGCGGTGTCGGTTTGAAAATCCGAAAAGATGAAAGTGTAGATCGCGTTGAGGTGGTCCCTTTTCCGTAATTATTTTGATGATTCGAGCGTGTTTGGTGGTGTTATTTGGCGGTTTAGTGTGATGGTGTGGTGGTGGAATTTTGAGAGAGAATTAGATAGAGAGAGAGAGATGGAAAGATAAAGTGAAGTGAGGGGGGAGGTGATGACCCCCTCTTGGTGGCTGATTTCGGTGGGGGCCCACCGAGTGTGGGTCTCCACTTTTTAACTCCGTGCGGTGTTCGTTTTTCCGATGATCAAACGTTTAAATTATTATTAGTTAACTTCGAACATACGTTTTTGAAATATAATTAATTACCCAAAATTTTGGTTGGAGTATTTTATAAAATACCTTGTGTTTACGTTATAAAATATAACTTCTTTTTGTTTTGTCGGTTGGTCGAATTTTTGTAGAGTTCGGTAACGTTTTAAATCGAACGTATGTGTTTATTTTATTATCGACATAGTATAAAGTAGTTATTTGTGAAAATAAATTATTCCACATAATTAATAATTGTTTCACCAACGTCCGTATTTAATTGAATCGAAATGCATTCGATTTGAAACTCGTACGATTTAAACAAACCGCATAATTGTGTAGATATATATTCAAAAATATATATAATAGTTGATACATTAATTAGCCTAACACAGAACTAATTACATGTATTAAAACTCAATTAGGCACTAATTACTAGTCCTAGATTAACGGGTGTCACATTCTCCCCCTGTTAGAAGAATTTCATCCCGAAATTTATGTTGAAGTCGTGTTTGATGTTGAGTCAGTGAAGAGTTGAGGATACTTGAGTCGCATTTGGTCTTCTTGTTCCCAGGTGAATTCCGGACCGCGCCGTGAATTCCACCTAATCTTGACAATGGGAATACGACTTTGTTTAAGTTGTTTGACCTCACGGTCCATGATTTCGGCGGGTTCCTCAACAAAGTGAAGTTTCTCGTCAACTCGAATTTCATCGAGTGGAATGATAAGTGTCTCATCAGACAGACACTTCTTCAGATTTGAAACATGAAATGTGGGATGCACGCTGCTGAGTTCGGATGGCAGCTGCAATCGATATGCCACTGGACCAATCCTTTCGAGGATCTCGAATGGTCCAATGTATCTGGGATTTAACTTTCCTCGTTTGCCAAATCGGATTACGCCCTTCCAGGGCGATACTTTGAGTAGTACTCGATCCCCAACCTAGAACTCGAGTGGTTTGCGTCTCACGTCAGCATAACTTTTCTGACGGTCACGCGCGGCCTTGAGCTTGTTTTGAATTTCGACGATTCTCTCGGTCGTCTCGTGAATGATTTCTGGACCTGTGAGTTGGCTATCGCCCACTTCAGTCCAACATATAGGTGATCGGCACTTACGACCGTACAGTGCCTCGAAGGGTGCAGCCTTAATGTTGGTATGATAACTGTTGTTGTACGAGAACTCGCACAATGGTAGGTGTTTTTCCCAATTTACAACGAAGTCTACTACACAGGCCCGTAGCATGTCTTCTAGTGTTTGAATTGTTCGTTCACTTTGGCCGTCGGTTTGAGTATGGTATGCGGTACTCATATCAAGTCGAGTACCCAGGGATTTTTAAAGTGATTGCCAAAATTGTGAAGTGAAACGACTATCTCTATCGGAGATAATTGAGATTGGAACACCGTGTTTGGTCACGATTTCCTTCAGATAAATACTGGTGAGGCGTTCCATTTTGTCGGATTCTTTAATTGCCAGGAAGTGAGCAGACTTTGTGAGGTAATCCATGATCACCCAAATGGTATCGCAACCGCTCGAAGACTTGGGTAGTTTGGTTATGAAGTCCATGGCAATTTGTTCCCATTTCCATTCAGGAAGACTGGGTTGTTGAAGTAAACCAGAAGGTTTTTGATATTCGATTTTGACCTTGGAGCAAGTAAGGCACTTGCTGACATAGGTGGCGATTTCAGCTTTCATGTTCGGCCACCAGTAGAAGTCCTTGATACCGTGGTACATTTTATCGGATCCCGGATGGATAGAATATTTAGACTTGTGAGCTTCATCCATCACCAAGTCTCGTAGGTTCCCAAATCTAGGCAACCAGATTCGGTTTGAGAAATACCTAATCCTGTTAGGTTTGATTTCGAATTGTTTATCCATTCCCCACAAGGCTTCATCTTTGACATTTTCGGGTTTCAAGGCTTCGAGTTGAGCAGTGAGAAATTGAATGTTTAAATTGTTGTGAATGGTCATACTGAGGGCTCGGACTCGAAGTGGTTTCACTCGCTCTTTTCGACTGAGGGCATCAGCAACAACATTTGCTTTGCCAGGATGATATTTGAGCTCGCAGTCGTAATCGGTAAGTAACTCGACCCATCGATGTTGCCTCATGTTGAGATCTTTCTGATCGAATATGTGTTGGAGACTTTTGTGGTCTGTAAAAATTGTGCACCTAGTGCCGTAGAGGTAATGTCTCCAAATTTTGAGGGCGAAAACGACGGCTCCTAACTCAAGGTCGTGGGTGGTGTAATTCTTTTCATGAATCTTGAGCTGTCGGGAAGCATAAGCTATGACTTTGTCTCGTTGCATAAGCACGCAACCGAGACCCTGATGAGAAGCATCGCAGTATACCACGAAGTCATCGGTGCCTTCGGGTAATGATAGAATAGGAGCACTGCAAAGCTTTTGTTTTAAAAGTTGGAATGCCGACTCTTGTTTATCAGTCCAGTCAAACTTTTTGTCTTTCTGGGTCAGTGTCGTGAGTGGTAAGGCTATCTTGGAGAAATTTTCAATGAATCGCCGGTAGTACCCGGCCAGTCCCAAAAACTGCCGTACTTCGGTCGGAGTGGTTGGCGATTGCCAGTCTTTGATAGCCTTGATTTTTGACGGATCAACGTGAATTCCCTGACTGTCGATCACGTGACCAAGGAATTGAACAGTTTGAATCCAGAACTCACACTTAGAGAATTTGGCGTAAAGCTCCTCGTGTCTAAGTAGTTCAAGGATGGTTTTGAGGTGTTGCGCATGTTCTTGCTCGTTGCGCGAGTAAATGAGTATGTCATCGATAAAGACAATGACAAACTTGTCTAGGTAAGGTTTACACACCCGGTTCATGAGGTCCATGAATACAGCCGGTGCGTTGGTTAGACCGAAAGGCATCACTTGGAATTCATAGTGCCCGTAACGAGTTCTGAAAGCAGTTTTTGGAATATCGATGTCGCGAACTCGTAACTGATGATATCCTGATCGCAGATCAATTTTTGAGTAGACACTTGAACCTTGAAGTTGGTCGAACAGGTCATCGATTCGAGGGAGTGGATACCGGTTCTTGACAGTTAACTTGTTCAACTCTAGGTAGTCGATACACATTCGAAAGGAACCGTCTTTCTTCTTGACAAATAGGACCGGAGCTCCCCAAGGTGAAGAACTCGGCCTGATAAATCCTCGTTCCAGGAGTTCCTGTAATTGGTTGGACAACTCATGAAGTTCGGATGGAGCTAAGCGGTATGGTGCTCGGGCCACAGGCGCAGCACCTGGTACTAGATCGATTGAGAACTCAACCTGTCTTGGCGGTGGTAGACCAGGTAGTTCTTCGGGAAAGACTTCTGGAAAGTCTCGAACAATTGGAACATCCTCAAGTCGCTTCTCCTCCGACTTTTTCTCCATGATGTGCGCGAGGATTGCTGGGTAACCCTTTCTCAGAAATTTCCGGGTTTTTAGACAAGATATGATGTTAAGCCTCGTCCCACCGGTCTCCCCCTGTATGACCAAGGTTCTACCGACGGAGAGAGGTATGCGAACAATTTTGTCATGGCAAATGATTTCGGCGCGATGTTTGGATAACCAGTCCATGCCCACGATGACATCGAAACTTCCTATCTCAACAGGCATAAGATCTATGGAGAAGATTTTGTCGGCTAGATTTAAAGTGCAATTAGGTATCACACTATCGGTTTCTATCAATTTGCCATTTGCTATTTCTACGGTGTACTTAACGTCTAAAGCAACAGGTGTGATGTCAAGTAGAGGGCAAAATTCATCGGAAATAAAACTTCTATCGGCACCCGTATCAAACAGAATAGAAGCAGTTAAATTGTTGAGGAGGAACATACCCGTGACCACATTCGGGTCCTGATGGGCGTCCCCTGAGTTGATCACGAAGGCGTTACTTTTGGCGTTGTTGTTGTTGTTGTTGCGGTTGTTGTTGTTGTTGTTGCCCTTATTCTTCAATTTTGGGCACGCATCCCTAAAGTGTCCTGGGTTCCCACATTCGAAGCAGGACTAAGGTTGTTGGGCAATTTTGTTAGAGGGGTTGTTGTTGGATCTAGGGGCTCGGCAATCCTTACTCGAATGCCCGTACCTCCTGCAGTTGTTACAAGGGGTCCTGCACTGACCAAAGTGGTGATAGTTACACTTGGGACAATAAGGCCTGTCCCCGGTGTAGCTGCGGTTGGATTCAGAGTTGGTGGTGTAGACTTGGATGGCGTTGTTTTTCTTGTTTGAGTTGTGGTGGTGTTCAGTGGATTTGCGTTTGTTGTTGTTGGAGGATAAGGTGTTGGAGGTCTCACGGCTGACAACTATGGCCATGAGTTCGTGGGCCAATCGAATGGCACTCTCAGTGGTGGTTGGTTTGGATGAGGCGACATTTCCCTGGATGCTCTCAGGGAGGCCGCGGATGTATCTCTTGATGCCCTTACTTTCCGGTTCAACCAAACTCGGGCATAGTAAAGCAAACTGTTGGAATTTGGTGGTATATTCGGCAACATCATTTCCCTGCACCGCCAGGTGCCAAAATTCTTCCTCCAGCCTGTGCAGCTCTTCTTCAGGACAGTATTTTTCTGTCAGTTTCTTCTTCAGTTCGGCCCAAGGGAGCTGATTTGCAACCTCAAGGCCTACAGAGTTTGCGTGGGTTTTCCACCACGTGAGTGCACCTTCCTGAAAGGTGTAAGTAGCGAATTTGACCTTGTTGTTCTCAGTGCAATCGCAGAGACTGAAAACAGATTCCATACGCTCAATCCAACGGATCAAGCCAATGGCACCTTCCGTGCCCTTGAAATATAGAGGTTTACAGCTGAGAAAGTCCTTGTAGGAACAAGGCTTGACAGCAGGAGTGGTGGTGGTGGTATCGGCTGTTTCCTCAGTCGTTCGGGTTGAATCCCGAGCGGCCAAGGCGTCGGCTACGGCCCGAGTAACGGCAGCAGCTAGTTCAGCTTCACTGTAACTCTTTTTCTTTGGCGGCATGATTCTTCAAGAAAAGAAACAATAGGTACGTAAGAAATTGTACCATAATGATAATTGTGGTGGATGTATGTATTAAAGCGACAATATACACATCACTAGTATAAGAGTTCTATAATATAGATTTAAATCGAACGAGATTGCCAATTGATATTACGTTGTCAAATGATTACAGACAATTTCGAGTTTGTTGAATTCAAAAGTTACAGACTTAGATATTGTGCCAAAAGTGCCGAGAATTGTTTCATCCGGTCAATTTACATTAGTCCTACGAAAGCGTTATGGAGGGCAGATTCAGCCTAAGCTAATTCTGACGAAGATTGAGTTGTGGCATTAAGGCAGTGAGACGGTCAACGGACTCTGCAAGTCGGCTAACCATTCTGAGTGCCTCCTCGGTTTCCCTCAGGCGTGTCTCACACTGAGTCAACCTTGATCGCAGGACAGTGATTTCGTTTTGATTGTCAGTCGCTTGATTGTGGACGATCTCCATGGTCTCGATGGTTTCACCCACTCGATTTTCGAGAATGTCCATATTGTTGATAGCGTTTACGTGGTCCTCAGAGATCTGAGCAACTTGCCCCATTAGGGTGAGTGTCCAGTTTTCACGGGTCTCTTGCAACTCGATGTCCATGTCACGCAGTTGTTGTTCGTGACGGTGTAGCCTAGCGGCCAAGTCCGTTAGTGTGAAGTGATTGGGGTATGGGCCCGCTCGAGGCAACCTGGGGTTCCTCCTAGCTACCCTTGAACTTTGTGATTCGTACGGATGAGAACGGGATGAGTTGGGTGGTGTGTTTGCCATTTTGAGACAGAGTGTTAGAAAGAATGAGGTCTATATTCATATAATATAATATAGCCTAAGATTGTAAATGAGGTCTATTTATGTATATATATGTATATCACATAATAACCTATTAAGTGTCTAGCACAGACATGTTTTGAGTCCCGTTTCTCTCGAGGTCAGAGTCAACTAGTGTATCCTGTTCAGCCATAACTTCCTTCAGATCTTACATCATCTTTATTTAATTGTACATAGTTGATCAAGCTATGTTAAATTAAATTCGTATGCTGTAATCTCTGAACTGGTTATACCTAATAGGGAATACTGCCTAACGGTCATAGTCTAGGTCCACTAAATGCAACCTAGTTCACTATAACCTTAGTCTCTGATACCAATCTGTGACACCCCCAAATTTGATGATTTGCGGAAGCTCGATTTGGGTGTCACTAATCAATATACAAAGCACATAAGATATAATGAACGACCACTATATGCGTCGTTTTAAACTTGTATTAATAAAATAAACGTTTACATCAAAATAAAGTTACATTAGCTCGGTTCCTGAAATTGAGAGATTACATGGCATAATTACTTTTACAAAATATAATAATGCAATCAAATCTCTAGTTGTATGTATGCTGACACGAGCTAACAGTCCCTGCCTGTGCAGTCCACCTACTGCTGGGTACCTGTGATATATACTAAAATGGGTCAGCGAAAACGCTGGTGAGCTCACAGGTTTGTATGTCAATGTATAGTTGTAAGAACCGCAAGATTTATATTGAATTTAAAATGCAATTAAGCAAGATAAAAGTTATACAATCCATGAGCACATAGTCTGAGCTTAACTTGAGCGCTAGGTCCAATTAAGGAAACCTAACTGATTTGCCTCCTACGAGTGTCTAATCCACACTCGTCTTGCCAAATGCTAATACATCCGTTTGACCGGTTAATGCGTGCTAACCCGGATGAGGATTGTCAATCCCATATGATATCATATACTAACATTCACGCTAAAATATTAGAGACTATGCTATAGAGGACTTTAAATTGATTAGCTTGAAACTCATGTAGTATTTGAAGATTGATACTTGCGTTCTACTTGTAAAATGAAACAGAGCAGTAATATCACACCCCTAGTTGAAAAGCAGTGAAAATGGGGCCATGAAACTCACCTGAGTCTTGAAGTGTTTAAATTAATAAACTTGAAGTAATTAGCGGTGAATTGATGTCCAAGGACTTGAAACCTGAATGTGTTCACGACACTTGATTGTTATTAATTGTACCGGTATCTCGAAAGACTACCCTTGTGGTTGTTATACAACTATATATGTCCAAATCACTACGATCTTTTTGATTGTATTGTTACAAGTTACTACGACTTGTTTGATTGAATTTGATACAAGTTACAACGACTTGTTTGGTTTTGAAGTATGTTTTGAAAACACGTACGGCCCGTTGGTGATTGTTTGTAATAATAATCTCATCATTAAATTTTTGGTCTCGAAACATTATACTTGAATAGTATGTTTCAATGTGTTTTAGAAGTCGTATCGCACGAGTAGTTGAAATTGTGCAAGTTCAACACTTGGTGAGAAATGTGCTTACGGAATCTAAGTACGGGGGTCCGGGGGCAGCGCCCCTGGTAGCGGGGTCAAAGGGGCGGCAGCCCCTGGCGGGGTCCAAGGGGCAGAGCCCCTGGCTGGGGTCGAGCTGCCAGGTCAGCTTAGAAAATTTTTATTTCTACTATATTGCTTTAAGGAAAAACGCATCTGGACTTGAATTTGGGTGAAATCAAGTGATAAAATTTTGGTCTCGACACTTAGTAAAAAGTTTTAAATATTCTGTTTTATGCGACACACTATGCGACACAATAATTTGTCATGCGACACAAGGGTTGTGTCGCAGACGTCATGCGACACAAGGATACGACACAAGGATTGTGTCGCATCAGATACGATATGCTAATTTAATAGTGACATAGTGGTTGTGTCATATAGAAATACGACATAATTTGCGACACAATATTGTGTCGCATGTGTTACGACACTAAAGATTTGGTACGACACAAGATGCGACATAAGGGCTTTTATGCGACATAACAGGCAAAATACGACACTACATGCGACACAAGGCTTGTGTCGCATTGAAGAACACCAGCCCAGAAAGTCCGGCTGTCAAGATTTTTCCGGCCAAAAACCCAATTCAAACCCGTTTTTAAGCTATAAAATCGTGTTTTCTTCATATATTTGGACATATACATGTTATATAATTCATAAACATGTAAAAACAAGTTAAAACGAGAGGTTTCGAGAATTTGTCGGAAACTTACGCGGTGTCGGTTTGAAAATCCGAAAAGATGAAAGTGTAGATCGCGTTGAGGTGGTCCCTTTTCCGTAATTATTTTGATGATTCGAGCGTGTTTGGTGGTGTTATTTGGCGGTTTAGTGTGATGGTGTGGTGGTGGAATTTTGAGAGAGAATTAGATAGAGAGAGAGAGATGGAAAGATAAAGTGAAGTGAGGGGGGAGGTGATGACCCCCTCTTGGTGGCTGATTTCGGTGGGGGCCCACCGAGTGTGGGTCTCCACTTTTTAACTCCGTGCGGTGTTCGTTTTTCCGATGATCAAACGTTTAAATTATTATTAGTTAACTTCGAACATACGTTTTTGAAATATAATTAATTACCCAAAATTTTGGTTGGAGTATTTTATAAAATACCTTGTGTTTACGTTATAAAATATAACTTCTTTTTGTTTTGTCGGTTGGTCGAATTTTTGTAGAGTTCGGTAACGTTTTAAATCGAACGTATGTGTTTATTTTATTATCGACATAGTATAAAGTAGTTATTTGTGAAAATAAATTATTCCACATAATTAATAATTGTTTCACCAACGTCCGTATTTAATTGAATCGAAATGCATTCGATTTGAAACTCGTACGATTTAAACAAACCGCATAATTGTGTAGATATATATTCAACAATATATATATAATAGTTGATACATTAATTAGCCTAACACAGAATTAATTACATGTATTAAAACTCAATTAGGCACTAATTACTAGTCCTAGATTGACGGGTGTCACAAGTACTGTCATAATCATAGGTAGATAACATATCCACATTCGACAATGTAAATGTCCAAGTTCCAAACAACCAGCTGCAACACTTGAGAGTCAAAGTCTTTTCAACCCTATTACAAACCCCATACTCCTATAGTCCTACAGTGCAATATCTTGGGCAAATGGGTCTAATCCACGCCTGAACAATAGTGCACCCCTGCAACACAATGACCAGATCCACAACTTGTACCCTATAAATCTCGAACTAAAAACTAAAATTCTCTTTAATGTTGATGTAGATGAAAATGCAAATATGATATGACATACTGCAACAAAAGCCATTCATACCAATTTTTTAAATTAATAATAATAAATAAATAAGCAGCAACTTATAGATAGCCAACAAAAGTAGCCATCGAATACGACCCGACTTCAAGGATGTGTTTAGGACCAACCACCATGGTTGTTATAGTTAGCCACAACATTGAGAAAAAACAAAAAAAGTAACCCCTTTATGCTATTGGTTGTTCGCAAATGTCATTAAAAATATAAAAAGGAAATTAAGATAAGAAGAGACATATAACAATCATGTTGAATTTCATAGATAAATTGCACCTTTAGATTGAGCTTGATGATAGCATAAATCTAATTGACCGGCATGAGAGCATAACCTTGAAAACACAAAACCCGAATATAATTTAGCACATTCGACCCACTCCCTTTTAGCTACACATTTGTTTGATAAGTTTGTGATAACAAACAACCCAAATGGACCTGCATGAGATGAAAACCTCAAGTTTGAAGTTAAGACATTGGACCTGCTCCTAAATAGACGTAGTGTCATAACCGGACCAGTTACTTAATACAAATATGTTATCTGTGACATCAAACATTGGCTGTTGCCCTCCATGGGCACACCAAACTCCTCACCTGAATCAAAAAGGTCATAAAGATGAATCCTGAATTTGAGAAATGGTGTTTTGGTAGCCACTGCATGCTAAAACATCAAGTTGTCAATATGAATTTGAACAGTATTATTGACCCATTTTCATGAAATGGATTGGAAGCTCTCTATGAAATGGGTTGCTAATATAATAGCCAACTTATATTAATATAAATTGACCCAACCCATTGTAATCATTTTCATTTTAGCCAAGTAATTAATGTTTGAACATTTAACTTGTTGCTAATAAAAACATATAAAAGCGTAAAAAGGCAACCAAGAACACATTGGACATCATATAAAATATTATAACACATAACGTAGAATATAATATCGAGATTCAAGACACATGACACAGTGCTAAAAAAGGGTGTAATATATAGGTAACATTACTTATCGGAACCATATAAAATTAATAATGTAGACAAACCTGCTAGACAACTACAATAGGACCTATATGGTTGTTGGAGATTTAATGGTCTTACGTGACGTATGGATAGGGATTCTCGCTGTATATGGTTGTTTGAGATTTAAGTGTCTTCCTTTCCTCAATACCTCATACCATCACCTTCCTTCCTCTCTTATGTTGCTGCCTTGATTCATTGCCTAGCTTTCTTCATTCATGCTATTTGTCCCTACCTCCATTCCTAAAACAGATACTACCTCCGTCTCAAAAATATAGTCCACGTTTCCTTTTTCGGACGTCTCAAATTTATTGTTCACATCCAAATATGGAAAGGAAATTTTGATCGTGATTACCAAATTACCCTTACTTCAAATTGTTATTACAAACTTTATAGAATGTGGTAATTAAATGCTTAGGGGTAAAACTGTTATTCTGCAAAAAGTAAGAAAGAGAAAGCAGTAATGATTGTACTTTTATTAAACTGCGTGTTTTTGGTCGGTGGACAATTATTTTGGGACGGAGGAAGTATTAATTAATGACAAAGTCACATAATCATAATTTCTGCTTCTAAGATAAAATGCAACATGATGAACAAAAAGGTTTTTCAACAATCATGAACTTAAAGCACATCATGACTCTAAATAACCATCATAGCCCACTAATGTGCAAAATTGTCAATTACAGACAATATTATTAATCATGTATTCAGTGCCCTTTTACTTGTTTAACTCCTTTTTCCTTTTTGGCAACCATTATAATTGTTTCACCCATTAGATAGAAAACATGACTCATTCATAAATAAATGGATCAAATTGCACCTCCCTAAGTATACTGAGTACTAACAATAACGATGGTATAGTCTCCGACCCAATCCAGTCCCGCCCATTTTGTTACATACGGCATCCTCTTAATTGCCTTTTACCTGTCTGCTTCAAATAATCCTAGTGGCTTAATCACAAATAATGCACATTCTAAAGAAAAATAGTAATAGAAAATATAAAATTAAAGATATCTAATATCATTAGTAAACTGTACATGAACCACTGCAATGGAAAATGTATTCAGTTCAGAGATGGCATCCACATTGCCTGACCCAAATTGCCATAAAACCAATATGATCAAGTAGAACATGTGTCGCACCCCCAAATTATGCTGCGGAAGCGGGTCGGTTCGGGACGCGACTAATCAATACACAAAGCACCAGATTACATAATGAACGACCACTACATGCGTCGTTTACAAATACATTGATAAAATAAAGGTTTTACACCGTTATAATATAGTTTACAAAAGCCCTTGAGTTCAAATGATAGAGATTCTATGGCATAACTAAATTATACAAAATATAGTAATGCATGACAATCTCTTGATGTCTGTATGCGACTCGAACTAATGGGCATCCTGAATGGCAGTCCTACTGCTGCTGAGAACCTGAGAATACATGCTAAAAGGTCAGCTATAAAGCTGGTGAGCTCACAGGTTTAATGATAAGATATGATGTATGAACCACAAGATTTAATAATGATGTTTGAAATTAATCAAATATAATGTATATAAAGCCATGAGCACATAGTCTGAGCTTAACTGAGATGTCAGGATCACAATTAAGTGCATGAGCGAGGGTGCCTCTATGCGTATGCCTAATCAACATACGTATGAACAAATGATAATGCGTCCGTTTTGACCAGTCAGTGCTTGCTGACCCGGACGGGGATTGTCAGTCCCATATGGAATCCATACACTAACATTCACGCTACAAAGTATTACCAAACTATGATATGAGGACTTAAAATGATTAGATGATTTACTCATGTAATATATAGCGATGTTTTGATACTTGTGTTCAAATGTAAAACAAAATGAGCATGTATCTCACCCCTAGGTAAAAGCATTTAAAAAGGGGCTATGAGACTCACCTGAGCCTAATGAGATGCTATCAAGCACAAATGATGGTTTACAAGACAAATGATGTCGTTCAATCGACTGAAACCTGCAAGGCGTCTTAGACGCGCAAGGTTTTATTTGATTAGATGACTTTACAGACCATCTATGCTAGTTGTTCCCTCAACTAGTTATGTCCAAATACTTCGGTTAATGTTTATGTTTAAAGTTGTGAAAATCGTATACGGCTCGTTGGTGATTAATTGTAATAATAATCTCAAAACGTTATTATTGAAATGTTGAAATGAAATACTTGTAAAGTGTATTTGAAGTGTTAGTATTCGTATAGGTCATGTGTTGTTGTGTTGTTGTCTTACGTGATTACTAGTTGTTACCACTTCTAGTTATAATCTTGTTCCCACTGCTAGTTATAATCTTGTTCCCACTGCTAGTTATAACTTAGTTGCCCCTGCTAGTTATAATTTAGTTGCCCCTGCTAGTTATAATTTTGTTCCCACCATTAGTTATAACTTAGTTGCCCCTGCTAGTTATAATTTAGTTGCCCCTGCTAGTTATAATTTTGTTCCCACCGTTAGTTATAACTTAGTTGCCCCTGCTAGTTATAATTTAGTTGCCCCTGCTAGTTATAATTTTGTTCCCACCGTTAGTTATAACTTAGTTGCCCCTGCTAGTTATAATTTAGTTGCCCCTGCTAGTTATAATTTTGTTCCCACCGTTAGTTATAACTTAGTTGCCCCTGCTAGTTATAATTTTGTTGCCCCTGTTAGTTATAATCGTGTTGCCCCTGTTAGTTATAATCTCCAGATTTTTGACTCAACAACCCTCTCGTTTTCTACACTTTTTATTCCAAATCAAGACCCACCAAAAATCACAGATGTTCCCCTATGGGTCTAGTGTAAATCTGCACTTTATGGTAATTTTATAAGTTCATCTGCTATTTTTAACAAAAATCAACATGAAAGGTAGTCGGATTTGGTTCGGAAACGAGTAACATTCAAAGATCAGCTTCTATACTTAAATCCGTATAGATCTGGAAAAAGTGTAAAACACGAAAGTTGTATCTCTTTTCAATACGCAACTTTTAAAAAAAAATTGGTTGTCTAACTCATCTTAGAGCTCGAGATATTAACGATTTTGTGGGACTGTTTTTGAGAGACAGAATCTGTCATACATACATACTTATGAAAAACGTTTTTAAGATTTAGATTTGGACATTAACAAGTTGTATGAACAATATATCATCTATATAAACATAATACAAGTATTTTACGAAAGTGTCGGGATTCTTACAATGATCGAATGAAGAATCCGAAAAGGTGGAAGCGTAGCTCGCGTTCTCGTGATCGTTTTTGCTTCAATCGACTTGATGATCCGAAGAGGTTTTGATGGTGGATTATGGTGGTGAAAGTGGCTGATTTTAGAGAGAGAAAGATCAGAGATTAGAGAGAGAATGAGAGAGATTGAGTTGGTGATTGAATGAAGAAAGATGAGATGATGGTGGTGGTTAAAGTCAAGAACAAGATCCATGTTTCATGGATCTTGTTTGGCTGATTTTTCCAAGTCAAAAAGGAGGTGGATTTTTGTTATATTTTGTCTCAAATAATTGGTATTATATCCGTGTTCGTTTACCCGATCGTTTAAATGTATATTTAGACGTTATGTATTATATATACGTTTTTAAATAACGAATAAGCTTTCGATATTTTTGAGTTGAAGTATTTTATCAAAATACTCGTTAATGAGTTATAAAAATATAACTTTGGTTGGTTTTGATTATCGAACGCGTTTCACTCATTTTTGGTTGCGTATGATTGTTTTAGACGATACGAGTTTCTTTTGAAATATTATCGAAATAATATGTAATAAATAATGAGTTGTATTAAATAATAATTCTATATTACTTAATACTTGTTTTCACCAACGCCGTATAGATGAATCCGAATTCGGCCGATTTGAAAATGCACGATTTAAACAAATCGCGTACTGATATATATATAACAATATACATATTGATACATACAATTAGCCTAAAACATAGCACTAATTATATGTACTACTAGATGATTAGGATCTAATAACTAGTCCTAATTTGATGGGTGTCACATTCTCCCCTTGTTAAGAGAATTTCGTCCCGAAATTCAGCTTTGTGTTGGCGTGTGAGTGGAGTCCGAAAATAAATGCGGATACTTGTGTCGCATCTGGTCTTCCCGTTCCCAGGTGAATTCCGGACCACGCCGCGAATTCCACCGAACTTTGACAATTGGGATACGATTTTGCTTAAGCTGTTTGACCTCACGGTCCATGATCTCCACCGGTGTCTCGATAAAATGAAGTTTATCATCGATTTGAATCTCATCTAGAGGAATAATGAGTGTCTCATCGGACATACATTTCTTCAGGTTAGAAATGTGAAATGTGGGATGCACGCTACTGA
This sequence comes from Helichrysum umbraculigerum, assembly GCA_949592205.1. Classification (NCBI taxonomy): domain Eukaryota; kingdom Viridiplantae; phylum Streptophyta; class Magnoliopsida; order Asterales; family Asteraceae; genus Helichrysum; species Helichrysum umbraculigerum. The sequence continues at coordinate 133,330,355 of CATIUR010000003.1, read as the reverse complement.
GCTCTGGAGGTAGCTGCAATCGATATGCAACTGGACCAATCCTTTCAAGGATCTCAAAAGGTCCGATGTATCTAGGATTTAACTTCCCACGTTTGCCGAATCGGATAACACCCTTCCAAGGTGATACTTTGAGCAATACTCGATCCCCAACTTGGAACTCGAGATGCTTGCGTCTTACGTCAGCATAACTCTTCTGACGATCACGTGCGGCCTTCAGCCGTTGCTGGATACCAACGATCTTCTCGGTGGTTTCATGAATGATTTCAGGACCAGTGAGTTGGCTATCTCCAACCTCGGTCCAACAGATAGGCGATCGGCACTTACGACCGTACAGTGCCTCGAACGGAGCAGCTCCAATACTGGTATGGTAGCTGTTGTTGTATGAGAATTCACACAGTGGCAAGTGATGCTCCCAATTTGTGTCGAAGTCAATTACGCAGGCGCGTAACATATCCTCCAGTGTTTGAATAGTCCTTTCACTTTGGCCATCGGTTTGAGGATGATACGCAGTACTCAATCCAGACGAGTACCTAGCGATTTCTGTAATGATCTCCAAAATTGTGAAGTGAAACGACTATCTCTGTCAGAGATAATCGAGATAGGAACGCCATGTCTTGATACGATCTCCTTCATATAGACTTGGGTGAGACGTTCCATTTTGTCAGTTTCCTTGATGGCGATAAAATGAGCTGATTTGGTGAGCCGGTCCACGATCACCCAAATGGTATCGCAACCGCTTGATGTTCTCGGGAGTTTAGTGATGAAATCCATAGCGATTTGCTCCCATTTCCATTCAGGAATGTCCGGTTGCTGTAGCAGACCGGTGGGCTTTTGATATTCAGCTTTGACTTTTGAACATGTGAGTCACTTGCTGACATACGTGGCAATCTCTGCTTTCATGTTTGGCCACCAGTATGATCCCTTGATGCCATGATACATCTTGTCAGATCCAGGATGTATAGAGTATTTGGACTTGTGAGCTTCATCCATCACCAAGTCTCGAAGATTCCCGAACTTGGGTAACCAAATCCGGTTTGCGAAGTACTTGACCCCATTGGGTTTGGTTTCGAATTGATTCTCCATGTTTCGCAAGGCCTCATCTTTGATGTTTTCAGGTTTCAATGCTTCGAGTTGAGCAGCAAGGATTTGAATGATCAGATCATTATTGATGATCATACTAAGAGCTCGGACTCGAAGTGGTTTGGTGCGTTCTTTTCGACTTAGGGCATCGGCAACTACATTTGCTTTACCTGGATGGTACTTGATCTCGCAGTCATAATCGGTGAGTAACTCGACCCAGCGACGTTGCCTCATGTTGAGATCCTTCTGATCAAATATGTGCTGGAGGCTCTTATGATCGGTGAAGATGGTACATTTTGTGCCATACAGATAGTGTCTCCAGATTTTGAGTGCGAACACTACGGCTCCTAATTCGAGATCATGAGTTGTGTAGTTCTTCTCGTGAACTTTGAGTTGTCGGGAGGCGTAGGCAATAACCTTGTCTCGTTGCATCAACACGCAACCAAGACCTTGGTGTGAGGCATCGCAGTATACCACGAAGTCTTCATTGCCTTCGGGTAATGATATAATTGGTGCACTGCAAAGCTTTTGCTTCAATAGCTGAAATGCTGACTCTTGTTTATCAGTCCAAACGAACTTCTTTTCATTCTGAGTCAGTATTGTGAGAGGTTGAGCTATTTTGGAGAAATTCTCGATGAAACGCCTATAATAACCTGCCAGTCCTAAGAATTGGCGTACTTCGGTCGGCGGCGTCGGTGCTTGCCAGCACTTGATAGCCTCAATCTTTGTTGGATCTACGTGAATTCCTTGACTATCAATCACATGACCAAGGAACTGAACGGTTTGCATCCAGAACTCACACTTGGATAATTTAGCATATAACTCTTCGTGTCTAAGAAGTTCTAGAATGACTTTGAGATGCTGCGCGTGCTCTTGCTCATTGCGCGAGTAAATAAGAATGTCATCAATGAAGACAATGACAAACTTGTCGAGATATGGTTTGCACACTCGGTTCATAAGGTCCATGAATACTGCCGGTGCGTTAGTCAAACCAAAGGGCATCACTTGAAACTCATAATGTCCATAGCGAGTTCGGAAGGCAGTCTTTGGGATGTCGATGTCACGAACTCGTAACTGATGATAACCTGATCTTAGATCTATCTTCGAATAGAAACTTGACCCTTGAAGTTGGTCGAATAGGTCATCAATTCGAGGTAGTGGGTAACGGTTCTTGACGGTCAACTTGTTCAACTCTCTATAGTCGATACACATCCTGAATGAACCGTCTTTCTTTTTCACAAACAGAACTGGAGCTCCCCATGGTGAAGAACTCGGTCTAATGAATCCCTTATCCAGGAGTTCCTGCAACTGAGTAGACAATACCTGAAGTTCTGAAGGGGCTAAGCGATATGGTGCTCGTGCAACAGGTGCTGCCCCCGGCACGAGATCGATCGAGAACTCAACTTGTCTCGGAGGTGGAAGACCAGGTAAGTCTTCTGGGAAGACTTCTGGAAAGTCTCTAACAATGGGCACATCCTCAAGTCGTTTCTCTTCGGACTTTTTCTCTATGACATGCGCGAGGATTGCCTGGTACCCTTTCCTAGGGTACTTGCGCGTTTTCATGCAGGATACGATGTTCAGTCTCGTCCTACCGGTCTCCCCTGGTATGATTAAAGTGCTACCGGTGACGAGAGGAATGCGGATGATTTTGTCATAGCAGACAACTTCAGCTCGGTGCTTGGATAACCAATCCATGCCAACAATGATGTCGAAACTTCCAATCTCAACAGGTATAAGGTCAATAGAGAAGATCTCATCAGATAGATTTAAAGTGCAATTAGGTATCACACTATCGATCTCTATGAGTTTACCATTAGCTAACTCTACAATATACTTAGCATCTAAAGCAATAGGGGCAATGTCAAGCAATGGACTAAACTCATCAGATATGAAGCTCCTATCAGCACCAGTATCAAACATAACAGAAACAGTAAGATTGTTGAGAAGAAACGTACCCGAGACCACATTCGGGTCCTGACGGGCCTCTCCTGAGTTCAGAACGAAAGCTCTTCCCTTCACAGTGTTGTTACCCTTGTTCTTCAGCTTTGGGCACTCATTCCTAAAGTGACCAGTTTCTCCACACTCATAGCAGGACTTTGGTTGGCTAGTGGTGGTGTTGGTGTTGACGGTGGTAGACCTATAGTCTTTGGTCAAATGTCCATACCTTTGACATTTTCCACAAGGTGTACCGCAAGGACCATCATGATGACGGTGGCACTTTGAACAGTAGGGCTTATTTCCAGTGTAGCCCTTGTTGGAACCAGAACCAGGGTTGGTGGTCTTATCAGACTCAGACCTCTTGAATGATGATTGATTTTGAGTGGTGTTCCCAGACCACTTTCTTTTGTTGTTATTACCAGAAGATGGAACAGATGTCTCACGGCTGACAACCATGGCCATGAGTTCATGAGCAATTTCGATAGCTCTTTCCAGAGTGGTTGGTTGAGCTGAGGCGACATTCCCCTGGATATTCTCCGGAAGGCCGCGGATGTATTTCTTGATACTTTTCCCTTCTGTATCAACCAAACCTGGGCACAACAGAGCGAATTGCTAGAACTTGGTGGTGTACCCAGCAATATCGTTCCCTTGTACCGCCAGATGCCAGAACTCCACTTCCATTCGGTGTAGTTCTTCCTCGCGACAGTACTTCTCCCTTAGCTTTTTCTTCAATTCAGGCCAAGGAAGTCGGTTTGCGATCTCGACGCCAATAGAGTTTGCGTGGGTGTTCCACCACGTTAGTGCACCTTCTTGAAAGGTGTATGCAGCAAACTTGACCTTACTATCTTCAGCACAGTTACAGAGACTGAAGACAGATTCCATTCTTTCAATCCATCGGATTAAGCCAATAGCACCTTCCGTGCCCTTAAAGTAGAGTGGCTTACAGCTGAGAAAGTCCTTGTAGGAACAAGGTTTGATAACAGGAGTAGGAGTGGTATTGACTGTCTCTTCATTCCTTTGAGCGTCTCGAGCAGCCATGGCTTCGGCTACAGCTCGGGTAACCGCAGCATTGAGTTCAGCTTGACTGAAATCTTTCCTCTTTGGCGGCATGATTCTGACAAAAGCAAATAAAGTGGATGAGTTGTTTGCACCAAAACATGATACATCACATATGCATATATATATTTATGGGGTAATATACAATGACACAAGTGATAATCACATTTGACAAACAACAGCGTTGCATACTAGATGCGAGTTTGCGAGTAGGTGGGGTAAGCAACTACTTATGGGAACCTATAGTCCTTCTAACAACAGGTTCCACTTGTGATTCCAAAGAATTAGAATGATGGAGAAAGTACAAATGATATATTCCTCGCGAACATGTGATTGTACAGCGGAATGTGTTGTGAGATGTTATGTGCATATAAAAAGGATAGACGATAGTAATTCATACTCATCGTCTTTGGTAGTGAAGATGTTAACGAGTGTATTATCGTGTGTGATCTATATATATTCGATATATATAATAGCTTAGAAGATAATACGCGAGTGGGGCTTAATCATATATCTTCAATATATAATAGCCTACATAATAACACATAAGTGAGGCCTATTTATGTATATACGCCTATATCACATAATAGCCTAATGAGTGTCTATCACAAACCAAGTATAAGTTTCGGTTTCTCTCTTGGTCAGAGTCAACTATTGTATTCCTGTTCAACATAACCCCTTTCAGCTTTTACATCGTACTCATTTAATTGTACATAGTTAGCTAAGCTATGTTAAATTAAACTCATATGGTGTAATCACTGAACCAGTCATATCTAATAAAGAATACTGCCTAACGGTCATAGTCTAGGCCCACTAAATGCAACCTAGTTCACTATAACCTTAGGCTCTGATACCAATCTGTCGCACCCCCAAATTATGTTGCGGAAGCGGGTCGGTTCGGGGCGCGACTAATCAATACACAAAGCACCAGATTACATAATGAACGACCACTACATGCGTCGTTTACAAATACATTGATAAAATAAAGGTTTTACACCGTTATAATATAGTTTACAAAAGCCCTTGAGTTCAAATGATAGAGATTCTATGGCATAACTAAATTATACAAAATATAGTAATGCATGACAATCTCTTGATGTCTGTATGCGACTCGAACTAATGGGCATCCTGAATGGCAGTCCTACTGCTGCTGAGAACCTGAGAATACATGCTAAAAGGTCAGCTATAAAGCTGGTGAGCTCACAGGTTTAATGATAAGATATGATGTATGAACCACAAGATTTAATAATGATGTTTGAAATTAATCAAATATAATGTATATAAAGCCATGAGCACATAGTCTGAGCTTAACTGAGATGTCAGGATCACAATTAAGTGCATGAGCGAGGGTGCCTCTATGCGTATGCCTAATCAACATACGTATGAACAAATGATAATGCGTCCGTTTTGACCAGTCAGTGCTTGCTGACCCGGACGGGGATTGTCAGTCCCATATGGAATCCATACACTAACATTCACGCTACAAAGTATTACCAAACTATGATATGAGGACTTAAAATGATTAGATGATTTACTCATGTAATATATAGCGATGTTTTGATACTTGTGTTCAAATGTAAAACAAAATGAGCATGTATCTCACCCCTAGGTAAAAGCATTTAAAAAGGGGCTATGAGACTCACCTGAGCCTAATGAGATGCTATCAAGCACAAATGATGGTTTACAAGACAAATGATGTCGTTCAATCGACTGAAACCTGCAGGGCGTCTTAGACGCGCAAGGTTTTATTTGATTAGATGACTTTACAGACCATCTATGCTAGTTGTTCCCTCAACTAGTTATGTCCAAATACTTTGGTTAATGTTTATGTTTAAAGTTGTGAAAATCGTATACGGCTCGTTGGTGATTAATTGTAATAATAATCTCAAAACGTTATTATTGAAATGTTGAAATGAAATACTTGTAAAGTGTATTTGAAGTGTTAGTATTCGTATAGGTCATGTGTTGTTGTGTTGTTGTCTTACGTGATTACTAGTTGTTACCACTTCTAGTTATAATCTTGTTCCCACTGCTAGTTATAATCTTGTTCCCACTGCTAGTTATAACTTAGTTGCCCCTGCTAGTTATAATTTAGTTGCCCCTGCTAGTTATAATTTTGTTCCCACCATTAGTTATAACTTAGTTGCCCCTGCTAGTTATAATTTAGTTGCCCCTGCTAGTTATAATTTTGTTCCCACCGTTAGTTATAACTTAGTTGACCCTGCTAGTTATAATTTAGTTGCCCCTGCTAGTTATAATTTTGTTCCCACCGTTAGTTATAACTTAGTTGCCCCTGCTAGTTATAATTTAGTTGCCCCTGCTAGTTATAATTTTGTTCCCACCGTTAGTTATAACTTAGTTGCCCCTGCTAGTTATAATTTTGTTGCCCCTGTTAGTTATAATCGTGTTGCCCCTGTTAGTTATAATCTCCAGATTTTTGACTCAACAACCCTCTCGTTTTCTACACTTTTTAGTCTAAATCAAGACCCACCAAAAATCACAGATGTTCCCCTATGAGTCTAGTGTAAATCTGCACTTTATGGTAATTTTATAAGTTCATCTGCTATTTTTAACAAAAATCAACATGAAAGGTAGTCGGATTTGGTTCGGAAACGAGTAACATTCAAAGATCAGCTTCTATACTTAAATCCGTATAGATCTGGAAAAAGTGTAAAACACGAAAGTTGTAGCTCTTTTCAATACGCAACTTTTAAAAAAGTATTGGTTGTCTAACTCATCTTAGAGCTCGAGATATTAACGATTTTGTGGGACTGTTTTTGAGAGACATAATCTGTCATACATACATACTTATGAAAAACGTTTTTAAGATTTAGATTTGGACATTAACAAGTTGTATGAACAATATATCATCTATATAAACATAATACAAGTATTTTACGAAAGTGTCGGGATTCTTACAATGATCGAATGAAGAATCCGAAAAGGTGGAAGCGTAGCTCGCTTTCTCGTGATCGTTTTTGCTTCAATCGACTTGATGATCCGAAGAGGTTTTGATGGTGGATTATGGTGGTGAAAGTGGCTGATTTTAGAGAGAGAAAGATCAGAGATTAGAGAGAGAATGAGAGAGATTGAGTTGGTGATTGAATGAAGAAAGATGAGATGATGGTGGTGGTTAAAGTCAAGAACAAGATCCATGTTTCATGGATCTTGTTTGGCTGATTTTTCCAAGTCAAAAAGGAGGTGGATTTTTGTTATATTTTGTCTCAAATAATTGGTATTATATCCGTGTTCGTTTACCCGATCGTTTAAATGTATATTTAGACGTTATGTATTATATATACGTTTTTAAATAACGAATAAGCTTTCGATATTTTTGAGTTGAAGTATTTTATCAAAATACTCGTTAATGAGTTATAAAAATATAACTTTGGTTGGTTTTGATTATCGAACGCGTTTCACTCATTTTTGGTTGCGTATGATTGTTTTAGACGATACGAGTTTCTTTTGAAATATTATCGAAATAATATGTAATAAATAATGAGTTGTATTAAATAATAATTCTATATTACTTAATACTTGTTTTCACCAACGCCGTATAGATGAATCGGAATTCGGCCGATTTGAAAATGCACGATTTAAACAAATCGCGTACTGATATATATATAACAATATACATATTGATACATACAATTAGCCTAAAACATAGCACTAATTATATGTACTACTAGATGATTAGGATCTAATAACTAGTCCTAATTTGATGGGTGTCACAACATGGCAATGCGTAGGCCGAGTAGTCCCCTATAAACAATGTATAACTCTGGTAAGATAGTTTTTTACTCATAAAATTATGCTTAAAATATAAATTCTTTTATAAAACTCACAGTTGTCCATTATTATATTGTCGATGATGGAACCTGAAACACAAGAGAGAAAAATTAGTTTTGTAATCTTGCAAATCTTAGATTTTAAAGAATCATATACCTGGTGGTACTCTAGTCAATCACAGTAGTTCAAAACAGAATTTGACAAGAATTTATATGAAGTCATGACAAAAAAGATTTTAAGGGTTTAGTTATTGTAACAACAATCATACTTGGGTATACAAAGAAACCCAGAATAAGCCATTTCTCATCAACCTTTGAAATTCTGCCAGGAAATTCAACTATCAATATACCATTCAATACAAACTAACATAACAATAAATGAAAAAAATTCTACATACCCATCATTTAATCGGCCAGTAACAGAATTAGCAACTGCAAAAAAGGGGACAAAACCACCACTTAATAACTACCATGAAACACAAATCAAGCATTACACGGATTTTCTTAATGAAAAAGGGCAGAAAGCACACAGCACATCCATATCTGATTATTGATTTCATAGCTCTTTGCCCGATAACTCAAATCTCTGATTTTAGATGATGACTAAAGAAGAAGCAGCTGGGGTTCAATTCATACTAAAGCTTTTTTATGAAACTTAAAAGATTAGCATAAATAAAAATGTCTCATAAAACTGTGCAACTCGAATTTCTTGTCGATTTGGGCTGGTAAAGCTTGTTGTTAATTTTGGCATTGAGAGTATATGAGTGACAGAAAGTAACCAAACAATAAAAAAAACTTAGTGTATTTCGATGTAAATTACAGCAAACAATATATATTTCATAATCAATGAACAAAAAAAAGTTCTTTACATCACATGATCGATATGCTATTCAAATTTGGCCTAATCGAAGCCTAACAATTACTTCAAATTCATATTCATTAAACAACAACATAGATTATCAAAAAACTTACATCGTTCGAATCAAATCATCTTCTTTTAAATAATAAGCTCGGCTCCAAACCTCCGCTTTATTATGATTATATTATAGAAGAAGAAGAAGATGAAGGTGTTCAGAATTTAGCATAAATAAAAACATCGCACATAATAAATATTCTGCAATTTAGGGATTTATTTCAGCCTTTCAGGGATCTAGGGGTGGGGTGAATTCAAAGAGCCGTAATATAAATGATAAGGGTGAAATAGAATTATGGAATTAATAAAATGATCGATCCCTTGAAAAGCGGAGGAGCGGGATCGTGTGTAGCAGTTGGGAGAGCGCAGGAAAAGGAAACCGTCAAAAAAAATAACCAACAATTATGAGTTGGGATGGTCAGGATGCAAAATTCGATCGATCTAACGGTGGAGAGTAAGAGTCAACATATTAAAAAAAGTCCACTCACCAACAGCCATAAATAGAGGTGAACAAAACCGGGTTTCGACCCTACCCGACCCGACCCGAAAACCCGAACCGGGTTTTGGTCAAAAAGTCAAAAACCGGGTTGGACCCAACCCGAACCGGGTTTTTTCGGGTTTTCAACCGGGTTTTTGACCGGGTATTTGACCGGGTTTCGGGTATTTGACCGGGTTTTGACCGGGTTTTTGACCGGGTTTCCAACCCGACCCTATTTCAACCCGGTCCCAACCCGCTTTCGAATTCTAAAAACCCTACCCGGGTACGTACCCGCCGGGTATTCAAAAAACCCGAACCGGGTAGGGTCAAACCGGGTTTGACCGGGTCGGGTTTTCGGGTTTGAAACCGGGTAGGGTTGAGGAACCGGTTTTTTTGTTCAACTTTAGCCATAAATAGGGAGAATTAAGTCAACATAATTGGGCCCATTGTGGCTTATACTTGCAGATAGAGGTGAACAAAACCGGGTTCCGACCCTACACGACCCGACCCGAAAACCCGAACCGGGTTTTGGTCAAAAAGTCAAAAACCGGGTTGGACCCAACCCGAACCGGGTTTTTTCGGGTTTTCAACCGGGTTTTTGACCGGGTATTTGACCGGGTTTCGGGTATTTGACCGGGTTTTGACCGGGTTTTTGACCGGGTTTCCAACCCGACCCTATTTCAACCCGGTCCCAACCCGATTTCGAATTCTAAAAACCCTACCCGGGTACGTACCCGCCGGGTATTCAAAAAACCCGAACCGGGTAGGGTCAAACCGGGTTTGACCGGGTCGGGTTTTCGGGTTTGAAACCGGGTAGGGTTGAGGAACCGGTTTTTTTGTTCAACTTTACTTGCAGATTGCAAACCAATCTCGAGGCCCAACATAATTGATGAGTCCAACATCTTCTTTTTGTTCAGTGAAATTCAAAGGCCCAGTAGGAGGGTTGACTATATGACCGTCACTCCGTCAGTATCACCGTCCTCTCCACGTTTCATCAAATTTGATAAAACCTGATGTCCTTTTTCAGAATTGTTCTCATTCCTCGATGTCTCCTTGTCAGAAGCCGAATCACCTTTTGACCTATCACTATCAACTGATGCAGATTTTTTTGAACTATCTCCGGCGTATCACCGGTCACTGACAACATGTGTGACCGTTGGTTCTTTTCCGGAGAACTTCCAACCCTCGAATTTCCAACTCCGACAGAATTATCGAAGTCAAAGAACTCATCTTCATCTTCTTCATCATCCTTTTCATGGAATTCACTTCGTTCTTCATCAGATTCTATGCATTCAACGCCATTTTTAAAGAATTTTAGTTGCTCCTCCATATCTTCATAAATTCTAGTGTTCATAACAATGTTATCAACCATGATTTCCAGGCAACAATTGATAAGATTTAAGTCTGTTGATAGAATACAAACTTTCCCACAAGTTAAATTTGAATTGTCTTTGTTGCACTCTTCAGGAATTAAAACCGATCCCCAAGTGGAAGCAATTTTGGAAAAAGTCTCCAGGCACCACACTTCCTGTGGAACTCCTTCAATGCAAAGCCATGTAATTCTCCCACTGGGGTTTAGCTCCAGGGGACCAAGGATGCAACTTCTTGAACCATCGAGACCATTCCAAGATCCGATTCTTGAGGAAACCTTCCACTTTGCTTTAACATTGAGCACCTCCAATCCCCCAATAAAATTAGTTTTCATGCCGTTAAATTCTTCCGCCAAGCAGATCGAGTGAATGTTGGCTAACACGTGAATTGATTTCACCTCCCCAACCAAGGTGTTCTCTAAAAGTTTCAATCTCTCTGTGGACGATTTGAAGCTGATGAGATCACGTGTCTCCTTTTTCTGATTATCTGAAACTACTGCAGCATAAGATCGATGGGCACGCATGTTACCAGGAATGTCATATCGAACGGCCTGCGGTCTCTCCATGTTTGAACTTAGATTTGTCACCTTAACCTGTGTGCTATCCCTTTTATCAGATCGATTGAACCTTGCCAATTTGACTTGCAGTTTGTAGCTTCCGATCCAAATTTGATTGAGCTGATATACAAAACTTTGAGCGTCCCGAACCTTCAAGAATCTGGCAAAACCGAATTTCTTACCCATTTTGTTCCTTTTACGAGCAACATAGACATCAACCACCTTCCCGTATTGTTCAAACGTTTTCCATAAACTCCCAGCCAGCTGGTTCTCCGGAAAGTTGTAGAAGTAGAAAGACACTGCTACTCGTTCTAAATCATCTCTATTTTCGTCGTTTACCTTTCTCTTGAGTGGTTCAAAACTGTCACGAGCTGTAGCGCTTCTTTGTTCGTTTATCCCCTTAATTTTTGACCCCTGGTTACTTTGGTCCATTCTCTCTCCATTTGTCAAGCTGAGTTTTAAAAGTCAACTTGGTTGTTACATTTGCTATTCATTTAGTAGTCGATGAATAGTTACATTTGCTATTATATATTTTTTCTTTTTTTGTTTTTGATTCATAAAATTTCAAATGTAAATGATTTTTTTAATAGTTAAATTAATAAAATGTTTACATGCCGCTTTCTTTTCTATTAGTGTAGCATGTAGCATGATATAGAAACACAAGTCATTTTTCTATTTTTATACATTAGTATAATTTATAGTAATGATTGAAGTTCTATATATTTTACAATTGTAGACCAATATATTATAAATTTTTTTTCATATTTTTATACATCACTATAATTTATAGTCATGATTGAAATTGTATATATATTTTACGATAGTTGACCAATATATTGTAATTTTTCTTTCATAATTGTATGAAGAAATTCAAGAATTATTATTCTTTCATAATCTCATTTGAAACTCACAGACCAATCGTCCCGTGCTTCTACCAAAGGGAATGCTTATTCTCAGGTTCACTTTGATCAATTTACAGATTATGGCGGTGGTGGTTTTCATCCTGCTGGTAACGAGGTATGTTTGAATTGTTACTACACAATAATTTTTAACGTAATATGGCTGCACTTTTTAAACCTTACCAAGGGTCCAGGTAGATTGTGGTGAAAATGGATGTGTTGGGCAAGTTGGGTAATGGGTCAAAATGGGTTGTGGTCAAAATGAAAATTGTGTTAGATTTGATCACAAGTTGTATATCAGTAGAATGTTAATCTGAGTTTCTTGCATAAAGCTCACTCTGGGAACATAAGAGGTGCTGAAGGCTGTGGCCTCTTCTAAGTTTTGAGTTAGTAACATATCAATATATGGTTATCAAGTTTATATTAGAGATATATATTTTGCCTTTTAGCCTCCCATTGTAAGAAAGATTAAGAAAATTGGTTTGATAGTTCGATGCTAGTGGTTTTTTTTTTCAGATCAATTGCTATGAGTTATGAAACTATAAACCTTCTCACCGTCTCGTTAGTAATGGCAACAAAAAGTTGTTGAAAACTTTGATATCTTTTTATCTGTTTTTTCTTCCGTTTATATATTTTTTCTCTTTTATGTAGTATATGTTTTTGTCTGCACTGCATAATGTGATTTAGAAGACTATGTGCATAAAAGATGCACTATGGGACTTTAGTTACTCTTAACCTGTTTCTTTTTTAACTTCTTTGATTGTGGTCCCTTTGACCTGCATAGATAAAACAGAATCCAAATCGACCCATTCATAAGTAATTGAGTTAAAATTTCCACCTCTTGATTTTGTTTTGTAGATCTATTTGGTAATTTTTTGACCACCTAATAATTGATGCGGGTATGAGTGGTTTTAACTAGCAATACCACATATAGAACAAAATGTGTATCACTTGTTTATGTATTACTATTCTCTGAAGTTCCACTTTTAAATAATCAGGTAATTATAAATTCAGAAGTGTGGGATCTTCGGAACTTTAGGCTTCTTCGCAGTGTACCATCATTGGATCAAAGTAATAACTTATAATGCTAGTGGCGATGTGATATATGCAATTCTAAGGAGAAATCTAGACGAAGTTACAACAGCATTCCAGACTCGACGTGTTAAACATCCTCTCTTCTCCGCTTTCCGTACGTTAGATGAAGTCAACTACTCAGATATTGCCACCATTCCTGTCGACCGTTGCGTACTAGATTTTGCTAGTGAGCCCACCAACTCATTTGTTGGGTTGGTAACAATGGACAATCAAGATGAAATGTACTCTTCAGCCCTAGTCTACGAAATTGGTAGACGAAAACCCACAGATGATGACTCTGATCCGGACGATGCAGAAAGTGAAGAAGTAGAAGAAGACGAAGATGTACTATTAGGCAATGATGACGATGGTGAATTGGTGATGATATGAGTAATGATGAAGACAGTTTGAGTGATCTTGATGACGATGATGGTGACTTTGTGATGGATGGTGTAGACTTTGGTAGCGGTGTGATATTCGAGATAGTGAGTGATGGTGAAGATGGCGATGATGGCGATGACGATGATGAGCTGATCAATGTTGAACCATAATGACAAAGTCTGTGTGTATTAGTATAGTTTAATAATCTGTTAATGTATTTAGTCCAATGGGTCAAGATTAGTATTATTATTATTAAGCCCGGTTATGATTCCTGGTTTGGGCCATGGGCCAACAAACCCCTATACGCAGGAAACAAAGGGCCTTAGCAGTTTAGAAGTTAATTGTCAAGGGTTGCATCGGTTCGTGAATATCCCTTCAAACGATCTACCTGTACATATCAAACCGATACATCTGTTCATAGTGTCTGTTTGTGATGTATATATATTAGGATCCTGATGTACAACTGATTATCGAATAACAGTGATATTATGTTTAACATAATGATGCGCAGAAACAGATTGAAGAAATCCGTCCAACAATCGAGTCTTTGAGCAGTGGTGAAGATGAAGATTTCTTTGGAGGATTCTAAATTGTATCTTCTGAAATGAGTGTATCATAGTTATAATTATTTTGGTAACAGGTTTTAGGACAAAACGAAACAAAATGCCTTTCCTATCTCCAATTTTTGACACATGAAACTAGCTTGTAGCTGGAGCTTGTAGCTGGAGCTTGTAGCTGGAGCTGGTAGCTTGTAGCTGGTAGCTGGAGCTAGTAGCTTGTGGCTGGAGCTGGTAGCTGGTAGCTTTTGGTAATATTTGTGTTTGGTAGAGTAGCTGGAGCTTGTAGCTTATGAATGTAAAATGACATAAAAGGACAAATATATTAATTTTAAAAGATGATATATAATTATATGGAGGGTATATATGTAATTTCATTTTCCATAAGCTACAAGCTACTTCCATAAGCTACTTCAAGTAGCTTATGGTTTTGGAGCTTATGAAAACCATAAGCTACTCATAAGCTACTCAGCCAAACATAGCTTATGAAAATCATAAGCTACAAGCTCCCATAAGCTCTCAAAACGTGCGTGCCAAACATAGCCATGGTTTCAACAAAATTCAGATCGTTAGAACCTCCCTTAATATGGTTTTATATAGAAAAAGAAAAAATATACTTCTAGCTTTTAGTCTACCGCTTGTGTTGGCTTGGGCTATGTTTGGCACAACTAGCTGGTAGCTGGAGCTTGTAGCTGGAGCCGGTAGCTTGTAGCTGGTAGCTTGTGGCTGGAGCTGGTAGCTGGTAGTTTTTGGTAATATTTGTGTTTGGCAGAGTAGCTGGAGCTTGTAGCTTATGAATGTAAAATGACATAAAAGGACAAATATATTAATTTTAAAAGATGATATATAATTACATGGAGGGTATTTATGTAATTTCATATTCCATAAGCTACAAGCTACTTCCATAAGCTACTTCAAGTAGCTTATAGTTTTGGAGCTTATGGAAACCATAAGCTACTCATAAGCTACTAAGCCAAACAGAGCTTATGAAAACCATAAGCTACAAGCTACAAGCTCCCATAAGCTCTTAAATCGTGCGCGCCAAACATAGCCTTGGTCTAATTAACCTAACCTATAGTAGATTAACAATCGACCAACATCTTGGTTGATCTGTCATGGCTAAACTCTGACCGTGTTAAGTTATTTACCAAACCAAAGCTGTGTAGCAACACGGTCACGGTGACGATTCATGAAATTGCAGCAGATGTGACAATCTGGATAAATTTCCGTAAACCGGGTCAGTTCAAAAATGAGGTCGAGCTGTAGCTTCTGAAACACATAAGCTTAAAACTCTTGTAAGCTTATTGTTGCAAGCCTCTGATAAATTACCGTAAACTGGGTCCGATTCTATGACGTAGAGATGTAGTTTTCAAAACACAGGCTGTAGAGCCGTAGTTCTAGAAGACTAAAACACAAGCTTAAACAACTACTACGTATTATATTTGTATATGTGTTGCAACAAACATACCTTCTTATATACTACACAAATATGAAAAATGATTGGTGTGTAGTATACATATGTAAAGATGCACCTAGATAAAAGTAACAGAAAACACATACTTCGACTGCCATCATAGTTATTACGTATACAAACATAAACATCAGTACATAACTAATACATAGATCGCTTCTCATCGTTCATGTGTGATTTCTTTCTTCACTGTGTTTCTGAAACATATATAAACGGTATCCGTACTTAAAAATATGTATATAACCTCAGTTTTCAAAAAAAAAAAAAAAAACATGTATGATATACTACTTGACATATTTCTCTGAAAGAAATCCAGTGGGAATCAAGAAAATACCCTATGAAGATGACTTTTTGTGTAATTCAGCATAAGCCTCTGGATCCTGTTAAAATCAGAAGACATGAACTTGAGTATCAAACTCGATGGTTAAGAATGCTTAATTACTTACTAGTATCATATTATTCGATAAATCATTTCAAAAATTACATCGTTATAGTCGATATGTCGGAAATTGACACTCTTGGAGAGGGCCTTCTTCCGAACTTCTTGTGCTTGTGACAGTGGTTGATGAGAGGAAGAAACATAAGTAACTTCTAATATGCATTCCTCTACTTGGTTTCCTGATTCCTTGTTGAACTATTAGGAGAATATAGGGAATATTTAAGCTCCCATATATATAGTTGATATATAATTATAGATTTAACACAATCTTATCTACTAATTAATTACCATCTCTCTAGTAACATCTTTCAGTGCAACTCTAGGACTTACAACTGCACTTTGAAGCAAATACTTATCATTGCATTGCATGCCAAGAGGTGCCTCCTTTTGAGCTTGAATTGTAACTGCAAAAATGAAGTCTTAAATTTTAGCACCCAATTTGAGATATATATCGAAAGAAACTAAACATGCAGAGGAAAAGAGTCAGGATCAAACATGTGACATTGCAAGTAGCTCCGGGCAACAAAATCCCAATTGTTGGCTGTGCAGCGTACTTATTTGGTTTCGTAGTTTTCACCTGAAATTCAGCAGGAACAAAACACACAAAAAATCGGTAGCCACCTTATTGTGAAACACTTTTCATTTGAGTGAGTTCCTAAAAATCTTATATGCATGCCTACTTGAGATTAAATAATTAATTCGAACTATAAAAAAATGATAATAATATTACCTTGAATGCGACATGACTATCTGTTTTATTCTTAAGTTGCCTGGAAATTGAGATCTCTTTCTCCAATTCAACTGTGTACAACAGAAAAACAAATGAAAATTATCGAGACTAGATAAGGAAAGTAAACAAAGAAAGTAACAAAGCGTAAATTATACATGAAAATTGAAGCTCTTGAGGTTCGATGCTAAGAAGTTCTCCCATACTCATGTCCTTTTTCTTTTCTTGAATGAGATCATCGCTAAATGACTTGTCACCGGGTACCTAAATGTAATCGTTGATTGTAACTTAAGATCGAGTAGCCGAATATAAGTTACAATAACCACATTATACAACAAAGATGTCAAAACTTACGACAATATTACAGTTGATCGATGCACTTGGAGTTATTATATCCTCTTCTGATCCTTCTCTAACAGGTAATAATGGTTTCGAAGGTACAAAATAATTAACGTTTAACACACATTCCTCTACTTGATTACCTGATTCCTCGTTAAGCTATTACGAGTACAGAAAATTATAAATTAGTTTTTTTTTTTTAATCTAAAGACCGAATTATAATTAGCAGTTTGAACACACAATCTCATTATGAACTAATTAATTACCAGCTCTCGAGTAATATCTTTCGGCGCAATTCCTGGAGTTACAACTGCACTTTGAAGCAAATACTTATCGTTACATTTCATGTCAAGTGGAGCCTCCTTTTGAGCTTGCATTGTTACTACACAACAATAACCGAATTTTAACCACATACATGGTGAATGTTCGAATATAAATGCTATATGGCCGGATTATGAGAATTTTGTTTAGATAAAATAGAAGCAAATTAACACGTGCAAATTAAGGCAAAAGATCAGGAGCGAACATATGATATCACAAGAAGAACGAGGCGACATGATCCCAGTATTAGGCAGAGCAGCGTACATCGTTGGTTTCGTAGTTTTCACCTGATATTTATTGTTACTCCGTAAATAACAGAAGGGCTTAGTGTCTGGGAATGTATCAAACTTTCACCAAATCTCTATTGTGTGTATCCAACTTACAAAACTCAATATTAATGCACTCAACTTGTAAAAACCCTTATATTGATGTACTTTGATGATGTGTCACGCACATAGCATGCCACGTGGCACAAGGAGAGAGTGACACGTCATCAAAGTACATCAATATAAGGGTTTTTACAAGTTGAGTACATTAATATTGAGTTTTGTAAGTTGGATACACACAATAGAGATTTGGTGAAAGTTTGATACATTCCCAGACACTAAGGCCATAACAGAAGTCATAAGCCTTTTAATTGATGTATCCGAATCGAATTTCCAAGTCATATAACAACTATAATATACCTTGAATGCCACATGACTGTCCGTTTTATTCTTTAGTTGCATGATAATTGAGGTCTTCTTCATCAACTCAACTGTATATATAATATAATAAATGTAAATAAGAGGATATAAATCCTTGAAATATTTAGGGTTAAGGGCCACAAATCCGAAATCGAAAGGCTTTTCATCCTAATAAGTAGTTAAAAAATGAAGATAAATAAATAAATGTCACATGGAAATTGAAGGTCGTGAGGTTCGATGTCTAGAAGCTCTCCCATGCTCATGTCACTTTTGTTTTCTTGAACGGTACTATCGATAAGTTCATCGTCGCCATGTACCTAAATGCAGCGGTTAATCGTATCATGAGACAATATGCCATGTTTCGATCTGTTTCTTATTAGTTTCATATATAGGTACGATTAATCTGTGTAGTAAATTTCTATTCATTAAAAAAAATAAAAACAAATTATACCGGATCAGCAGGGGCGGATGTAGAGAGGGTATGGGAGCAGTCGCCCCTCCAAAAAATTTCAAATCATGTAAAAAAGTAATTTTTTTAAGGTATTTATAATATTTTATAGATTTTGCCCCCAATTTTTTTTTTTTAAATTTAGGTGTACGCAATTTAACCGGACTATCCCATCACCGAGAACGCCTTAAAGACCACCTTGGCGATGCTTATTAATTTGAGAAACTTGTTCATGTCATGAGTTTTAGTGACACTGCTACTTTGATACAAGTTATAATTCACTGATTTTTCATCTCACTCTGTTTTTTCTTTTAATATGAATTTCATGAATGCTTAAGAACCTACTTTATGCGTCATCCCATACATCATATATATTATTATAATTTCAACAACCAAACATAACAACCTCAATATATATATAATGATCAATAATTCACTTTGACTCCGATTGGCCAACGACGAAGACAATAAGAGTTGACCTTCTCCTATACTCTTAAGTTAACGAGGAATGCTACATCCGCAAAGAGTTTATAGCCCAATATTGAATTAATGATATCATGATCATCTTATATATCTACCCATTATAATAACTAAACTTACTATAGTTAATTAATTTTTATTTTCATGACAAAAGCATTAGTGACAAAATAATACGTAGTATGACGCTATTTTTAAAAAGAAAGACACGTACTGTTGAATAATCACATCGCATCTTCCTCTCATATCATGAATATTCTAAGAAAACTGTTTTTTCCTTTTCTACATAACAAGTAATTAATCCAATACCAACATTTAAAACGATGAAATTATGTAAACATACATGAATATTGACAATACTGTGTGTTACTATGTGTTTTAGAAAACCAACATAAGGATGATTATACTATTATAGTACTAGAAAGTTTACTAGCTAGAGTTTCTATCAAAAACAGCAAATCATCGAGTCGCTTACTTGGTAATGAAGCGCCTTTTCGAGGTCTCTCACCACCTCGGTCATTAACGGACGTTGTTCGTAATCCATGTCTAAACATTGATAAGCTATCGTTGTAAACGCTTTCAAAGAATGAGGATTTACTTCATTCCTCATATCGCTAAATATAATTTCCTCAACTTTGTTTTGCTTGTACGAGTGTTGCACCAATCTTGTGAAAGTTTGAGGAGACTTGGGGTTATGGTCTACACACAATCTCCCACATAACACTTCGAACAACACCACACCAAATGAATAAACATCTGACTCTTTTGTTAGCATCCCCGTTTCTATATATTGCGGATCACAATACCCAAGCGTCCCTACAGCTGCAGAGACGAGAAATGTGTATTGTTGATTAGCCGGACCAAGTTTGGACAAACCAAAATCAGAGATCCTAGCGTTCCAATTTTCATCTAATAAGATATTAGAACTTTTAATATCTCGATGCAATACTCTTTGTTGGGTGTTTCCAGGATTATGAAGGTACGCAAGTCCACGAGCTGCCCCAATACATATTTTAAGGCGACGAACCCAAGTTAGAACATTGCTTTTGAGATAGTTGTCAAGGCTTCTCTTTGATGCATACTCATACACAAGAATCTTCTCCCCACTATCGTCACAAAACCCTAAGAGCGACACAAGATTTTCATGTTTGTAAAGTGAAAGCAATATGATCTCCTTCCAAAACTCGGGATCTCCTTGCCCAAATTTACGATCCAACTTTTTTAAAGCGACAACTGTATTCCCTTTCGAATGGACGAGCTCTCCCTTGTACACTTTCCCGAATCCTCCTTTCCCGATGCAACTTCCGTCGGCAAAATTGTTGGTTGCTAATTTTATTGCTTCTAGTTTAATTTTGAGGTGCTCAAACTTTCTGTCTAGAGCCATCATTTTGGAAAAAATAATGTAAAATTATGAACGAGTTACAAATGAATAGCTTGAAGGAGCTAATAGTGTATCTTTTATTCTAGCAACTTGACCATATATAATTAACAATAGTTCTTAGGCTCTTAGCCATCTCTCTACAACTTGATCATATATAATTAACAATAGTTCTTAGGCTCTTAGTCATCTACCGTGCATATGCATTTATAATTCAATATTGTCAATCATCACGTATTCAAGTCATCATAAGCAAAAAAGTCTACCAGCTCTGCCTTGCTTTCATTGTCGGAAACATGTAAAAAGCAGGGTATCAGTAGATATGGGTCCATTTGTTGTATGCAGTGTAAATTTCTTTCGAAAAATTGCACTTTTAGTCGAATTCTTTTCTTGTGCTATGAATTCATAAAAATTAGGATACCAATGCTACATGTCACTCTAAATCCTGAATCCGCACCTGCTTGTTTTAGTCAAGGCCGTCTTTGAGGGTGGGCGAGGTGGTCGACCGCCCAGGGCCTCTAAATTTCAAGGGCCTCCAATTTTTTCCTAAGTAATGTGATATGTATAATATATGATGATTATATAAGAGATTGACACCTCTTTTATTTTGAACTAAGAGATCTTTGTTATTAACTAGATTTAGACTACATATATATTTAAACAAATATATAGGTCGACTGAATGGTCCAAAATTGAAATCTTATATTGACGTGTTAGAGTTTGACTAAAAGATTTAATAACTAACAACTGGGATTTAAGAGAATAAGTATCAGATAAATAAATATGTATCAAAGAAATAAATAAGTTATTTAAAAATCGGACCGTTGAGATTCAATTTCACCGAACCTTTATCTTACTTACTTGATATCTAATTATAGTACCTCATTTCCGTAACACGACAACTTTGTCCAGGGCCTCTAAAAGTTCAGAGACGGCCCTGGTTTTAGTGATATTATTTTTGATCTTAATTGTTGAATTAAACCACTTATTTATCACTTGTATTAGGTAGCATATATGTATGCAGCGAAGAAGCAACATTATACGATCGAATAATTTGTCATCAGAGTTAGAAATTAATTATATACAAGCGATCATTTATATACCTTTTCACTTAAAATCGAGTTTTGACAACGCCTTGGAGCACATGTTTTGATTTCCAAAAAATATATTCAAATCATTAAATAAAAATTAATTACATTCCATTCTTATACTGCATAAATATAATTACAAACTTGATAATATTAATTAAAAATTCATTATATATAAAAAAAAGTTGATGTTTATTTGACTTGGATATAATTTAGAAAACCATAACGAGTTCCTTGAAGGTGGTCGTTATCAAAATCCCATATAAAATAAGGAAATGCTAATGACAGCCTTTAGGGCTGTCAATAAGACACATATAACGCATTTATTAAACTCATAGGTTCCTTATTTATTCAAAATTATAATTAATATAGCTATGATTTGCATTAAATTCATTGAAACTTTCCTTTTATTGGTGATGTATTAATTAAAATCTTTGATTATAAAGGAAACTTTAAGTTCAATAAATGCATTATATATGTCTTATTGACAGCCCTAAGGGCTGTATTTTAATGTTAAGTATATATATATATATATATATATATATATATATATATATATATATAGTAAGGGAATCAAAAAAGAAAGAAAAATTGTGAGAGAAGGTGGAGAAACACTTTGGACCAATCATTTAAAATTAAGGTGAAAGGGTAATATAGTAAATATGTAATTTAATTAATAAACCAAATATTAATTAGTGGTAGTTATACTTATCCATAATTGTAGGAGATCAAATCTTTCCTAAACCCAGTAACAAAGACGATGCATGTAAAATCACAAAATCTCCATTTTATTTGCTTCTTAACTAATGCGATTATACACCCATTTCTTATTTATATATCATTGCAACAATCTGATTCAATTTGTAATTTTATAAATCAATAATTCAATTTCATTTTAAACTTCAATTATCTGATTTCATTTTTCCTTTTTTAAAACTTTTTAATTCGATTCATAATACACGTATGAAACTTTTATTTATAAATATTTGCTGCAACTTGTAACTGTTTAATTTAGAATTCTCACTACTATGATTCAAAATATTTATATAATGATTCAACAAATTGTAACTATGATTCAGGATTATTTATGCAATGATTCAAATAACTATAACTGTGATTCACTATATTCATATATATGATTCTAGTAATCTATATGCTAAGTTGAATAAGAAAATAAATTCGAATTATAATAGTGCATTTTTTTAAACACTAAATCCTTCTAGCGATTGTAGATGTTGAAATTGTTTTATGATTTTACTTAATTCAAGTTCGTTTATAAATTTGTGAGGAAAAAAATAATAAACAATAAGAAAGGCAACCTGCAAATTATTACTATATTCGTAAAGGATTCACAAAATGAAATTAGGAACCCCACTTTTTGAGAGATGAATTCCTAATTTGTAGCCACTAATGAAAAGTCACATACGTGGGTATCTCAAATTGTGTACGACAGTTACAATAAATTGGTGACTAAATGTACCATTATACCCCTCCACTCAATAAATTTGTCATCAATTATTTTAGATCGTTGATTGCTAAAATAAATGGTCCAGATCATTCTCTCCCTTCTCCCACCAAAAATCTTTCTCCCTAGATCCTAATCCTATATATATATATATATATATATATATATATATAGCAACTAGTGTTAATCCCATACGATCTACGGCTAGAAAAATATAACTTCATAATAGATCAATCATACTCTAAAATGGTAAATAATATGTTTTAAAGAAAATGATAACTATAGGCTATGATTAAACATACCATATGTAACTTAATTTCATATTTATAACTCAAATTTACAATGAATAAATACTCTTATCAAATTTAGATAAGGAAAGTTACTATTAAAAAGAAAAACTCATACTTAGTAATTAATTCAACCTATTTTAAAATGCTGATTATAGAAATCTTAACTATAAGGTGATGATTATTACATTGTTTTTTTTTTTTTTTTTGGTACACAATCAATTATGATTTATGGCGTTGTACTGTACAACACTATAAAACATATTTCTGGGTATACGACTTAAAAAGTGATTTCCAAATCGACCACTTTAATATAATCATTTTTTATAACATTCAAAAAATAAATAAATAATATTAAGTAAGTATCAAGGGATCGAGGACAACTATCCTCTTAAAAAATTTTAAATTGTGAACAAATAACATTTTTTTACCGATAGTAAGGATATTTTATAAGTTTTGACCATTTAAAAATAAAATAAGAACAACATTTTCTCTCCCACAATATATCAATAATTTGGGAAGGTTAAAAAAGAGGTACATGTTGTAAAGTGACATTTTCTAGCTAATATGTAACACCCAGTATTTGGGTCTAGTAGTATTTAATATTTTCTGACTGTGAATTATTATTAAGTGTGTCAGAAAATAGGTGTGTTGTATTATTTGAAATAAATAGTGATAATAGTCGAATAATTTATTGTGACTAATAAATTATTGAGTGTTTTAATTTTATTTAGTTGACGGTAAAATAAAATAATGTTTCCCCGCAAATGGTTTTTAAGTTCCAGACTATGATAAGTACGGGGAATGAAAATTAACCAATTATATGGTACACTCCATATTTGAGTCGGTGTTTGTTTTAAACATATCTATATACACATATACATACGTACGATCATATACATACATACATAACTTGAAAACCCTAGATCAAATTCCTCCTCTATATCAAAGTGAAGGTGGTAAACTCGAATTCAAGCTTCAAGAGCAAGGATTATCATCTTGTAATCCTCCTAATCAACTAGTAAGCTTCTAATTCTTATAGATGAACCCTAGAATTTGGGGGTTTTTGGGTGTTCTTGACTTTAATTCGAAATTAGGGTTTCCAATGGTTGAATTGATGTTAGTTATGCTTTTATAACATGGTTAATCATTCCATCATCATTATAAACATGTTGTATGTGATAATTCTTGAATTTTATGTTAACTTAGAAATTGGGTTTTGGTGTAAATGATGGAATTGAAGCTTGTAATGATCATATAGTTGTTAGTTGATGATTATATGTGGATTATAATCTAAATCTAGTTTAAAAATGGTGAATTGGATATATGATCATTAATAAAGTTAAAGGGTTTAGTTGATTATGATATGATCAAAACTTGTGTAATTAGTGTATGTTTGATAATTGTTGTTAGTGATCATGTTAGAGTTGATACATGATGATGATTAGTTGTGTTCAAACTAAATTGTGTAAAGTTGATTAAGTGTTCATGGTGATTATGATTGATTCATGAAGATGATTATGAGGGGTTTGATTAATTGTTGATGTTAGATGTTATTGATCTTGTTAATGGGTTAATTATATTAGTTAACCATGATTAAGATGGATAAAGGTGAGAAGGTGATATTAATGATCATAATTTGGTAATTGATTATGAATATTGATGTTTATAATGGCTATTCATAATCTTGGAAACTTACTTGATTTGATGTTGAAAGATGATCATAGTTTATTAAGTGATTGCGAATTGAGATGATTAAAGTGATTATTCATAATCTTGAAATGATACAATTTAAGTGATTAACGAAATGAGTAATAATTCAATGAAATAGAGATTATGAATCATGTTGTATAACTCTAACATGAGTTAATTATTATGAATGAGTTACTGACTCATTTTGTTTAATTATATTGTCAGATGTGCAGAAGGCTCAGTGATATTAGACTACTGAGTGGATGCCTGAGGTGGTCGGTGAGTGGATCTCTAATCCTCAGCGTAACTTGGTTGTAACAAGTTTGGTTACAACAAGTAACGTATTATTACTTTATTAGTTGCATTGATGATTATGTTGATAGTAATAATACTGTTGATATGTTGACTAGTTGAATATGTGATTTGTTGATTATGTGATCACTCGACTTGTTGTTGGCCTTCGGGCATCAGTTGTTAATGAGGCAACGAGTTGTTGAACTGTTGGTTGGGCTAGTTGGTTATCTAAAGTTTAACACACCTCCTGTGTTAGTTGAAGATAATCACTAGCTATCGGTCTCGTCCGTATGGCCATACGGTTAGGTTGGATAAGTGTTCTTGGGGAGCCACCCGGGCTTATGGTTATCCCCAGAGCCGCCGATCCTCATTATGGTGTTGTTGATTAGTTGAAATGTTGCATTGTTGAACTGATGCATTGTTGATGTGTCGTATTGTGTACTTGCTTGTTTTAGTGTTAAGTGTTGTACACAAGGTTGTTGAGCTAAGTTATGATGTTGATTAGTTATCTGCTCACTTAGCTTTATGCTAATTCCCCACATAACACTTCTTGCAGGTTATTGATATATTTGAGTGAGCAAGAAGTTGGACAAGAAGGAATGTTTGACGTGAAGCGTTACTCTGATATTTGATTTGTATAAAATAATGTTTTAACACGTTTTTATATAACACCTCTGTGGTGAAGTTATGTTTTGAAAAGGTTGGATTTTATAAGCTGATAAAATGATGTAAAGTATTACTATCTATTTGGACTTACGCTTCCGAATTATTATATTTAAATGAGTGTAAATGAGGGGTGTTATAAGTTGGTATCAGAGCATAGGTTTGGGTGAATTGGACATTGGTTATGTTCAATCCCAAATCTATAAGATGTGTCAAGTCAAACATTCCAGTGGGTGTGGGATTAGTGGATATTGAATGTGTACTAACCTATAACAAGTTCCAAGATTGTTGTTTTAGTTGCAGAGACGGAGGAACATGAGGAACCTAAAGGTATTCTCAATGATTCCTCGATATTCGTCGGCAAAAGAGTATCAGGTACTTCCGATAAGCTTGTTGAATTTAAATAAGCTTGAATTGTTTACTTTGCTATGGTATGATTAATAGTGAAGTAAATTGAGTCAGACTAATATGAATCCCCAGTTGTGAGTCCTTGGTGATTATTACTTGTTAATGTGATGCTAGGAATGTTAATTGAGATATTTAGCCTCATGAGTAGTTCATAATGAACTAGAAATGGAGTTTGTAGACACCTTGTTATATAAAGTTTAATAGTTGGATTAACTGGAAATTAAGTGTGTCTACAATTTGAAAGTAGAGTATAAATCATTATGTGATTATGATTTGATAAATGCAAGGTGTGAGTATGAATTCTTGCTAAGAAACTATTTGATACAAGATAGAATTGTTGATATGACTCCATATAGTAAATTTAATGAGATGTTGGTAATCTCGATTAATAAGTTTGGAGTCTTGTTATTGTGTGAATTAGAAAGTATCCATTGAATTGAATGTGTATCTTTGACTAGGAAAAGTCAAAGTTGAAATTGGTAAAGTCAAATTGTGTAATGACTATGTTATAAAGTGATAAATGTGACTAAATGTTTAAGTGTTGTGCCTTGATCATGATTTTGGTTAAATTATGATCTAAGTGTTAAAAATGGTAAAGTAGAAAGTCAAAGTGGTCAACGAGTCTTGATATGTGTTGACAAGTTTGTAAAAGTCAAAGTTGAAAAAAAAAAAAAAAAAAAAAAATTTGTGGTAAATTGTGTATATATGATGATCATATGTAAAATTGGTGTTTTGAAAGTATAATAGAACACCAATAGTGAAAGTAGGTTGGTTTGACTTGTAATAGTCAACGTAATGTGAAATAGGTGATGAAATGGTAGTTATATGGGTTGAAACCCAAACGGGTTGTTAAAGTGTCCAAATGGGTCATTTGATGGGTAAACGGTTAAAATAAGTAGTGGTTTGGTTATAGCCAATGTAATAGTGATTTTAACCCTACATATAGTAGGTTTATGTGTTGAAAGTGTTTTGGGTAACCAATGTGGTTGTTTTGTTAAGATTGCCCATTTGAACCCTTAAACGGGTCGACTAGTTAAAACATGATAGAACAAGTATATGAGTGTGATGAAAGTGCCCACACGTCACAAATATATGTATAAGCATGTTAGCAAAGGCTTGAAACCAGAAACCAAGCCATTTGGAATATGGCGTGTCAACGAAAATGGTTAAAATGGCCTAAAATTGGTTATACGTCCGTTTTCTCGTAAAACGTGTAAATTGAAAAAGTGGAAAAATAGAAAGTTGCATTTTGATTATATAAAGATGCCTGCAAATTTTCAGACCCTAACTATTTACGGTTTGCGAGATATGCGCGTTTGAATTTCGTATTTTTGCACTAAGTTGTGCAGGCTGCTGTGCAGGGAAGGGAACCGGCGGGTCTGATGGTGGACCCGGCGGCTAGTGGTATAAAACCGGCGGCTGGTCACCCAACCCGGCGGCTTCTATAGCCCAAATACGGGAAAATGTTTCTGTTTGGCAAAAATTTAATTTACCCGGCGGTTAGGGTGTAGGACCCGGCGGCTTGGGGTCTGAAGCCGGCGGCTTGACCCTATAGCCGGCGGCTTGTGGCTCTTTTCTGTGAAAAATAAATTTTTTTACGTTTTTCGACGTTCGACGTAACGTTTGACGTAGAAATTTCCGCTAGGAAATTTCTGTGTCCGATTCAGACGAAATTTACATGTCCACTCAAAAACGGGCCAACGGTCAAAGCTCATCGCATCGCCATGAGCCCTGTCAGTTTTCGGCACTTCGGGGTCGTTTGGGGCTCGAAAATCGCGTTTTATTGTTTTTTTGGACCTTATTTTGAACTTTCAGTTTACGTTTTGTATTGGGCTTTTGTTTTATTGAGCCCAGAGATCATTCCTGTGACTATATGTAATATTAAAACTTGTTTTAAGAGGTCTATATGGTTCATTGTGTATGAGTTGATTGTAGGCGGTTTACTTAACTACAAAGTATACCAGTAAATGGTATTGTTGATTGCTACTAGCAAGAATTAGTAAACATTGATTAGATAATCATATGAACTATATTATGTGGACAAATTGAAAGGTGATGAATTAGTTAAATTACTTAGAGTAATATAAAATGTTGAATTAAGCGTTTTAAGAAATTACGAAATACGAAATAAGCACATGAGCTTATATAGATGTAATAGTTGAGCATGAAATACTCAATTGTAATTTGATTAAAGGTATATAGATTGATGATTATGTGTTGAATATTACTTATATTATTGATGAATTGTTTAGTACTAAAAGTACTATAAGTATTAAGTTGTATAAATAATACTGGATAGTGAATTGGGTATTAAGGGAGTTGATTGATGTATTTGTGTCAGACATTGGTGTAGTACGCTTATATTGTTAATAAATACATGATAATATGAGTAGTTCATACTAAAAGTGATAAGTTGAAAATAGTAGCAGGTTAATAATTGGGAATATACTTGCCATTACAGGTTGTTATAATTATGTAAAGTGTTGATATTACTGTTGAGAATTATGTGAGAGCAAAGATAATTACTTATGAGATAAATGGTATGAAGTGGCCTGAGAATAAAGTGTGACTGACATAATATGACGACGTCTGGCCAACGTATTTATATTATGCCATTTCACATAGAGTTGTTGAGGCTACTCAGTACCAAATAAAGTTAACCGTTTTAATATAATCGGATGTTGAAATGTAGCTGAGAAATAGTCAGATATTGACTAAAGTGGAATGGTAGTAAACCACTAAGTTGTTGTTACTAACGTGGTATCTATTGTACAATTGAAGTGTATGTGTGATGCATGGTTAATTGTAAAACTTAAAAGATGATATAAGCAAAGTAGAGGTCAGTTGAATGTGAATAATATTGTTGAATGGATGATTAATGACAACACCTTGTGTTGTTGAAATACCATTGTTAAAGATGTTTGGTATTAACAGGTGTTGTCTAGCATCCCAAATTGTATGATGTGATGTTAGTTGATTACATGATAATAAGTTTAACTATAGAAATGGACCTCTACATAATGCTTATTAGTTAATCTTATATGTTGATGATTATATGATTGTGAATTCCTGTTAAATAAAGGATTTCATATAATCAAGTTGTATTTATAACTACAAGTTGTAAAGTAGTAATTAATGAGTTGCAAAAATTTGAAAATCTAGCAAAGTGATAACTAAAGAAGTATATAATTATTAGTTAAATTGCTAGTGACGGATCGAGTTACAACTTGTTGCTAAGATGCATGTAGTAGTGTTCAGTACCACTTGTTGTTATTGTGGTTGTCGTTGTCGTTATAGTTGGACTTGCTGCTATAGTTGCTGTTGTGATAAATATGATACTTTACTTGACTATGTAAGTGGTTGATTTAACTCATTAGAGGCAGGGTATAGGCACAGTATTGGTGCAGAGATCATGTACATTTGGATATGTGCATGTGGAAAGAATTGAAAACAAGTGTATAAATATTATGAGTTACTCAAAGGGAATAATACATGATGGGTGTATATGTTGTAATTAAACAGTTGATGATGCTACATTGGGTGCTGAAAATAACATTTTGTGTCAATAAATTAAATAGAGGTAAAACACAATTTACTGGTGGTGTGTAAGTTGATAATATGTATATACATTTTGTGTTTAGTGGTTAAATATATGCAAGTTGATTCGGGGGTTGTGTGATTACTGATATGCATGATGGTTATATGCATTAGTGAATTAAATTGGATGCATATATTAATGAGTAGTATATAATTAGTGTAATATGAAAGGATAAATATTAGCAAATTAGAAATAAAATGTGAGTTAAATCTCACATGAGGAATGGGAGTAATAAGTGGTTGTGTTCTTAGATTATATAAGTGTGATCAGATTTCGAGGACGAAATCTCTTTAAGGAGGGGAGATTTGTAACACCCAGTATTTGGGTCTAGTAGTATTTAATATTTTCTGACTGTGAATTATTATTAAGTGTGTCAGAAAATAGGTGTGTTGTATTATTTGAAATAAATAGTGATAATAGTCGAATAATTTATTGTGACTAATAAATTATTGAGTGTTTTAATTTTATTTAGTTGACGGTAAAATAAAATAATGTTTCCCCGCAAATGGTTTTTAAGTTCCAGACTATGATAAGTACGGGGAATGAAAATTAACCAATTATATGGTACACTCCATATTTGAGTCGGTGTTTGTTTTAAACATATCTATATACACATATACATACGTACGATCATATACATACATACATAACTTGAAAACCCTAGATCAAATTCCTCCTCTATATCAAAGTGAAGGTGGTAAACTCGAATTCAAGCTTCAAGAGCAAGGATTATCATCTTGTAATCCTCCTAATCAACTAGTAAGCTTCTAATTCTTATAGATGAACCCTAGAATTTGGGGGTTTTTGGGTGTTCTTGACTTTAATTCGAAATTAGGGTTTCCAATGGTTGAATTGATGTTAGTTATGCTTTTATAACATGGTTAATCATTCCATCATCATTATAAACATGTTGTATGTGATAATTCTTGAATTTTATGTTAACTTAGAAATTGGGTTTTGGTGTAAATGATGGAATTGAAGCTTGTAATGATCATATAGTTGTTAGTTGATGATTATATGTGGATTATAATCTAAATCTAGTTTAAAAATGGTGAATTGGATATATGATCATTAATAAAGTTAAAGGGTTTAGTTGATTATGATATGATCAAAACTTGTGTAATTAGTGTATGTTTGATAATTGTTGTTAGTGATCATGTTAGAGTTGATACATGATGATGATTAGTTGTGTTCAAACTAAATTGTGTAAAGTTGATTAAGTGTTCATGGTGATTATGATTGATTCATGAAGATGATTATGAGGGGTTTGATTAATTGTTGATGTTAGATGTTATTGATCTTGTTAATGGGTTAATTATATTAGTTAACCATGATTAAGATGGATAAAGGTGAGAAGGTGATATTAATGATCATAATTTGGTAATTGATTATGAATATTGATGTTTATAATGGCTATTCATAATCTTGGAAACTTACTTGATTTGATGTTGAAAGATGATCATAGTTTATTAAGTGATTGCGAATTGAGATGATTAAAGTGATTATTCATAATCTTGAAATGATACAATTTAAGTGATTAACGAAATGAGTAATAATTCAATGAAATAGAGATTATGAATCATGTTGTATAACTCTAACATGAGTTAATTATTATGAATGAGTTACTGACTCATTTTGTTTAATTATATTGTCAGATGTGCAGAAGGCTCAGTGATATTAGACTACTGAGTGGATGCCTGAGGTGGTCGGTGAGTGGATCTCTAATCCTCAGCGTAACTTGGTTGTAACAAGTTTGGTTACAACAAGTAACGTATTATTACTTTATTAGTTGCATTGATGATTATGTTGATAGTAATAATACTGTTGATATGTTGACTAGTTGAATATGTGATTTGTTGATTATGTGATCACTCGACTTGTTGTTGGCCTTCGGGCATCAGTTGTTAATGAGGCAACGAGTTGTTGAACTGTTGGTTGGGCTAGTTGGTTATCTAAAGTTTAACACACCTCCTGTGTTAGTTGAAGATAATCACTAGCTATCGGTCTCGTCCGTATGGCCATACGGTTAGGTTGGATAAGTGTTCTTGGGGAGCCACCCGGGTTTATGGTTATCCCCAGAGCCGCCGATCCTCATTATGGTGTTGTTGATTAGTTGAAATGTTGCATTGTTGAACTGATGCATTGTTGATGTGTCGTATTGTGTACTTGCTTGTTTTAGTGTTAAGTGTTGTACACAAGGTTGTTGAGCTAAGTTATGATGTTGATTAGTTATCTGCTCACTTAGCTTTATGCTAATTCCCCACATAACACTTCTTGCAGGTTATTGATATATTTGAGTGAGCAAGAAGTTGGACAATAAGGAATGTTTGACGTGAAGCGTTACTCTGATATTTGATTTGTATAAAATAATGTTTTAACACGTTTTTATATAACACCTCTGTGGTGAAGTTATGTTTTGAAAAGGTTGGATTTTATAAGCTGATAAAATGATGTAAAGTATTACTATCTATTTGGACTTACGCTTCCGAATTATTATATTTAAATGAGTGTAAATGAGGGGTGTTATATAATACAATTGTTTGGTTATAGTAACATTTTCGTTGCTAAGGTTGATTTAATGCCAATGTTTATAGTTTTAACAAACATAAATTGTAACGATTAATATAACTATTCAAACATTTAATTGAACAGCTAATGTGCATCTACATGTGCAAAACAGAAATCAATCTATAGTGATCATATATATAAATACATAAATGAGATATTATATAGATATGAAAAGCAATATAGAAATTATAAATTACACTTCTTACTAGTCGTAAAAAAAATTATAATTAAGTTGTGTGATTAGAACTAATTAAACCTTCAAAAGATAAAATGATGACACATTTAAGTATAACTTAATTTTTTAATTAAATATTACCTTATTTGTTATGTGTTGGAGAATCCACCTCATCAAGTTTGTTTAATATGATAATGACACACAGAATTTAGGTGATGTAGCATATGTGAATAATTACCAAATCATTGGAGATCTCTTCCTTTAGTTATATAGATAGATGAATAACATTTGATTTAATGTAATTTAATTAGATTACAACAAAGTCAATAAATTGGGATTTTTTAATTTTATTTTGTGTAATTAGATAATAATAAAGTCAATAATTTGAATTTTGTTGCTAAACTTATTATTGTATCATTATTACATTCACATCTGGCATTATCTTTGTGATTATTATTATGATCACAAAAATCTCACAGATCTCTTGTAATCTTATATAATGATGACACAATAATTACGTTGATATCCAAAATCTCATATAAATATAACGTAGAGGGTCTCTCATTTTCACATAAACAAACAAGATCAATGGTGAGTGTTTTAATCAAAATTGTCTTTTTAACCGCATTGGTACTCAACGTTTATGGCGTAATGTCTGTCAGTGCAATGCCAGAAGCTAAATCGCGAAAATTGGCTCCAACAACTGTTTCTGTTCCTGATGTTGAAATGCGTTCAACGAACCCAACCTACCTCCCAAATCAAAGAAGACCTTGTCACAAAGCACCAGATTGTGTGGGTCTCTGCCCACCTGGAGACCCACCACGTTGTTTACTAAATGGGTTTTGCGGATGTGATAGGCCGGTAATATAGTGATTTTTATGTAGTAGTAACAAATAATAGTTATGTGTAATAAAGAGAAAAGAAAGCATATTACGTACGAATGTAAGCATGAACTTATGTTTGTTGACATGTTAAATCACGTGATTGATATTACGAAGTTGTAATAAAATAGTGAAAATCAAACTTCCAGTCAAACAAGTTGAAATTTGACTGATGAGTTTGCCAAAATGTTGACTTTTGATTTTTGTTTTGTGGTATGGACTTGGGCCGAAGATCAAGAATTCTCCAAATTAAACTTGACAGAAGGAAAACAAAATTAAACAGCTACAATAGTACTATTAGTATAGTATCTTTATATAAATTCCCGAAAAAAGACATGTAGCATGTATTTTCAATAGCACAGAAACTAAAAATGTATGAATATGGATGCAACATGATGAAACACAGGTCTTTAAAGGGCGAAATTAGAACTAAAAGTTGGACAAGCTGATTTTTGCAATTTAGATTCATACTTTTCATGTAGTTTTCAGTGCAGTATGATGTTTTCGGTAGTGATTTAGAGGTGTATTTATGAGCAAGGGTGGAGCTAGGAACTAATAATTGGAAGGCAAAAAAAAATTTGATTATCTTTTAAGTTTTGGGGGATCAAAAATTTTAAAATATCATATATATTCTTAAACAAAATTTCTGTTTTACATTCTTTGAAATTTTTGGAGGGGAAGGAGAGGGCAACTACCCCCATGCCCCCTCTATATCTGCCCTGTTTATTAATATGTTGATGAAGTATATATTTCACTAATTAGTTATATATGATTTTATGTTAATATATATTTTTTTAAGATATCAAAACGTTGATTTAAAACTCTCATAATTCTGGCTCTAAACAGTACAACACATAAGTTAATTAGTTAAATAGTGAATCAACAATCATATGACATGATTATTAATAGTTTGATGTGTAGAGTTGTTTTCTTTCTCCCGTATCTCCGGGTTTCTTGTATTTAATGGCTTTCTCTTTTTAGAATCTCTTTTTAAAAATTTCATGATATCATGAAATTGACGTGGTCAACCATCTATACGCATGTTATATCATGAATTTTTTATTTATAGTTTTTATTAACTTCAAGTTCCAAATCAAAATTTCTCATCCACTTTTATTCCATGAAATTAATACTTCCTTCATCCCACAAAAATGTCCTCTTAGTTTGTTGGGGTTAAGATAGAGTGAGTAGATGTCAGTTTTGCCATTATAATCAATTAAAATTTGATCGAGTTTATTTATTTGATAAATAAATTATTTAGAGTGATAAATGAGGGTAACATGTGAAATTTAATGATTTTTAATTGTTATTTTTTGTATGTGAACAATTACTTTATGAAAAATATAAATAATAATGTGGATATTTATTTTGAAACGAGGGACACATCCTTATTTTCTGTGTAAGGGTGTGTTTGGCAAAATTAGCTGGTAGCTGGAGCTGGAAGTTTATAGCTGGAGCTTGTAGCTGAAGCTTATATTTTAAGTTAAAAGTTGAAGCTTATTTTTTGAAAGTGTTTAGAAAAACTAGCTGGAGCTTAAAGATATAAATTGACATAAAAGAAT
Source organism: Helichrysum umbraculigerum (assembly GCA_949592205.1). Taxonomy (NCBI): domain Eukaryota; kingdom Viridiplantae; phylum Streptophyta; class Magnoliopsida; order Asterales; family Asteraceae; genus Helichrysum; species Helichrysum umbraculigerum. Next base: position 133,295,297 of record CATIUR010000003.1, on the reverse strand, counting down.
AAACAATGTATAATATATAATGATTTAAAGGGTATTTATGTAATTTCTCATTTCATAAGCTTGGAGCTTATTAAAATAGGCTACTTCAAGTAGCTTATTTTTTCAATAAGCTCCTCAAGTTTTGTCTACCAAGCAAAGCTAGAAACTTAAGCTTATAGAAAAAATAAGTTTAAGCTCCCATAAGCTTCAATAAGCTTGTCGGTCAAACATACCCTAAGAGTTTTAGACCTTGTAATACAATATGATACAATAATAAGGGTGTTGATAAATACAACACTCATTTTGTTTCATAGAACAAAGTTGTGCTTCTCTATATATAACACCCCACAATTTAATACCATTTTTTTATAATATACCGGAAGCGCAAGTCTAATCAAACATTAATAATTTACATATTATAATATACATATCAAGTCAAACTATTTCAAATTATAGTTTATCAGTTTGGGTGTTATGTAATTCAAAAGACAACACTAATTTATACAAATAAGATATCAGAGTAACTGCCCAGTCGTCAAACATTCCGTCCAAATCAAAGCTTCTTGCCCGCCCATTATATCAACCCATAACCTGCAAAAAGTGGGATGGTGGGATTAGCATAAAGCTAAGTGAACGAATAAATAACCATCAGCCCAACTTAGCATAACAAATCTGTTTACAGCAAAGCATCATAAACACATAATCCCCTGTTTTACCACAACAGGCTCATCATCACATACCCTCATGAGGATCGGCGGTTCCTGATCCGATCTCATGCCACAGTAGGCAGGAACCTTTACAATCACTGCAGGCCAATACAGTGAATAACCGATAACTCGTTGCAATCCTCACACAACATAGGTTCCTATTAACGATATGTACAAGGAAACGTCATGCTGGCCACCATGAAAGCAACAAGCCCAGCACTAGGCTGACCCCAATCCATGTAGTGCCCAAAGCCATATATCAGATAATCACATAGACCATAATATTCATGGCATCATATCAGACTAAACAGTCTATCCACAACAATTACATCATACCATAGTAACATTTTCGTTGCTAAGGTTGCAATAATTTGTCAAGCAATGCCTATGTTTATAGTTTTAACAAACATAAATTTTAACGATTAATATAACTATTCAGACATTTAATTGAACAACTAATGTGCATCTACATATACAAAACAGAAATCAATTTATAGTGATCATATATATATAAAAATACATAAATGAGATATTATATAGATTTGAAAAGCAATATAGATTTTATAAAATTACACTTCTTACCAGTCGTAAAAAATATATAATTAAGTAGTGTGATTAGAACTAATAAAACCTTCAAAAGATTAAATGATGACACATTTAAGTATAACTTAATTTTTTAATTAAATATTACCTTATTTGTTATGTGTTGGAGAATCCACACCATCAAGTTTGTTTAATACTCCCTCCGTCCCAATTTAATTGTCCCCAGACAAGAAACACGCAGTTTAAGAAAACATCAACTTCTCTCTTACTTTTTGATAAGATGACAATTCTACCCCTTACTTTTTACCTACTTTTTTGTCTTACATATATAAAGTAGGGGTATAAAAGGATTTTAGCTCATCATTTTTATCCATTTTTGGAAGTGGACAATTAATTTGGGACAGCCCAAAAAGGAATAGTAGACTATTAATATGGGACGGAGGGAGTATAATAATGACGCATAAAATTTAGGTGATGTGGCATATGTGAATAATTGTCAAATCGTTGGAGGTCTCTTCCTTCAGTTAATATAGATAGATAGATGAATAACATTTGATTTAATGTAATTTAATTAGATTACAACAAAGTCAGTAAATTGGGTTTTTTTTATTTTATTTTGTGTAATTAGATTATAATAAAGTCAATATTTTGAATTTTGTTGCTAAACTTATTATTGTATCATTATTAGATTTACATCTGGCATTATCTTTGTGATTATTATTATTATTACGATCACAAAAATCTCACAGATCTCTTGTAATTAATCTTATGATGATGACACAATAATTATGTTGATATATTCAAAATCTCATATAAATACAACGTAGAGAGTCTCTCATTTTCACATAAACAAACAAGATCAATGGTGAGTGTTTTAATCAAAATTGTCTTTTTAACCGCATTGGTACTCAATGTTTATAGCGTAATGTCTGTCAGTGCAATGCCAGAAGCTAAATCGCGAAAATTGGCTCCAACAACTGTTTCTGTTGCTGATGTTGAAATGCGTTCAATGAACACAATCTACCTCCCAAATCAAAGACGACCTTGTCACAAAGCATCAGATTGTGTGGGTCTTTGCCCACCTGGGTACACACCACGTTGTTTACAAAATGGGTATTGCGGGTGTGATAGGCCGGTAATATAGTGATTTTTATGTCGTAGCAACAAATAATAGTTATGTAATAAAGAGAAAAGAAAGCATATTATGTACGAATGTAAGCATAAATATATTTGTTGACATGTTAAATTATGTGATTGGTATTACGAAGTTGATAGATAGTGTAAATCAAACTTCTAGTCGAACAAGTTGAAATTAAAATATCTCAATCCGGCTATTCGCCCAAGATTTGACTAATTGAGTTTTCTAAAATGTTGACTTTTGTTTTGTGGTATGGACTTGGGCCGAAGATCAAGAATTCTCCAACTTAAATTTGACAGAAGGAAAACAAAATTATACGGAGTATAAGAATATGGATGCAAAATGAAACATAGGATTTAGTATAGTATCTTTATTAAATTCCCGAAAAAAAGACATGTAACATTTATTTTAAATAGAATCGAAACTAAAAATGTATGAATATGGGTGCAACATGAAACATAGGTCTTTAAAGGGCGAACTTAGATGTGAAAGTTGGACAAGCTGATTTTTGCAATTTAGATTCATACTGTTCGTGTAGTTTTCAGTGCAGTATGATGTTTTCGGTAGAGATTTAGAGGTGTATTTATGAGTATGTTGATGAAGTATATATTTCAATAATTAGTTATATATGATTTTATGTTAATTATTTAATTTTTTGAAGATGTCAAAACGTTGATTTAAAACTCTCATAATTCTGGCTATAAACAGTACAACACATACGTTGATTAGTTATACATAGTGAATCAACAATCATATGTTGGAGGAAACCGTATAACAGGGTAAGATTTAAATGACCGGATATCCCTTTGAATCGTGTTCACACTTTTCAAAAACAACAGTTCGACCCTATATGCCTTAGGTTACACGAATTTTGTTTTAGAATAAGACAAAGAGTGGTGTTCTTTTTGAGGTAACAAATCAAGAACCTAGTACTAGAGAGTATTTCTTGTTGTGTATATATTCTCATGTGGATTCCTTCTCAATATATGAGCACCCAAAAATTAATTAGAGTTATTTGGTGTTAATTGTCCAATAAAGTCTACCACTGATCACTTGCAATTTCTAGCCTTTTGATCTTCATGATCATTAAACTAATAATGACCATAAAATCATATCAGTTAAGATAACCAACAGTCACAGCAAAATGTGTCAAAATAGCCTCTTGACCCGTCATGTCTAAATTAGACTATTACCCCACTGTATAGTCTAATTTAGACGTACTCCTTTCGGCCTAATTTAGAGTCAAGTTTAAATTAGACTATTACGCCACTGTATAGTCTAATTTAGACTCCTTTCAGCCTAAATTAGAGTCAAGTCTAAATTAGATAATTACACCACTGTATATTCTAATTTAGACTCCTTTCAGCCTAAAATAAACTCATGTCTATTTTAAACTCATTCAGTCTTATTTTAGACTCATGCCTGTTTTCACAATTGCTTTGGGTCAGGGATATTATTGAATTAATGGACGTACACTCCGTACCTCCTAACCCATTTCCAAGTCAAATAACCATATCATTCAATTACACTAAATTACTAACATCATATGACATGATTATTATAATAGTTGATGTGTAGAGTTGTTTTCTTTCTCCCGTATCTCCAGGTTTCTTGTATTTAGAGAGTGTTTGGCATAGCTTATTTTTTGTACTTATGCGTATAAGCAGATAAGCAGCTGTAAATATAAGCAGTGCAATAAAAAGTGTTTGGGTTAGCTTATGGTGTAATAATAAGCAATAAGAGAGGAAAAAGATATAGCTTTATAGAGCAAAAAGGGAGGGAAAAAATGAATTCAGGGTATTGATCGATCATGTTTAGGGAAGATAGGGGGCAAGAAGGTAATTTTAATTTTCACTCTAGAAAGCACTTTGAAATAAGCATCAACCCACCTGCATATTGAAAACTGCTTATTTTGGCCCAAAATAATCAGATAAGCATGAGTAGTTTTACTTTCCCAAACACTCCAAACTGCTTAACTGCTTAAAAAAAAAAGCAATAAGCACGTAAGCAGAAAAATAAGCTATGCCAAACACCCCCTTAATGGCTTTTTCCTTTTAGACTCTTTTTAAAAATTTCATGATATCATGAAATTGACGTGGTCAACCATCTATACGCATGTTATATCATGCTTTTTTTATTTATTTATAGTTTTTATTAGCTTCAAGTTCCAAATCAAAATTTCTCCTCTACTTTTATTCTATGAATTTGATACTCCCTTCATCCCACAAATATGTCGGTCTTATTTTGTTGGGGTTAACATAGAGTGAGTAAATGTCAGTTTTACCCTTATAATCAATTAAAATTTGACCGAGTTTATTTATCTGATAAATAAATGATATAGAGTGATAAATGAGGGTAGCATGTGGGATTTAATGATTTTTAATTGTTATTTTTTGTATGTAGACAATTATTCTATAACAAATATAAATAATATTGTGGATATTTATTTTAAAACGGAGGGTGTCATCCTTATTTTGTATGCAAGAGTTTGACCTTATAATACAATATGATACAATAAATGTAATGGAAATGTAATCTAATTGGTATTGGGAAATGTTGTTGACAACTTGTCATACATTTTAATTTACATTCATTTTAATTTACATTCGAAGAAATTGTAAAAGTTCTAAACATATCATAAAACTAAAGCAACCTATATTTATTAATTAGTTGTACCAATGAATTATCAATGTCTATGCATTAAAAACTTGTTTCCTTAGGATCTACTCCGTATGTTATAACCCAATAAACATACACATATGTAAATTCTAATAAAATCTTAAATGATAGATTTAGCACAAATGACCACATACATCAAAAATTCTACGTGACATTAATAATGTACTCGACCAGATATTTATACTCTGTTTACTTTCAAGTTTTCATTTGCTATGCAAAGACACACTTTTTTTTATTAAATATATACATAAAAAGTCATGCATTGATAAGTTGTACCATATATTTTACTATATAAAATTAATTTATGAATAAAAAATGTAGTATCTAATTATCTATAACACCATCCTTTGTAAATATTTTGTCATAAATTTTATAAGAGAATAACAAAATTTTAAAATAAAAAAGGGTATTGTTAATGAGAGCCCTTAGGGCTGTCAATAACATGTATAAATTGGTTGTACTTCGGGTGATATTTATGGGGGTCAACTAAAATTTAGGGAGGTCAAAGAGTTTATTATGATATGGGTACAAGTATTAATGCGTGTTTTCAATTCTTATTGACAACCCTTAAAGCTGTCGTTATCATTTTCCAATAAAAATTCTAGAATTTATAGTGGTAACTAACTGGCAAGAAGCATTAAGCTACTAGTAATATTTATTGCAAATTTAATGTCTCTCCCATCATAAATCATATCATATTGACTATAAATAAATTTCTCGTGGAAGGGTTCAACACAACAACCGAAAATATGGCAATTTCTTTGCTCAAAATTGTTTTCCTTACCATATTGGTGCTTACTACTTCCGGTATCGATATCTACTAATGTTATATATGTTGAGATTTATTTATTACGTCGATAATTTGTTTTCAAAACTTATATAAATGCTTAATAACGTTGTGTATTATTTGTCGTTGTTGCAGTATTAGGAGATGAAGATGAAAAATCAGTTAAAACTGTTGTCGCGGAGAATGAAAATTCGACGAATGCTAATACTTTCACCCAAAGTAATTTAGGACGAACACGCCATTGTTTTAGAAGGATTGAATGTATCACCTTCTGCCCGCGAGCAACGCTTCCGATTTGTTTAGACGAATATTGTCGATGCATTTTTCCTTAATAATCTTGTTATGGTGTTTGCTAGTCCGGATGATATATATGAATCAATTTGAATGTTTTGAGAAATATTAAGGAAACAAGAATCTCATGTGATATTTGTTGACATTTATTTAACATTAACATTAATATTATTATATCTTTGTTTATAATAAGAGTGTTGTTTGCCTTCACCGTATAGTCTAGTTGTTTACGAAGATGAGGCATTTGGAAAGCACTCGAGTTCAATCTCCACCAATAGCAACGAGGAACTTAATTCATTAAATTTCTAAATAAAAGTTGATTGGACCACCATCAGATCGGGTTGCTAAGTGAGCTTGATTTACCTCTAACGTGATGGGCTTAAGACGGTCTAACATGGACATGTTTGGGTTGAAGTTATTTCAACTTTTAGGAATAAGAGTGTTGTTCTTTAGCGCTTCTAATTGGGATGCCGGAATTACAATCCACCATTTCATTAATTATTTTTATGAAAAAAATCCTTTAAACTTCAATGATAAAGTTTTCTTGAAAGCTTATCCTATCGAAACTTATAAACACAGAATCACAAAATATTTCTTTATCGAATAACTACACACACAATAGTAATTGACTCATTAACTAAAAGATCAATTTTGGCAAAACCTTAATTAAAAATTAAAAGTAATAACTTAGACGATATGTCTAAGTTTATAGCTATAACCAAATGTTTTAAAACTCGGATTTCGAGTTGATTCGGTATAAGTGTCGGGTCCGGTTCAACCGGTTGAACCATCGGGTCAACCGATTTGGACTTTTTTGTTATTCATAATTATTTATATTTAATATATGTTACACATCATAATTGAGAAGTCTATATGTAAGTTTAATAGTTTGATACTTTCAAATAAAGATATGTACATCGATAATTTTGACATTTAATGGAATATTAGTGTAATAATGATATGAGCGAAATTATCCATTGTTTCTCAGTTAATTGGGCAACGAAAAATATTTAAAAAGAAAAAAAAAAGAAAAAAATGTTTACCCGTCGGGTTCCGGGTTACCGGTTCGACCGGAAAACCCGCCGGACCAACCCGAGTAGAAAAGCATTGAAAACCCGCTTCTAATTGACTCGGTTAGATGGTCGGGTCGCGGGTCAACCGGTTCAACCAGCCGAGTCAACCCGGGTTTCCAAACATTGGATATAAGTCTATAACTATCAACTAGTTTCACTAAGCAAATCATAACACCTTTATACACTTAAGGTTAGTCAATATGGATGGAAAAACTTTTCAAAGGTCAAAGTTAGAGATCGGTAACGAATTTTTACTTTTATACCGAGTTAGATAACCAATTTATTTTATTAATAATATAGGTAGTGAACTTTCAAATTTGTGTTGAGTTAGGTAATATGTCACATAATACATATTACCTAACTCAATACAAATTTTGAAAATTCACTACCTATAATTGTAATAAAATGAATTAGAACCTAATTTACTACAAAAGTAAAAGTTCGTTAATGATACGGAGCTTTTAACTCTTTCTTTCAAAAGCCATGTTCAAATTTGTTTCTGATTTTTTCTTTAGGGTTTAAGTCACGGATCGTCAACGTATTCTCCTTTTTGTTCCGAGATCACCAATCAACCGGTTTTATTACTAGGATCACCAACGTACTTGTTGATTTTGTGTTAAGGTCACCAATGTATTTTTACATACGGGTTTGAGATCGTCAACATACTTGTTAGTACGGAGTTAAGATCGCCAACAAAATTTATAAAGAAATTCATTTTTTAAGGTGATCCTATTAATAAAACCAGTTTATCGGTGATCTCTGAACTAAAAAAAGAAGACGTTGAGGATCTATGACTTAAACCCTTCAAAAAAAAAAAATTTAGTCGGCAAATTTGGGAAACAAGGACAACCTGCAACTTCCCCAAATTAAATTGCCTGTAACATCATAATCATTAAACCCACTGAAAAAACCAATCTCGCATTTACAATCTAAACTAAATACTCGTATTCTTATCATATCATTATATTGAAGATTGATATTGATAAATATATAAAGGAATTCTCTTTAGGCAAATTGATCGATCCTGCTACATAAGGTACGAATCGGTTATTATTTCGTAGATGATTTCGGTTGACATTGTGTACACTGTAAAAACATGCTTTAAATGGAAGCATTAACGGATATAGGCCGGTAGTTGGTACTTAGTTTGGGGTCGGGTCGGGTCTGGTAATCAGTCGGGTGAAGGAGATGATTGTATCTGTGTAGACTATTAAACAAAGTTTCTGATTTCATACTTTGGCCACAATTTTAACTTCAGGAAAGTTTTTGTAGTTTCAATTAGGCCACCGAATACTGAAAAAAGTATTATTTTAGTCCAAAACTTATTGGGAAAATTTCATATATATCCCTAAAAACTATGAAAATTACATATATATCCAACCAAACTTCATAATATCATATATATCCCTACAAACTATTTAAACTCTCATATATATCCATTTCCCCCAATTAAATAAATAAATAAATACAAATAAATCCATAAAACCACACAACTGAATCATCGTTGTAACTGATCAAAATTTTAACCTTCTTTCTTATCTCAACCACGGCGCCAATCACAAAAATTGCCCGCCAAATACAAACTTCCCTGCTTTGTGTTTCGTCATTTGCATACAATAAACTGATTCCGGTGAGCTTTAGTAGTTGTGGGTCTGCAATGGAGAAACACTTCTTCAAAACGTCCCTTGAAGAGTTGAAGGAACAAAATGTCAAAGTAATAGTCAAAGTTGCTATACAAAGCTTTGCTTTTCATTTTTACCAGTGGCTTTGAATTAATTTTCATTCTCCATACATAATACTCCATTACTATACTACTATAATATGTTGTTGGGGTTGAAAAATTAGGAAGGCCTATTGTCTAGAATTTCATGTCTCTCGTGTCCTGTTTGTATCCACCGATTGGCATTTGATTGTTAACAGATGTTCACAATAGTTTGTCCTTTTTGTTGTTGATCAAAGACGTTTGATTTTGGTGAGCTTTTTCATGCAGTTATATAATTCCAAACGAAAATGATACTTAAACTGCCGGTTATATTTTTATTTATTTATTTAATTGGAGGAATGGATATATATGAGAGTTTAAATAGTTTGTAGGGATATATATGATATTATGAAGTTTGGTTGGATATATATGTAATTTTCATAGTTTTTAGGGATATATATGAAATTTTCCCAAACTTATTCTATCGACATATATGTTCCAAAGTTTAATCCATGTATCAGTATATATCTTCCGACCAGTGCTAACTTCTTCAAATGATACTGTAGATGGATCCTTTACCAAGTACTTTGGAACTCGAAAAGCAAAATCCAGTAGCTGAAACCGAATCCAAAGTTACGAAGGACAAGGATAACACACAACAACTAACGGACCAAAATTCGATACCTGACCCTTACAAAGATGCCGAATTCTGGCCATTATCAGGAAAACCGTTTTTCCATGTGGTACTTAAGCAATATCACCTTGCAAAGAGGTTTTGGCTGGTATTTTCGAATTCCATTTATTAATAGCTACTCTCACAAACTAACTACTATTATATTTCAAAAGATGGTATTAATTGTTTTGTTTTATTGAATGCAAATGCAACCATAGACTATACCAAATAAAGTATCCAAAATGCTTCCTCATGGCACGGTCCCTGCTAAGATCATCTGTAAAGGAAAGGTGTGGGATATGGGTGAGATTGGTAATCAGAAAACACTGGTAAGGTTTGAAAGCCAAAAATGGGGAGAATTTGCGAGTGACAATAATCTTGCAGTTGGAGATGTATGTGTGTTCGAGTTGATTGAGGGAAGCTATAACAGTACTAGTGTTCAGTTCAAAGTTCAGATTCTTAAAGAGAATTTTCCACCAGAATTGCTTGAGAATGTGCCAGGGTTCACTATGGACAATCCTATCTCCTTAGAGTAGGACTCGTCGGTTTAAGTTTTAGTTGTTTTTGAACCTCAAATGGTCATGCTTGTTGATATGTTTTTTGGTACAGTAGTCAGTAATACTCTATGATCACCTGGTTTATGCAGTTTGTTTTTGAAGGCTTTGTTTGGTAAATTCAGTCGATACTTGTTCTTTATAATCCAAAAATGGACCTGGGTATTATGCTAATGAAATCGTTGAGTATATTGACTGATTATTTGCAGAGATGGCAGAACAAGTGGATCAGATGGGTTGGGTAACGGGTCAAAGCGTGCGAGTTGGGTCGACCCAAAAGTTTTGTTATCCAATTTTTACATTTTCCATTAATATACTTTTTGTTAAGTTTGATTAAAAAATATATTGAATAAATTATATTTGTAGGTTGTATGTATTATAAATACAATATGGATGACTTTTGATACTACTCACTCGACTCAATGCTTGTTTATAAGTTTCTTGGTTGAAATCTCCACCCATAGTTACATGTGAATCTTCTGATGTCGCAAGCTTTAGAAAAGAGTAAGTTTGTATAAATGATACAACGAGCTCGTTTATGCCAAGTATAAATGAAACGTTTATTAAGGATTGTGCATAGCTCTGTATGGAATGGTAAAAGCTTTTAAGCACCAAACCGAATTGATCTGTACTCGATCCTACATATGCAAAAACTGGTTTTCATTCTGGCTGAATATCTGTTACAGACTTACAGTGCTATAAAGTCATCATTATTAATGTAAGGACTCAGACATGATATGTTAGTGGAAAGCTCAAGTTTGGTTAACATCTGTTTTGGGATCGAAACTAGTACTATACGATCATGTTCTTAGAAGTTTTGTAGTAACATTTGTCATGATGAATTCATTATTAAGATTTTCATATATGCTGATATTCTTACTCATTTGATCCAAGGGGCCGACCCAATGATCCATGATTGTTATTTACCAGGAACATGCATACCCAGATACCCATAGTATTCACAAAAAAAATTCTAAAGTGGCTAAATCGACAATTTTATCAAACTATACATTTGCCTTATCTAATCTTAAACATATATGCAATCAAAAAGATAGTCTTTAAACTTAAGAATAATATTAAACATATAAATATACTAGTGTTAAACCCGTGCGATGCACGGCTTAATGAATATAATATTTTTGTAACATTGTAAACTAATATATAAATAATATTTTGCTAATTCACAATATAATATATATAGATATAGATATATTCATAAACTGGGAAGATTAAATTTAATCATCTGGTCTACGTTATCTCATATTCATGCATTTGGCATACATAAAATTAGATAAATTACCGGGTTATTATGTTTTGAGGACTTCTCATATCATACTGCAGTTAACTGGATGCGACCCCAACAAAGACAAGAAGTCAAATTCCCTTCGGTGAACCGTTTCCAAAACAATGACATCTTCTTATAATTGTTTGGTTTTGGTTTGAGTGATGTAGATTGAACCACTTAGGTAGGAGTTTGTTACCTGTATCCGCACGATCACCCAAAATGGTAACCGTATGTCATTTGTTAAGAAAATATAGAAACAAATGTTAGTAGCATCTGAGGTATCATGTTCGGTAATATGGAAACGTGTAGAATGAAGCCACAAATTGACTTCAAAAGTTTAAGAAATATTACCGAAGTACACATAATCCGGAAACATAGATATGGGTTTTACGTATCCATCTCTTTCAGTCATCTTATTCCTCCAATCATCCACAATACTTTTAGAAATTTGACACAATTTAAATACATAAGGTTTTAAATTCAGACTAATTAAATTAATGTTTATATATTTAATGTGATATGATAGTGTAAACCATACACTTACCTCTAGTGCATTATGATCGACAAGAAATCAGTAAATCATATATATGAATAAAGGTTAGCAGTAGAAACAAAAAGAGAATGTTGTAACCACTTAAATCAAATTTTTTGGAAACGTAATATAATTTGATACATTCAATTAATTTGTATTGAAAGCTTCCATAAGATAAATGAGATTAAAAAGGTATTATCAATCCTTTCCAAATCGTTGAAGTGACCAGGATTGGCAAATGACATGGCACAATTAACGTAAAGATTAAACCATGATTTGCCACATAGGATTTGGCTGATTAGTATAGCGTGATATGCTGACAAATAAGCTGGGGTCTCCTACTTTAGTTATAAGAGATGTATTATCCTAATAATAAGAACAAGATAGCTCCTAAAAATGCTAACACATCTGAAAAGATGATAGTAGTAAATAAGAAGTAGATAAATATTAAAGAAAAAGTTGATAAATAATGGAGAATGTAGATTGTCATTTTGCTCCTGAAAACACACTATGTCGACACAACAATTGACGGTTAGCAAGAGTAGCTAGAGGACAAATACATGCTCAACCTCGTATATGTTATGTGTGCTATATAAATAAAATAAAATATAATATACGGAGTATTATACAATATAGATTTGTTAATTGTGTATCTTAATGTGTATCTCCACGGTATTACCGGTATACATTGGAAAATAAGGAAGTGATTTGTACACCAACAATTTTGTCATATACCACCGAATATGCTTTATAGTGTCGTATATAGTATAACACTCTAAAATACATCAAATAGTGTATAGCTTAAAAAAGATGTTTATGAATCGTCATCTACAAACTAAACATGTAAGCGATTGAGGTCCTTATTTCTTACCGTGATTGGTGATATTCTACATAAAAGATACAACATGGCACATCATATTAAGACACAATTTGAAAGGGTAAGGGTAAATCGTAATCTACAGAAGGTACCTTATAGATGCAACTATGCAAGTTTATACACCTAAAATTTTATATGTTTTGGTGGCCCAAAAGAGTATAGGCCAATAAGTCAAAATTAAAAGGCCCAAACAAGCATATTCCCTAAACACAAATCTGACCTCGAGACACTCACCATCACCATCACCATCACCATCAGCTTATTTATTTTTTTTTTTTTTCCGAATCTAGATCAACATGTGCTCAACTTCCCTAAACTTTAATTAATTGGGAGAATTACATATTTCCCCTTACTAAACACCACAAATATCATATATACCCAAACCAATATAAAAATAACATATATACCCACTTTTCTAATTTAATTACAATTAAAACTTTAAAAAATTTATAAATTCATGAAATGACTTTTATACCCATTTCTCCTTCATCTTTTCCACTCTCACTTCCCTTCTCTGAAACAACCGAACCACAAACTCACTGATTAAAACCTCAGTCGTTCAATACTCCATCTATCCCGTTTCTCCATCATAGATAACACTTAACAAGCTGAAATTCACATCAACAATCATACATCAAGACACGAACATTTCAGTTACCCTAACAAGCTGTTATTCGAGCCATTTCAATTTCGAATTGTCGGGCCGTCGGGTCTCAAATTAAAACGTCGTCCTTAATCTCTGCTTTTCTCATCGCTATTCTCATCCGTTGGTTTTGTTTCCGTGTCTGACCGAAATCAATAATTCTCGCCGTCACCAATTCGGTAGAATTTTGAAAGAAAAAATTGTATCGTAACAAATTGATTATAGGAATTTTAGAAGTAATATTCCTGAATTTATCGAAGAGTTACCCTGATTACAAGGAGTAACAGTGAGACTGCTATTGTCAACATTGAATTCAATTGTTACTTTATAAATTGAAGGAAACAGGGAATTATATTTTATTTGATTGAAGCAAAGATAACAAAAAAAGACTGTGAATAGAGAAGGAAGCAAGTAGATGGGAATAAAAAAGACCATCAAAGGATGAAAATCATCCGAAGCATACTACATCAATGAAATGTCGTGATTCATGTATGGTTGTTGCACATAGGGAGAGAAGTGAGTTTGGAAAAGATAGAGGAGAAAGGGATATAATAGTCATTTGATGAATTTTCTATAAAGTTATTAGTAATTTCAGAAATTAAATTGTAATTAAATTAGAAAAGTGGGTATATATGTTATTTTTAGATTGGTTTGGATATATATGATATTTGTGGTGTTTAGTAAGGGGAAATATGTAATTCTCCCTAATTAATTCCTACCATCAGACCGCTACATTCCAACACTTTTAAACACACTGATTAAAAGGGGTTCTTCCCAAACCCTTTTTCATCAATCTTTTCTATTACTTTCAATATCAAAATGATGTTGTTGAATCTGCTTCCTTCATCATCTGTCACTTTGTCAAAACCGCATCACAAGTACCCAATTAACAGTCACCCTAATCTTGTTTCAAGAACTTCAATTTCTCATCAATATAAGGTTAAAGATTCAATCTTATACAAAATCAACAATCAACCCAGTTCTCAGATCTGTAAAGCTAGCAACTTTATTAAAACCCCATATGGTTTTGGGGATTTTGGGACAAAACCCACTTCACTGATTGTTAAATCATCATCTGAAAGTGGTCAAGATTTAACCCCAGATGGTGAAGTGGAAAAAAAGTCGAACAAGACTCTGCAACTTGCTATTGTTTTTGGGTTTTGGTATTTTCAGAATATCGTTTTCAATATTTACAATAAGAAAGCTTTGAATATTTTCCCATATCCATGGCTTCTTGCTTCTTTTCAGCTCTTTGTTGGCTCTATATGGATGTTGGTTCTTTGGGCTACAAAGCTTCAACCTTGCCCAAAAATTGATAAGTCCTTTATAATTGCTTTATTAGGCCCTGCACTATTTCACACAATTGGTCATATATCTGCTTGTGTTTCATTCTCTAAAGTTGCTGTTTCTTTCACTCATGTTATTAAATCAGCAGAGCCTGTTTTCTCTGTTGTGTTTTCATCTGCTTTAGGTGATACCTACCCTATATCTGTTTGGTTGTCAATTTTACCAATTGTTATGGGGTGTTCTTTAGCTGCTGTTACTGAGGTTTCCTTTAATCTTGGTGGATTATGGGGTGCTATGATTAGTAATGTTGGGTTCGTGCTAAGAAACATTTACTCAAAAAAGAGTTTACAAAACTTTAAGCAAGTGAATGGGTTGAATTTGTATGGTTGGATTACAATTCTCTCATTCTTTTATCTGTTTCCTGTTGCAATTTTCGTTGAAGGGTCTCAATGGGTACCTGGATACCATAAAGCGATTGCGAGTATTGGTAATCCGTCGACTTTTTATCTGTGGGTGATGATATCTGGGGTGTTTTATCATCTTTATAATCAATCATCTTATCAAGCACTTGATGATATTAGCCCATTGACCTTCTCGGTTGGAAATACAATGAAACGGGTTGTGGTGATCGTTTCTACTGTATTGGTTTTTAGAAATCCTGTTAGGCCTTTGAATGCACTTGGATCAGCCATTGCTATTTTTGGAACATTTTTGTATTCACAGGCGTCATCAAAGAAGAAGGCTGCAGTTGAAAAGAAGGATTGAGGAAAGCTTCATATGGTTCATTTCTTGTCTTCACTGTTATTAGAAGTTTTGGCTTTTATTTTTGTTTTAGTAGAAGTTTCAGTACTTCGTTGTTTCTTTACTGAAGTAGGGTTATAGTGTTTTGTGACATTGTGTGGCTCTGTTAGACTTTGGTATCATACTTCAATGAGAATATTGATTTTGACAATCTTTTACTTGTTTCTAGCTAGTTGCTAACTTGCTATTGGTTATTTGGTTTTCTATTTTTGTGGCGAGTTGTGAATGAAGTAGTTATAATATTTTGTGAAGTAACAGATCAGGCTCCAAGTCTGCTAATGAACAGATTTTTTGTGATTAGATCGTATAGGCTTCATTTATTTACATCATCGTCTGTATGTGCAGCCTCATGTGCCTTCTTTTTGTGTTTGTAGATGTATGAGCATCACGAAGTCTGTCATTGTGCATGACTTTTTGTTGTATATGTAGACGATCTAGTAGCGTACATGTTCTCTTACACTTACCCGTGACTCTTTTTATTTATTCAACCCATTGGTATCGATAAGATTGACCCATACTTGTCCTAACCAACTTCCTTGCCCTCAGTGTTCTTGATCATTTGTTGTTTTACCAGAAAGTCAGAAACTCATTGATCACTTATTATTGAATATGGTTGTGATGCGGTATTGTGTTAGCCTCTGACCAATTGCAAGACTATAGTCATTTTTTCGCCTCAATCCAGTTAAAAACATCACTGTAAACAAAATCAATAAATCAACATTCGTACATGTAACTTTCAATCTAAACCTAACTGGTCTCACCTTTGTTTGCTTATTCATGCACCTCACTTCTTATTCAACTGGTTATGTTTCTTATTAAAAAACTAATATATGCAATTTATAGACTCATTGTGGGTAGGGGTGTTCATTCGGTTTAAACCGAAAACCGAATAGTTGATTTCCGTTTATTTTTAACGACGAAAGATAACGGTATTTAATACGTTATTTAATTCGTTATTTATTACTTAACTTTATATTCAATGCTTTCCACTTTATCTTTAATGTTCTTTAATATGATTTATTACTTAATTAGCCGGACATGCTTTCTAGATTAAGTATTAATTCATCTATACTATATGCGGAATTGTTTTCTATTTTTTCTTCTAACACTTTTACCTTTTTATTTAATTTTTCCAATTCTTGTTTCAACTTATTATTTTCTTCTTCTTGAGTTACTATATATTTTCTTTTTACCTTTTCTAAACAATCTAAAGATGATTGCACATCTTCTATTATTCTAGTTCTATATGAACTTATTGAAAATTTTTCTTTTATATGTTTTCTGAATTTTCTTAATTCTTCTATCATTTCTATTATTTCTTCATTGGTTGATTTTCTTTCCTTTCGTTTTCTATAAGGACCTCTTTTATTTGTGTTTTCCATTTTTATATCCTATTATTAAGGTTTGTTACTACTGAACTTAATTCCTTAACTTGATCCTTTAATTTATCTAATTGGTTTTCTTTGTACAAATTAGTTCTTCTAACTGGTGTTTCTATTTCTGTATTTATTCTAGGTATCATCGAATTGCTTGACTCACCGATTATATTTCCTAGTTTTATTTGTTTGAATCTTTGACTATGATTTCTTAAAAATTCTCTTTGTATCTTATCTTCTTGTATTAAAGTACTTGTTTTATTAAATAATTTTTCCGTATATAATCTGTCTAAGTTTTTATATTGTATACTTAATGAACTATTTGTTAGTGCATAAGCTATTCGATAGTTTACTGTTAAAGGTATATCTCCTTGTTCCATTAATCCTTTATTTTTGAAATCACATGTTACTCCTATACAATTATTTATACTTTTTGTTTCTAAGGGTATTGGGTATTGTAATGTAACGTTAAACTTAATACATCCATATCCTAGATCTCTATCTATTCTTCCTAAAATACTATATTCTTTTTGCTTTATCCTATTATCATCTACTTGTAATTCTACTGGTGTTTTAATTCCTTCTCTAAAGGTTGATCTTATTATTATTTGTATGACATTTATGTGTATATATCCAATCTTCCTTCTATGTTCTTCTTTTATTTTTTCTAGCCTTTTTGCTATTTGTTCTATTCTTATTATAGGTGCCTGAAATCTTTTATTAGCTTGTTCTATCGTAACGTTTTGCTCTCCTTGCATAATTCCATAATATATTATATTTTCTCTATTTAATCTTTCGATTAATGATCTACTTATACCCTCTGATTCTTTTAGACTAAGAATTCCATGATTTTTAACTTTTGTTACTAGTTTTTTATCTAATAATACATCTGATAAATAATTTCCTGCTTCTTCTTGATTTTCTATATCCTGGTATTCTTCAGACATTATTAATACTTTTTTTCTATATCTTCATAGTATAAGTTTATTCTTGGTATTCTAAATTCATTTAATATTAATTCATTATTATTTATTTGATAGTTAAATTGTTCTAAGAAGTCTATTCCTAGTAAAACACTTCTTCTTTCTGGCTTCTTTCTATTATCTACCATTATTTCCATTTCTACTTTTAATTTCTTACTAAATATTATATCTATCGTTGTGTACTTAGTATTAGTTACTTTTTTATTATCGTATTTAATTTCTTCAACTAAATCATATACTTCTGTTACTATATCTGGACTGATATGACTATTACATGCTCCTGTATCTATTAGTATAACAATTATTTGATTATTTATGCTTCCTATTACGTGATACTGACTGTAATTTTGTATATCTAATTGAATTTTAAAACTTTTCATTTTTATAATGTTTCTAGTTATGAATGATAAAATCTCCTTCAGAATTTAACAAGGTTATAAGAGTTATTAATATACCTGACTTTCTTATGATGACTGTTGTTTGAACGGAAACTCCAACCCAATACCGGAATTTGTCCTTGACGCTTTCCTAGCTTTGACAGACTTCTCAACGGCTTTCCAGGGCTCCAGGAAATCTTTCCTTCTTCAAACTTAGACTCATAAACAAGTAGTATATATTCTTATTTCTTGTTAAATCCTTGCGGATTTGTTTTAGTGACACATTATTGTACTAGATAATAGTTTTTATTTGAACTTGAGAAATATTTTACAAGAGAATGAGATTACAATTGAGCACTTGACTCGAAAATTAAGCACTCCTTACAATGAGAGATTTCCTCTCTATTTATAGACTTGTGAATGGAATGCTATTCACGCCATTCGACTCAATTTACCGCTAAGATGATAAGGAATCTTATCTCTTAGTACAATTATTGATATAATAATACATAAAGTGGACCATCTGGCCCCATTCTTGCTAGCTGGCTACATCTTTGCTTTTTGTGACGTGAGCACTTACGTTTATGCTTCAATTATTACTTCTTCATCACTACTTTTCTTTTCACATTCTTCACACGTATGCTCTTCGAGAAATTCTTCGAATAACTTGTGGCATATATATTTCTTGACTTCTTTGCTGTAGTTAAACTTGTTATACATCATTTTAGACATAAAATCTTTTAAGATTCTTTTATCTAATTCTGATGGAGGTTTGGATTGGTGACTCCATATGATTGTTGAACTTGCTGCATAATTAATCCTTCCTTCGATTTTAAAACTTTTGTGAAGAATTAAAACATAATTGTTGCCTAAATGATCTAATTCATCGCCTTGCATGACCGCCTTTCCTATTGCTGGATAATTTTGATTACTAACTCCGATTTGACATAATTGTATAGCTGGCTGAGTTACCTCGCCATCTTCATTGAACTCTGGAATCGTTCCAAAGATCCTTAGAAATTCTTCTTTTTCTTTTATTATTTTGCTGATGAAATTAGTGATTGCCGTCCTCATTTTTGATGGAAAATGTCTGAACATTTCTGCTCCATTGAAGTAAATACAACTGACTAGTCCTGCTTGAAACATCATGTATGCTTTTATTGGTTCTGCTTCTGGAAGTATTATTGCTTTAGGACCTTGATAACCAGTATCTATTGGGTAGACACTAGTTTCTTTGTCTTCTTCTTTATAGTTTAAAAGGAAATTGTATTCCTTTTCCATGATCTTTTTTGTTAGCCGATTATTTTCTTCAATTTGTTGCTTGGTTTGAATGCCACTGATTGTCAAGCTTGGTTTTTTAATTGTTCCCAAACTATGCATTCTTCGTTCTTGTGGAATTGCTCCTTTTGCTGCTTCAGCTGGGCTTGTTACTTTCTGAGCATAACTTTCTGTCTTTTTGTGATCTTCGAGTGCCTTCTTTGCTTCTACTAGACTTAAGTATTTTTTGTGTATAATACCTGTTTGTCCATTAATGAATGCCCTAAAAATGATAAAACAAAAGATGCAAAACTTAAAATGATATATAGTATAGGATTCGAACCTATAGAAGAAGAATATAGTGAAAATGAATCAATTGATTTCGATACATATAGTTTAAATACGGAGAGTGAATCAGAGGGATACTATTCAAGTGAAAGTGAAGATGAGTAAAAATAGTACATTTATAAAAGTAAGGTTATATAATAGAAATGTATTAGCATATTTAGATACTGGAGCAACAATATGTCTAGGAATGGAAAAATTATTACCTACTAGTTACTGGAAGAAATTAGAAAAACCATTAATAGTAAAAATAGCAAATGGTAAAACAATTTTAATTAAAGAAAAATCAGTAAGTTTAGTAATACTAATAGAAGGAAAAAGATTTCCTTTATCAGGAATTTATAAGCAAGATACAGGAATACCATTAATTATAGGAAATAATTTCCTAAAAGATTACCAACCATTTATTCAAACATTAGATACAGTTAGTTTAACATGTCCACCATTAAGAAACCAAGAACAACAGCAGGTAACAACAAAAATTTATACAACAATACATTTTCTACGGGGGAGAATTATGAGCAATGTAAAAAGTTTTTTATCAAATGTAATTTTCATGCATATAGAAGCACAAATAGATACTATGTTAGAATCAATTAGTAGTCAAAATCCTTTAGATCCAGAAAAGAATAAAAATAATATCCTAGTTCATATAGAATTAAAGGACCCAACACAAGAAATAAATGTAAGAAATACGATACCATATACAGAACGAGATGTTGAAGAATTTAGAGAAGAAACTAATAAACAATTAGAATTAGGAATACTTAGACATTCAAAAAGTCCACATAGTGCACTAGCATTCTATGTAGAAAATCATAATGAAATAAAAAGAGGAAAACGAAGATTGGTAATTAATTACAAAGAAATGAATGCAGCAACAAAAGGTGATGCGTACAAACTACCAAGACAAGATTACATTTTTAATAAAATAAGAAATTCAGACTGGTTTACCACGTTGGATGCAAAATCAGGTTATTTTCAACTAAGGTTAGATGAGGTAACAAAACCCTTAACAGCCTTTAGTTGTCCACCTCAGATGCATTTAGAATACAATGTAATGCCAATGGGGTTAAAGCAAGCACCAAGTCAGTTTCAAAGGTTTATGGATTTTAATCTAAAAGGTTTAGAATCTATATGTCTTGCATATATCGACGATATAATTATATTCACACCAGGTAGTAAAGAAAATCATTTAAAAAATGTCGCTAAGGTATTAGTTCAACTTGGTGAGAAAGGAGTTATTCTAAACAAAGAAAAAGCAAAAATTGCTTTACAAGAAACAGAGTTTTTAGGAATGAAAATATTAAAAGGAGGATTTATTGAACCTCAGAAACATTTATTAGAAAAAATAAACGAATTTCCGGATCAACTAAATGATCGACAACAAATACAAAGATTCCTTGGATGTTTAAATTACATCGGAGAAAAAGGTTTTATAAAACATTTAGCAAAAGAAAGAGAAAAATTGCAAAAAATGATTTCAGTAAAACTTCCATGGAAATGGGATGATTTGGCCACTTTGGCTGTTCAACGATTAAAAACAATTTGTAAAAACTTACCAAGGCTGTATGTAGCAAAGCCTAGTGATTTGCTAATATTAAACACTGATGCAAGTAGTACTACTTGGGGAGCAATCTTACAAGCAGTACCGTATGCATATGAAGAGTTTAAGCAATATGTCACGAACAACAAGCCATCAGATCTTAAGAATTTTCTTAAGAATTTTGACGGATTGGATGCAATAAGGACCAATCGGTCAAAAATAAGGCAGCAAGGAACAGATGAACAATCTGTTATGCAACAAGAATCCCTCGGGATCAAACAAAAGGTTTTATTATCAAAATGGACATCTGGAACGTTTAAACCAGCAGAACAAAATTATACAGTCCATGAAAAAGAACTTTTAGCATTTATAAACGCATTAAAGAAATTTCGACTGGATTTACAACCAGTAAAATTTATTTTTCAAACAGACAATACTTATGTGAAAGATTTTATAAATATCAAGCTAAAAGAATCATACAATAAGGGCAGACTCTTACGATGGAGTTTGATTATACAACAATTTGATTTTATTGCAGTACACATACCAGGAAGTCAAAATTATTTGGCAGATACTCTAACACGGGAATGGAAGCAATAACACAAACCATTATGGAAAAACAAAAATCACTCAAAGAGCAAATTCAGCAAAAGCATGAAGCTATCAGACAAATGCAAAAAGAAGCGGCAGCTCTTCAAAAAGAATACGAAAAAATAAATGAAGTTCTCAGTCTATTAGGAATAAAAGAATCTTTTCCTTCATTAGTGGGGGAGAGTTCAAGTGCAACAACAATTTCA
Source organism: Helichrysum umbraculigerum (assembly GCA_949592205.1). Lineage (NCBI taxonomy): Eukaryota > Viridiplantae > Streptophyta > Magnoliopsida > Asterales > Asteraceae > Helichrysum > Helichrysum umbraculigerum. The sequence goes on along the minus strand of CATIUR010000003.1, from coordinate 133,273,065 downwards.
ACAAAACAAATGAAGACTGAAATAATAAAGCAAGAAATGGACGAAGAAGAACGAGCAAAGGCATACTATGTAATATTTAATGGTCCAAATCAAGGTATCTTTGATCAATGGAGTAAAGCAGCAATATTCATTACTGGACAAACAGGTATTATACACAAAAAATACTTAAGTCTAGTAGAAGCAAAGAAGGCACTCGAAGATCACAAAAAGACAGAAAGTTATGCTCAGAAAGTAACAAGCCCAGCTGAAGCAGCAAAAGGAGCAATTCCACAAGAACGAAGAATGCATAGTTTGGGAACAATTAAAAAACCAAGCTTGACAATCAGTGGCATTCAAACCAAGCAACAAATTGAAGAAAATAATCGGCTAACAAAAAAGATCATGGAAAAGGAATACAATTTCCTTTTAAACTATAAAGAAGAAGACAAAGAAACTAGTGTCTACCCAATAGATACTGGTTATCAAGGTCCTAAAGCAATAATACTTCCAGAAGCAGAACCAATAAAAGCATACATGATGTTTCAAGCAGGACTAGTCAGTTGTATTTACTTCAATGGAGCAGAAATGTTCAGACATTTTCCATCAAAAATGAGGACGGCAATCACTAATTTCATCAGCAAAATAATAAAAGAAAAAGAAGGATTTCTAAGGATCTTTGGAACGATTCCAGAGTTCAATGAAGATGGCGAGGTAACTCAGCCAGCTATACAATTATGTCAAATCGGAGTTAGTAATCAAAATTATCCAGCAATAGGAAAGGCGGTCATGCAAGGCGATGAATTAGATCATTTAGGCAACAATTATGTTTTAATTCTTCACAAAAGTTTTAAAATCGAAGGAAGGATTAATTATGCAGCAAGTTCAACAATCATATGGAGTCACCAATCCAAACCTCCATCAGAATTAGATAAAAGAATCTTAAAAGATTTTATGTCTAAAATGATGTATAACAAGTTTAACTACAGCAAAGAAGTCAAGAAATATATATGCCACAAGTTATTCAAAGAATTTCTCGAAGAGCATACGTGTGAAGAATGTGAAAAGAAAAGTAGTGATGAAGAAGTAATAATTGAAGCATAAACGTAAGTGCTCACGTCACAAAAAGCAAAGATGTAGCCAGCTAGCAAGAATGGGGCCAGATGGTCCACTTTATGTATTATTATATCAATAATTGTACTAAGAGATAAGATTCCTTATCATCTTAGCGGTAAATTGAGTCGAATGGCGTGAATAGCATTCCATTCACAAGTCTATAAATAGAGAGGAAATCTCTCATTGTAAGGAGTGCTTAATTTTCGAGTCAAGTGCTCAATTGTAATCTCATTCTCTTGTAAAATATTTCTCAAGTTCAAATAAAAACTATTATCTAGTACAATAATGTGTCACTAAAACAAATCCGCAAGGATTTAACAAGAAATAAGAATATATACTACTTGTTTATGAGTCTAAGTTTGAAGAAGGAAAGATTTCCTGGAGCCAAGGAAAGATTTCCTGGAGCCCTGGAAAGCCGTTGAGAAGTCTGTCAAAGCTAGGAAAGCGTCAAGGACAAATTCCGGTATTGGGTTGGAGTTTCCGTTCAAACAACAGTCATCATAAGAAAGTCAGGTATATTAATAACTCTTATAACCTTGTTAAATTCTGAAGGAGATTTTATCATTCATAACTAGAAACATTATAAAAATGAAAAGTTTTAAAATTCAATTAGATATACAAAATTACAGTCAGTATCACGTAATAGGAAGCATAAATAATCAAATAATTGTTATACTAATAGATACAGGAGCATGTAATAGTCATATCAGTCCAGATATAGTAACAGAAGTATATGATTTAGTTGAAGAAATTAAATACGATAATAAAAAAGTAACTAATACTAAGTACACAACGATAGATATAATATTTAGTAAGAAATTAAAAGTAGAAATGGAAATAATGGTAGATAATAGAAAGAAGCCAGAAAGAAGAAGTGTTTTACTAGGAATAGACTTCTTAGAACAATTTAACTATCAAATAAATAATAATGAATTAATATTAAATGAATTTAGAATACCAAGAATAAACTTATACTATGAAGATATAGAAAAAAGTATTAATAATGTCTGAAGAATACCAGGATATAGAAAATCAAGAAGAAGCAGGAAATTATTTATCAGATGTATTATTAGATAAAAAACTAGTAACAAAAGTTAAAAATCATGGAATTCTTAGTCTAAAAGAATCAGAGGGTATAAGTAGATCATTAATCGAAAGATTAAATAGAGAAAATATAATATATTATGGAATTATGCAAGGAGAGCAAAACGTTACGATAGAACAAGCTAATAAAAGATTTCAGGCACCTATAATAAGAATAGAACAAATAGCAAAAAGGCTAGAAAAAATAAAAGAAGAACATAGAAGGAAGATTGGATATATACACATAAATGTCATACAAATAATAATAAGATCAACCTTTAGAGAAGGAATTAAAACACCAGTAGAATTACAAGTAGATGATAATAGGATAAAGCAAAAAGAATATAGTATTTTAGGAAGAATAGATGGAGATCTAGGATATGGATGTATTAAGTTTAACGTTACATTACAATACCCAATACCCTTAGAAACAAAAAGTATAAATAATTGTATAGGAGTAACATGTGATTTCAAAAATAAAGGATTAATGGAACAAGGAGATATACCTTTAACAGTAAACTATCGAATAACTTATGCACTAACAAATAGTTCATTAAGTATACAATATAAAAACTTAGACAGATTATATACGGAAAAATTATTTAATAAAACAAGTACTTTAATACAAGAAGATAAGATACAAAGAGAATTTTTAAGAAATCATAGTCAAAGATTCAAACAAATAAAACTAGGAAATATAATCGGTGAGTCAAGCAATTCGATGATACCTAGAATAAATACAGAAATAGAAACACCAGTTAGAAGAACTAATTTGTACAAAGAAAACCAATTAGATAAATTAAAGGATCAAGTTAAAGAATTAAGTTCAGTAGTAACAAACCTTAATAATAGGATATAAAAATGGAAAACACAAATAAAAGAGGTCCTTATAGAAAACGAAAGGAAAGAAAATCAACCAATGAAGAAATAATAGAAATGATAGAAGAATTAAGAAAATTCAGAAAACATATAAAAGAAAAATTTTCAATAAGTTCATATAGAACTAGAATAATAGAAGATGTGCAATCATCTTTAGATTGTTTAGAAAAGGTAAAAAGAAAATATATAGTAACTCAAGAAGAAGAAAATAATAAGTTGAAACAAGAATTGGAAAAATTAAATAAAAAGGTAAAAGTGTTAGAAGAAAAAATAGAAAACAATTCCGCATATAGTATAGATGAATTAATACTTAATCTAGAAAGCATGTCCGAAACGGCTAATTAAGTAATAAATCATATTAAAGAACATTAAAGATAAAGTGGAAAGCATTGAATATAAAGTTAAGTAATAAATAACGAATTAAATAACGTATTAAATACCGTTATCTTTCGTCGTTAAAAATAAACGGAAATCAAATATTCGGTTTTCGGTTTAAACCGAATGAACACCCCTAATTGTGGGCAATGCATAAATTGTCCTTATTGCACCGAAGTGCTGCTTAATATTGTTTGGTTGTTCTTTTAACTTTTTGTCCACGGTTTGGTTTCGTGTTAACCCAAAACCTCCTAAAATATAACCAAGCAGGTTAAGATCGGTCGAAGATTGATCCCATTTATTTAAAATCTCAATTTTAGTTTGATTTAATTTAAAGTACAATAAACACCTCCAACTCTGAAAGCGAGACCTATGTATACCGGGCCTTGACTGAACTTGGGCTCGACCGGTGTTGGAACAAGAGGAACATTAAGGACTTGCAAAAAAAAAAAAAAAAAAATTGGCAACATTGACTGGGAAAGGGGAAAATAAAGTCAGAGTAACCGAATAAAGCAACAATCTGAGTTACGTGGGAACTTCTAATCATCACTCAAATGAAAAATTGCAAATGACGATCTAGTAGCTACGTTACAGATAGGGGTAGTTAGGGCTGCAAACGAGTCGAGCTTGATCGAGTCGAGTTTTTATCGAGTTTGAGCCCGAGCTCGAGCTTAAAAATCAAGCTCGAAATATATATCGAACCGAGCTCAAGCCTTTAAGAGCTCGGCTCGAGCTGTTATCCAGCTTTTCGAGCTGTTATCCAGCTTTTCGAGCTGTTATCCAGCTTTTCGAGCCTTAATTAATATCTATATTTGTATGTATATATATATGTAATTTTTTATATGTAAATGATATTATTATTATTATTTTTGGAAATTGTTATATTATTTTACATAGTTTTTGACTTGTTCTCACGATGTATTTTAACTATATATATGTTTCAAATTATTTTTATTATTGATCTTTATTTTTTAAATATATACTACCTCCGTCCCAAAATTATAGTCCATCTTTCCTTTTTGGGATGTCCCAAAATAATTGTCCACTTCTCATTTCAACCAATAAGAAGAGAGTTTAGTGGGTGCAGATTCTATTTGAGTGGTTGAAAACTGTTGTGGTCCCACATTTATTAAACTGTGTGCTTTTTGTTGGTGGACAATAATTTTGGGACGGAGGGAGTATAAAATAATTATGAATATTAAAAAATATTTTTATATTCAAATTCGAGCTTTTCGAGCCGAGCTCGAGCCATTCAAAAATGTTTTCGAGTCGAGCTCGAACCCGCATCGTAAAAGCTTGTCGAGCTTTCGAGCCGAGCTCGAGCTTACCCAAAATGAGTCGAGCTCGGTTCGACTCGGTTACAACCCTAGTTCTCTATACTCTATACAGGTCTATATGATTGCGTGGTGTATATTCTTAGTTTGTATAATGTAAGAGCTATTGTAAATAAGTATGTACATTCTTTGTAAGTGCTAGTATCGATCTTGGATCCCCAATGCCGATCAACCATATAAAGTTGGTCCTATTAAATTTAAATAACTTAAACTAAAATAAATAAATAAAAGTTAATCTTTTATATAAGAAAAGACTTTCGCCTCAATCCAGTTAAAGAAAAAATCTATTACATTTAACGGAAATGATAATATAAGATAAATATAATGTATTACTTGAACCTAAAGTTTCCTTTATTATAATCATCAAAATTTCAATTAATACATGACAAATAAAAGAAAAGTTAGAGTAAATTATATACAAATAGTGTATTAATTATAATTTTAAATAAATAAGGAAACTTTAAGTTTAATAAATGTAATGTATATATTTATCTTATTTTAGGGTTTTCATTATCAAAGATTTTTTAATTTTATAATCGACACAAAATACTACTGTACTCCGTAGTTACCTAATTAAATCGACCAAAAAATTCGGAAACAAAATAAAACCCTCTCTGATCATCGTCCAGACTCCACCGCCATCAGCCCATCAATACACCGTCGTCACTCACCACCCGGCCGACGACAAGGTAATACTTACATTCCCTGTTTTTATATGTCGATGTTGAATTCTACGTCGATATGAGTAGCACGTGCCATCCATGTCATGCACGTGACGAGTCTTAACTGAAATAACTGACTTCAAATATGTTAGTTGAAAACAGGCACCTTAGCTTATAGAATGTGAGAAACTAAAACTTCTTGAGAAGCAAACTGATTCACTAAATTCATAATAAGTTCGATTGGCACTTTTATGTTCTTGAGTATAATCACGAAATTGTGAAACAAAGATCAGTTTGCTTGTCACACTTGTCACATTTAGTTTGAGCATCAATGTTATAAAATTCAGCGAATTACGGAGTATGACTAATCTGCTTCTTGAACGAATAATTAGTTTTCTCGTTTGATCCTGTTTTGTAGCTGATAAATAGTTATCTTAGTTTTGTAATAGGGTTTGTGAAGAATGATTTCATCAATATCATGGGTTCCTAAAGGGGCTTCGAAATCTGTCCCTTGTGTAGCTTATCCTCTTTCGAAAGAGGAAATCGAGAAGATAAAGAAGACGGTCCTGGTGGAAAAAGGGTACGTATGTTTGTGTATGATTTCATTGTAAGTTTTGCTTTGTTTGAAGTATTTCTTTGATGTTGTTACTTAGCTGGTTATTTGATGTTTACAGTATTGATGTTGAGAGTGAAGAATGTGATGATGATGAAGATATGAGTGTTGATGCATATCCGGGTGAGATTGAGCAGGCGTTAGGTGCAGCTAATGCACTTGGAAAGCTATCCGTAAGGAAAGATGTTGATGGATCCAACTACACTGGTATGACGGACGGTTTAGATGAACTAAACATGGATGATTATGATGACGAGGATGATGGTAAATTTAATACGTGTTTACAAACTTATCTTTCATTGTTTGGATGTGCGTTCTAAAGTACGTTACTCAGAGCTAATAGATAGACAATCATTATCATTTATAACTGAACACTCAAAACTTATTACTTTACTTTTTCAAGTTGCAGTAATCAGTTTACATGCACATCCGGACAGCCATTTTAGATTGGTTATGTTTATTGCATTCTCAATTTTTATTTGTTCATATCAGCCATTGACATATTTGGTTCGGGCCTTGGGGACACTTTCTACCCAAGTAATGAGTTAGACCCTTATATTAAGGATAAAGGCGTAAGTTGCATATTTCCCTAATCCAGTTTTGTTTGCTCTTTGATTTGAGGTTAGAAATTGCAGCCTTAAATTCCTTTGATTATTGTTGTTCAGGATGATGAGGATTCTGAAGAGCTTGAAGACATCATGATCAAAGCTGAAGATGCTGTTGTAGTTTGTGCATGTAGTAAGGACGATATGGGTCATCTAGAGGCATGTGGTGTTGAAAGCATATAGATACTGTAGCCGTTTTCTGTAACATTATGATGTGTTAATTTGTGTGTTAAAATAGGTTCGGATTATAGAGGACCCGGATGGTGATTTAAACGTGTATGTTCACCATCACATTACCATCTCGGCTTTTCCTCTGTGCATGACATGGCTGGATTTCCCAATTAAAGGTGGAGAAAAAGGTAGTATTCAAACTTCTATCTTAACTATATTTAGAATCATTTGTTTTTTTCTACTTGTTTTGGTCGAAAAAAATGCAAACTATCATTTGTCACATTGTTCGATGAAAATGATAGAATATATTTGTCATAATTTCAGTTAATTTTCCTGTTAATTCTGAAGGCAATTTTTCTGAGGGTAGTTTGAGCTGCTCGTTTCTCATTAATTTTCACCTGGTATAGCCCGCATGCTGTATTATAGCTCATTTATATGTTTTCTTGCAGGGAATTTCATAGCTGTGGGCTCATATGAACCAGAAATTGAGATATGGGACCTTGATATCGTATGGGAATTATGATTAATAATTTTCTAATTGATTGCTGGTTTCTAATTAATATATATGGACTTTGTTATAAGTGATTTTAAATCTTGTGGTCCTGTTTTGTCTTCAGATGGATGAAGTCCAGCCATCACTTGTATTAGGTGGTTATGCTGAGAAAAATAAGAAACAGAAAAAAGGAAAGAAGGCCGAGGTATTCATTGGTTCATATTTTACTAGTCAGTGTCAAATGAGTTGTTTTTAGATGCAAAATTTGATGTGTTGTAAAGATTTTTCTTGCGGTACTCTAACACCAGAATTGTAAATTGGGTGCTTGTAGAAATCCATCAAGTACAAGGAAGATAGTCACACTGATGCAGTACTCGCTCTAGCTTGGAATAAGGGCTATAGGTACTTACAAAGATCTTTCTGGTTTTTATGCTTTTTCATGTGATTTCATAATGCTGATATCATTATGTCACTTTGATACGCAGGAATATTCTTGCGAGTGCTAGTGCTGACAAACTGGTGAAGATTTGGGATTTGGCAACAGGCAAATGTAAACTTACCATGGAACACCATACTGATAAGGTATGCTATAGTTGTGTTCTCTGGCTTTTATATTGTACTTAAATCAAGTTGGTGTGTGATTTTATTATTCATCGACTGTGTGTCCTTCTAATGTATGATACTGCTTCTAAACTTGTTCAGGTTCAAGCAGTTGCATGGAATTATCATGAGCATGAAGTTCTTCTTACTGGATCCTTCGATCATACAGTAGTCATGGTGATTGTCTTAATGAATCCAACATCTAACTATGGTTCATACCATGGGTGATCTTATACACATTGATTGTTTTTGAATGCATACAAATCATCTCTAACAGGAATATATTAACTTATCTTGAGTGATCAACTTGCAACCCCCAACACTTGTCACATGACAAATCTACAAAATTGTTCCTCTAATCACGGGGCCCAATTTAATAAAAATTCGAATGTGATATTGTTTATAAATCTTTATTAGTTGATGATGTTCTTGTTACATTGCAGAGGGATGGAAGGGTTCCTTCACATTCTGGATTCAAGTGGTCTGTCGGTGCTGATGTCGAAAGCTTGGCATGGGATCCACATGACCAACACTCGTTTGTGGTTAGTGCGACAACTTTACATTTGTATCGTAATGATTAAAAGTTCATAATAATATGTACGTCTCATCATATGACCAATTGCTACACATATTGCAAGAAGTACAATAAGTAGTTACGTAAAGTGTATTTTTTTTTGCAATTGTGGCATTTGGCATTTTTGCCTAACTAGTCCATGGGGTTTGTGCAAAATGCTAGAGGTGGCAAACACAGGGTAATGGGTCGAGATCAGCTCATGTCAACTAAGTGGTTTTAAAAAAACAGTTTGGAAGGTTTTATGCATTAAAAATCTTCTTAGGGTGACGTTCGACCCATTTGACCCGTTTGAGATGATTCATTACCCCAATCAACCCATTAATTAAATGAATTGGCGATAATTGTTAGTTAATTGTATCATCTTTGTGTCTTCAGGCCAGCCTCGAGAATGGTACAGTTGTTGGTTTTGATATCAGAATGGCAACATCAACTTCATCCCCAGAAATAAAGCCAAATTTCACCCTCCATGCACACGATAAAGCTGTTTGCGCTGTTTCTTATAACCCTGTAGTACCCAATGTAAGGCTTTCACTTACCTCTAGTTTTTGTTTTGTCTACAGCTCATATTTATTGACTTGCACTGCTACTTTTTCCAGCTTCTTGCAACTGGTTCTGAAGACAAAATGGTAATCTAACATTTGGTACACGGGCTATCTATTTCTCACGCCATGGTTTACTTTCATACGTCTGTAGATTAAGTTTTCTTCCTTTATGCATTAATAGGTGAAGCTATGGGATTTGTCAAATAACCAACCTTCATGCATTGCCTCACAGAATCACAAAGCTGTAAGTGTCTTGAATCTAATATACCATAAAGCATCCTTTGATATTCTTCATCTTACACTCAGCTAAGGGGTTATAATTCGTATTATTCAGTATCACATAATACTTTCATAACACATCCGAACACTCCAAACAAAACTTCTTGTAATTTTGTCAGGGAGCTGTCTTTTCCTTATCGTTCTCAGAAGACTGTCCATTTTTGCTGGCCCTCGGTGGTTCTAAAGGAAATTTGAAGGTAAGCACACTTTCTCAGTTCCACAGAATTGCTATAACTTCTGTAAAAGGCGGGAAAAAACTGATTTTTAGTCGGTAGGTTTATTTGGTTTTTGTTTTCGTATCATGTTGCTAAGACCATCTCATTCGATACTTATATTCTTGCAGCTATGGGACACATTATCGGATACCGGCATTTCAAAGAGATATGGGAAGTACTTCATGAAGAATAGTCAGTCATCAGAATGTGTTTAAGGATCTAAATTGACTTAAACAGGACTTAATCGCCTGCATTCACGTCGACTACAGATATTAATATAATTTGGGTTAAATGTATCAAATTGTGAAGGAAATATTGTAATTTGTAAGTTTATCTGTTTTAGTTTTAATCATTTTTGGTAGGTAAATCGTGTCAATGATGAAGAAAATGATGATGAGGAACTATGATCGTTTTCTTTTAAGCAAATTTTCTTTAAAAAAAAATTCCTTTTATAAGTTTTTTACGAATTTGCTAACAGATATACAACATCTAGATTAATCCATATCGTATAACATTTAAAATTCACAGTATAAATGTATGTATATGAATCAATTTATTTGTTGGGTTATTGTCTGTAACTGTATCGAACTTGTCACGAAATGCTTTTGTATGTATTCATGTTTTAAAAGTTCTATTGTATGTATCGAAGTGACTAATCACTCCTATTGTATGTAGTCATTAAGAGAAAAACGGATATTTGTATATGTGGCACCGATTAATCTTTTTCTATCAAAGTCATACGCCACCAAGATGCCACACGGACTTATAAATGTATCAAACTTTAAGGTTAAATTTTTTTAATTTAGAAAAATGATAAAAATAACTTATGTTATTTTCTTTGTTTCATTTTTAATTACAAAAATTAAATATACTTTTTCATTGATTAGCATCCTAGATCACTAAGTTATGCCCACGATTAAATATTTTTATCACATCAAATCAAATCTTTCTTATCTATTAAAAGAAGGCTTATATTAATTAATCCCCTACATAATAGGCTCTCAAGGATTAATCCCCACCCTTGATTGGCTAAGCCCCTTAAACCTCAGCCCTAGATTAAACTAAAACTTGTGATTAATTAATCTTAAACACAATGGTTAATCTTAATGACTTTTTTGCCCTATCATAATTTTACGCGTGTCTAATTCTTCTAGGGCTCCAGGAAAGCCTTTCACTGCTCAGGCATCAAACGAAGTACACCAACCCTCAAACCCAAAACCGTTTCAAACGCCAAATACAGAATCACGTCCAGATTGCAAACAATCGCAAAAACCCAAGAATACCAAACGGAATCGCAGGGGCAAGGAAGTTTGGCGAGCGACAGATTCAGGAGCCCTAGCAGCGATTAACCTTGCATCCGCCGCGATGCACCACTCCCGTCGTTGTCCAATTACAGCGTCAGTTAGAATCAGATCGGAAGGGGAAGGTTTTCCGCTACTGCTGATGAATTGATTTCAGCCACTTCACAGACAGATCTGAGGACAAGGTTCTGGCCTAATTTTAGTTATTGTATCGTTTGATTCTTATACCCTATTGATCGATATAAATGTTAACAGTAGCACTCTATTTACTTCAACACTTGATTAGGCTAAATATATCGAATTGGTTGCTAATCAAATCCGATTGCCAGGTATTGAAATACACTGAATCAAGGATTCATTGATGAATTGATTTCAGCCACTTCACAGACAGATCGGAGGACAAGGTTCTGGCCTAATTTTAGTTATTGTATCGTTTGATTCTTATACCCTATTTGATACATATCTTTCAATTTATGATTCAGTTTATGAGCAAAAAGTACGGTTGGCAGCAGCGAAGTTTTTGCGTAAATCTTAGTTCACTTTTAGAGCTTGGGTAAAATCAGAGGGCTGCTGTTCATCCTATTTAGAAATGGGTATTCTTTTGTTTAAGAGATTCAATACATTAGTGGTTCTTCGTTTTGTTTAAAAGTCCTTTCACGTATGCCCATTTTGCCACTCAACTTAATTGGGTCGTTTCCACTCAACTTAATTGGGTCGTTTTAACCAGTGCACCATGCTACACCCATCACTAAAACTGGTGTACCGTGCCATGACTAAAATGTAAGCGATGTTAGAGTTTATACAAACAGCTGTGAAGTGTCTTTGTAACACTTAATTGCGGTTTCGGTAAATTAATGCTTTCAACTACATGAGTCGGGTTCTTTCACAGCTGAAACAATAAAACTCCCAGTAACAAATAGTGATTCAATAAAACTCCCAGTAAATTAATGTTGTTTGTATCGCTACCCATTTGAGTACTTACTGCATCAACACTGTTATTCGTGGTTTATAGTTGATGAATATATGATGCAATTTGATAATTGTGCGACTTGCCATGTATTGAAATACACTGAATCAGATCGGATGGTATGAATGGTTGCTGCTGCTGATGAATTGATGCAGATGATGTCATCCTTGATACAGAAAACCATAGATATCTCACAAGGTAATGTCGTGAATCCAGTTTGATTTTTCGGTACATATCTTTTAATTTATCAAATTCAGTTTATGAGCAAAAAGTACGGTTGGCAGAAAGAAAGTTTTTGCGTAAATTTTAGTTTACAAACTGATTATACATGTATAATTTACAAAATGATCCTAAACTTAATAAAAGTCAATCCGCTTATGCCCATTTTGCCACTCAATTTAATTGGGTCGTTTCCACTTACTATTTTAGTCACAGAAGAGGTTCTATGATTTTCTGTGATGATGGGATGGTAGTGTAGTTAATTAATACTATATCGTCACCTAAGGTAGACTTTGTGGTCATGTGTTGTCGTGTGAATGTACACAACAATAAAACTATGTGCATTAAAAGGAAGTAACCGGAGACCCTTCTGTTATCTCACTTGGAAACTATCAAAATGATGGATTCTTTTCATTCTTTTAATTTATAATCGTTGATTTTCGAGTACTTATCGGCCCCACCACTTACCCTTATCATATATCTTGCAGATGATTATAATTCGGCTCTTGCAAAATTCAATTTTTTGAAGTATCTGGTATCAACATCTTCAGCATCCTCTCTGATTGTAAGCACGCTGTTTATAATACAACAAGCGTAAGAGATATTGTTACCATGTAGATTTGGTTTATTTTATAATATCAAATCTAAGTCAGCAGCCTTTGCTCATTCGTGTAATGTGCAGGTGTCAATTTACAATCATTTATATGGAGATGGATGAGACTTAGATTCTTGCAGTTGATTCTTACTCTCAGGTTTGATGCTTACTCTTATGTATATCTAACAGTAACGAGCTTCTTCTTTTTTAAAAACATGATTAACTCACATTCTTGGATGGATTGTCACTTTCTAATTTTTTTCCTTTATAATCTTTAAATTTACTGGTGATCACTGTATTCCCTAATGTTCCAGCTTATTTGATTAGGGTATTTAAACGCGTAATCCAAAGTTATGTTGGTAAAAAATCAAAATTTATTCACCAGAATTGTCACATATCCTGGTGGTGGCAAGGTCGTTATGAATCCTCGGATATTTCATCATTCTATTTCGTTAGTAGTAGTAATATATGTTATTCATTTATCGATTTTCCTTAGGAATCAGTTAGAGGTGGCAATCTCTGAAAATTTACTTAGAAGTCGTTACTTATTGTCATAATATACATCTAACGGGTCAATGACTAAACTCTAAGAATTTGGTTATAAATGGAATGGGTCAAATGGGTTAAGAATTCGTTGAATTTTACAGTTAAGTTCAAAGCTTAGAATGTATTAAGAAGCGTTTATTTGATAAAGTTCTATTGTGGGCCATATTGATGTTGCAACATGAAGATGTTGACTTGCTAATGCTTTTGGTAATAAGTTAATTATTATGTTTCGATTGTGCTACTTTACTTGAATGTTATATAATTTGTGGTGGTTAGGAGGTTTTCTGGCTAATAGTTTGAGTCCTAACAATTTTGGGTCTAGAAATAAGAGATTTCCTCAGACTTCTGTTTATAGGCGGGACTGCAATGTATGGGGTGATCATGCTTTTACTTTACACGGTTTGATTGATCTCAACAAGCACACATCTGATCATGTCGTTATATGGATAAAGAACGCTCGGTTAACATATTGGAATATTAAGAATCCCTGTTGTTGTCTATTATCATGACTATGATACTCTATTACTCTGTCATGTCAATCTAACAAATTATTCACTGTTAATTTACTAAATCTTACTTCTCAATAGGGCTGCCACAAGTAGACAACCATTTTAGTGGTGCGCGCTTGCACATCATCTCAGAAGTGTGGGAGCATTAAGATGGTGAAGTAAGTTTTGATTAGCTATAGAAATGTAGCAGTTGTCTTACCGAATATATATCTTATTCTTGAAATATCAGTTTTAGGTGGGAGCATTAAGATGGTGAAGTGAGCTTTGATTGTTTGCATGGTACTGCACCGGACTTGCTGAAATATCCAGAAGGTAGCAAATAAGGATATTCAAGATCACATTTCAACCCACTATGCTGCTCACATAATTGTATTAGTCATATAATGGTATTGATTGTCCTCATGAGATTCTTTCGTTTTAGCAAACATGGTCTAAATTTAAAATGGTAAGAAACAATAATATATGGTACAAGTGGCAATATGGGCGGGTTAGATAGAATGGTTACGCACTGAATATACATCAAGCGAGTTAGATAGAAAACTGCGTCTGATAGGGTTCATTTTTATCAAATACCATGCTTCTTTTCCTTCCATTATTTAGTTAATATCGTCTTTATATATATGTTATTTACTAATCGAGTAGAGATAAATATGGTGGAATTATTTGTTCATGAGGAGGTTAGGTTTAGTTCAGAAGCGGGAGTTGGGTCTACAGTCGTGTTTAATATCCTATCCCTAATTAAACCTACTTATTATCCTTAGATTCATAGGTATAATCTATTAATGGACAGGGTGGGTGTAATTTTTATGTATGGGCCTAAATGGGTTGGGTAACGGGTCAAAATGGGTAATTTTGGATTATGGCGTACGTTTCTAGCACAAAAATATAACACTTTGTTTTGATTTATTCTTATATTTCATTGTTTCAAATCACTATTTTCTTTCTGATAGATATGGCCATGTGGAACTCCTTTTCCCAAAGCCTGACGCAAAAGGTCATCATGAAACATATCAAAAAACTTGATCTTCAGGTAAGTGATGAGTTTGGTTTTTTCACGTCTTTCTTCAACTGAATGAACAAATGCACAATTACAGGCCCACACATATGGACCATCTTTCTACAATAATGCTAACAATATTTAACTGGTTTTGTTTACGTACAGTTGACTGAAGTTCAGTTCATAGATGCTCTCTTATGCAGTGACCGAGGAAATATGTGAGTGCATTGCTCCTCTCACTATCAACAATGTTGAATATGGAACTACTGCATGTCATGTTTTTTCTAAGATTGATCATGCAATTTTTTTAGTGATTAGTACATTCCTTTTGACTTTTGTGGTCCAAAGTACAAGATGTAATTTGTAAGATACAACTAATGATATTTTTAGAGAAATTCAATATGTAGAAAGAAAAATAATTATAGCTTGCTGTATGTGGCAGCCTCAATCTTGATTTTTAAACAGAGGTGGACGATTTATCTTTTTTGCAGCACCATCTAGATCAAAATCCCTGCTCTTCCATTTATAGATAAGTTGTTGATTGGCATTTTGACAGGTTGGATTTTCACATTTTATCTAGAAGCAAATACATGTAGTTGGTAGAAGACTCACCACTGAACTCTGTGAAGTAATTGAAGACTTTGGTCTGATCAACTTCACCACATTGGCTATCCGTGTATGTTAATACAAACTGTTTTATTTAGTAAGTTGGCTATGTACATTTGATTGTCTGATTGATTTTCAGTTTTTTTGTGTTCTTTCAATACGAATAGATTAACTATGTTGAGAAATAAATAGTCAAGACCAACAGTTCAAGTCATTTATGCCGTTTTCTTTTATTATTTTAGCATGGTTAAGCAACAGGATTGTAAGTTGACAACATTTCCACCTCTGAATAACAAATCAATTGATTCTGATATTACTTCATAGCTTTACTTCTCAATACCCAAATATTCAGACCTTTTTGTACTCAAATAATTAAGTCTCACTCATTTGAGCCACAAGTTGAAGCTTTTAATGGTACAATATGTTGGTCGGGTAATGGGTCAATACTGGTTAGATTAGTTTGGGTTAACCTGCTCCATTTGATTTGGTGACCCTCTTTAAAGGAATTGAACTTCAAGAATGGTGATTGATGGCGTTTCTACCGTGATGGAGTTGTAATGGCTTAGCACGACATAGTTGGTTATTTGCAAGTGAAGTGAATGGAAGAGCAATGCCTTCAATTCTGATTTTGGTTTTAAAATTAGTGTGACACTTAAAGATTCAAATGCAAATGAATTAAAGTTGGGTAAAAAAAAGATTACGTGCGTATTATTTTGTATAGTACTTGGCCAAATGAGTATTTTAGTAACTTTGTATTTTTGGTGTGTGCATGTGGTGTAATTATAGAACCTGTGTATTAGTTTATTGCTTCTCGATTTGTAAATCCAAACACTCCTTATAAGCATTTTATGAGATTAAATATTTACTTGCAATTTAGGTGGTCGTTCTTCTGAAATTGTTGAAATATATGAAAAGTTTTTTCTTATACTTCGTACATCATTTGGCAAGCGTTCATCATTTACAATAAATATCACTACATGCATAAAAAGCTCTATCACAAGGAACAAACAAATTGCAGCAATCTTTGGTTCACGCTTTCTCCAGTGATGCGCTTATGGTCCCAACTGATTCATTTGGTTTAGCCAATTACATGGGTCAAATGGTTATGGGCATAAGGAAGTTGGGATCATTTGAAAATTTGCGTGGATTATGATTTCTATACTTGGTTCATCTTAGCAGTTAGCATCACAATATTTGAAGTCAATCGAACGTTTAATAAAAAAAACAAGCAACGATAGTCTTCCATGAATAGCTGAATATTGTCATTGATTACACTTCGTGTGATTACATAACTATCAAATTAGCCTACCTGATCTTAACTGCAAAATTCTAAAATTTTAGCGTGAAAAGTCAATGTTTTGTAATGATGAGTTCAAATGTCATTCTCATCTTTTCTTCCTGATCATTAACTATAACATAATTGTATTTTTCACAAGGAATTTGATTATACCTACTATGATGATAAACTTATATTTTCAATATTATAGTTGGATTGAATGAACAACAAATGGATTGGAGTACTTTGATGGCACCATATTCCTTAATCGTCATATCAGTGCCAGTCATTTGAGTATGTTCTACTTGGCAAGTTTTTTGAACGCTAATGTCATATGTACGTATAATTGTATGCATTGGTTTTGTACCGTAATTAGATGGAATGATGGTCAGTATGAAACATGCACTTGCTATTATTGAAGATAACGATGACTTCCAAACTATATAGTTTCTATACTTACTGTTGGGATGTCGCACATCAAGTTGATTGTGTTTAAATATTTATCTTTATGTGTTGCCTCTTTGGAGTTTAATTTTTTAATTATCATTTTCAATGTTATAAATCGTGTTTAATAATGTATATTTAAAGCTACTAATAATAGATGAACATATATCTTTCAATTTAAAACGTTTTTGCAATATCATCCACAAAAATATGTCACTCAAACGTTACTCACTAAGATAAAATTGCGATAAACATTCAAATTACAATACTGAAGTAGCCCGCAAATTTTGCGGGTTATAATCTAGTGTAATTATTATTACAAAAAGTAAAAAATGGTCGGTTGGTTTCTTTAACATAGTCCTTTACAAATTACATTAACCCTCGTCGTCAACTCCATCAACTGCCGCCCCCAAACTTTGCTTCCGACAAATAATTGACGGACCAAATTCACTCATCGCTAGCAGATCTACACTTGTAATCATACCTCTAACCAATCAACAAACTTATACATACATATAGTACATAAATTATAATCGGTTAGTTATGGAGTCACCGGAGCAACGCCGGAAACGGAAACGGTTAAACGGATAACTTCCGTCGTCTTCGCCTGTAAGAGATACTATATTATATATTCGATAAAAAACTTAACCCTCCTTATCCTCCACACATCAATCGCCGCCGCCCCTCACCACGATCTTTCTCCGACGTAACCGGCCACAACTAAGGAGTCCGTTAAAAATCAACCCGTAAACAGATCTGAAATACGGATCTGATTTCGTCTCCTTCTCCGGTCGAAATAAATAACCGGCTAGCAATTTTCTTCTCCGGCCGTCATTCACTCGTTCTTTTTCTTCTTCTCCGGCCGGCCGTCTCCTTCTCGGTTGCTAGAGTAAATTTAATTTAGATCTTTGATTTGAAAGTGTTCTTTTTTAGATCAAAACCCTATGGGTACTGGCCTGAAGTGCACCATGAACGTACACAAGTGTGGGTTTGAAATGGTTTGAATGTTGGTGTTCAACGATTTTGTGTGGGTTTGAAACTTTGAATCAATTTGGGGCAAGTTTGTTCTTGGTGATAACTGATAAGATAATAATGATATGGTTAAGTTATTTTTTTTAAAGATAAATAATGTGAAAAAAGCTAAGAAAAATGAAAAAGAAATATTAAGTGTAAAATGACGGATTTGGAAATAATCAGGTAGCAATACATGTTTTCAACTATTTAATGACGTGGCAACTATTTAATGACATGGCAATGATGTGGCGTTTCCAAGTCAGCATATCTAAGCCACGTAATTAATTTATGACCGGTTACTTTGATTATGGTTAATGACTACATACAATAGGAGTAATTAGTCACTTCGATACATACAATAGAACTTTTAAAACATGAATACATACAAAAGCATTTCGTGACAAGTTCGATACATTTACAGACAATAAACCCTTATTTGTTTGTATCACCTTCCACTAACATAAAACTAATTTACCATTAAAATGCAAAATGCTTGAGAATTCTAAGTCTTTCCCAAAGACAGTTTTGCATAAATAGGTTCACTTTTTATCTCTCTAATATTTCATTTTACTTGTTCTTTTTCTATAATTTCAATTAAATTAGGAAAACGATTAGTAGACCTAAAAGTATTGATTTAAAATAGGCCTAATATTGTGATTGGTGCATATGTCAAATTCATTAGTAGATATGAGGAGTGAAACATGTGCCAAATTTATTTTCAGGCCCTATTAAGTTTATACATATCGCTAGGGGTGAGCTTGGTACCATACCGGTACCGAACCGGTTGGTACCGGTTTGTTTTTGGCTCCAAATCAAATACCGAATACCGTACCACTTGTATCGGTTCGGTCCGGGACCGGTGCGGTTCCGGTTCGGTTTAGGTATTTTGGTGTGCATGTACCATACCGGTACTGAACCGGACCGAATCGGTTGGTACCAGTTTTTTTTCCCCCAAATCACATACCGAATACCGTACAACTTGTATCGGTGGGTACTGGTTCGGTACCGGTTCGATTTCGATATTTCGGTGTGGATGCTCATCCATACATATTGCTCTTTCAATTATACATTTATACCCCGTAATCCTTATCCAAAATGGTTAACTATTCGAATTATTTGAATAAATAAATTTAAAAAGAGGAGGCAGCACACCTTTTTACATATGTACTCTCCAACTATTTTCTACATCTGAATGCATTTCATCCTTCTATTTTTAGAAGTTTTTAAGTTTTTTAGTTTTTTATAATCAACTTTTATACCTAACATCATATAATTGTATTTTTAGCATTTGACTTTTCTGAGTTCATTGTACTACCAACTCAATGTTACATCAACTTTACTTTTCTATATATAAGACCCACAATTCATTAAACTTCACAAATCCATTAGAGTAACACATCATCATTACTTTTAATCTTTATTGTTATTTTTTATTTAAACATGATAACATTAAAACTTTGTATTCAAATGTTTACATTATACTTGTATTATATAAAATACTTAAAATTATTTTTTATACATTTAAAAGTAGACTCTAAACACCTTATAAAAACTTTAGACCATTTATTTTATAACTTATTATTTTAAAGATGTGAAAAGTCCTATTTGCCCTTTATTGACTCAACTAATATGGTAACTCTAATTAATTGGCAATTAGATATTGAATTAGAAATAATGTTTTGCTATATTTTTTTAGAAAATTATTTCTTATCGTAAATACAAATTAAATCAAACCTAATTAATTTTCTTAACCGTATAAATTCATGAAAACATATTGGAGTGTGGATATATTTTTCTTCCTCATTCCTTTAAACTCATAGCTACTAATAGTTTAGTACTTATAAATACGAGATACTACCAACTTTTTTTGGTTTAACGATATTGTTTTACTAATAGTTTGGTATACGACCTACTTACGTATATCGCCTAAAAAATTTATGCTGCATTGCGCGGGTTAATGCTAGTTATTATGAATATTTGTTAACACATATTGAATTGGCCAATTGCGTTTATATTGTTTTTAACAGTAAAAATTTGATAGATTTTTCAACACAACACATAATAATTATAATAGCAAACCAACAATATTAAAGATAATTTATTCCGTATGCACTACAAAAGTTTGTGTGTTGATATTTGGGATCTGGCCCACTTGATCGTCTTTAAGACGTATCCAAGAAGAGAAGCACGCTACTTTGTGCGTATGAATACCTGTCACACTTGAAGTGCATTACACTCAATCTAGCTTGGCATCTTAACTCTATTAAACTTTGAGATGTAAGTTGTGAATGCTTTTAACTCTAACTATCTGTTTACATGTGTCAATTAATTCACCCTCTTTATGGTTAAACCTTATTGCTTCAACACATGATACAAGTAAAATATATTCAATTCACATAGTTTTGCGAATTGGTATTTTATCATAGTATTTTGATGATTTTATCATGATATTATCATTTGACCAAAGAATCTCAAATTTTCATGAGATTTTGGTGGATATTTTCAACATTGAATTGTTTCCACACTCCCCGCTTTGTATCTCTTTTGCTTTTTATATTTGAAAACTTAACTTTTTTTTTTTTTATTAATAATTATATAAATGTTGTTATACTTTTTATATGAAGATGTTTATAAACATAATACAATTATTTTAATTAATCATACCATTATTACTACCTCAATATTAGTTCAGGTACTGTCTACTTATTAAGATTCTTACAGTTACATACTATATTATTTCTTTATAATTATTAATATTATTGTGTTTTGCTTGATAACTACAATATTTTTTACCATTTCGAAATGAGGTTAAAAAATCAACAAGTCCGATAAAAGGTAGCCTTAAATGTTTTGATCTTTGATTACATAAAGTAACAATACTTAGCTTTGTAATCTAATTTGTATTGGGTAAAATATTTTTAATCACTTGAAGAAATTTCCATATACACACATAAATTAGCTAATGATAGTTATATTCATAGTTGTTAACTCGTGACTCGACTCGTGATTCGGAGTATTGATTTTTAACTCGTGACTTGTGACTCGACTCGATTCGTAAGAGTCATAATTTTACAGTAAATACATATATTTATATCTATATGTTTATTATTGTTTAAATTTCTATCCTTAATTGAAGTAAAACATGATGAAAGTTATTAAATAACACAAATGTTTAATTTATAATGGATTATTAGTCATTTTCTATCATAATTGGTCATTTTATAATTTTTATTTGATGACATTAAACGTGTATCCGGTTTCTTACTCGTAAGAGTCGCCCAAGACTCGTAAGAGTCGCTCACGACTCGGAAGAGTCAATAAATGACTCGTAAGAGTCAAAGCCATTTACGAGTCGGGGTCCAAGTCGCCTCGTTTTTAGAATTTCTGAGCCGACTCATAAGAGTCGACTCGTGAATCGTAAGAGTTTAACAACTATTATATTTTCAGAAGACTATAATAAATATAAGCGTTAATAATAGTTTGAATCTTCAAGTGTCACTAAACTTTTACAAGCTTAGATAATAAAAAAAAATATAAACTTATAAAGATAAAATCATTATAAAAAATAAACTTAAGGGTTAGAACATCAAAATTTTGAAGTATAAAGAGTGGATATTCATTCAAGGGTTAAATCATCAAAATTTTAAAATTTGAAGTATTAAATCATAACGAAAAGAACTTAAAGGGTTAAAGCCAAAAAATGTGAAATCTTGAAGATTAAAAATATTATTAACCCATAAAAAATATACATGCATAAATACATTAATAAAATACCATGTATGTGTGTAAATTATATTCTAAAATTGAAACGCCCTGAAACTTTTGGATTTTTTTTTTTTATATCACTGAAAACATAATCCATAGGTCCCATACAATAATACTGCATAACTTAAAACAATACAGAACTCATATGACTCAAACACAGGAACAAAATTTTTTTTATTGAAACAGCAAAGTACCCGCCGGGTACTTTGCCTATCCGCCGAGTAACCAAAGAAACAGCTGGGTAGCAAGAGAACCAACCGGGTGAATTAACAAAAGTGGTAACAGAAAATAATGTCCATTTAAAGGCTGTAGTACTGATCGTACCCCGAACGGTCGGTCAAGGAATCGCTTCCTTGTCGTTGCCGGACTTCACGCTCGAGGCGGGCGATCGGATGGGTGGTTTTATATTTATAGTGCAGGGAAGCCTAAGTTATACTACTACTTGTATAGTAAGCGGCAGGTATGACTCAAGTGTCGTTCTTCAAGCCACAACGGGCATGGGATCTTAGGAGAATTAAATATCTTTGGTAATTTAGCTAGGGTTTTAAAACTTTTTGAGGGGTTTTGTTTTCTATTCTATGTAAACTAAAGACAGTAAAATAAATGAGGAGTGTAGTCGCTGAGATAACTATGGATTACGCGAGTGTTTGCTATGACATCGATGTATGCTATTTAGGGGTAGTTATGAGGATTGAGGCTCTAATTACAATGAATCCTAGCAGTGCCGACTTGGGGTCTCTGAACAATGTTCAACATAGTATTGTACCTACAACCTTTTCGTGGCTTCCACGCATTTGTACTTCACCAGAGGTGGTTCCAGCGCTATACCAAGTACTGAGCCGTTTTACGGTTTTTCCGATGCCTCGCCCAGAGATCCCGTATCATTACTGTATATGTCCTAATGGGCCGTAGCTCCTATCCTATTACTTATCTAACGTAGAGTTGTCCACAATCAAATAAATAACATGTCACATGGATAACAGATACAGAGTGTAAGCTACACTGGAAGTTCTCCCAAATGTAGTACTAATTTAACCGACAACTAACCTCGAATCCTATTCCCCAATCTCGGTCGTCTGAGACGTCCGTATCATGGCACGAATTGTTGAATAAACAATAAAGTGAACAGGAGTTACCCCGCAGAATAAGTTGGGAAAGTCTGTCTAACGATCGTTTAAATTGTTCGACATTATTTCATACAGATCATTGTAATTATTCTAGCATATTAAACTGTTGTATGTAATTATTCTATGTTTGAAAACCCAATCATGAATCCAACAACCGCAATAGACAAATAGATACTAGCATGCAAACCCTAAAGCAACAATCAAACAAGAACATGCAGTAGTGTGACATGGATAGTTATCAGTTTGTTTCAGGCAGAGTTTCTGGATTAATGGTTAAGTCACGAATGCTCTGAAAGTTCTCTCAAAAGCATTCGATATATGAAATTAATTCTAATCTATCTCTAATACTATGCTCCGTGTCTCCTATGATGTATTTCAATCAGGAGAACAGCGGCCATGCCGAGTTCATCGAATCATTCAGACACAGAATAGTTGAGGGACCTATTTCTAGCAATTGGCCGGATTCTATCAACAGGTTTCAAACCACAGCATAAGTTGGATAAATAAAACATTTTGAGAATCATTTCATAAATTCAAACATATCCTAATTACATGCGAGCAGAGTAACAGCATGGTTTAAAGCATAACTACCCTAGCATGACGTTTATCATAGCAAACACAGATTTATCTAGCCTATCATAGCAATTATCATAGCATGCATTCTTAAATAATTATGACAATAGCACAACATATTTAAAAATAACAAGAAAGGATAATATAATAAAACCTGATAGACGTTACAATAAATCTGCGCAATCACAGTCTCGGAGCGACTCCGTACAAAGCTCGTAAGCTTGCTACTAGCTACCTACTATTTCTCCTCTAACTCCTTAGAGAAGTGTTAGAGAGAGAAAGCTATTCTAGAGAGAGAAGTGTGTAATGTGTGTGAAATGAGGGATGAAGGTGTGCTGGATCGTAAGTCTTGTGCACTGGTCGTAGTTCTTGTGATCTTCGTTTGGCTCTAACTTCTTCGTTTCTTGTCAGATTTGAACGATTCTTGCGCCCACGGTTTTGTATTTTCCTGAAGATCAATATGACACAAATTAGGCCAGTTTTGCTTAATTATACGTCAGAATCGCAAGTGGATCGTTTTAGTTCTGATTTGTTCGTTATTTGAGAATTTTAAGTGATTTTTCGAAAGGAAGTCTAAGCTTTGGCTCATTTTATATTTTTAGCATAAAACAATGATTATTTGTTGTTTATTGAAAGACTTAAGCCAAAATGGGCTTGAAATGATGCATAAAAACATGTCGTTTTGAGTCAAATCAAGTACCAGTTGGTTTACAAGATTACCAGCCGGGTACACCATGTATATCGCACCCCCAAATTCGGATTGCGGAAGCGAATCGGGTCGGGGCGCGACTAATCAATAATCAAAGCACATAAGATATAATGAACGACATCTACATGCGTCGTTTACAAAATACATTGATATATTTAAAGTTTACAATGTTGTAATAATTACAAAAGCTCAAGTTCTGGTATGAAAGATTATAAAGCATAACTACTTTTACAAAATATAGTAATGCAAGAAAATCTCCAATTGATTTGCATGAGACTCGAGCTAAGCTAATCCTGGATGGCAGATCTACTGCTTCTGGGTACCTGAGAACACATGCTAAAAGGGTTAGCTAACGCTGGTGAGCTCACAGGTGTAATGATGAAACAACAATGTATGAACCACAAGATTTAGTATAATGATTTGAAATCAAATAAATGTGTATATTACTGCCATGAGCTCATAGTTTGAGCTTAACTGAGGGGTCAGGATCACAATCAAGTGCCTGATCGAGTTTGCCTCCTGCATGTGTCTAATCATACACACATGTGAACAAATGATAATGCGTCCGTTCGACCGCAGTCGTGGTAGCGCGACTACCCCGGACGGGGATTGTCAATCCCATATGGTACCATACACTAACACTTGCGCTAAATCCATACTAACAAACTATGATGTGGAGGGCTTCATGATTAGTAAGAATAACTCATGCAGTCAATATATCGAGTTTTGTACTTGTGTTCATATGTAATTAAAACTGAGCATGTATTCCCACCCCTGGGTTTAAAACAGTAAAATGAGGGGCTATGAGACTCACCTGAGTCTGAAGTATTGCAATGAAGCAAATATGATGTAGTACAGTGTGGTGTACGAAGACTGTAACCTGCCGGGCGTTTACAACGCGCAAGGTTAGCATAATGTGTAGGTGTCTCGAGTGGTCACCTATGCTAGTTGTTCATCCAACTAGTAATGTCCAAATGATTTGATTTGATTTGTTTGTTTGTGTTTTGAAAACGTGTATGGCCCGTTGGTGACGGTTTGTAATAATAATCTCAACTATTATTATTATACTCGTGTTGTTATATACTTAATAAAGTATATATGTCTTGTGTATATGTCGTATCATGTTTGATTTTGTTTAGTATAACATATTCCCATACTTAGGAAAATAATTCAACTCCGTTTTTGGCGACACTGGGCTAGTGTCGCTGGATTCATGATTTTTAATTGATTAGCGACATTAGATTAGTGTCGCTATAGGCGACACTTCTTCAATTATGGCGACACTAGGGTCAGTGTCGCTATATGCGACGTCAAATTGATTTTGGCGACACTAGGCTTAGTGTCGCTATAGGCGACATTGGATAAGGTAGCGACATTCGGTCAGTGTCGCTATCTGCGACATAATTGATTTTTAGCGACACTGGGTTGAGTGTCGCTAGGGCGACACTAAATCAGATTAGGCGACATTGGGTTAGTGTCGCTATCGGATTTGGCCCTCTAGCGACACTAGCGGCTGATCATGTTTTCACTTTTGGTTTGATGGTCAAACATGCTCGGTTTGACCCGAGACTTTTACACAAGTATTAAAATGGTCCAAGAAGTTCAATAAAATTATTGGTTTGTGTCGGGGTTCACCCGAAGTGTCGGTTTTGTAAAATGACCAAAACAACCCTTATGTTTATATTTCCCATATTTTATCTCGATTGAGCTCTCAATTTGGTCCATTTTAATTCGAATCAAGCCTAACCAAAAATCATACATGTTCTCCTATATGTCTAGTTTATTTATGCACTTTATGATATTTTTATAAGTTCATTTACTATTTTAAACAAAAATAAATATGAAGAGTGGTCGGTTTTGGTCTAAAACAGACCTTCACTCAAAGATCGGGTTATTCATGAAAATCCGTGTATTTCTGAAAATGGTCAAAGAAGAACTTTTTGTAGAGGACATCCATACGGAGATTTTGGTATAAAATTCATGTGTTGATTCATCCTATAACTCAAGTTATAGTCGATTTGGTGAGACGAAATTTCTGAGCAGATTCTATATCATTTTGTATATGTTGTAAAAACGATTTTTAAGATGGTATTTGGACATTTTCTTGTTAAATGAGCAACTAGACATGTTAAAAAATATTAGGCAAGTAAATATAGTGAAAAGGTTTGAGAATTTCTTACAAGAATAGACGATCTAAAGATGAAAACAAGATGATGATGCTCGGTTTCTTCTTGTTCTTCGTTTTCCTTTGCTTTCTTCCTCAAAATGGTGATGTTTGTTGGTGATTATGAAGGTGGTGGTGGCTGATCAAAAGGAGGAAGATGAGAGGATATAAGTGTGTGTTTTAGTGAGAGAGTGTAGTGAGAGAGAGGTGATATCAAAATGAATAATGGAGGGTGTGTGGTTTGCTTATGGTCAAGGCAATAAGATCCCCTTTTGGTGGATCTTGTTGGGCCGATCTAATCAACAAATGGGAGGCAAGATTTGGTCTAAATCTTGTCTCCAAACCCGGTATTATACCCGTGTTCGTTTACTCGATCGTTTAAACGTTCGTTTATATATAATACGTTATACGTACGTGTTTTAAATGACATGTGAATTTCGACATTATTTCGATGTTAGTATTATTCCAAATACTTGAAAACATTTATGAAAATGTTTTGATAAGTGCCGGTATCGGTTTGCATGTTCGTGTTTTGATCGTTAAATCGCGTGACGTTTTATTTAAACGTTTTTGTTATCGATATAAAATACGATAATTATAATGAAGTATTTTATCAAAATACTTTTTAATGAGTTATAAAAATATAATTTTTACAAATTTCGTTTGTCGGGCGCGTTTCGCGCATTTTCGTCGCATTCGGTTACGTTTTAAGCACACGTATAAATGTTTTCTGGAATATTTGATTATACGTATGAATGGAAATAAAACACCGTACTCATATTTGTATTTAGTTATTTCCTTTTATCTCGTACAGTCTGGAACTGAGAAACCTATTTACGTTTTCTATAATAACTCATTATTTAACTAACAATACTTCATAATAAAATTATATCCGCGTACGAAATTAAAATCCTGAAACTTGGGGTGTTACAAAAATGATAGTTATTTTTTTCAAAAGTACATGTGATGTGATTTACAGATAATTAAATTGTTACGACGATCTGTAATTAAATCCCCGTACAAGTCAAACGTGCATATTGCATTTACTAGTAGGTTACCCACGCAATGCTGTGGAGCGTACGCTTACTTTAGTGTTGTTCGAGTGCATAGTACCTCACTTCTTCAAATAAATTTTGTAAAGCAATCATCCTCTCATTGATCATTGTTTTCATTAATTTCGAAGACCCACAACCTAACTAACATTTTATATATGTGCCATTTATTGAAAGAAATATTGTAATAAAATTGATATATTGTACTAAAAAATAACAATGAAAAATCTATATCCATGGTTTTAATTGTAGTCCATTTGACATAATTTGCATTTCCACTTAATTTGAATATTTATTTTGACTAATAAGAGCTTAATCAATACGAAGTATGTATTCAAAGTAATTTTTTATTTAGTAAGAATTTGTGGTTTTAAAAAGTTGTAAGGATCGAAAGATTGAATCAATGATTTATAGGAAGAAGGTATGATTTATAAGGGTTAATAATGTTTTTTTTATTTAATTGCTTATTTTCATGATATTCTATATAAATACTTCCAGTTAATATGTGTTTAGAATGAAAAGGGTATTATGGGGATTTCGATCTTCCTTTAACTAAGATTAAAGTCTAATATGTGAAATGCATTATAAGGGTTTTATTTAATTGACTATTTTGATGATATTCTACATAAATGCTTGTAATCAATGTATGTTTAGAATGAAAGGGTATTCTGGAGATTTCCGATCTTCCTTTAAAGTTTAAGTCTAATAGGTGAAATGCATTATAAGGGTTTTAGATTATTGATTTATCTGTTCACTAATCAATAGAATAGAATATAAATTTAAAATCACGTGTCATAATTCTTTATTATTTATAATCTTGTTTTACTCTGTATGGAATGGACACTTTGCTAATCATATGTAAATCTCCCTTTATCTTAATTAAAATTAAAATGATCAAATTTCATTAAGACTTCTAAATATACATCAATAGTTGTAATAACGCCGTAACAAACTCATTGTCTCCTATAAATTTATGTTGACCTTTGAATTTTAGTTAAAAGTATAATAAATAATGGGTAGTGATAAATACTCCAAAACTATGTATTATAGTTGTGATGGATTTATCAAACACAATGATAAAAATATCAACGCCCATAAATTATACAAAGTACTAATTTTCTTATCGAATGTCCTAACTCTACAATTTAGGGGTAGGCAATATACGGTTTGAAGCCGTTTAAACCGAAAAACCGAACCAAAATTTTAGACCGAACCGATTTCAAATTCGGTTTTCGGTTCGGTTTTAACCGAAACCGAATTCATTAAACAGTTTACGGTTCGGTTAATGGTTTCAAAAAATATTTAAACGGTTAAACCGAACACCGAATTCAAAAATACTATATGTATTTTTTTATTTTTAAATATATGTATAATTAGTAATAATAATAATTCTTATATTATATTTAGTATTACATGCATTCGAGCCCAACCAGTAGATACATTATATTAAAGAGCCCAACTAGTAAAAAATTTAGTTACTTTGTTTGCCGTAGATACATTTAACCCGTAGATATATCTATATCTATATTCTATATCTATATCCCTTATAAAGGGTTTTGGCGTTTCATTTTAAGCCAAATAAGTTTAAAGATGCAAAAAGACAAATCTACCCCTCTTTATTAAATACTTCACATTATATGGCTGGAAATGATATACATGTCAAACCATATTTAATTGGATTATACAATTAATAACTTTCATATAATTGGAAAGTACCTATAGGTCAGATCAAATTTTTAACATGAACTTATAATTAAAATATAGATTATACAAGAAAATGACTAATTATATTGCTTATGTTTATGCTGATATATTGCTGATCAAACGAG
This sequence comes from Helichrysum umbraculigerum, assembly GCA_949592205.1. Lineage (NCBI taxonomy): Eukaryota > Viridiplantae > Streptophyta > Magnoliopsida > Asterales > Asteraceae > Helichrysum > Helichrysum umbraculigerum. Next base: position 133,243,855 of record CATIUR010000003.1, on the reverse strand, counting down.
TCATCTTAAAAAACGGTCAAACTAATTTTATTAATTTGACTTCTCATTTTTATGTTTTTCGGACATACATTTTAATTTTTCAGATACCTTTGATTATAAATTTATTTAGAGTTCTATGTTCCACTTCATAATATTATGTCATACAATTCTTACGAACTATGCAACGGTTGATTGCAACACTATTTGATCAATTTTAAAAGATCTTATTCATTGCATTGCGCGGGTCATCTACTAGTTCAGTTAAACCACGTTAGTTTAATGTTATAATTCTGCAGCTTGTAACTTACTATTGTATGGTGGACTTTAGTACTTAATATGCTAAATTCTGCTGGGGAATTGTCATTTTAGAATTCTGCACAGGAAAGGAAACTGCATAATTTATACACAAGAAATTACAATTCGGTTTTCAGTTTCAAACCGATTTTAAACCGAAACCGAACCGTATTCCAATTCAGTTTTCGGTTCGGTTAAATACATTGAATTCGGTTTACGGTTTAGTTCCCAAAAATTTCCAAACCAAGAAAATCGAACCGAATTCAAACCGTAAACCGTAGACCGCACAAATGAACACCCCTGTCTCTACATGTAAAATCCAAATAAAATAAAAATTTTAAAATATTGATTCCCTTAATTGATTCTCAAAGTTTTCATTTTCCTCCTCCACGTTTATCTAAATTACTATTTTAGCCCCTCGTCAATCAAGTTCTCCCAAATTATCCTGTTTTAAATTTTAGTTTTCTTTCATTTAACCTTTCTCAACGACAGTCCTTTCTCTACACAGACAAAACCCTGGCCTCAGCCTCCAAAACCCTCTGACCGCCGTCAAAAACCCCACCTCTCGCCGGCCAACAACAAGGTAGCAGTCGCAATCCCTTTTAATTTAGCTCAATAATATATTTATAGTACATAGTATATATATAAACCAGCTCTTATAATAACAAATTAATCAAAAATGATATTTTTATTTGTATGCAGGTGAAAAATGATATCAGCAATATCATGGGTTCCAAAAGGGGCTTCAAAATCTGTGCCTGTTGCAGCTGACCCACCTTCGAAAGAAGAAATTGAAGAGATAAAAAAGGCAGCCCTATTGGAAAAGGGGTATTTTTTTTACTGGGTTTTAATTTATTTTTGTTTTTTGTATTCATTTTGAGATGTTTGTTACTTGGTTTTATTGAAAGTTGTGGACTTTTAGTATTTTTTTCAGAGTATCTGATGTGTTTGTGAATGTGTGTGTGCAGTTTAGATGTTGAAAGTGAGGAAGGTGATGATGAAGATATGAGTGTTGATGCATCGAAACAGGCGGTTGAAATTGAACAGGCTGAAATCGAGCAGGCGTTAGGTGCAGCGAATGCACTTGGTAAGCGTTCCATCAATAAAGCTGGTGGTTCCAGTTTTCCTGACATTGCTGATGGTTTAGATGAATTGAACATGGATGATTATGATGATGAAGATGATGGTATAGTTTAATTTTCAACTCTTTCGTTTGCATTCGTCTTAAGATATTGTTTGGGAGTTTGGATGTGCGTTGTGAAAGTATTGAATTGAAAAATCACAATTAAATGATCAATTGGTTAAAGCTAAGAATGCTCGACAATCAGTCTTCCTACGACTATTTTTACTCTTAATAATTGGAAATTGGTAATCATAATTACTTTCAACTGAACACTAAAAACTGATCATTGCAAGTTAAAGCTGCAATAATGGATTCAAACACATATCCGAGCAACCCTGTTCTATCAGTTATGTTGGTTTAGTATGGTTTTAACTCATTATGCAATTAAATTTTGTTGACGTTAGATATTGACATATTTGGTTCTGGGCTTGGGGACACATTTTATCCAAGCAATGAGTTAGACCCTTATCTTAAGGACAAAAACGTGAGTTGCATATTTCTCTAGTCTGACTTCTATCTGCTCTTTGAATTTGAGGTTAAGATTGAATCCATAAGATTCTTTAATTTTTGTTGTTCAGAATGATGAGGATTCTGAAGAGGTTGAAGACATTATGATCAAATCTGAAGATGTTGTTGTAGTTTCTACGCGTAATGAAGATGATATGAGTTATCTAGATGTATGTGATGTTAAAAGCATATTAATATTCTTGCCGTTCTTTGCATTTTGATGTGCTAATATACGTGTTCAAATAGATTTGGCTAATAGAGGACCCTTATGGTGAACCAAACATGTATGTTCATCATGACATTCTTATTCCTGCATTTCCTTTGTGTACGGCCTGGCTTGATTGCCCAATCAAAGGTGGAGAAAAAGGTAACAATTTTGTTTAGATGCTTAAAAGAAGTCATACTCGTTTTGTGGGTGACTTTCGAATCTTATGGTTTAAGATGCTCTCTTCAATAAGGGATTTTATTTGTTCTTCTAATTTTTATTTTGGATATTCTGCATATAATGTTATAGCTCATTGATATTGTATGCTTGCAGGGAACTTCATTGCGGTGGGCTCAATGGAACCATCAATTGAAATATGGGATCTTGATGTTGTAAGGGGATTTTGACTAATGATTTTTCTACCAATAGTCGTTTCTAGTGATCCAATCATTTGACTGTTTGTGCAAGTCATCTTACTCGTTACTTCTGACCATTTCAGATGGATGAAGTCCAACCATCACTTATATTGGGTGGTTATGATGAGAAGAAGAAAAAAAAGAAGAAAGGAAAGAAGGCCGAGGTATCTATTTGTTGACTAGTGTTTCTTGTTTTTTAAATGTTGACATTTGTATTTTTATTTATGATTTTCTCCTGTTTTATGGCTACATATTTGCAAATCAAACAAGCCGTCCTTTGAAACTATCATTATCTTGTAAGTGTTGTAAACATCGTAGTAATCAGTAAAAATAATGTATTTTCAAATTCTGGTTGAACTAGTAAAGCTATAGAACTCCTTTTTTTGGCTTAAAATAAGCATCCAAATTTCACTTTTGGGTGCCAAATGAGGTGGTCTTTCTGTTTCCAGAAATTGGTAAGATTCCTGTTGAGTTAATGGTTATTACATCAAGTAGTATAATATGTTAAGCAAGTTGCAAATATGGTGTGTGTAGAAATCTATCAAGTACAAAGAAGATAGTCACACTGGTGCGGTACTTTCTCTAGCTTGGAACAAGGGCTATAGGTATGTTAGCTATTTTTTGATTTGACTTTTTAGTTGTGATTAATGTGATGCTAAATTTATCTGTCTCCTTGATACACAGGAATATTCTTGCCAGTGCTAGTGCTGACAAACTGGTGAAGGTTTGGGATATTGCAACTGGCAAATGCAAGCTTACCATGGAACACCATACTGATAAGGCATGCTCTATTTGTGTTCCCTAGTTTTATTTTTGCATGTAAATCAAGTTGCTGTGTAAGTTTATTATCTATTGTTTGTGTGTTCCATTAATGCACAATACTGTAAGTACTGATTTTGTGACTTACAATTCTCTGTGTTCATCTGGCTATAAACTTGTTTAGGTTCAAGCTGTTGCATGGAATCATCATGAGCATGAAGTTCTTCTCAGTGGATCCTTTGATCATACAGTAGTCATGGTAATTGTCTTGCTAGATCTTACGTAAATTGAATGTTTTTTGTATCAACAGCGTTCACAGTGGTTGCAAAATAGTTCTAATATTGATATATTAAAGGGATCTCTGGCGTGATTAATAAACACTCACCAACACTTTACTACCTCTGGAAAATTTTACAAAATGGTCTCCCTACTTAAAACTATCTATGTAGTATTACATGTAACTATTCTTTCTAACTCTTTCTTGTGATATCTTGGTTATATTCTTTATGTTACGTTGCAGAGGGACGGTAGGGTTCCGTCACATTCTGGATTTAAGTGGTCTGTTGGTGCTGATGTCGAAAGCTTGGCATGGGATCCACATGACCAACACTCGTTTGTGGTTAGTAATACAGTTTTTGTGTGGATTACAATTTCATTTCTTACAATAGGCTGAAGTGGTAGAACATTTTGAAAGAAGGCTCAAGTGGTTACATGTACTGTATTTATTGTGTGGTTGTGGCATCTGGCTTGTTTGGACCAACTAGTTATGGGGTTCATGGTGGCAAAGTGGGTGACTTGGGTAACATATTGAAATGGGTTTATGTTAAATTGGGTCGGGTGGGTATGTTTGTTAGTTCGTGTTAGAGATTTTTCAATAATTAACTTGTTACATATGAATACTAATACTTACGATTACAATAGTAATATATATGTTTAAATAACTGATTTAGATGTATGTCCTCATTAAAAATACACTTATCGGTCTGTTTCATCCTGTTTGATCCGTTTGAGGTAAAACATATCTAAGTCAATCCATTCATAACTAGATGGGTGAGATTTGCAAGTTAACTGTATTATCTGTTTTTAGGTGAGTCTCGAGAATGGTACAGTTGTTGGTTTTGATATCAGAATGGCAGCATCCAATCCATCTGCAGAATTAAAGCCAAATTTTACTCTCCATGCACATGATAAAGCCGTTTGTGCTATTTCTTATAACCCTCTGGTGCCAAATGTAAGTCGCTGGAAATAGCTTTTACGTTTAAACTTCTTTTTATGGAGCTATGAGTGGCATTATATTGACTGCCACTGTTTTTTTTTTCAGCTTATCGCAACTGGTTCTGAAGACAAAATGGTAATTTAACATTTGGCACATTTAATATATATATATATATATATATATATATATATATATATATATATATATATATATATATTTATATATATATATATATATTATTAAAATACTTATTCACCCCTTGTATTTATCTTATTTATTTATTTATTTATGAAATAACAGGTCAAACTATGGGATTTGTCAAATAACCAACCTTCATGTATTTCCTCACAGAATCGCAAAGCTGTATGTGTCTTGAATTTTATTTGCAGTATCGTATAGTTTTGATTCTTTAAAATTATTTCTCTCTTAATCATGTTTCATATACACACGTACGACTCATTGGGTGGACTTTCACATCAGATTCCACAAATTAGACTATTCCAGTTTATAGTATTGGATCATGTTATGCTTAAATGTTTTCCGTGTTAATTACCAGGAAAATATGTGCACCATCTGTTACGGAAGCATGATTTTTGTGTTTTTTATTTGTTAGGGAGCCATTTTTTCCTTGTCGTTTTCAGAAGATTGTCCCTTTTTGCTTGCTCTTGGTGGATCCAAAGGAAATATGGAGGTAAGCATCGCTTTAAAGGGACAATATATTCATCCTTACATGTTCTGATCAACTTTTATCTTGTATGTATAAAGCTCCTGAGAATCGTCTCATTAGTTGCCCGTTTATCTGCAGTTATGGGACATATCATCAGATGCTGGCATTTCAAAAAGATACGGGAAATATGTCAGGCAGAACAATGCACCCGCACCCGCCTCCGCCTCAACATGAGTTACAGTTTTCGTGTATGTTTTATATTGTATCACCTAGCTATACTGGGTTTCAATGCCATATGTTTTTGGATAAACGGCTTGTTCTCAGGGTACAATGTCATTCAAGGTTTAGTTGTATACAAATTTTGAACATGGAAAAAATCGCAAGACTCAGAGCTTTCAATCAATGCTTGCATATAGAGGTGTTCATTATTTGGTTTAACCGAATAACTCAACCGATCGGGTTGTTGTCCGGATTATATGAGTTGGGTTATTTGAATTTAGTTTGATATTTACGTAATTAGGTGGAACCAATTAAGAAATCAGTTTAATGGTTCGATTTTGGCATAAAATATTTTCAATTAGGGCCCATCCGAAACCCAAATAAATATCACTTATTAATACTTATTCTTAATAATTCAATCTGAATAACTAACATATAAATTTAATTACTCATATAACTCAATTCAAATACCTCACATGCAAATCCATTTATCCAAATAATCTGATATATGAACAATTAGTATGTTTTAAATTGTATTTGGGCAATTCAATTCTCTCTATAATCTAAATAATAATAAGTGTAATTTCTTTTATTTGGGTAAATCAAACCCAGATTTTTATATGGATGGTTTGGATTGGGTATGGGGTGGATTGAGACTTGGCAAAAAAAAAAAAAAATTTTTGAATAAACCAAACTAGATAACTCTAACAACCCAAAACCCGACCAATTGGACACCCCTATCGGCATATGATATAGTCATGAACTTTGTTTTTTGGCATTCCTTCATCTATGAATATCCAAAATAAATCTTCAAATTATTTGTATATGCTATTTCAAAGATGTCAATATCATCCCAGCTGAGTATATGTCACATAACTGAAGCTATCTCCTCTGAGATGAAGTTTTTTCTCTGATAATATTCATGGTAAGCCGCTTTAGTTCTCACAAAAAGCAGAAAACTTGAACATAAACCTAATAACGAAATACAACCCCACAATTTGAATGTCTCATTGTAGCATTTTTGACCCATACATACCCTTGATCCTCCTACAAAAACCACGTCTTTTGAGCTTTCTATGTGATGGTCATAGATTACACCTCCCAGAATGCCATACAACAATGACCCTAATGGAATGTTAGTTATCAGGATGTTATGATTGATTCCTGAACTTCTTGATCCAAACAGCTCGGAAGTGATTGATACGGCTGCTGAAAATACGAACCCAGAACAAATCCCGATCAACCCTGTGGCTGCACTCAGACAACTCTCTCCACCCGAGAGAACTAGCACAAGAAAAGCAATGGGCATCGGCACAAGTGAAAGAGCTAGCCATCCGGTTCTTGTTGTATACGCCTCTGCATTACGTTATTAGTTAGAATTTTGATTCGATAGTTTTCAACTCGTTTATTAAGAAAGGGTTGTCTAAAGTTGTGCTTATCTCAAATGGGTCAAATGGGACAAATTGGTCGAACACAAGTTGAAAGTCTTCTAGTCTATTTGGTTTAATGCTTACAACCTTCAGCATTGTTTAAATCAAGGTTCTAAACTACTGTTGAAACAAACACTGTTTTTGTAAAGAAAATGTTGTGGGTCGCTTTTGTGAGAATATGCGCCTACAAATTTTTATGAAATTTATACTTACTCTGTTTCATCTGGGCCGGGTAATAGCAGCTAACCAAGTCTGGGACAGCTGATATAAGACGACCAAAAAACGAGCACGTAGAATAGATAGTCACAAGTGCCTCCGTCTCAGACCCATAACCAAGTGATTGAGAAATTTGTCCTAGATTATTGCTGTAAACGAGTCCGATAGTACCCCCACAAAAATATGCAACATAATAAAGCCAGAAATCGCATCTAGTGATCATCAACCTAGTAGTATGTTCCTCGCCGAGTACCTTTAGTCGATCTTTCTCAATCACCTTATCAAAAACTCCTACAGAAGTTGTTCTCTCTTCCAGTAGCTCGTCATAATTGTTGAATTCAACCAACTTGTAACTTGGCCCTTCAACATGGTGTGCCCGCTTGAGACTATTAACAATTTTTGGTGAGATTAATGGAAGCACTAGCAAAAGCAGTGCGACAATGAGAATATTCTGTGATGATGTATCTAAGAAGAAAAGATATAGGCCTGTAATGGCTGCTAAAATATACAGAAACACAAACGTATTTGCATCATTTTTGTTGGTTGTGTCATCTAATTGAAGGTTGTTTTGAGGGCAAGGTTGTTGGAGGATGGGGACTAGTGCTGCTATGGATGTGATGAATGGGAGAAAGGCGTTCAGAATAAGGTAAGAGATACTGTTTATCTTATCGCCTGAGCTTATTTTAGTGGCGATGAGATTGTATAGAGCTGCAGTAATGCCATTGAAACTAACGCTAAGTGACACAGCAAGTGGCCAGTTGTTTGTGAAGTTTTTGATGCATAAAACGAAACAGACCGTGTTGAACCAGGTGATACTGCAACCAGCTGACAAACATAATATAAACACCTATCAAGTATAAATAAAGATCTGGTTTAGAACGGCTTCATAAAAGGTTAAAAGAACACAATGAGATGAACAAGAAATTAAAGAGCCTCGACACATTGAGTTAGTAGTAGGATGGGAATGGATGATTTATGTTTTTGGCAGCCTCAATCATAACGTTCGGCCTGGGTAACCCATTGACCAACTTTCACATCAATCCGTTGAAATTGCTAGGATTTTCCAAGATAAAAAGAATGAATATGTTAAATGCAGTCTAAAGTAGAGCCGAATTCCAAACATTGACAGCGTTATTAGAAGGGCAATAGATTTGACAATTTCGACCCATTTACTCGTGATTTATAAATGGAATGATTTGGGTCAAGTTTTATCTCAAGTGTAGCAGGTTGAATCAAGGATTAAAATAAAGGTAGCTAAAAAAGTATGGGTCAAACGGGTTGAAAGTCACCCAAAGTGGATACCACATCCAATACACGTGAAGATTTAGATTATTATTGTAGTAATGCAGTTATCGAATTTATATATATAGCATTAACCTTTTATATTACAGATGGACACAGGAAGTTATGGGTCGATCTAATCTTAATTATTCATCCCCGTAAAAAATAACTCGCCTTGAGCTAGGCCTGTTTTGACCTGTTACATAATCCACCCGTTTTAGTACCTTTAGCAAGAATACAAAAAGAATATATACACACATCTTGTTAACATAAAGTTTAAAACAGATAACCAATAGGTTCAAAGACTCAGTTACATAATAATCTTATAATTCAATCATATCTTTTGACCTTTGTCACCTAAATAAGATGATTTTCTGCAAATAGTCAAAGCATTCACCTTAGTTTTTAAGAAAAGTTAATACACAATATATATATTTTTTGTAAAGTAGTAGTGAACTTAAGGTTTGGGCCAAAATCCCAAATACTGGAATGGTTTATGTGATCCAGATTTGGCAAAGGGACACATATCTACCAAATTGCATAATTTTTTCATTCACCTACTAGTAAGTCACCAAACTACCAAACAAATGAAGAATTAAAGTTTGCTTGCTTTACCACACAAGTTATATATAGCAACAAAACATTTATTTATGCATTTTTTTTTCTCTAAAAAAAGAAATTCAGCCAACAACTAAATGTACATTTTTTACTTACTTTAGCAAGTGTCAAAGTTGGTTACGCAATGACAACTAATTACATTTCCAGTTTGCCACCAAAAAAACGAAATTAGATAACAATTCTAGGAACTTTCATATACTACTACTTGAACTTAAAAAGTAGAATGGTTCAATTGGCGGTATAGTAATTTATCTCCTACGGGTCACACGATTAAGGTTTACAATTGAACAGGGCCGGTCCTGGGGTATCTGATGCCCCAGGCGAGTTGGAAAAAAAAATGCCCTTGTAAACAAATAACACACTCTCTTTTAGGGGTTTGGAACCTAGTTAAGCTAGGCGGCTCATCCCCAAGCCGATTTTTATTATTGAATGAAAAAATTACAATATGAGAAGATAAACTCCGAATGATCGACTAGTTCATACATCACCTAAAACGATGTCTCTGAGCGTTTTTTGAAGCAAAATCATCAATTATTTTATCATAGTCAACATCAGCTAAAAACTTATTTTCAATACTCACGTACTGATGGAATCAACTCGGAAAATTTTGATCACAAAACGGCAACATCGCCTAACTGTTCGACTTCAATTCATATATCCTAATTTTAATCCCACGTAAAAAAAGAAGAAGTATGGCCTGACATTATAACCTATTTGGGTTTTTAAGATATAGTTGGGCTTATGGGCTAAATAAATAAACTCTCATATATTTGAAGTTGGGCCTGAAATTTGTTAGTAAAAGTGTAAAACTGAGCCTACCCTAATATGAATTGGGTTAGAATTCTGCTGCCCCTATAATTATGCTGCCCTGGGCCATCGCCCATGAGGCCCAGTAGGAGGGCCGGGCCTGCAATTGAAGCGTATCAACTAAAATCTGTTTAGGGAAACAAAAGTAAAGAGAAAAATAAAATGCAATAAGAAGTAAAATCAAGTAACTAACCATGAGATAAGGTAAAGAGATGAGTCTTTGAATAAGAAGCCATTGAAGACCATAACCAAACAAACCAAGAAAAGCAGCCATGAAAACAACAACCCATGTCGGAAAATACAATAACATGACACCTGAACACCATCCAAACAACTTACCAAAATCCGACCCCATTGACAAGTAATTAAGTTCCACCTGAGTGATTCCCAGTACGGATTTTAATTCGGTTGAATAAGATGGGAAGTCGAAATTCGTACCACTAAATGCTTGTATCCATATCGTTACCACTAATACCATCCATTTCCTCCATTCGGTCATCGTTCGATTCTCAATGAACAAACACACCAAGAAACAGATGTCGGTCGAGAAGGATTATATATTTATATCAAATGTCCCAAATGGATTCTATATATAGTATGCTTTCATAATATGCATGTTTTTTTAAGTATGTGGTGAGAATTAGAGTGAACTACAAGTTTAGTCCCTGTACTTACTATTTATGTAAGATAACGTACATTTTTGGTAATTACAACTTACATCCGGTGGCGGATCCAGGAAACTCGATCGCTGAGGGCATAAATATTTTTTTACACGTCGGGTTATTAGTAAGGTTATTGCTAAAAATAATAAGTCAATTCGACACAACTTTTAAATAGTATAGTATCTCAAATGTACTATTTAGAAGCTTATAAACACTTGCCACAAAGCCACAATAAACAATGTAAAACAACTACTCCGTATAAGATATCTCTAAACGACTTTATTAAATAGCTAAGCATCAATAAAGCGCCAAACTTAGAACTCTAAATAATCTAATAAAGAAAATGTATACACCGCTACAAACATCTACGAAGATCTAATCTAAAAGTCACTAAATGGGCCTTTAGAGTCCGGTCATATAGCCGGACTCTATGAGAGGAGGTATCTATTGGTAAGTCCGGTCATTTAACCGAACTCTTTTTTTAAGGAAAAAGATCGGTTGCTAGTAAATATCTGGACTCTATTTACTAATAAAGGGACCATCCATCTTATTTGCGACTGGACTCTATTCATTTATAAGATACCATTTTCTTTTACATTTTAACCGAACTCTTTTGAGCAGCACTACATTCTAAGAACTGGACTCTTTTCAACCAACACACACCTAGACCCTAATGTAAGGTTGTTCCCATTTGGGTTTTTTGCCGAAAAATGAACAACTTATTCTCTTTTTTGTGTTTTAGGGTATCAAATATTTTTAACTTTTTAAAAGGAACAACTTATTTTAAAATTAGGATTAAAGGGTATATGACTAAAAAGTTCGGAATATTTAACAATTTGTGGAAGATTAATGAGTCAATAATTCTCGTTTTTCCCAAAGAAGCATTTAATCATTCTCTGATCTATGTCATATTTACCGATTCACCGACATTAGCATGTTTTCGCGTATCAAATATTGTGAACTTTTTAGCCATATACCCTTTAATCCTGATTTTAAAATAAGTTGTTCATTTTAAAAAGTTAAGAATATTTGATACCCTAAAACACAAAAACGAGGATAAGTTGTTACTTTTTCGGCAAAAAACCCTTCCCATTTAAAAACTAAATTAACCATACATATACAACGATTCTCAAAAGTAGTTGTACACAAAACAAAACTTCTATTATATAATCAAAATACAACCAACAAATCTATTCTCATTACATAAAATAGTATCAAGTTATCAACCAATAATCTGTAACGAGTGAACATAGAATTACATAGTTCTCTACGAGTCTACATAAATGTAAAAGCACCTTGAAATCCTAAGTACTTCAACAGCGATCCACCTCATCACATAAAATCTACACTCCGAAGAGCCTTGTTGTTGATTGCACTATATTTAAGTAACATGTAGATGAAAACACTCATCAAATCAATAGATCGTCTTGAGCATTTTGTCTCTTTTTTCGAAGCCATAACCGTATCGGAACTTCAGTAGGTGTAGATGGCTGAAACGGATCAAAATAACCCTGCCAAAACGGACCAGTATCGATTTATTGTGGATGATAACGTAATAAAATTATATATTAGCAAAACAAACGAAACTCAATATTGGGTCTAATGTCGATTTTGTTTCATTCATATAGAACCTCCAACTAAAAATGATTAACTTCAATATTCATAAGTCACTAAAATAAATAACAATCAACATGTAATTAATTTCGTTCTTTTAATGGGTTTGATTTCATTACCTCGACGGCTGGAAGTGTAGAACAGTGTGGGTCCGATTGGCTAGACATGTTTTGGGATTGATATTTACCATTTTGCAGTGGTGGTACTGAATTTCGACCGATGGCAATGGAGTGATGGGGGTGCCGCAGTAGGGATGTGTCCGTAATCGAGATAAATATAAACAGGGGTTGTGGGTGTCGTGGTGGTAGAGGTAAAAAAAAAAGAGATAGAGATGGAAAGAGAGGTGGTGGAATGGCAGTAATGTTTTTAGGGTTAGAGAGAATTTAGTTTTGAAATAGAAAAGTTAGTTTTTGGAATTTGAAGAGAAATTAAATTAGGCGAGTTTGAATTGTTTTGAAAAAATGGTTGAATTTTTTGGGCTTGAGGTGGCGCCAGAATGAGAAAAACAAAAAGAGACCTTTTGGTTATAAATCAACGGGTCTCTATAGAAAAATAGAGATCTCTCTGTTATAAATAACCGGACTTACCAAAGGAGTCCAATTATGTTATATGACCGGACTTTAAAATATGGAAAAGGGTCCAGACGGATTATATGTAACAGGGCTCATAAAAAGAGACCATCATATTTATGTACTAACCGAACTCTAAAATTTTTAGAACCCGGTTTGTTTTAAGGGATGTAACACCGGACTCTATCACAGGTCCTTATTCTTACTAGTTTTAAAACCCGTGAAAACACGGGTTTGACAAAAAAAAATCTAAGCTATAAGATTATTTGAAAAAAAAAAATAGCACATATTCTAATAAGTGTTAATGTTATTAATTACCTAAAACTATTACACAAAAGGGATGGTTTAATGTTATTAATTACCTAAAACTATTGAGGACCTAAAAAATATATCTCAAATATCATGAACAATGGGTTAAAGTCATATGGGTAGCACAAACCCACTGAGCTATAAATCTCTTTATATCAGTAAAAAAAGTGGTTATTGAGCTACAATATAGTATGATGGGCATGACAATATAGTATGCCATTCACATTAAACAAATGAAATTTAATGTGTTTCAATTTGGAGCAAAAAGATCATTCATTTTCGTTTATGCTACCAGATCTGCCCATCTCAATTGATAATTGTTCCTGAATACCAGCAGTCATCACAATTAGCCCATTATGTACATCAACTGCCGCAGTTCTCTTTCCTTCAGCCTTGATTGTAGCCAAAATGTTCTAGTGTTCCAAATAGCTTGAACCATGGTACAACCCATCATATCTAGCATACCGAATGGTTATTAGTAAAGTTCACAAATAGGAAAACTGTTAATACATCAATGAATTAGGAGGGTATGGCAAATTGGGTGGGTTAGGCAACTGGTAGTTTTAGGAATATTACAACCCAAAAGATTTATCTATAAAAAAGTTATAAGTTGTTTCCAAATTTTGTGTCAACATGATTACAAAAGGTATACTCCATATATGATAACCTTAATATAATGATAATTTGATGACAATTATCTGTACTACATTTCTATGCATGTGAGCTATTTCGCATGAGTTTACACTGCAATCATCTATTTATGCTGTTTTTTGGCGCATTACTGAAAAAACATAACCCGAATCAACTACGTTAGAATAGCTCAATTAGAAAAGCATAATATCTGTTACATTTTGACTTTTGAGGTCAAACTTAATATTTTTTTTATTTCATCAAAGCTAACACTAACTAAATTTTCCAGAGGATTATCAAGATCCGAATGTATTTTGAAGTCAAAAGCTAGTGACTTTGACCTCTGAAGTCAAACTGTGCACTTTAGGGAAATCATACCTTCAACAACAGATATAAAATATAAAGAGCGTAATACCTTTCCTTCATAACTTTCGTCGTTGTGATTAACATCTATAGCTCCATAATTCATTACGTGAACTGGATTTGCTCCAACAAACAGCCGCATCAGATCAAAAAAATCACAGCATTTTTCAACCAAGGTACCTCCACTATTAGTCTATTACAATTGAATCTACTCCAATTGTCCAACTACGCAAAAACATGGACAATCAAGAACATTTTTTATTAAATACCCTTTTAGTAGGCTCAATCACCTGAACTGTTAACAAAGATACCCTTTTATTATCATTATTTGGGTCTCATATTTTCACACTTGGTATAAACAACGAAATGAGTTTATCATTATTCTAACCTGCCCGCAGTCTTCTACAATTGTACATAAAGGCTTCTCAAATAATACATGATGAAGTTTTGGGTGGTTAATGATATCCATCGAGATTTGATAATGAGTCATGTTAGGAGTTGCAACAACCCCAACATCACACAGCACACGTTATGAAACTACTAAAAAATTTCATAATAATAAATAGACGTATACATACCCACGTATATGGTTGTCCATTATAGCAGAAACGAAAGCGCATAATGAAAAATGAAAAAGATTAGATTTGGAGCTTACCTCTGCTCGAAAGAGGATTTGTGTCCATCATTGGTGCTTTTCAAGTGTTCTAAGTAGAACTACTATAAAAAAAAATTATAATCATGAGTGAAAGATGCATTTCAAACCCATTCCTCAACCTTGAAAAAACCAGTAGTCTGATCTGCATAACTATGAAAAAACCAAGCAATTAATTAAAGATGTAAAGTATATTCTCTTTTATCCAACCCATATGTGTGTGTATGTGTGTGTGTGTGTGTGTGAGTGTGATGATTAGCGGGAAATACATTTGCAAACATGACAATCTTGACACATTTGATTATAACTGGGTCTACGGGAACTGCTTTTTATATCTCACAGCTCAAGCGGGCAGGCATAACAAATATATATTAACCAAAACCAAAAAATCGATCAAACAAACTGAAACAACTTACATTTTTAACCGATAACAGATGATAATCATCTCACAGTGTAACCCTTTCGGCCAATATAATATCCCCATCTTATAACCTTGATTTAATCATACCCATCTCGAAGGTCAGGATGCAACATAGGTAGCAGCGAACCTACTGAAAGAAAAAAAAGAACGATTATAAAAAAGAACGATTAACTGATTTGGAATGAATTCTGGCATCTTTGCATAATCTGACACTTTCATTCCCACACTACAACCATTTTCCACGCAGTCCACTGCTAACCAACCCCTGTTCATATTTCCTTTATCCATCAAGCTTGAACTTCCAAAAAGTATGTGGAAAAGATGGTACCTGTAATGCCAGATTACAGCCCCCACCATTGTCTTTCTCAAAATAAAGTAGCTGCAATATTAGACACAAATTTTATCCTTTTTTTGTTTATTTTTCTTTTAGTAAAAACTCAGAAACTGCTATGCACCTTAAACTTGCTTTGGACAAATGATGTAACCCTAACTATGATCCCTGCTTGAGCTTCCACCTCAGTTACAGTGACTCCAAAAAAATGAGCAGATTGTTTCTCTACCTGCAGTTAAACCCAATTAAATCAATGTAATAGCTAAAAAAAAGTAGAGGTGACATAATTAGCAAGCCAGGTTGGCTAATGTGTCAAAATGAGTAATATTTGGGAATTTTGGCAGGGTCAAATGAGTCAGGACAGGTTGACCTGAAACACCTTTTGCACAATTTTGAAGTTTTTAAATCAGTCAAATATGATCAGAAAAAATATACTTTTTAATAATTTGATTAAAAATTTTAAGATGTAACCGAATTGACCCATTTATAAGTAGACGGGTCAAAATTGCCACCTTTAAAATAAAATCTTGAACACGGTTATGTGACACCAAAATATACTTTTTAATGATTTGATTAATAATTTGTGCCAACAGCATCGATAGCCTATTTGGATTGAAAATAGATAGATTGTAAATATGATGGAAGGGTAGCATAAAGATCAATACAATTTTTAATGAATTTACCACAAACCCGGAATTATTATATTGCGTTCTTTTCTCCGGATCTGATAAAATGTTGTACGAATATGCAACCTCCTTAAATAGTTCAGAAGCTTCAGGATTATCAGCATTCTTGGCGGGGTGATACCTGTTGATGAGTAATAACACAATCACATCTCTTACAATATTATAACTACTGAAATTTTTTCATGTGAAGTTAAACCGAACAAACAGTGCCCCCATTGATATTATATAGTAACAACTATGTCATACACACCTTCATCATGTCTTATAGATGGTACAAAACCAGAAACATGCCTTACTTGCTAATGAACCTACAAAATCAGAAGCACGTCTTACTTGCAAAATTGTAGAAGCTAAAAACTATCGCATACAACAACTATTAACTAAAACAGTGAAGCGGTTAATAGTGAACAAAAAAAAAACTTTGTTCTAAATATTATCAATAGGGAATGAAATCATGGACCAATGATTAATGTTTAAGAAAGGGGTTAAAGTAACCTTCATCCCAAAGAAACGTACAAATCGAATTCACTGATTTAGACCCCAAAAGCAAAAAAATAATGGAAAAAATGGTAAAGGTTTTTTGTAAGGAAACGTGGGTATTACCTGAAAGAAATTGATACATGAAGCTCAGAGAAGATAAAGAAACGTGGGCATTACCTGTGCAACAGATTTTCCAACGTTATTGCATTTACAAAATCAAAACCCAGATGCATTCAACTCTATCAAAACATATCAATAAACAGAGAAATGAATAATACCTGAAAAACGGGACTGCACAAAGGATCATAACAAATCGGACAATCCAATACATCACGATCAGTCAACACAACCTTTAATTCTCCTTTTCCACCATCAAACACCTTCGAATCATTATCTATCGTTCTCGGTGTTATTATCTGTTGCGGACGCCGTAACAAACCCTCGGTGGATGACGGTGATGATTTAGCACATCACTCGACAACGGAAAATAGTAGCCGGTGATGATTGTGTTTGATCGATCTACTCAGGTATAATAAAATTACTCGCTTGTCGTTCAAGACTTCTTCATAATAAAAAAACAAAATCGCTTCCTGTGATATTAGAGGAGGAAAAAACGTGGTCAGCGGTTTCCTTCCCAAAACACAACCGCTCAAAATTCAACCGCTTGTGGAAAAAAAAAAAAACTGAAAATTCTTTATCGGAGGGTTGAGATTGGAAGTCAGCTTCATCCAACGGTGGATATTGAGAGTCAACTCAGAC
This sequence comes from Helichrysum umbraculigerum, assembly GCA_949592205.1. Classification (NCBI taxonomy): domain Eukaryota; kingdom Viridiplantae; phylum Streptophyta; class Magnoliopsida; order Asterales; family Asteraceae; genus Helichrysum; species Helichrysum umbraculigerum. The sequence goes on along the minus strand of CATIUR010000003.1, from coordinate 133,226,642 downwards.
TCCCTGGTGGCCATATATAAGGAAAATTTGTGTATCATAACTAGTTATGATAAAGAGAAACTTATTGACCTCTAAAATCATATAAACCATGAATTTCTTTAGTGATTATCAATACCTCGGTGATAAAATAGCAAGAAAAAAGGTTTAGAGACTAGGTACTCTTGTAAGTCGGCCATATTGAAGAACTACAATGCAGCAATTAAGTTTTTCAAACATTAATTAACTAAACATATAAAAGTTTATCAATTTAATATATAACTATACAACTATATTCTTTTTAGATATATCGTTGGAGAATCATAAACATCATAAGTATAAGGAAATTTTTTATAAAATGAATAATTAGTTGATATATGATTGATCATAAAACAAAGAGAAAAAGGTTAAAAACAAAGTGAATAGGATGAGACTTTATAGGGTTTTTTTTATTATGGATGTTCCCACATCGCTTGGTGATACTACGTGAGCTTGGTTAAAAGGATGAGACTTTATAGTTCAAAAGTGGCTAAAACCCATTTGAAAATTTAGTTTTACTTTCTATTTGGATGAGGCTTTGTTGATGGTGGGCCATTGGACCGGGGGCTTGTTCAGTTGTAAGCTGAGGGCATAATCAAAATATTATTAGAAATTTGCAAATAATTATTGGGTCATTGGGGGCAGTGGCCCCCACTCTAATGTGAAGAGATCCTGATGCGGAAATGACGATAAGCTATCTAGTTGAAGATCTTTGATTAGCTTGGAAACAAATTAATCTATGTTATTTCAACTATTAATTCATACTTTGAGTAGGATATTGAACCAAACAACATTACATGCATTGATCTTTATCATTATGGTAGTTAGTACCATAATTGTTTTTTTATAATGTTTTCGTTAATTTCATAAGTCTTCATTAATCCTAGACTTTTGATATTCCATAGGATAAAGCTTCTTTTATTTCTCTTTATAAGATTTTAAGTTGTAATAGAATGAAGGTTTTTAGTTTATGGTTTTGATGAAATCAAAGTTTCTCTCAATTTTGTGTTAACAATTGAGTTGAATTATCCTAGCAACGGTATTCTTTTGAATCAACTTTTGTTGGAAGAGATTTTTCTTGGGTATTCTTAGAATCAACATGTTCAATTTGTGTTATCTTATTTCACCATACATCAGTTGGTATCAGAGCCAAAATTCCTGATAGAAATGGTAATATGATGTTTATGAGGAGCTAGAGAACCTAGAGAAACCCGATGAACGTGAGATTTTGTTTATAAATAGAATTCTCGATGGCAAATTTGGGTTTTCTAGTTTTGAAGAAATGGAAGACATATGTCATCCGAGTTGCAACAACAAAAATGACAATTGTGATGTCATTAACAATGGAGTAACATGTGAAAATGTTATTTCATTGAATATGGTTGATAAGTTATCATTTGAAGAGGAAGACTACACACATCATCATAATCAATCTTTACTTAGCAAAGAAAAAGATTTTAACGGTGCCACGAAGTTATTGATTGTTTAATCTTTATTGGAACGTAATTATGAATCTTCGAAGTGGCAAGATAATGTTAAGAACAATCAACGAACATTTCATTTTCCAAGAGAGAGAAGTATTTTTCACAATAATGTGAAAATGTTTTATTTATCTACTACTACCCTTATTCTCTTTGGTTACATTCTTTTAACCTCTACATTATTTATGCTACTGATTTATCTTCAAATGTTGAAGAAAAATTTCAGTCAAGACTCGAGGACGAGTTACTTTTAACCCGGGGAGAATGATGCGGAAATGACGATAAGCTATCTAGTTGAAGATCTTTGATTAGCTTGGAAACAGGTTAATCTATGTTATTTCAACTATTAATTCATACTTTATGTAGGATATTGAACCAAACAACATTACATGCATTGATCTTTATCATTATGGTAGTTAGTACCATAATTGTTTTTTTTTAATGTTTTCATTAATTTCATAAGTCTTCATTAATCCTAGACTTTTGATATTCCATAGGTTAAAGCTTCTTTGATTTCTCTTTATAAGGATTTTAAGTTGTAATAGAATGAAGGTTTTTAGTTTATGGTTTTGATGAAATCAAAGTTTCTCTCAATTTTGTGTTAACAATTGAGTTGAATTATCCTAGCAACGGTATTCTTTTGAATCAACGTTTGTTGGAAGAGATTTTTCCTGGGTATTCTTAGAATAAATTGGTTCAATTTGTGTTATCTTATTTCACCCTACATCAGAGCCGCCCCTGCTTACATCCTTAATGATATGACACATCCTTATACAAATTTGATTTCATGATAATTTGAGGTGGTAGCATGATAAGTGAAGTAGTTTCTCATGATATTTTGATTTAATCAATGTCTCATCCCGGGTACAATTTGCATGTTCACTTGGATTTTTAAAAAAGTCTCTGACCTTCTACTTCATGTCTCCATATGTAAGAAAAAATTATTTAATGATTTAAATAACTTAATTAACTCACATTTACATTTGATTCAATAATAACTCTAATAATTATGATAAATGTATAGACATTACTAGCAATAACATATAGTGATAATATATATATGAACTTTGTCTAAGGTTACTTAATTATTTCAATTCTAGCAATACGGTACATGACAAGTCATCATTTTTCTGAACTTCGAGATAACATATTAATTGCTAAAATATGATGAAAATGATAGTTGCTTTCTATTATTGATAATTTTGATAGTTCATTCTAAAATCTTAAATACGTCAATAGTTCATTTATATTTTAGATAATTTGCTCTATACAAATATAAACTAATTATTAATGCAAAACATTTAAATATATTAAAAAATATTTATTATATTGTATATAAAGATAAAGCTTATTTCAATTCCAGTTAATTGGCCTGTTCTCTAAGACAAAACCAAACCGAACCAAAAGTTTAGTTATCTATCTTAATATATATAAGAATCTATCTTCTATCTTAATATATATAAGAAAAACAATAAAAGAATCCTCACCATTAATACAAGATAATCCTTTACTAATCAACTTTTAGATTCATTCATGACATCATTTAATTTATTAATTGTGTATTAAAATACTAATATGCCCTTTCTTAATTTAGATTACCATTCTCAAATTTCTTTTATTTGACATAATAAACCCTTCATGTTTTCACTTAATTTTTCTTTATTGTAACAAACTTCCGTATTAACAACCAAACCATTACATCTAGGCTAAAATAATAATAATAACAAGCATAGACATTATAGACATTATAACATTTTATAATTGATCGAGGATCATAGGGGAAGAAGGTATTTGAGGAGAAGGAGGAGAAAATTAATTGTGGCCATTGGATCATCATGTGGTGCGGATCAATGGTTAATTGTGGCCATTGGATCATCATGTGGTACGGATCAATGGTTATAAGGGATGCCATTTATGTAATTAGTTTGAAAAATAGGGTTTAGAGTTAACAAAAAAAAAACATAACAAAAAGTTCACTCCACACCCCTTCCACTATTTTAAGTTTTACATTTTAACCCCTCTACTTTTTTTTCTTCCCCCTCCCACCTTCTTCTCCCTCCACCTGCTACCACCACCTCCACCTGCTGTCACCACCCAGCTGCCGCCATCCGTCACCGACGGAATTTTTTTTTTCAAAATTTTTAAATTTTTTTTCTCATAAGTTTTTTATTATATACAGTATCCTATTTTCTACTGCATTTTAAATAAATCTATACGTTTTTTCACAGCATTTTGTATATATACTATTGTTAATTAACTAAATCTTTTATATATTTTACATCTTCTATACACGACTTCCACAAAATACCATACAAATGGATAATATGTAAAATATAAAATGTAGTAAAAACAGAACAATATGTCCTAAATGAAATATATGCAAAATGCAGTAAACACAACAATATGTAGTATACTTTAATACAAAATGAAGTACAAATAGATAATTTGTATAATACAAAATGCAGTGAATAACAAACAATATTTAATAAATGAAATATATGAAAAATGTAGTAAAAATAACAAAATGCAGTACAAATAGATTATGTATAATATAAAATGCATTAAAAAGCGAACAATGTAACTAAATGAAATATATGCAAAATGCAGTATAAACAACAATACTTATTATACTTTTATACAAAATGCAGTAAAAATGGATAATATGTATAATATAAAATGCAGTAAAAAACAAACAATATGTAATATATGAAATATATGCAAAATGCAGTAATAATAATAAAATGCAGTGTAATTTTAACAAAATGCAATACAAAATAGATTATCTATAACTTAAAATGTAGTAGAAAACAAGCAATATATATTAGATCTATGTATATAAATAAAATGCAGTAAAAACATCAAAGGAATAATGTGGAAAATACAAAAATGCAGTAAAAAACGAACAATATTTAATAAACATATATATACAAAATGAAATAAAAATATTAAAATGTAGTACAAGTGATAATATGTAAAAAAAAGTTGGAAAAAAATTATGAAAAAAAAATAAAAATTTTTTTTTAAAAAAAGAAAAATTTTAAATTTTTTTTTTTAAAAGAAAAATAAAATCCGGCGGTCGGCGATGACGGCGTGTGGTGGCGGCGGGTTGCGGCAGCAGCGAGTGGTGGTGGAGGGGAGAAAAAAAGTAGGAGGGAGTAGTGTACAATATTAAAAAGGTGAAGGGAGTAAAAATGAAAATTTGACTTGTGACATGTGACACTTTTTTAGTAGAGAATATTCTTGACCTCATTCTCCTCAAAAGATACTTTCTCCTCTGATCTTATCCTTTATAATTTTATAATAATATATATAAGAAAAAATCTAAAAAAAATCATCACCATTAATTTCAAGATAATCATTTACTAATCAACCTTTGGATTAATTCATGACATCATTTTATTTATTAATTGTGTAGTAAATTGTGTTTGCGGGTAAGTTTAATTATGATTACGAAACCAATATAATCATAATCGTTGAATAAAAATGCCTTTTATATATAGGTCTTATGCATTTGACCCGTTTAAGATAAACCGCTACCAATGCTCCAACTTTTTAATCTTTATTAAAACGAGCAATCACTAAGTGCATAACTTTGGAGACCAATAATTAAATGAAGAAATTAGAGGCACATTTAGTTTGTATTCTTTGTTTATAATGAAACAATTTGCTAACACTAACCTAAAATCATGATGATGATAAGGAACGTGTGTTCATTATCCCACACAATACAGTTTCTTTTTGAAAACTAATGGCGTTAGATCCACCAAAAATTAATGACCCATAAACCATCCAATAATTTTCGAAATATACAACCACCTGTATTGCATATAAATAACGAACATATTTTATTACTGAAATAGTTGTCTTATCTGACACGATTGTTTCTCTGATATCACAACTTTACTTTTACATTTTTTGTTATGACACCCTTTTAGTGTATATTCTTTTTCTAAGTGTGCTTAATAAATTACAATAACTATGCACTTTCCATCGTAGTCGTTTTATGTTCGTTTGTTATGTGCTATCTTCTGTTCTAAAGTTGCCATTTCGATTTATTTTGTACTACATTAATTAACGTATTAAATCATGAATTTTGTTGTCAATCTACATTTGAATATACAATTACTTTCTTTTACTAATTACAACCGACTCTTAATAGATTTGTTAACATGTGATACAATATATTAAGTATCATTTATCACTATATTTAGTCTTGCTTTGACTATCAGTGTTGTTTTTCATTGTAACTAACATTTCCAACCATAAAAATAAAGATAAAAAACAATATATGAATTTAACAACGAAGATATGTGCACTTTATCTTATCATACTTCAAACACAAACTCTTTATTATATAAGACATGCAATTCACTAATAGTTGATTAAGGAGGCCAATCCCCAAACACATTGTGCATACATATAGTTATATCATTCGAATTATATCTTACATTTTTGCTCCATATGCGTAAATAGACATTACAAATATTAATTGACGTTTATTTTGGATTGAAAAAACAATTTAATCTGCACGTATATAGAATGCAGTAAAGATTTTTTTTTCATGCATGATTCCACGAATTTCGCGAGTTTCAAACTAGTTACTAAAATAAAAAAATGAACCATCAATTTTTACTTTGATCCGGTGACATCAGACGATTTATTTTTTTGAAGACATCAATTGATTTGGTTAATGCAATTTTTCGGTTTCTCCACACCTGAAAATGCATTATGCCCATGGGATATATATACATCTTATAAACCATTATTCATTCTTATAAACGTACTATAAATTGTTTTTTTAGCAGATAAATTAAGATTAAAAACAACAGTAATTAATTATAACATTCAATAAATGTTCATACTTCATACATGCATGTGTAAATTAATAATAATAATAATAATAATAATAATCTGCATCTACACTATATATATTATATTATATATTAGAGAATATAAATTATGAATATTAAATATTTAATTTACATTTATGTGTATAAACCTACACATAATTTAGCATAGCAAAAAATAAAATTCTATATAATTAAAAAATAAACAATTTGAGATGTTGTGGGCTTTTAAAAAATTTGGGCCGACTATAAACATGATTGACGCATCATCATTTCATCTGATTTTTGAAATTCGTATAAATATAATCCAACTTGATTAGTTCGTAATTAAATGGGTTGAAAGTGTCATCTCAAACTCTTGTATATTTTCATTTTCAATGGTATTGTGCATACTTGAACTACATACGTGTTATTTCGTCTTCGACAAATCAAAATTCTATACAATTTAACAAAACGATTTAGGATGTTGTGGACTTTTAAGAATTTGAGGACGCATCCCCTTTTCAGATGAATTTTTTTAATTCATGTAAATATATTCCAACTTGATTAGTTCGTAATTAAATGGGTTGAAAGTGTCATATCAAGTTATTGTATGTTTTTATTTTCAATGGTATTGTGCACACTTTCACTATATACGGGTTATTTGGTCTTCGACAAACCAAAATTCTATATAATTAAAAAACACGATTTGGGATGTTGTGGGCTTATAAAGAATTTGGGGTGACTATAAACATAATTGGCGCATCGCCTTTTCAGCTGAACTTTTTAATTTCGTATAAATATAATCCAACTTGATTAGTTTATAATTAAATGGGTTGAAAGTGCCATCTCAAGCTTTTGTATGTTTTCATTTCCAACGGTATTGTGCACACTTGAACTAGATACAAGTTCTTTGGTCTTCGACAAATCAAAATTCTATATAATTCAAAAAAACGATTTGGGATGTTGTATTTTAAAAAATTTGGGGTGACTATAAACATGATTGATGCATCGCCTTTTCAGCTGATTTTTTTTTATATCTTATAAATGCAATCCGACATTCCAACTTGATTAGTTCGTAATTAAATGGGTTGAAAATATCATCTCAAGCTCTTGTATGTTTCCATTTTCAACGATAATATTGTGCACACTTGAACTACAGATGGGTTATTTGGTCTTCCGTGACAACCGTCACTCGAGCTAGGTTAGTAGGCTTAACCATTCCGTGATTTATTTAAATTCTGTCATAATCTCTACGTCATGTCGGATAAGTTACGTGTTTAATTGATTTATGTGAAACTTACTATTAATAGAAATTTTCTATTTTTTTTTTGAAACTTGAAATAGTCAAGGGATGATTTTATTTCGTTGGGATATTACGAGTTGAGTGCTTAGGAACTAGAAGTCAATCGAGAAAGAAGTGTAGTATATTAAGAAACGAAATATTTTCGAGACTTTGACGCGGTTCGTAAATAATGATAATAATAATAATAATAATAATAATAATAATAATAATAATAATAATAATAATAATAATAATAATAATAATAATAATAATATTACACTACTACAAAAATGCACATTACGGGCAGTGAAAAAGCCCATTACGGGCAGTGACTGGCCCGCCATCTATGCGAGTGATGTTTAAAATAAAAACGTATTTAAGGGCGGTGTAATAACCGCCTTCAATAAACATATTCAAGGCAGTTAAAAATGTTAGGGCGGTTTACATTTGATACTTGCGCGGGTATTGAAGGTCATTTAAGGGCGGGCGTTTTCCTAATATAAGACGGTGTGTCTTGGTTGTTTGGTTCCAGGTTTTAAGACATAGTAAGACGGTTTTGTTAATTTTTATATGGCGGTGGGCTCTTTAATTATTTATATTATTATTTAATAAGATGGATATCGTGTTTATACGGTATGACGGTATATGTCAACCGCTTTGTTAATATTTAATTCACGAAAAAAAAATATATTCAAAAATAAATAAATATTCAGGTTTACTATAAGCGGGTTACAGCTAACTGCTTCAATATTAATATATTTATATCAAATATTCCCATCAAAATATCAGTAGCCATATGCTCCATATATTCCTGCAATTGCCAATTACCACATTGCAGCAACCAAAATGTTGCATACATCGGGCGCGACTAATCAAGTAATCAAGCACAAAGGTACAATGAACGACTCTATATAAGACGTTCGAGAAGTACTACATTACATAAGTATCCAAATGTATACATAAGTGTCGAGTTCATGAGTAAATTCCTAGAGATTCTAATACATAACAGTTAATACAAAAGTAATGTATAAAAATCTACAGGCGTATAAATGCATGCGACTCGAGCTAGTAAGCAAATCCTGCTGGGCAACCCTACTGTTGCTGTGTACCTAAGAATGCATCACTAAAAGCGTCAACCAAAAGGTTGGTGAATTTGACAAGTTTGTAGTAAATAGTAGTTGAACACATCATGTAGTAAAAGTGAATGCACGAATGCAATAATGTAGTAAATAATGATTGCACGAATGCAATAGTGTTGATATACATTGCCATGAGCATCACAGTCGAAGCTTAACAAGTCAGTAAGGTACAACCAAGTACCAGTAATGTGCCCCCGTGAGTGCTAATCCAAAAACACAAATGTGTAACGAGTAAGAAATGCCCGTTTATACGAGTACGGTTCGTGGTAGTGCGTGCTACCCGGGCGAGGATTGTCAATCCTAAATGGATCCATTTACTAAAACTCGCGCTTAAGTCGATAATTAACAACTATGATTCAGAGGACTTCAGTGGATTAATACGTAACTCATGCAATCGGTATATCAGTAAGTCTGTAAGTTGGTAAAACAGTAAGTCTGTGTATGTGTTCAAGTAAAACAAGTAATGCATCTTACCCCAGAGTAAAAACAGTAAAAATGGGACTGTGAGACTCACATGAGTCTAGCAGTGTAATAGCAGTAATTAGGGATGGCAATGGGCGAGAAAAAACCCGTGACCCGTGGGTACCCGCCCATCGTGGGTGGGTAAACCCGTAAAATTTTTACCCATGGGTGGGTTATGGGTATGAACTTCTACCCGTTGGCGGGTCGCGGGCGGGTGATGGGTATGAACTTATACCCGCAGGTAAACCCGACCCACGAACCTACAAAACACATTATAGATACCTACAAGTGGATTTGTATAATTTATTGCATATATGTGTATACATGATGGTTAATTTGAATTATATATAATAAAACTATTCCTATAGAGATTAAAAACTATAGTTTTCATGTTTCGAATAGCAAACTTATCAAATGATCAAGAAAAAATAATCAAATAAATGGATAGTTATTGAACTATTAGTCCACATGTCTTGAATTTTAACAATTTAATTCGTTTAAAATTACGATCAATTTATTTGAACATGTTTTAAAACATTTATATACATGTATATTATATAAAATCATTTGATATTTTGATAAAATGTTTATATTATTTAAAACCCGCGGGTTACCCGCGACCCATGGGTACCCGCGGGTCACGGGTACGGGTGTAAAAATAAACCTACTAGCGGGTGTTCGTGGGTTTGCGGGTCAAAAAACCCGTCGCGGGCGGGTGATGGGTTTGGCATATTTGTACCCACGACCCGCGGGTGCCATCCCTAGCAGTAATCAAGCAATGTGGTGTTTGTCCCTTACTTAGGATCTAGTACGAACCGAGTCACTCAATCGTTTGCGGAATCAACGATTAAGTTATACACTAAACACACGAACAATCAATACGCAATGAATATCAAACGAAACGTATTATATTGTATTATAATCGGTCAGATTACAGAGATTTCGACTAATTGCGTTTAGGGTTTCGTCAACCCTAAAACAGAAAACACAAAACGTTTAAATACAAAACTGGCACCTGCGACGTCGCACGCTACGTCGCAGGCCCAAGCCCATGCGACGTTGGCTACGTCGCAGGCCCAAAACCTGACGTCGCACCTGCGACGTTGCACGCTACGTCGCAGGAGTCAGGAATACTAATTCTAATTACAAACTACGAGCTAGACCAACTGACAGACACTAAACATGTACTAACAAACTCCCCCGTGTCTTCAGCTTGGTCTTCAAAAATCTTCATTAAACCCAGCCCGCAGGAAACTGGCCGTCGGCATGAATTCCATTAGCTACGCAAACAGTAACAACATTGTAAAACTGCTGTGCTAAACGTCTGTTGAATTCATTCTTCTGACCAACACGAATCCGATTATCATAGAGTTTTCTTAAATCTTTTTCATGAAAATTAATCAAACTCATCGGATCATACAGTCTAAACGTTGCTTGCTTCAAATTCCATATACCTCCAACTTCTGGCCACGGTTCAGAATCTGGAACGAAAATAATAACCGCTTCGCCAGTCTGTGGATCAAGTTCCCATTTTACAAGTCTTCTCAGAAAATAATAAGGAACTGATTCCAGAGGTATCTCAGTCAAACAGTTAGCAGGCGAATAGTGAACTTTAACCAAAGGCTTCCTGGTGACTGGATCAATCTTCTTTTTCCACGTATACCGAGTTCCCAACGTCGGTTTCAATTTCGAATATGTCTTCGATAACACTTCCCGACGTAAATTTCTCTGAATGAACTCAGCATAATCATTTTCGAACGGATTAATCAATTTAAGCTGAGCTAATCGATTAATCTCTCCTTTTGGCAACGTGCTCAATCTATCAAAACGCATTCTGAAGTACTGAACTCCATCTTCTCTCTTAATCATAAACAGATTCCTCTGACACTTCCAGCTTTTAATAACACCGGTATAATTTCGACTAACCCGGTACACTTGACATTTAACTGGAATAGGAACTGGATTTCGTCCCTTAGGCCACCATTTCTTGTTTCTCTCTCTCTTTTCTTCAGCAGTTAATTTCTTCGCTGCTGAGTCCGGTGCCTGTGTCTCTGAAGCTGGAGTTGCAGCAGAACTTGATTCTCCATGTTGAGCTTTATCAGGGCTCTCGTCTTCACTTGAATCAGATTCTATAATTGGTGCACCATCGTAAGCTTCCCCAGATTGTGCATCATCATACGTTTCATCTGCATTCAACTGCTCTTCTTCAATCGAAACATCCTCATTCATCTCAAAAACATTCTCTGTTTCTTCCTCAGAGCCAACTCCACTGGCCATCCTCTGAATAAATGATAAGTCAGCAAATGAGTAGTCAACTGCCAGCGGTCTCGGTTGCCCTGGAATATCATCAACACAAAAATAATCCAAACGAGAAATATTTTCATTAACATTTTCAATTACAGGGTTGGGATTTACAGACGCAGGTTCACTTGACTCTAAAGTGGGTATCCCAGACCCATACTCCCCCGAGGCAAGTAATCTGCCTTCCAAAACATTAACCCTAAGCTTCGTATCCTCAAGCTCCTTAGACTGAACCTCGATCAACGCAGCTTGTTCAGCAATCTTCTCATCCTGAGCCTCCAGCTTTTGCTTCATCTGCTGCATATCTTCCATAATCTTTTGCATGAAAGCTGGAGTCGGTTGAATCTCAAAATCAGGTTGTCGCCAAGGAAATCTAACAAAGGAGAGTGGGTTACACCAAACTTTTCGATGATCTAGAGCCGAAATGAAGTGGAAGATGTCGATTTTTGTGTTCTTTCTTTTTCTCCTTGCTCCTTCTTCAATATGATGATAGATTGTTGTTGTTGTTGTTGAAGTTTTTAGAGAGAGAGATAGAGAGATCCATGAGGGAGAGTGAGAGGAAGAGATTAGAGTGAAAAAGGTGGTAAATGAAATGAGGGAACATGAGGAATGGTTTTGGTTTTCAAGTCAACACAAAAGGAACAAGATCCATGAAACATGGCACTTGTTTGTGGGCTGAATAAAATCGACTAGGGGAGGTGGGGGGGGGGGGGGCACCAAGAGTGTGGGTGTGTTAAATTTTGTTCCCCAAAGTTACGCTCCGTGCGGTGTTCGTTTACCCGTTCGTTTCGTCGTTGTTTAAACGTTATACGTTATATATCATTCGTTTCGGTAATATTTGAAAACACAACATTTTACTTGAGATTTTTACTCGAATGGTATATTTTGAGTTACCAAAATAATATCCAAGTTTTCGTTTGAACGTCGGTTGCGAATTGTATGTTTATACGAATTGTGTAACGTTTTTAAACGTTATAATTATACGCGTGTGATCGCGTTATTTTTACTTGAAGTATTTTACCATAATACTTAGTTTTTGAGTTATAAAAATAAAACTTGAACATGTTTCGTCTGTCAGGCACGTTGCGCGCGTTTTCATCGCGTTCGGTCACATTTTAAGCAAAACGTATGTGTTTTGTTATATTATAAACATAATATAAAGTAATTATCAATGTTATTAAATAATTCCATATTATTTAATAATTGTTTCATCAACGTCCGTATTAGTGTTGTCAGATATTTATCTGATACGAAATTTGTACGATTTGGACGAATCGTATACGTGTGTATATATATATATATATATATATATATATATATATATATATATATATAATCATTATATATATAAGTAGTTACTGTACTTAGTCTTATTTCATACTAAATACAAGTAGTAATCACACAATTAGGCACAGTAATGACGTCCTATTTTAACGGGTGTCACAAAAAACTCCTGCAATTACCACAATGCAGTAACCAAAATCCCTGCAATTACCAACTTCTAGCTAGCTACTATATATCCAAATTAAATGACCACTATATACAAAAAATATATGTACATTTATATGTATATGTGCAATATATAAATTATTACTATACCTACAAATAAACTGAGACAAACCTACTAACGCCTTCGTATACTATTTCATCCAACTCCTCGCTAGAATAATGCAGTGTTGACTTTCTATCGCTTTTCCATACCTATATAACCATTAAACATATGGAAATTCAATTTATGTACGTACGTTAACTTATAAAATCATATATATGACATATATATATATTCTAATTAATTTAAAATTAATTAAACAACTTACATCAGTTGGACTTCTTTCTTGGGACCCCGTGACCAATGTAGATATATTCTTCATTACATAATAACCACATTTCCAATTAGAAAGTTGTTGGGGACCGTTCACCACAATCCATTTCCAGGTCCCATGCCACTCCTAAAGAATTGTATTAATAATTACAATCTTAAAAACATTCATGTATAACGTGTGTGTGTCTGTGTGTGTACGTGTGTATCATGTGTTGAAAAATTCTTACCCGTCCATCAGAGCAACAAAAGGATATTTGGAGCTAGGTTTAGTACCCTTGGAGGAATCTATGATGTAGCCGATATGATTGATAGGGTCGAGAACAAAGAGGATCCAATGAGAACTACACAACATATTTATATATATAAAATATATTAATTAAATAATATATATATATATATATGTGTGTGTGTGTGTGTGTGTGTGTGTGTGTGTTTATACGCATGTTAATTATTTGATATAAATAAATCATACTTGTCGTGATTATATGGAGCCAGCAAGAACCGCTTGTCACTATGTAGTCGTAACTGAGCGGTGAGGTGATCGGTAACAACTTGACTATCCGCTTCTATGTTAAGTGATTGGCATATCGGTAGGATGTAAGAACGCATATTAATTAATTAATTAGGAGTTTAATTTGAATATGGATATATAGTTAATTAATTACCTCATCATCAACAGACCCATATGGCTCTCCACCACCTCCTGCTTTAATTTCCCATAGTTGGCGTCTCTGTTCTTCGAGTTTTGAAGCCTGATTTTTGTTGATGGCTTGCACTTATTCTAGTATGCGTTGTTAATCGCTAACCATCCGCTTCTTAAAAGCATCTAAGTCTTCAACAACGAGCACTTTTCTCTTTTGGCCTGTTTTATGGCCAAGGGCCCTTTTGACCCCAACAACACTAGAGACTGCCCGAGTCCCCCCCCCCCCCCCCCCCCCCCCCCCCCCCCCCCCCCCCCGTGCTCCTTGCCTTTCAACTTCTCAAGGGGTTCATGCCCCGCAAAATAGAATGTACCATCATCTATCATCTCCTTCTCGTATTTCATTTGTTAATCATGAGATAATTAATAAAGATATATATGTCTATACAACTATACATGAATAAGCATGTTATAACAGCTAATAAAGTAAGTAATTAAGTGTGTATGTGTGTGTATATATATATATATATATATCTAATAATATTTTACCAAATCGTTTGCTGCCTTCTCTAGGACATCCGTAAAGTCCTTCACTCCAGTTTCCTTGTTTTTCCATAGTCTCGCCAAAATATACAACCTCGATCGCTCACACTGCATATCGTTAAATATAGGGTATCTCTTCTTCAAATTAGCTCTCTCTCTCTATGATAATACTTCATCAAATCAGCATATCCCGATCGTCCAACTTTGGCAGGGTCCGTATTCTTAGCAGCACTTTCCTTGCCTTTAGCAGTTTTTGCCTTCACAAATAAAGAAGAAAAGATCAAAGTAATTAATTAGTAAATCTTGTCGAATAATGAAATCTAAGCACAAACGTTAACGGTTTAAAGTTATTGAGATATATGTGACAAACCAAGAACTCAGTTGAGTTTCGCGATAAAACGAATCTATCCCAAGGCTCTCTGGGCATAAAAGTGTATGTTTCAAATGGGGATATCCCTTTCCTTATGAACCTTGTAGTAATCTCACTATTAAAGCCCCTCCATAATTTATTAACCTTTCTCATAATTGTTTGTTTGGCCGCATCATCTGTAATATTCCAGTGAGCTTTAATACTCTCCAATAGCGTGTCAAACATTTCTGGAGTTACTAGGGTCTGGCCTTTCGGATCAGCAACCGACTTTGTATTCCATTTCAAATTGTAAGGAATACAAACTTTAATCTCATTACTAAACCAAGTACTGAAATCTGCCCGGTTTGGTCCAAATGGTTCACCTTGTGGTGTGAATTGGATGCGACGGTGAGGATCATAACTGTTGTGAAACGCCCCCAAAATTTGGAAGATTTTTTTTATACTGGTAGCACCTTTAACATTGTCCCATAACTCTTTTGTATGCATATTAAATCGATACACAACTTAAACGATTAAACTTTACTTGAAACAAACAAAATGAAACACGAGCATATCGCGCCGCGATCTAACAAACTACGCGTCGCGAATACCCACAATCGCATCACGATCTTATTACGTGATCCTATGGTTATCACGCGATCGCGTACAAATACTTAGGTGACTTTGGGTGCCTCCTATTACCGTTTTACACTAATATATGTGATCCCATTATCCTTACGCGATCCTATAAAACTTGATAATCAGGTCGCGACATTCCATAATCGCGCCGCGACACTTGACAATCGTGCCATGATCCTTTACAATCGCGCCGCGACCTTGACCTGTACAGACTTGCATAACTCAGTTTTAAATACGAACTTCAGACGTGCATAACTTTTAACTCATTAATAGTTAAGACCTGGAATTTTGCATACACTTCCACAATAACATAAAAACTTTCCCTTTTTACACTTTTTTAAACTATGCGTTTATACCAATTTCAGGCGTATGATTATTTTATGGTCATTTCGGACACTTTTAACGATCAAGTCAAATCACAAACGACATGTATTCAGACTTTCATCTTTTTGCAACATTTTCTACCATACGTTTGACACTTAAACCAATAGCAACAAGTTGCATACTTGTACCATAGCTCATTTTGACACGTTGACTCATTTAAGGTTCATTTGGGCACTCTTTGACCTATTTCTCATTTCAACAACACTTTGACTCATTTACTTACATCTTTCACTTATACTTGACCTGTCGCACCCCCAAGACACGTGGCAGCGGAAAGTAAGGGGCGTGCCTGGGGTGCCGACCAAATCAAATAACATTGCACAAGGATTACAACAAACGACCTTTAAATGAGATGTTTTTAAAATAGTTACATTCAAGAATAAAATGTTTACAACAGTCGTGGAGTTCGTAATAAAAGTTTAGAGATTTCTAATACATCATAGTTGATACTAAATATCGTAATGCAATCTAATCTCTTGTTGTTTCAAAATACTCGACTCGAGCTAATGCTTTTGAAAGCATCCTACTGCAGCGGGTTACCTGAGAAATACATACTAAAAGGTCAACATAAAGTTGGTGAGTTCATAGGTTTAATCTGTAAAGTAATCATATAAAAACCAGGTTCCCTGTTTTTAAAATAAAGTTCTGTATCATAAAGATTCTGTGTAACAAAGTTCAGCAACATAGTAAAGTTTCTGAATAATCAATCTTCGAATAATAAAGTTTCTGTATGAATCCGGTTCCGTATACTATTACAATGAGCTCATGTATTCGAAGCTTAACAAATTCTGCTGCCTCTATGTGTCTAATCCAGGACACATCCTGATCAAATAATCATGCGCCCGTGGGTTAGCTGGAGCGACCAGCTCGGACGGGATTGTCAATCCCAAATAGATCTATTCACAATTATTCGCGCTTAAAAATTAACGAACCATATAATTGAGGTCTTACTAGTGGATTAGTTCTGTTACTCATGTAATAAGTATATGTTATGTTTCTGCATCTGTTTCTGTTTCTATTTCAAGCAATCATAAGTAAAAATCTGTAAAAACTTATGTATGTATTCTCACCCCAAAATAGTTCAAAACAAGTAAAAGGGGGCTATGAAACTCACCTGAGTTTAGCAAGTAGCAAGCAAATAATCTAATAAGCAAGCAATGTGTGTTCCAAACTGCAACCTTCTAACGTCCTAAACGTATAAGGTTGTGTGTAAGTAGATGTCTCAAAAGACCATCTATGTAAGTGGAGGGTTAATGTCCACTTAGGCTAATCATGTAGGTGGAGGGTTAATGTCCACCTATACGAGTTCACTCAACTAGTATGTTCAAAGTATGTTGTTTATTAAAAACGTGTACGACCCGTTGGTGAAAGTTTGTAATAATAATTCTTAAAAGACATTACTATTAGATCTGTTTCGTTATATACATTGTAATAGTATATATCATGCGTTGTCGTGTTGTTGTCTCATGTGTGGTTATAAGTTGTTATCCAAGTTCAATACTTAGTGAAAATCAAATTTCAAAGTTTCTGTTTTTAGCGACACAGGTGTTAGTGTCGCAGGTTTGGCGACACAGGTGTTAGTGTCGCTAGTTTGGCGACACAGGTGTTAGTGTCGCAGGTTTGGCGACACATGTGTTAGTTCAAGTTCTAAGTGTCGGTTTTTCATTCGGGAGTGTTTTCGAGTCTCATTTTTTATCCAAGTTACTAAATATGTCACCCAAACCCGTTTTGTTTACAATTCTTTCCAAAAATAGTAAGTTTTCAAAAATAGAAAGTTTGACGTTTTCAAAATCGAACCCCATATTTGTTGACTTGGTCAAACCTTCTCGGTTTGACCCGAGACTTTTACCCAAACCTCAGGTATGTTTATATGTCATAAAATCAGTTTCACCACATTCACCAAGTTTCGAAAAGTATCGGTTTTTATCATTATCCAAAATCAGTCCACTTTTTCATTTTTCTAGAAAATACGTCTACTTGTCGAATTTTTCTAAAAATCTGCAATCCATAATAAGATCCAACAAAATTTCCAATTGTTCCCCCATATGTTATTTACCTTGAGTAATTTTTACATGATTTTTAGAGAAGTCTAAGTATTTTTAATAAGGGTAAATTGATTTTGTCGGCTATGTACCCCCTGTTTGTCCCAAGGTCGGCAACTTACCCTCTAAAATTCCAATGTATGCTATCTAACCTTATATTATGTGCTAGAATCTCTTAAAAATTAAGTTTTACCATTTCGGGCTTTTAATTGCTTACTGAGCAGCCATGTGTCAGACCACGTGTCACATTTAGTAATCGTCCACGTCGTCAATTTAACCCGTTGTTCCGGTCACAAGTTACCATCTTACCTACACCGATACAAACTTTACCACTTGAATGCAGACATTGGAACTTTAGAGGGGAAGTTGCCGACCTTGGGACCAACATGGGGGGTACATAGCCGACAAAATCAATTTACCCTTTTAATAATTACTTTTGTCTTATGAGATCAAATTTGGACACATGCATGAACTCGTAATTTCTGGGCAAAATCTACAAGTTTTCAGAAAAAGTAGTCAACATGAAATTTGTAGACAACACAATTTGAGAACGTTTGGCGGTGGTTTCAAGTCGTTTGTAGATGTGTAGCTCGAGATATGGCCAAAACCACAAGACTAAACATTCTGACCTTACAAGACAGATTATCTATGTGTTCTCACAAAAAATATTAAAAATAGTAAACGAGCTCAGAAAAATATGAGGCTAGTGGGGTTTGAAAGACAACTTCTTGAAATTTATTTTTGATAAAAATGTCAATTTTCATTAGAAAATGTTTTTTATAAAAATTGTTGAAGTGGTCATAACTTTCTGGACATAATATTTTTCTTTTATTTTTGTTAATTTCAAGTTATGAAAAATGGTTTTTGAGCAAGATTTTGTTATAATACTTGTTGAGTGAACTTTATATCATGTTATTAGATTATTAAGATTATAGAAAAGTTCTTACAATGAGGTTTATGAAGATGTTTGGATAGAAATGAGGTGAGGAACTCTTGGTGCTTCCTTTTCTTGTAGAATCTTTGAAAATGGTAAGGAAATCAAGTGGTGGTGCTTGGTGGTTTGTGATGCTTTGTTATGGTGGTGTTGGTGGTTTATGGAGGTGGAAAAATCTGGAGTTAGAGAGAGAGAATGGAGAGTTGATTGAGTGTTGGTGCATTTTGTGTGTCAGTCAGTTGGTCAAACTATTGTAATTGTCAAAGTCAATTAGTCTGCGTATGTATAGTGTTTAGCGTGTCAACAAAATGTAATTATATAGAATGGTGACATTGTAATTGGGCCTGCGACGTCGGGTCAGACGTCGCAAGGGTCTGGGCCTGCGACGTTGGGCTTAACGTCGCAGGGTCCAGTGGGTCGAGTATAAATAGCGAGTTAGAGTTTCATTTGTGGGTTGATCAAACCCTAGATAGCAGAGGCGTTTTTGTGAGTGCAGAGAGGAGAAAATCGAGTTTGTGTTTGGTGATTGTAACGTTTTACTTTCAAGTGTGAATATATACAAAAACGTTATATAGAAATCGTGTGTTCGTGAATTCATTATATTGATTGTTTATCATTCCGCAATAGCAATCAATCAAACGATCCGATCAGATCTTCGAAGTGTAAGGGACTTTCAACTGGTATCAAAGCCGTAGAATCAAGGATTCGTCGGTTTCGGATCGTGTTTAGAACGTTTTTGATCAATTCGCGAAGGTATTAATTGTTATTAATCGTTTCTGAGTTGATTTGCTTGATTATATCGATTTCTGGAAGTGTTTTTGGGTTAGATCGACGTTTGGTTTTCGAAATTTCGTTAGGGTTTCGAAAATTTTCGATTTTTTGGGGTTTTGGCCGCTGCAGCCCGATTGTGCGACGTTACCTGCGACGTCGCTAAGTTTTGCGACGTTACCTGCGACGTCAGCTGCGACGTCAGCTGCGACGTCGCGTGCGACGTAGTAATTTGGACTTTAATTAGTCTGTGCGACGTACTCTGCGACGTCATCTGCGACGTACCTCTCAACGTCGCATAGTGTGATTCTGCGACGTCCTCTGCGACGTAACTCTCAACGTCGCATTTTCGATTCTTAATTGAGTCATCGGACTTCTGCGACGTACCGCTGCGACGTTGCTATTTTTTCTGCGACATTAACCTCGTTCTAGTTTCGTAAAAAAAAAAAAAAAAAAAAAAAAAAAGTGTTCAATTTTAGTCTGGAAAAAGTTTCATTTTACCCGGCCAATTTTTGACGTTTTCGGACGAAATTTTGGCGGGAAAAACGCGAAAATTTTGTAATTTCAAATTTTGTTTTTAGGCTTAGAATAGCTTAATTTTAGTGTCGGAAAAGTTTCGCTACACTCTGTCAGTTTTCGAAATTTTCGAATTCAATTTTGGAGGGAAAATTCGGATATGGCTTTTGGTAACAAAGTGCCTCCTTCTACATCTTTGTTCTATAGTGATTTTGCGAGTTGGAAGATTAAGTTATGCAATTTCATTGAATACAAAGATCCAAATCTGTTCAATTGGTTTAACACCATTGATCGATATGAGCAACCAAGACTCGATGGGGTGCTTAAGTCAAGAGCACAAATGTCAGTCAAGGAACGAGCAGAGTTTGATAAAGACAATCGCTTGTATGAGATGATTACCAAGTGCTTGCCAGAAGTTGTGATTAATAAATTTAAAGATCAAGCAACTTCTATAGGATTATGGGATGCTCTTATAGCGGGTTACGATCAAAAGGAAAAGAAGTCAGAGGCTAATATTCAAATTCCTAGTCTAAATGATACTTCCATATCAACTTCCAACTCAGCTGCATCTACTTCTACTGGCACTTCCTATACTTCTCATACAGCTCCTTCAAAGTCTACTGAGGAACATGCTAAAATCTTTACAGCTTTCCTCAATTCTTATGAGAATTTTCTTTCCAAGAAGGCTAGTACTTTGCAGCTCACTGAGGAAGACTTTGAACAGATCGATTCTGATGATTTGGAGTATATGGACATCAAATGGAGCATGGCCATGATAACCCAAAGAACCAAGAAGTTTCTTCAGAGAACGGGTAGAAAAGACCTGGATGATGATGGTGATACATGTCTTGGTTTTAATAAAAGCAAAGTGAAATGCAAGAACTGTCAGATTCATGGGCACTTTGCTAAGGAGTGTGAGAAAGTAAAATATCCTTCATCTGGATTCACTACTCCTACAGCTCCAACGACTCCAGAGAAGAATACAACATCACAGGCTATGACGGTGTATTCTCAGGGAGTGTTTGATTTTAGTGCACTTCAAGGAGAGGTTCAACACAGTGCGCTTTTAGCAAAGATACATGCGGTACATGATGAACCTAAGGTACCCATAAACTGTGTTTCTTGTTTAACATTGACTGAATCTCTTAAGAATTATCAATATGACAATTTGGAGTTGCGAGAAAAAGTTGTTAAACTCACCGAGTCAGACAAGTTTTTGAAAGCTAATGAATTTCTTTATGAAAAACAAATTGAGGCTTATAAGTTAGACACTGAAAAATACAAGTCTAAAGTTTTTAGCCAACAGGATGCTATTAATAGCTATCTTAAAGAAATGGAACTTTTGAATAAAGAACTTTCTGAGCTAAAGTCTGAGTCTGACAATTTTAAAAAGGGAATCACGAATTTCTCAAATTCTCATAAACTCTTCGATGAAATGGTTGACAAGATGAGGACAGATAAAAGTAAAGCGGGACTTGGGTATCCACCTCCCACTAACTATTATCCTAAGCCTGTTAAGGAAGGAACCGAAGAACTTGTGGCTGACTACTCATCATGGTCAGCTACAAAGTCTAAAGGAGCTACATCCAATCCCAAAAGGCAGGCAAAGGAGAAAACTAAACGGACAGAGTATCCCTTGCCTACTTTTGTTAAGTCTGATAGTGCACCTCCGGTTCGTGTTGAGGAGGTCGTTGAGGTAGAAGATATACCTGAAGAGTCTACCATTAAGGTTGAGAAAATAAATGTCAAACCTGAAAATTTCATCATTACAACTGAAAATGATGATTGTTTTACATGCAAAGGCAAAGCTAAGGTTGACAATGAATCCTCAAAAGTTGTAGTTGATAAATCTGAAAAGAATAAACCTTCAAAATCAACTAACTCAACCTCAGGAACATCTACTTCAACATGTCCACCTAAGAGTGCATGTTCAACAAATGTTCCTGTTAATAGACCTTCTGTGTATTGTCCTCCACCGAAACGATTTGAGGGAACTCATTGGAATAAATCTTATGTTGAGAGACGTTCTTGTTTCCATTATGGACAACAAGGACATATAATTAGGGATTGTCGGTTATTATCCCTAGATAGGTTTGGTAGAGGGATGCCAAGAACTTCCTCCTTTAGGAATTCTTATTCAAAATCGATTTCTAGGCGTGCTTCGTATTCGCCTATATCAAGATATGCATCCTCTTCTCCAAAACCCGTGGCTAGAGTAAACAAAGTTGTGTCTAGTAAACCTCAAGTTCAACAGCACAACATTGTTGAAAACAACTCATCTGAACCTACAAAGGTTTGGAAACCCAAATCCACAGACAACGCATCAATGAAATCTTCTGAGTTTTTAAAATATCATAAACTCATTGATGTGATGGTTATGGATGATCATGGACAACCCAAGTCTATCAAGGCTTGGGTGTCCCATAAGTACTAACGTTTAATTGTTTGTGGTGGTGCAGTCAGATTATTGAAAGCTAACATTTTTAGTGACTGCATGGATGTGGATATTGTTGGAAGAATGCGATGATGATTTGTGATTGGATGAGATTTTTGATGTTATGAGGTGGTAAAAGTGCTAAAAGGCATTTGATTTGACTTGATATGTGATTTTGATACTTTTCTTTTAAATTTAATTATTAATGCAACAGCCATTCTTTATACTTTTTAGTATTAAAGAAATGCAATGTTGCGAAATTTATTCAATTAAAAAATACAAAAATATGTTTAATGTTTAAGGGGAGTATTTTTGGATTGGATATAAGAATTTGCTGTTCAGGGGGAGTAATTCTGAATATTCAAAATTCTGATTATTTAATTCAGAAATGTGAACAGCAAGATTCTTAATTCTTGAAAAGATGTTGGATTGTGTGTTTGTAAAACAACTTGGGATATGATAGTACATCGGGTGATATGCATAAAAATGGAAATTTTAAGGTTTATGTTTGATGTGTCAGTAGGTTTATCTGGTATATTTAACACATCTTCTATAAACATTGGCTTCATTATATGATGTATCGGTATGCATGGTACACACCGGTTTGTGAGTGAGTAAGAAGTAATAATAAAACTTGTCTATTACTTTGAGAAAAATGTTATATGATGTATGACATAAGTCTTAATTGATAAATGGAAGTACTATCATACACTGTCATAATTATGTAAATATAAAATGGGCATATAGTGATAATATGATTATTCGCCTAACTAATGGTGACTATTGTTGTACTCACGTACAGACCTGAATCCATTAGTTATGCAAATAGTCTCAAACTTGTTATGTTCATACTAAGGGACCCTCTGTTGTACTAAGTACAGATCTGGGGCCACTAGTATCTTCATAGTCGGTTTGATGTATGCCTAAATATAAATATCAAGTGTATGTTACGAGAAAACCGAGATAAACTTGGTCTTGTAATCTCTACCTTGTGTGAATATGCAGTGTTTGTTTTACTGAAGTTTATCAGTATATCATATAATAGGTTTCTCAAAATTAATATTCATACTAACAATAAAGGTTAGCTCACAGATACGGATGTAACATGTTTAAGTGGACAAACAATACCGATGATCGTCTTGAACTAATTTTTATAAAAGGTGCTTTAAATATGTCAAGTAAATTTAAAGTGGACAAATATACTGATGATCGAAATAACACTTACTATTTCCTAATAATTGCATGTTGACCTGATATGATCCCTAAGCAGACTTAAAACAATCCTATCCCCAATTTATTTTAATCTTCGTTCTTTACTTTTCATTTATAAAGAAAAATACAAAAAGATTTTATTTCTATGTTATTTTCTTCAATATCACATATCTTGTTAAAGTCAAATATTGAAGATGTAAAGGATGTCGGTTATTCTCCAAAGTTTGTGAAGATAATTCTATCGGAGAAGCTGCTGATGATTGAGAGATGGTCATTGAGTTTGAAGATCTTATTGTATGATAAATTTGTGTCAGTCACATGAATTTGGACATCAAGATTTCTTTGAAGACCATGCTATCTCAAAGGGGGAGTTTCTGATTGTCAAAGACATGAAAGAGTTTGTTGATGAAGACTAATTGAAGACTTATTTGACCAAGCTGATGACAAGGGGGAGTTTGTTGGTGCATTTTGTGTGTCAGTCAGTTGGTCAAACTATTGTAATTGTCAAAGTCAATTAGTCTGCGTATGTATAGTGTTTAGCGTGTCAACAAAATGTAATTATATAGAATGGTGACATTGTAATTGGGCCTGCGACGTCGGGTCAGACGTCGCAAGGGTCTGGGCCTGCGACGTTGGGCTTAACGTCGCAGGGTCCAGTGGGTCGAGTATAAATAGCGAGTTAGAGTTTCATTTGTGGGTTGATCAAACCCTAGATAGCAGAGGCGTTTTTGTGAGTGCAGAGAGGAGAAAATCGAGTTTGTGTTTGGTGATTGTAACGTTTTACTTTCAAGTGTGAATATATACAAAAACGTTATATAGAAATCGTGTGTTCGTGAATTCATTATATTGATTGTTTATCATTCCGCAATAGCAATCAATCAAACGATCCGATCAGATCTTCGAAGTGTAAGGGACTTTCATTGAGAGAAAAAGAAAGAAATGAGTGAATGTGTGAGAATGCAAGTATGCATGTTAATTAAATGAAGTTTGTATGAGCTGTGAAATCATTAGATTGCATGAGGAATTAGAGGGGGAAAGGGGAGGTGGGATGGCTGGTCATGGGGGCCCCCACCATGTGGGTGGAGAGTTTTTAAATCTCAGTCTCAGACTGTGTTACGTTTAGTGCTCGTTTACTCGTTATTTTCGTTAAATCGTTAAATCGCGTAGCATTTTCTTGTGTTGTTTTCATTCGTGATATGTTTGGGATTATTTTTCATTGAAGTATTTTTAAAATACATTATTTTGAGTTGTAAAAATATTTATTGACTTTCGTTTCGTTGCCAAATTCGATTCGCGCGTTTTCGTTGCGTTTGTTACGTTTTAAACAAATCGTCTAGGTTTTTCGAGTATTATTATATGAAATAATAATATAATGTAAATAAATACTATTTAATTCATAAAATAGGTTTACGTTATTTATAGAAAAGTTTTCACCAACGTCGTTTATAATGTCGGACTCCGTCCGATCATTTTGCGTAATTACAAATAAACACGTAATCACGTAAGTGTATATTCAAATATACATGTAATTACAAATATTTAGCCTAATACGAACTAAATACAAGTAATTTAATGTTTCAGCTAGGATTAACAGTTATCCTAAAGTGTCGGGTGTCATATGACCATTTCAAAGTAGTTGACTATATGTCACTACTCAATTCAACCAAAGACCTCATTTCAACACTTTAACCTTATTCATTACTTAACACAACATACAACTTCATAACATAGTTTATACCCATCTTTGACACCAAAACAATTAATTTTGACTTTAACCACTTTTCCAATTTGACTTTATCAAGTCAAAGATATTCATCATTGACCATTAGTATACTTACACTTTAATCAAATCATGTCATAAAATCTCATTTTTGGGCAATTTACACAATGGCATTCATAAACGACAATTCAAAAGAATATGAAGCTTTTCTAACCATAAAGCAAGCTTCCATCCACGCTATCTTCTTGCGTTCACCATCTAACCATTTAGCCATTTGGTTCAACCGAACCAAGTACCTGCAACATTAAACACTTAAAAGGGTAAGCTTTAAGCTTAGTGAGCATACAATTAATTAAATGAATAGTACACTACAATGATTCAATAACCCAAAACTTTAACAACACTTTACACATCAATCTTTTCTTTATCAAGCTAGTGCACCATATTTCAATGGTACTACTTAGCTAAACATATTACCTTAACCTTCTTACCTTATCAAGTTAGTGTACTTTATCACAATAGAATTACTTAGCCATTCTCTTTACTTCTTCCACAATGTTAAGGATCCTTAACCACTTCCACATGTTAATTAATAATAATTAACATCTTATACCAAGATAATGCCATGATCATTACTTGGATAAACATCAAGCTAATGTCATGGTCATTACTTACTTCCACGATCATCCATATACTTATATAGTAAGTCATGGAGATACTTCCACATATCCATCTACCTACATAGTAAGTAATGGAAACAACTTCCACATAACTTCTTCCACATATCCATCTACTTACATAGTAAGTAATGGAAGCAATATATGTATATCATATCTTTACACTAATCTTTACAAAAACTTATACAACATAGTTCCATCAACACTTGCCATTAAACATGTATAAACATGTCACATGCTACGACAATAACATAATCATTCAATGATATATATATATATATATATATATATATATATATATATATATATATATATATATATATATATATATATATATATAATCAACATTAAACTTTAATAATAACATAAACAATACTTTCACCCGGTTATATGAACCTCTTGCTCGAAAATAATCCGGAATATATAACTGTTATCCATTTAATCCCCATAATACTCACGTTTGCTTTAGAGACAATTATGCAACTTAACACTTAATCATGGATGCCATAACTCTTGATCACCTATTACGTAGCATATAAATGTAACAATATGCTTAGTGTCACATGATGATCCAATTCCACTAATCATCAATACCATTTTTTTACTCTTACAAGTTGATCTTTAAATCAACTAAAAATTTTTACTTTTACATGATCATCTTTAACTTATAATCTTTCATACTTAACTTATTACTTTATGTAACACCCTGCAAAATTTATCGCGATTATTAACGTTAATCACTTGCATTATTAGGCTAATTCCCTACTTGAGTGAATTCACGACACATTTTAGAGGTAAGTCTAGCAAAGCCCAACTAGTTAATACGCGTAGTATTACTTTTTTTGTAATCAAATGTAATTACATATGAAACGATATGAACAAACGCGACGAAAATATACGACCGATGGTGAACGAATTTATTTAATAAAATGAAAGTTATTAAATAACGTAAACGTATAATAAATATTATGTCGATAATATTTACAAGTATTTCGTAACAAATAACGTTTGACTTGTATAATTAAAATAAAACAAAGTTTAGAAACAAAGTTTAGAAACAAAGTTAAAACTTTATAAACTTAACTAAATAATTTTCATGAAATACCTCAACCAAAAATGTAATTAAAAATGCATTTAAAGTATTACCATTCAAAATATTAAAACATTTAACGATCGGGGTAAACGAACACGGACTAAAATACCACAAATTTGGGACAAAGCCTCCTCCCCTTTTGATGACCCAAAACCGGCCCACACCCCACCTCCCAACCTCATTTCATCACTCTCACTCTCTCTCTCTACACCCAATCTCTCTCAATTCCCTCTCTAAAACCACCACCAAAATCGCTAAAAACTACCACAAAAACGCATCCAATCACCGAGCTCCTTTGGAGAAAAACATTCACGGGATCACGATCTACCTTTCTACTTTTTCGGATTTTAAAACCGACACCGCGTAAGTTTCCGACATCTTCGTAAACTCTTAGATTTTGACGTTTCCTTCAATATTTCTTGTTTATAATACTTAGATTATCATGCTTTAGTGTTCTATCGACTGAAAATGTCCAAAAATCGACCCGAAACTCGTTATTTTTGAGCTGTTCGTCGAACAGTCCGTTACGTCGCATCTGGCTTAGGCTACATGCGACGTCAGTCGCAACATCGCTGGGACCCACAACGTCGCACATAGCGACGTAACACCTAATGTCGTATTAAGTTGCGAAGTCGCACATAGCGACGTCGACCCTTACGTCGCACCAAATCATGATGTCGCATATAGCGACGTAGACCCTAATGTCGCACACAACGTCGCACGTGACGTCGCACTTAACGTCGCAGATTCCAGACTCTTAAAAACACATGATTTCACTAAGTATTTTACCACTTGATTTTACCCCGAAACGAAATTTCGAATGCGTTTCCGCTTAAGCAATATAGTAGAAATAAAAATTTTCCAAGCTTACTTGGCAGCTCGACCCCAACCAGGGGCTTTGCTCCTTGGACCCCACCAGGGGTTGCCACCCCTTGGACCCCGCTACCAGGGGCGCTGCCCCCGGACCCCCGTATTCAATTTCGTAATTTATAGAAATGCAACGAAACAAAACATAATTATACTTTTTGAATCTATGATTTCAAACTATCACCAACGAGTCGTATACCTTTTCACAAATACAAAATACAAACGTAAACAATTAAACGAACGATTTGGACATAACTTGGTTGTACGAACTCTAGCATGGATGATTAGCTTAGACATCCACATACTTATTAAATCTCATACGTTTAGGACGTTAGGAGATTTCGGACTGTACTTGGGCTTAGGTTTGCTAGCACTCGCACGCAACTTAACTCGACAGGTGAGTTCACAGCCCCTACTTTTACTGTTTTAACTGCTTTGAACAGGGGTGGAAAACATAGTCAAACGCTTTTATATATACATGATTGTATACTATTTTACTCGAACGAATGGAGTACATCGAACTGGTAAACCGATACACAAACCGATGTTTACGAAACAATGTTTTCACACTACAAAACTACAAACATACTAAACTTGTTTTGGAAATGCTGGAGAACGATCAGCAACGCTTTACCAAACTGATTGGGTAACTGATGGTTCCTACTGACATGGATCCACTATTCTTGTTGAACAAAAGTACCTACTGACATGGGCACAAGATCCTACTGACATGGATCAAGGGACACTGACACTCCCTACTGTTGAAAAGTAGGGCCCTACTGTTGAAAAGTCCCTACTGACATGGGCACTGGATCCTACTGACATGGGTCCACTATTTTTATTAAACTATTGAAAAGTCCCTACTGACATGGGCACTGGATCCTACTGACATGGATCCACCTAGTAACTATTAGGATACTGACATTCCTACGAAAGACAACTAATAGGATACTGACATTCCTACGAAAACAACTATTAGGATACTGACATTCCTACGAAAGACAACTATTAGGATACTGGCATTCCTACTATAACTAATGCTGAACACTGGGCAACATCCCAACAAAACATACTTGGAACTAGGATATGAACTTTCCTACGAACAACTACTTTTGAAACGTATCTGGTTTAACGATCAACTATTACAAACATAAAACCTGTGAATTCACTCAACCTCGTTGTTGACTTTTAATATGTTTTTCAGGGAATTAGCTGCACTCATAAGGACCGCCTGCACAACTGGAAATCTAGGCGACCCTTGAAGATTTAGGATGCCAACTTTTTGAAACATATGGATTTCTTTTGTATAACTAATCTGTTTTAGTCATATTTACGAAATCCACTTTTGTACAACTTAACTACTTATACGATTCGATGAATCGTAAACTTTGTAACTATTACTCTTGGCATCTTAATATATATGTTCTGTTGTAATCATATGCTCTGATACGTATGCATGTACTATGTAAAAGTGGCATCCCCAGCTTATCCAAATGCTTCCGCTAACCGAAATTAACGAATTTGGGGATGTTACACTTTAACTATGATTAATCATCACAATAATTTTTAACACTTAACAATTAGAGTGACTTAACACTCATAAATAAACCATTAAACAAAACTTACCATAATCACTAATGAATATCATTTCACTTCATAATCTTTAACATATATTAATAGTAATACAATCACTATTAACTTTACTTTCATCAATTTAACATATTTAATCGTTTAATTCCATCTTACAACTTACCATGATTATCATGATCACCATAATCATCAAGAACACTTAATCAAATTTAGGGTTCTTTACTTCTAACTTGAAATTAGGTTAAGCATCATCATTAATGAGCTTAACTAACACCAATTTAATATACAAACCCTAAATTCGGATTTAAACTTACTAATCACTTAGAACTCATAAAAACCCATTTCTAGGTTAGAGAATCAAAGAATCATACTTACTAGAGATGAATAAGATGGAATAGATGATGAATTGAATCCTTTAGAGCTTGAATTAGAGATTAGAAGTTGGATTTGAATGATAAGCTTCTGCATTTTCTTTCTTTTCATTTCTTTGGCTCTGGAATGTTTTAGAGACTTACATGATACATATGTTCATATTATAAATATATATGTGTTTATTTTATACTCCGTACTTATCGTTGTCTGGAACTTTAAAACCGACTTACAGTTATTATTATTTTATTTCACCTAAAACAATAATAACTTAAAATAATTACTTTTACTTTTAATACAATAATACTTTTAAAATTTGGGGTGTTACAGTACTGTACTTATCGTTGTCTGGAACTTTAAAACCGACTTACAGTTATTATTATTTTATTTCACCTAAAACAATAATAACTTAAAACAATTACTTTTACTTTTAACACAATAATACTTTTAAAAGTTGGGGTGTTACAACTCTCCCCCACTTATCTCATTCGTGTCCTCACAAATGTCACTTATATCTATTCAAACTTATTACTTTCTCTACTTATGCGAAAGCGTTCACTTATCTTTAACATACTTCTTTATCTAGTAGTTCTAGACATAACTATTCTTGACTACATACATATCTCCTTACCATAATGTTAATCATATTAATACTTTAGCTTATCCCATCACTTTTAATAGCTTTTCAGCTATACACGTTACAAGTAACTTTAATAACTTAAACAATTAATCACTCTTATCAACTTTATGCATAGCTCTTTAGTTTAAGAGTTATATAACTTATACACATAATCTTACCAACATAAGCACATAAAATGCGCATACTTCTTAAACAACTTATACATAGCCTTATCAACAGAAGCACATAACTGTGCAAACTGTTTTATCAACTTACACACATAGAGTGTGCCTTTACCTTTATCACGTAAGCACATAACATGTGCTCTTAACTTTTCACTTTTTACTAATACAGAGTGCAACATCAAGCACAAAGTGCAACATCCATAATTGTTCCTTTACACCGAATTTACTTTCCCTTTAACAACTGATACACATAACATACATTACACAATTTGAGCAACTTATACACATAAACATGTACTTTCAATTCTTTCCACATGCACATATTAAATGTGCATTTCATTTGCTTTCTTGGTTGCCCATATACTATACTTATTCCTTATTCTTTCGTATCAACTGACCACTACAAGGGTCATTTATACGTAATCACACATCTTAAAACATATAATCCATTATAACAACTTTAACTTTTACAATCTGAAACTAGCAACATGCTAGAATCTTTACATTACAACAATTACTTTCACTTTAATACTAAAGTCACCTTACACTTATCAGAAATAATCATTTTAACTTTAACCATAACTAGCAGAAGAGCTAGTACTTACACATTAACTTAACTAACATATAGTTAGACTTTTTCACCTTGCAACTAGTTAATCATAGAATGACAAACTGTAATCGGATACAAACACCTATATGCTTTCGGATATATATATATATATATATATATATATATATATATATATATATATATATATATATATATATATATATATATATATATATGTATATATATACACACACACACATACATATACATACTTTCGCATACGAAACTTGGAAACAATTATCTCACTAAGTATAAATTTCGCGTAACCACAAATAATCATATACAATGCAATTTGGAACATATGATATATACTTTTATAGATATACAATAAAACAAACATAATAATAATACTTTGGGATTTATTATTACACAACGTCACCAACGGGCTGTACACGTTTTCAAACTACAAACGAAACACTATGCAAACACTTGGACAATACCTAGTTGAGTGGACAACTAGCATGGATGGTCTTTAAGACATCCACTTACTTACTTACAACCTTTCGCGTTTAGGACGCTAGAAGGTTGTAGGGTTCGGAGAACCAACTCACGGAATTACATCCGGGATACTCGTTTGATTTCACAAACGTAGCTTACTTACTAGATTCAGGTCAGTCTTACAGCTCCACTGTTTACTGTTTTACTATTGGGGTGAGATACTTTGCTCCGTTCTACGCATGAACACATGTAGTGAACTACTTTTACACACATTGCATGAGTACTTTTAATCCACTGAAAGCCTCCTATTGTAAGTTGTTAGTTATGGACTTATGCGTGAGTACTAGTAAATGGATCCATTTGGGACTGACAATCCCCGCCCGGGGTAGTAGTGCTATCACTGACTACACCATAGAAACGGGCAATTAGTATTTGTTACACATGAGTGATTCTGGATTGCACTCATGGGGGTACATTATACGATACTTGGTTGTATCATACTTACACACTGTTAAGCTTCAACTTATGAACTCATGACAACTGTGTTGACTTACTTACTTACTTACTTTGCTTGGTTGCAAAACTGGTACAAATCTTGTGGTTCATACTGATACTTTACTACTAAACCTGCAAGATTCACCAACCTTTTGGTTGACCCTTTTAGCATTGTATTATCAGGTTTACAGCAGCAGTAGGGCTGCACACACACACACACACACACACACACACACACACAAGACTGATAGTTTGAGTCGCATGCTTACAAACATTTGAAGATTTCCTTGCATTACTTTTATACTACTAGTTATGTATTGAAATCTCTAGGATTTTACACGAATTCGCAACTATGTAAACATTTAATGATACCAATATAATACTTTTGTACTATTTTTCAAAGTCTCATGTAGAGTCGTTCAATGCAACTTTGTGAGATGATTACCTGATCAGTCGCGCCCCGACCCGAATTGCTTCCGCTGTACAAATTTGGGGGTGCGATGTGACACCCGCTAATTTAGGACTATGATTAGAGTCTAAACTACTTTTAATTATGTGTATTTAGTTTATATTAATCTAAATATATGTAACCTTTTGTGTAATTACATACACGATATACGATTTCTTTAAATCGTACACTCATGAACCGGACGAGGTCCGACACTATTTATAAATGGACGTTGGTGACAAACTATTTAAAATAATGTGGAAGCATCCAAACAAACATTATTTACCCTAATATATTGCGAGAATATATTACACGTACTAAATATCGTATAAAACACTCCGTACGCGATGAAAACGCGTGAAATGCGCCGACACACGAAATAAACTCAAGTTATAATTTTATAACTCATTATTAAGTATTTTGATAAAATACTTCAAGTAATAATATCATGATTTCACGCGTACAAATAAAACGTTTAAAAACGTTACACAATTCGGATAAACACACGATTCGCGACTGACGATTAAACGAAAACTCGAATATTATTTTAGTAACTTAAAATATGTTACTTGAGTAAAAGTTTTATTAGAAATATCGTATTTTAAAAATCATCGACGAGACATACGTATTAAAACGTATAACGGTTAAATAAACGTTAAATGAACGGGTAAACGAACTCCACGCGTTACATAACATTGGGAACAAGTTGGAAACACTCCATGTCGCACCCCCATATTATGATGCGGAAACGAATCGGGTCGGGGCGCGACTAATCAATAATCACAGCACATAAGACAATAATGAACGAACTACATGCGCCGCTTTACAAAAATACATTGATTGTAATAAAATTTACAATAGTCATAATGATTACATAGCTCGACTTCTTGATTCTGAAGGATCCTATGGCATTACTATTTATACAAAATAAAATAATGCAGGAAAATTCTCTTGATGTTCGTATTCGCATGCGACTCGAGCTATAATGTCCTGAGCAGTCCTATTACCGCTGGTACCTGAGAATACATACTAAAAGGGTCAGCTAAAAAGCTGGTGAGCTCACAGGTTTGTATAATGATGAAACATAGTTGTGTGAACCATAAGGTTTAATATAATGATTTGCAACCAAGCAAATAATATAGATGTATATCACTGCCATGAGCCCATAGTTTGAGCTTAACTGAGGTGTCAGGATCAAAATCAAGTGCCTGAGCGAGGGTGCCTCCCTGCGAGTGCCTAATCTACACTCGTATGAACAAATGCTAATGAGTCCGTTTGACCGGTTAGTGCTTGCTAAACCCGGACGGGGATTGTCAATCCCATATGGTACCATACACTAACAATCGCGCTAAATCTATATAAACAAACTATGTAGTGGAGGGCTTTAAAATGATTAGTAAAAACAACTCATGCAGTATATATCGAAGTTTAGTACTCATGTTCACATGTAAAACAAAACGAGTATATATTCCTACCCCGGGAGTAAAAACTGTAGAAAGTCGGGGCTATGAGACTCACCTGAGTCTGATGATTTGCAGTGAAGCAAATGTGATGTAGTACTGTGTGATGTTGTCCGAAGACTGTAACCTGCCGGGCGTCCAAAACGCGCAAGGTTATAAGTATGAGTAGGTATCTCGCAAGATCACCTTATGCTAGTTGTTCCTCCAATTAGTAATGTCCAAATAATTTGGTTTGATTTGTTTGTTTATGTTTTGAAAACGTGTACGACCCGTTGGTGACGGCGTGTAATAATAATTCAAATATTATTATTATGTATATCATTGTGCTGCATACTTGTAAAGTATATTTGTAAGTCTGTCATTTGTATCGCGACGCAATAGTGTATCCGAATGTATGTTCATGTGTATAGGTAACGTGTGCGAGTGTAAGCTCGTATATAAGTATAAGCTCATATGTATTCAAGTGTAATGTATACTTCCCAAAGTATAAGTAGTGTCGGGTAACATTCATCAATGTATCATATGTAAACCTAAGTGTTTAAGTAAGTTCGGTATTCTGGGTGAAAAGTATTATTATCATGATGTTGCAATGATATACTTATAAAGTATATTTGAGGTGTTTACAAGTCGTATCATTTAAGTATTGGAGGTTGCGCGAGTTAGACACTTAGTGTGAAAAAGAGTTTTAAGTTTTCTGTTTTTAGCGACACTGGTTGGCGACACTTAATAGTTTTTGGCGACACTCGAGGAGTGTCGCATATATGATGAAGTTTAGTATTGTTCGCGTTACTGAGTGAAGTGTCGCATAAGGTGCGTCACTAAGTTGCGTCACTAGGGTTAAGTGTCGAATAAGTACTGTTCCAGAAATAGGCGTCACTTCGATCAAGTGTCGCAGGTGTGCGACATTCGTTTATGGCGGCACTTAGGTTAAGTGTTGCAAAAATTTATTTTCGAATAATAGGCGTCACTTAGGTGAGTGTCGCTAAAATTAGGGTTTCAGTGCCTAGGCGTCACTTAGTAGTAGTGTCGCATGAAGCCCTCAGCTTCTGCGACACTTGCATGTATGAGGTGTTTTGCTCAATGTCAAAAACGTGGTCAACGGTCTCCGTTTGACCCGAAACTTTTACCCAACCCTTAAAATGGTAAAATAAGTTTATAAAAATTGTCGTTACGTTTCATGGATGTCTCGAAGTGTCACTTTTACAAACTTACCAAAACAGCCCTTACACTTTTGTTTTCCAGATTTTAACTCGATTGCGCTCTCGATTTGACCCATTCCTACTCCGAATCAAGCCTAACCAAAAATCACAGGTGAACATCTAGGTGTCTCATACTTAACATAAATTTTCCAAGAATTGTAATGTTCATTTGAGGGGCTAATAAAAATCAAGAACAAAAAGTGTCCAGATTCGGCTAAAAATGTCTATCTCTTACAAATCGTGTTCTACACCAAAATCCGTGGGCTTTCAAGTTGGGCCACAGAAGAACTTTTCGTAGAGGACTTCAAGACGAAGATTTTGATATAAGATACACCTTCTAATTCGGTCTAGAACTCAAGTTATACACGATTTGGTGAGGCAAAAAATCTGATCAGTTTTCGGTTTTTATACAACTTCTTCAAAAACGTGTTTAAGCTTATGTTTTGGACATTATATTGTTATTTGAACATATTAGCATGTAGATCTATGAAATAAAAGTAAATCTAGCAAAGAAAAGTGGGTGCTTACAAAGGAAAATCGTGATCTAGAGAGAAGATGGAGATGGTTTGCTCGGTTTTGCTCCTTTCTTTGTTTCCTTTGCTTTCCTTCGATTTTGCTCCAAGTTTTTAGCTAGGTTTTTGGGATTTGTTGAGGAAGGTGATGAAGATGGTGTAGGAGAGGGGAGAGAGCCGAGATAGAGAGAAGAGTATGAGAAAGAATGAAAATAAAATGGGGTAGAAAAGGGTTGTGGTCAAAGAAGTCTTCCAACATGATCCCTAATTTAAGGAGGCGTGTTTGGGGGGAAAGAGGGGCCTGATTTCGGCTGGTGGGGCCCAGGGGAAGGTGTGGGTTGGTCAAACTTTGTTTCCTCAAATTTGTGCTCCGTTCGGTGCTCGTTTCCCCGGTCGTTTAAACGTTCGATTAATCGTAAAATGTATTATACATATGTTTTCGTAAACGATTTAAAACTCGATATTTTAAATGAAAGTTTTATTCAAAATGTTATGTTTTAATGTACAAAATAATATTTGGGTTTTCGTTTGGTCGTCGGTAGCGAATTGTACGTTTATTTAAATTGTGTGACGTTTTTAGACGTTATAAATGGTTGCGTGAAATCGCGTAAATTTTAATTGAAGTATTTTATCAAAATACTTAGAAATGAGTTATAAAAATATACTTTTTATAAATTTCGTTTTTCGGGCACGTTTCACGCGTTTTCGTCGCATTCGGTTACGTTTTAAGCAAAACATATATGTTCGTTATATTATAATCATAATATAAAGTAATAAGTAATGTTATTAAATAATTCCATATTATTTAATATAAGTTTCTCCAACGTCCGTTTAAATTTGTATCGGAATTCGGCCGATAATTAAATGACACGATTACATCTAGTCGCGTAAATGCATATATATAATAATACACGTAATGATACACGCAATTAGCCTAACTTGGCACTAATTGTATGTATTGTAAAATGATTAGGACCTATTAACTAGTCCTAATTTGACGGGTGTTACACTCCACCACTTGGTGGGACCCACTAGAAACCGGCCAAAAGGAGGGGCATGGGCTCCCATACTCCTTTGGCCACTTACACACTTAAACCACACCATACCCTCACCCCACCTCACTCACCTTTCTCATTTTGCACTCCACACTCTCTCTCACCACTCTCCGTCTCTCTCATTTTCGGTTTTCCCAACCCCAAGACAACCACCATCATCCACCACAAGCCACCATACTCACCTCCATCATCCACCATCGGTTTTCAAAGATTTAAGCAAGGAAACGAAGCTAGTCACCTCCTCATCACGTTTTCGGCTCTAGATCGGTCATCAAACCATTGTGAGCCTATTTCTTTCATTAGTTTTACTTGGTTACTACTTATTAACATGTATAATTGCTCACTTGACTAGATTATGTCCAACTTTAAGCTCAAAACACGTTTTTCATAAACATTTAAACTACACCAAAATGGTTCCAGAAAACTGCCTCACGAAAATAATCATATAAAATCGTACACTTAAGATAAATCCATGAAACCAATGCCAAAATCTTTGTATTTTCGTTATCTACAACTTTTGTGTTGAGCACTGTTTCCTGAAATACACCAATTCTCCTAGAAAACCCGATTTGTGCGACTGTCACTGTTTTGGCCGGATTTTGGACCCGACACCTCTCGATTTTTATTTAGCTAATGAAATGGACATTACAATTCTTGAAAAAATTACATAAGGTACTAGAAACATAGTAGAACACGTGGTAATTTTTTTGACACTTGATTCGGATTAGAAACCGTCAAAAGCTAGAGGCGAAACCAACCGACAAAACCGAGAACCTAAATAAAGGGCTGTTTTCATAAAACCGACACTTCGGGTTAACCACGAAACGAAAAGAAACTTTTTATAAGCTCTACAAACATATTTTAGACTTGTGTAAAAGTTTCGGGTCAAACCGAGCTTGTTTGACCATTTTACCATAAACGAAACCACTAATAGCTCAACTTGCGAGATGAGATCTCAGTCCGCGAACTCAACTTGCGAGATGAGATCTCAGTCCGCGAACTCAACTTGCGAGATGAGATCTCAGTCCGTGATAAACGCGCATAAGTACTATATTTAAGTAGTATTTTACCCCCGTTCTTGTATGTTTTGATTGCATTTAATTAAGTCTAGGTACTTATTTCGTTTATGTTTGCAATTAGATGTGGAAATGAAGCTTATTGGAGAAAAAGACGGAAAACAGTCGATAAATGTGTTAAATGATACATTGTTGAGGAATCAAGCGAAGCCGAAAGGTCAAATGAAGAAAAATATAAAAATCGGCTGGAAACTCATTCCATACGCCATATGAATATCCATACGCCGTATGGAATGAGGCGGTGGAGGCCTAGGTAACGCGGTGCTGGGCTGGGCTTATTTGCAATCCATCCGCCGTATGGAATTTCCATACACCGTATGGAATGATTTTCCAGAAACTATATAAACGCGTTTTAAACCCTAAATTTGGGGGTTCGGCTGGGATTTTCAACAGAGGTGTTTTCCAGGCGACTAGGGTGTTTCAATTACGAATTTTAGGGTTTATTGGAGGCACAAAGAGCAAAGGTTGATTCTATTTCGATTTAGTTCTTTGTGATTCATTATTTCGGTTTGTAATACTCGTATTTGTTTCGATTACTTTATGTTTTTGAGATTTATATTGCTGTTTTTACAAACTTAATGATGAATTGAATTATTTAGTAGTTGTGTAATAATATACGTTGGATAATGATTATTGAATGATTATATTTGCACGTTTGTTAAGTTATTTAATTGAAGATGATTATATTATCCGTTGAACCTTAATTATTGGTGATTGTTAGTTAATATTTCTTAACGTGATTAATAGTATTGATGAGATTGAGTTCCTTGAGTATAATTGATTATTGATGGTTACTAAATCTAGGTTTGTGACCATTGCTTAATATATTGAGTTTGAGAGGTTAAGAAATTAAGTACTAGACAATCTAAAACGATTAAGACAATAAGAAATTATTGGGTATTGTTGAGTCATACCATTAGGGTTAATTATAATCAATCGTGAATGTTTAAAGCATAAGTTAGGGAAAGACACGCAATAGAAACATACAATTCTTGCGACATGTTTAATGTTGGAACCTAAGTTATAGAAATTAGTTGGACCCGAACCGTTGGCTAATTTACATTCAATTTAGTTTCTTTGATTAGTAACTAAGTCGATCTAAAAGAAATCACAGTTAAATAATTAACATGCAATGAATCAGGATATATGAATCTGATCGAAGTTATTTACACAATTACTTATTCCTTCCTATTATTTCCTATCTGTTCTTTATTTTAAGTATTTTTATTGTTTTACTTATTATTTCAATTAATATGTTCGTACGGAACTAAAACGCCCCATATTTACTGCTTTTCTAGTTAATTAGTATTTTCTATTTTTTATAAATAACCACCGTTCCCTGTGTTCGACTCGGACTTACCAAGTCTATACTTACATTCTATCAGGTATTCTTGCCTGGTTGTGTGAAAAGTATTTATTAGGTATTTTCATTTATAATTTATAAAACAAGACCTTTCACGACACAACAAGTTTTTGGCGCCGCTGCCGTGGAACGGTTGCGTTGTTTATTTAAATAGGAATTAGTAATTGTAAACTTTTGTACTTTAATATTTGTTAATTAAATTTGTGTAAAGTTGTTAAATTAGCTTACTTAATTGTAATAATAAGTTTTGTTGATAAATTGGTTGAAACGAATTACTTTTATTTGGTTAAACCTTTTGGTAATTAGTTTCAACCGGCGGATGGAAGTCCATCCGCCGGTTGGAGTTCTTTTTATCAAATTTTGTATATGTTATTAATTCTTAGTTATTTTGTGTGAACTAACTTTCTTTTCGTTAGTTGTGTTTGTATTTCCGATTTAATTTTTATTTAGGTTTTGATCCGATGGCAAGAAGTTATGAAAGCGATGCGAACAATAACAACATGGTTAGGGGAAGTGTAACACCCCCAAATTTAATGTTTTGCGGAAGCTCGATTTGGGTGTCACTAATCAATATACAAAGCACATAAGATATAATGAACGACCACTATATGCGTCGTTTTAAACTTGTATTAATAAAATAAACGTTTACATCAAAATAATGTTACATTAGCTCGGTTCCTGAAATTGAGAGATTACATGGCATAATTACTTTTACAAAATATAATAATGCAATCAAATCTCTAGTTGTATGTATGCTGACTCGAGCTAATAGTCCCTCCCTGTGCAGTCCACCTACTGCTGGGTACCTGTGATATATACTAAAATGGGTCAGCGAAAATGCTGGTGAGCTCACAGGTTTGTATGTCAATGTATAGTTGTAAGAACCGCAAGATTTATATTGAATTTAAGATGCAATTAAGCAAAATAAAAGTTATACAATCCATGAGCACATAGTCTGAGCTTAACTTGATTTGTCAGGCCCAATTAAGGAAACCTAACTTGAAATGCCTCCTACGAGTGTCTAATCCACACTCGTCTTCCCAAATGCTAATACATCCGTTTGACCGGTTAGTGCGTGCTAACCCGGATGAGGATTGTCAATCCCATATGATATCATATACTAACATTCACGCTAAAATATTAGAGACTATGCTATAGAGGACTTTAAATTTGATTAGCTTGAAACTCATGTCGTATTTGAAAGTTGGCACTTGCGTTCTACTTGTAAAACAAAACAGAGCAGTATTATCACACCCCTAGTTGTAAAATAGTGAAAATGGGGCTATGAAACTCACCTGAGTCTTGAAGTGTTTAATTTAATAAACTTGAAGTAATTAGCGGTGAATTGATGTCCAAAGACTTGAAACCTGAATGTGTCCACGATACTTGAATTGTTATTAATTGTACCGGTATCTCGAAAGACTACCATTTAAATTGTTTGTTTAACTTGATGTCCAAATTACTCCGATTTGGTTGATTGTATTGTTACAAGTTACTTCGACGTGTTTGATTAAATTGGTACAAGTTACAACGACTTGTTTGATCTTTGAAGTATGTTTTGAAAACGCGTACGGCCCGTTGGTGATTAATTGTAATAATAGTCTTGATGTTATCACATTGATTTCGAAGCGTTACACTTAGAAACACAAATTCCATTATGTTTGAAAAGTTGTGTCGTATAATTGTTTTGAAGTTGTACAAGTTTGACACTTGGTGAAATATGTGTTTACGGAATCTAAGTACGGGGGTCCGGGGGCAGCGCCCCTGGTTAGCGGGGTCCAAGGGGCGGCAGCCCCTGGCGGGGTCCAAGGGGCAGAGCCCCTGGCTGGGGTCGAGCTGCCAGGTCAGCTTGGAAAATTTTTATTTTTACTATATTGCTTTAAGGAAAAACGCATCTGGACTTGAATTTGGGTGAAATCAAGTGATAAAATTTTGGTCTCGACACTTAGTAAAAAGTTGTAAATATTCTGTTTTATGCGTCACTTATAGCGACACTCATGGGTTTAGGCGACACTTAGGAAGTGTCGCATGAAATGACTGATTCTGAATAATAGCGTCACTTGTGCAAGTGACGCATAGAGTGCGACACTTGAGGAAGTGTCGGTTGTAAGTGTCGGTATAAAGGTCATGAGTCACTAAGGTGAGTGACGGGTGAAATCAGGTTTGATTGTAGGCGTCACTTAGGCAAGTGACGCTATAAGTGTCGGTCATTAGTGACGGGTATTGAAAATGCGTCACTTAGGTAGTGACGGAAAAAGAGGGTTTTATGCGGCACTTAGGCAAGTGACGCAAAATTTGGGCTTTTAGCGACACTCAATGCGTCACTTAAGTGACGCACGAAGTGACGCTATACTGCATGCTTCGTTGCGACACTTAAAGCTGTTGACGGGTTTTTGAGCCAAAAACGAGTTTTCCGGCCATAGTTTGGTCCGATTCTTTTACCCAACCCATATATGGACATTTTAAACATATATAAACAACTTTTATGTAAAAATGAGTGAAATCGGAGAGTTTCGGGTTTTTGTCGGAAACTTACGCGGTGTCGAAATGAAAATCCGGAAAGATGAGGTTGTAGATCGTTGTGAGGTGATTCTTTTTCTCCAAAAGCTTCGAGATTTCGGCGGCGTTTGGTGGTGTAATTTGGTGTTTTAGTGTGATGAAGATGGTGGGTTTTTGAGAGAAAATTTGAGAAAGAGAGAGAAGAGAAAAGTGAGAAATGAAGAATGGGGAGTGGGTTTCCCCCCATTTTGGGCAGATTTTGGTGGGGTCCACGGTTGTGGGCTTCACCAATTTTTGTTCCCTGCGTTCGCGCTCCGTGTGGTGTTCGTTTTTCTCGGTCGTTTAAACGTTAAATATTAATTTTATTCGTTTAAATTTAAGTTTTAAAATACAAATTATTATCCAATATTTTTGTCAAAGTATTTTACCAAATACTTAATAGTTGCGTTATAAAATGTAACGTTAACTTGTTTTGTTTGTTTGCGCGTTTATTATTTTAATCGCGTGACCATTGATTGTATGATTCAAAATGAATACGATATATTATAAATATAATACCTTGGATATAATTGTGTTATTAAATAACGTTTATATTATTTAATTAAATTGTTCACCAACATCCGTAATTAATTGAACCGAATTACATTCGATTTGAACCTTGTACGATTTAATCAAATCGCATACTTGTATATATATTCAACAATATATATTAATTGATACATCAATTAGTCTAACCCAGAACTAATTACATGTATTAACACTTGATTAGGCACTAATTTCTAGTCCTAATTTGACGGGTGTCACATTCTCCCCCTGTTAAGAGAATTTCGTCCCGAAATTTAGCTTGAAGCCGGGTTTAATGTGGAGTCAGTGAATAACTGTGGATACTTGAGTCGCATCTGGTCCTCCCGTTCCCAGGTGAATTCCGGACCACGCCGCGAATTCCACCTAACCTTGACGATGGGAATACGATTTTGTTTGAGTTGTTTGACCTCGCGGTCCATGATTTTGGCGGGTTCTTCAACGAAGTGAAACTTGTCGTCAACTCGAATTTCATCGAGTGGGATGATAAGTGTCTCATCAGACAGACACTTCTTTAAGTTTGAAATGTGGAAGGTAGGATGCACGCTGCTAAGCTCGGCCGGCAGCTGCAATCGATATGCCACTGGACCTATCCTTTCGAGGATCTCAAAAGGTCCGATGTATCTTGGGTTTAGTTTACCGCGTTTGCCGAAACGAATGACACCTTTCCAAGGTGAAACTTTGAGTAGTACTCGATCCCCAACTTGGAACTCGAGTGGTTTGCGTCTCACGTCAGCATAACTTTTCTGACGATCACGTGCGGCTTTGAGTTTGTTTTGAATTCCGACTATTTTCTCGGTTGTTTCGTGAATGATTTCTGGACCCGTGAGTTGGCTGTCCCCAACTTCGGTCCAACAGATAGGTGATCGGCACTTACGACCGTACAGTGCCTCGAATGGTGCAGCCTTAATGCTGGAGTGATAGCTGTTGTTGTACGAAAACTCGCACAATGGTAGATGTTGTTCCCAGTTTACACCGAAGTCAACTACGCAGGCACGTAGCATGTCTTCAAGTGTTTGAATTGTTCGTTCACTTTGGCCATCAGTTTGAGGATGGTATGCGGTACTCATGTCAAGACGGGTACCCAATGACTTTTGA
Source organism: Helichrysum umbraculigerum (assembly GCA_949592205.1). NCBI lineage: Eukaryota > Viridiplantae > Streptophyta > Magnoliopsida > Asterales > Asteraceae > Helichrysum > Helichrysum umbraculigerum. The sequence goes on along the minus strand of CATIUR010000003.1, from coordinate 133,182,895 downwards.
AGTGATTGCCAAAAGTGAGACGTGAAACGACTATCCCTGTCAGAGATTATCGAGATTGGAACACCGTGTCGAGAAATGATTTCCTTGATGTAAATTCGTGTGAGGCGTTCCATTTTGTCGGTTTCTTTGATTGCCAGGAAGTGAGCAGATTTGGTGAGACGATCGACGATCACCCAAATGGTATCGCAACTGCTCGATGACTTTGGTAGTTTGGTTATGAAATCCATGGCAATTTGTTCCCATTTCCATTCAGGAATGTCGGGCTGTTGAAGTAAACCAGAAGGTTTTTGATACTCGGCTTTGACTTTTGAGCAAGTAAGGCACTTGCTAACATAGATGGCGATCTCGGCCTTCATGTTCGGCCACCAATAGAAATCCTTGATGCCGTGATACATTTTATCGGATCCTGGATGAATAGAGTATTTTGACTTGTGAGCTTCATCCATCACCAAGTCTCGCAGGTTCCCAAAACTAGGCAACCAGATTCGGTTTGAGAAATACCTAATTCCATTAGGCTTGATTTCGAATTGTTTCTCCATGCCTCGCAAGGCTTCGTTTTTGATGTTTTCGAGTTTCAAGGCTTCGAGTTGAGCAGCGAGAATTTGAGTGTTTAGATCATTGTGAATTGTCATACTGAGGGCTCGGACTCGAATTGGTTTGGATCGTTCCTTTCGACTGAGGGCATCGGCAACAACATTTGCCTTCCCCGGATGGTATTTGATTTCGCAGTCGTAATCGGTAAGCAACTCGACCCATCGACGTTGCCTCATGTTGAGATCCTTTTGATCGAATATGTGTTGGAGACTTTTGTGGTCGGTGAAGATTGTGCACTTAGTGCCGTAAAGATAATGTCTCCAGATTTTGAGAGCAAAAACGACTGCTCCAAGTTCCAGGTCATGCGTAGTGTAGTTCTTTTCGTGAATTTTGAGTTGTCGTGAGGCGTAAGCAATGACCTTGTCTCGTTGCATCAACACGCAACCGAGACCTTGATGGGAAGCATCGCAGTACACCACAAAGTCAACGGTGCCTTCGGGTAGGGATAAGATTGGAGCACTGCAAAGCTTTTGTTTCAGAAGTTGAAATGCTGACTCTTGTTTTTCAGACCAGTCGAACTTTTTGTCTTTCTGAGTCAGCGTCGTGAGTGGCAAGGCTATTTTTGAGAAGTTCTCGATGAATCGTCGATAGTACCCGGCCAGTCCTAAAAACTGCCGTACTTCGGTTGGAGTCGTTGGCGATTGCCAATTTTTGATAGCCTCTATTTTGGATGGGTCGACATGGATTCCCTGACTATCGATAACGTGTCCGAGGAATTGAACGGTTTGTATCCAGAACTCACACTTAGAAAATTTAGCATACAGCTCTTCATGTCTAAGTAGCTCTAGGATGGTTTTGAGATGATGTGCGTGTTCCTGTTCGCTTCGCGAATATATGAGGATGTCGTCAATGAAGACAATGACGAACTTGTCGAGATAGGGCTTGCACACCCGATTCATAAGGTCCATGAATACAGCCGGTGCATTGGTTAGACCGAATGGCATCACCTGAAATTCGTAATGCCCATAACGGGTTCTGAAGGCGGTTTTCGGGATATCGGTGTCGCGAACACGCAATTGATGATAACCTGATCGAAGATCAATCTTGGAATAGAAACTCGACCCTTGAAGTTGGTCAAACAAGTCATCGATTCGAGGAAGTGGATATCGGTTCTTGACGGTCAATTTGTTTAACTCTCGATAGTCGATGCACATTCTGAAAGAACCATCTTTCTTTTTGACGAATAGGACCGGAGCACCCCAAGGTGAGGAACTCGGCCTTATGAAGCCTCTTTCCAGGAGCTCCTGTAACTGGGTGGACAACTCCTGAAGTTCTGATGGAGCTAAACGGTATGGTGCTCGGGCCACAGGTGCAGCACCTGGCACGAGATCGATTGAGAACTCGACCTGTCTTGGTGGTGGTAGACCAGGCAGTTCTTCGGGAAAGACTTCTGGAAAGTCTCGAACGATTGGTACATCCTCAAGTCGCTTCTCCTCCGACTTTTTCTCCAGGATGTGTGCGAGGATTGCTGGGTAACCCTTTCTCAGAAATTTTTGGGTTTTCAAACAAGAGATGATGTTTAGCCTCGTCCTACCGGTCTCCCCTTGTATGACCAAAGTTCTACCGGCAGCGAGAGGGATTCGAACGATCTTGTCGTAGCAAACGATTTCAGCGTGATGTTTGGACAACCAGTCCATACCGATAATGACATCGAAACTTCCTATTTCAACATGCATAAGGTCAATGGAGAAGGTTTCGTCGGCTAGGGTTAAAGTGCAATTAGGTATCACACTATCGGTTTCTATGAGTTTACCATTTGCAAGTTCTACGGTGTACTTAACATCTAAGGCAACAGGGGTGATGTCAAGTAGTGGATAAAACTCATCAGAAATAAAGCTTCTATCAGCACCAGTATCAAATAGAACAGAAGCAGTTAAGTTGTTGAGGAGGAACATACCCGTGACCACATTCGGGTCCTGACGGGCATCCCTGGAGTTGAGAACGAATGCTCTTCCCTTGGCATTGTTGTTGTTGTTGCCCTTGTTCTTTCGTTTGGGACATGCATCCTTGAAGTGCCCCATCTCCCCGCATTCATAGCAGGATTTGGGTTGTTGAGTTTTGTTGTTGGAGGTGTTGTTGTTGGATTTGGGGGCTCGGCAGTCTCTAGTCAAATGCCCGTACCTCCTGCAGTTGTTGCAGGGAGTACTGCATGGACCATCATGGTGGTAGTTACACTTGGAACAGTATGGTCTGTCTCCAGTGTAACTACGTTTGGTTTCAGTATTGGTGTTGTAAACTTGGATGGTGTTGCTTTTCTTGTTTGGTTGGTTTTGGTGTTCAGAGGATTTTCGCTTGTTGTTGGAGGAGGTATTGGGTGTCTCACGGCTGACAACCAGCGCCATGAGCTCATGTGCTAGCCGGATAGCACTCTCTGTAGTGGTTGGTTTGGACGAAGCGACATTCCCCTGAATGCTCTCAGGGAGGCCGCGGATATATCTCTTGATGCTCTTCTCCTCCGGATCAACTAAACCCGGGCATAACAACGCAAACTGCTGGAATTTGGTGGTATACCCAGCTATGTCAGTTCCCTGCACCGTCAAATGCCAGAACTCTTCCTCTAGACGGTGCAGTTCTTCTTCGGGGCAGTACTTCTCCCTCAACTTCTTCTTCAGCTCGGCCCAAGGTAGCTGATTTGCTATCTCAAGACCAATGGAGTTGGCGTGGGTATTCCACCACGTAAGGGCACCTTCCTGAAAGGTGTATGCAGCGAACTTGACCTTGTTTTCCTCTGTACAGTTGCAGAGGTTGAAAACGGATTCCATCCGTTCTATCCAACGGATTAGTCCAATGGCACCTTCCGTGCCCTTGAAGTAGATTGGTTTGCAGCTGAGAAAATCCTTGTAAGAACAAGGCTTGATGACAGGGGTATTATTGGGAGCTTCACCAGTATTTCGAGAGTTTCTAGGCGAGTCCCGAGCAGCCAAGGCATCGGCCACAGCCCGAGAAACTATAGCATTGATTTCCGCATCACTGTAACTTTTCTTCTTGGGCGGCATGATTCTTCAAGAAAGAAAGAGACAAAAGGTACATAAGAAATTGTACCAGAATGAAAATTACAATAGATGCATATATGTAAAAGCGGTAACATACGACATCACAATGTAAAATCAATAATATAGAGTAATCGAGGGGAATTGTCAATTGATATTACGAGTTCAAAAGATGATAGACAATTCCAAATTACAAGTTCCAAAAGTTATAGGATTAGATGTTTTACAAAAGCACCGGGAATTGTTACATCCGGTTAAATTACATAGGTCCTACAAAAGCATATTAGGGTACAGATTCAGCCTAAGCTAATTCTGACGTAAGTTGAGTTGTGGCAGCAGTGCAGTGAGATGATTCACAGACTCTGCAAGTCTGTTGGCAGTTCGGAAGGCGTCTTCGGTTTCCCTTAGACGTGTCTCGCACTGAAGTAGCCTTGATTGTAGGACAGAGATTTCATTTCGGTTTCCAATCACTTGGTTGTGGACAACCTCCATGGTTTCGATTGTTTCTTCCACTTGATTTTGAAGAGTGTTCACAGTGTGGACGGCGTGCTCGTGATCTTCGGAGACTTGTTCGATTCGTTCCATAGCCGTGAGTCTCCAGATTTCACGAGTTTCTTGGAGTTCGATATCCATAGCGTTAAGTCGTTGTTCGTGGTGATGTACTCTAGCGGTTAAGCCCGGTAGAGTGGGATGAGTTGGATATGGGCTAGCTCGAGGCAACCTGGTGTCCCTCCTAGCTACCCTTGAGTTTCGTGATTCATGTGGATAAGAGCGTGATGAACTTGGTGGTGTGTTTGCCATTCTGAGACAAAGCGTTAGGAAGAATGAGGCCTATATCCATATAATAACTTATATAATATAGCCTAAGATTGTAACGAGGCCTATCTATGTATAATTAGTATCACATAATAGCCTATTGGGTGTCTAGCACATACTTGTTTGAGTCCCGGTTCTCTCGAGGTCAGAGTCAACTAGTGTATTCCTGTTCAACATGATCGTTTCAGACCTTACATCATCTTTCCTTAATTGTACATAGTTGATCAGGCTATGTTAAATTAAAGTCGTATGTTGTAATTTCTGAACCAGTCATGCATAATGAGGAAATACTGCCTAACGGTCATAGTCTAGGTCCACTAAATGCAACCTAGTTCACTATAGCCTTAGGCTCTGATACCAATCTGTAACACCCCCAAATTTAATGTTTTGCGGAAGCTCGATTTGGGTGTCACTAATCAATATACAAAGCACATAAGATATAATGAACGACCACTATATGCGTCGTTTTAAACTTGTATTAATAAAATAAACGTTTACATCAAAATAATGTTACATTAGCTCGGTTCCTGAAATTGAGAGATTACATGGCATAATTACTTTTACAAAATATAATAATGCAATCAAATCTCTAGTTGTATGTATGCTGACTCGAGCTAATAGTCCCTCCCTGTGCAGTCCACCTACTGCTGGGTACCTGTGATATATACTAAAATGGGTCAGCGAAAATGCTGGTGAGCTCACAGGTTTGTATGTCAATGTATAGTTGTAAGAACCGCAAGATTTATATTGAATTTAAGATGCAATTAAGCAAAATAAAAGTTATACAATCCATGAGCACATAGTCTGAGCTTAACTTGATTTGTCAGGCCCAATTAAGGAAACCTAACTTGAAATGCCTCCTACGAGTGTCTAATCCACACTCGTCTTCCCAAATGCTAATACATCCGTTTGACCGGTTAGTGCGTGCTAACCCGTATGAAGATTGTCAATCCCATATGATATCATATACTAACATTCACGCTAAAATATTAGAGACTATGCTATAGAGGACTTTAAATTTGATTAGCTTGAAACTCATGTCGTATTTGAAAGTTGGCACTTGCGTTCTACTTGTAAAACAAAACAGAGCAGTATTATCACACCCCTAGTTGTAAAATAGTGAAAATGGGGCTATGAAACTCACCTGAGTCTTGAAGTGTTTAATTTAATAAACTTGAAGTAATTAGCGGTGAATTGATGTCCAAAGACTTGAAACCTGAATGTGTCCACGATACTTGAATTGTTATTAATTGTACCGGTATCTCGAAAGACTACCATTTAAATTGTTTGTTTAACTTGATGTCCAAATTACTCCGATTTGGTTGATTGTATTGTTACAAGTTACTTCGACGTGTTTGATTAAATTGGTACAAGTTACAACGACTTGTTTGATCTTTGAAGTATGTTTTGAAAACGCGTACGGCCCGTTGGTGATTAATTGTAATAATAGTCTTGATGTTATCACATTGATTTCGAAGCGTTACACTTAGAAACACAAATTCCATTATGTTTGAAAAGTTGTGTCGTATAATTGTTTTGAAGTTGTACAAGTTTGACACTTGGTGAAATATGTGTTTACGGAATCTAAGTACGGGGGTCCGGGGGCAGCGCCCCTGGTTAGCGGGGTCCAAGGGGCGGCAGCCCCTGGCGGGGTCCAAGGGGCAGAGCCCCTGGCTGGGGTCGAGCTGCCAGGTCAGCTTGGAAAATTTTTATTTTTACTATATTGCTTTAAGGAAAAACGCATCTGGACTTGAATTTGGGTGAAATCAAGTGATAAAATTTTGGTCTCGACACTTAGTAAAAAGTTGTAAATATTCTGTTTTATGCGTCACTTATAGCGACACTCATGGGTTTAGGCGACACTTAGGAAGTGTCGCATGAAATGACTGATTCTGAATAATAGCGTCACTTGTGCAAGTGACGCATAGAGTGCGACACTTGAGGAAGTGTCGGTTGTAAGTGTCGGTATAAAGGTCATGAGTCACTAAGGTGAGTGACGGGTGAAATCAGGTTTGATTGTAGGCGTCACTTAGGCAAGTGACGCTATAAGTGTCGGTCATTAGTGACGGGTATTGAAAATGCGTCACTTAGGTAGTGACGGAAAAAGAGGGTTTTATGCGGCACTTAGGCAAGTGACGCAAAATTTGGGCTTTTAGCGACACTCAATGCGTCACTTAAGTGACGCACGAAGTGACGCTATACTGCATGCTTCGTTGCGACACTTAAAGCTGTTGACGGGTTTTTGAGCCAAAAACGAGTTTTCCGGCCATAGTTTGGTCCGATTCTTTTACCCAACCCATATATGGACATTTTAAACATATATAAACAACTTTTATGTAAAAATGAGTGAAATCGGAGAGTTTCGGGTTTTTGTCGGAAACTTACGCGGTGTCGAAATGAAAATCCGGAAAGATGAGGTTGTAGATCGTTGTGAGGTGATTCTTTTTCTCCAAAAGCTTCGAGATTTCGGCGGCGTTTGGTGGTGTAATTTGGTGTTTTAGTGTGATGAAGATGGTGGGTTTTTGAGAGAAAATTTGAGAAAGAGAGAGAAGAGAAAAGTGAGAAATGAAGAATGGGGAGTGGGTTTCCCCCCATTTTGGGCAGATTTTGGTGGGGTCCACGGTTGTGGGCTTCACCAATTTTTGTTCCCTGCGTTCGCGCTCCGTGTGGTGTTCGTTTTTCTCGGTCGTTTAAACGTTAAATATTAATTTTATTCGTTTAAATTTAAGTTTTAAAATACAAATTATTATCCAATATTTTTGTCAAAGTATTTTACCAAATACTTAATAGTTGCGTTATAAAATGTAACGTTAACTTGTTTTGTTTGTTTGCGCGTTTATTATTTTAATCGCGTGACCATTGATTGTATGATTCAAAATGAATACGATATATTATAAATATAATACCTTGGATATAATTGTGTTATTAAATAACGTTTATATTATTTAATTAAATTGTTCACCAACATCCGTAATTAATTGAACCGAATTACATTCGATTTGAACCTTGTACGATTTAATCAAATCGCATACTTGTATATATATTCAACAATATATATTAATTGATACATCAATTAGTCTAACCCAGAACTAATTACATGTATTAACACTTGATTAGGCACTAATTTCTAGTCCTAATTTGACGGGTGTCACAGGAAGAAACGCGGATAGCTCTGGTTCGAGTTCTGACGACACAATGCCGTCTTTTACACGTTTAGGGCGTAGGGAAGTGCCCATCACTTCATCCTGTCAAGAGTTGTTGGATGCTATTGAGAGATTTAGATGGGACATTCCTTTCACAGCTCAACTGATAAGGAGGTCTTCCGTTTATTTCCCGGATAATCAATTAGTGCTGATCCAGAATGTGTTAGATGCTGCGGATATAGAGAGGCAGTTTGGGTATGAACAGCATTTCATTGATGATCTTATAGTTTTCGAGGCATCTTTGGATTCAAGGATTGAAGATTAAGAGGTATTTTTCACTGCACAGAAAAAGCGGTGCACGGAGATTTACGAGATATTGAGACAGTCCTCGTTCCAATATTCTGCTACACAAGCATTGTGTCTGTATCGCATGTTGACAGCATTGTACCAGATTACTGGACATCCCGATTCTGAATCAGATAAGGACTTTTTGAGTGGTTTAAGAGACTTAGTCCGTCTATTGCAGTTGGATGACCACCTTAGAGATCCGACACCTCACAGATTCATAGTGGCAAACACCATTCACTACTATCTTCATAATATGGTAACAAGGCTAGATCTGTTGGCTAAGGAAGAAGGAGGTAGAAATCACCCAGATTTTATTCATCCGAATAGTTAGATGGATTTAGCCATTTATTTGGTGGTGAATTTAGGCGCCGTGGTTGATTCTGATAGAGTTCTAACTATGAGGGAGCACTTCCACTATGGAATGGTGGAAATCTACACTAGGTTTGTGGAGATATTCAAGAACTCAGGGTTGAAGTTTAGTACTGTTCAGGATGAAGTCATCTAAAGGATTGAGAATAGGGTGAGGGATTTGAAGGAAGAGCCACTGATGAGAAAGCACGATGGGATAGTTGAGGCTTGTTTTGAGTTTATTAGTGAGCTGGAAGAAAATAACCCTGATCATGAAGTTAAGTAAGATGGTGATAAGGTAGTTTAGGCTGAAGATGGCGAAGTAAATAAGGCAGTAGAAGAAATAGGTTGGAATCTGATTTATCTTCAGCCTGTAGCAACTGAGCATTTGTCCAACTTCTTCTATTTTGGTAACGGCGTGGTGAATGTTATTGCACAAGTCACTGAGCGTTTCCTTGCTCTTTATCCTATGCACTAGTTTTCCTCTCTTCTACAACTTTTATGTCATTGGATTTATTGTTATTTTGTTTATCTAGACTTTATTTATCTATTTTGCATGCTTGAGTGTTAAACAGATTTTATTTTATGCGTGAATGAGTAATTTTTGAATTTTATTTAATTGTTTCGTTAATTATTGTTTGAATTTAGTTGTTATTTGTATAGTTTGGAATTTAGAAGTTTTGAAGTCATTGTACTCCTCCAGGTATGTGGTTTGATTATAAAATTCATTGCATGTTAGTGGCAAGTGGTGGAAATCGATTTTTAAAAGTTTCTGTTTTTCAATCCATACGCCGTATGGAAAATCCATACGCCGTATGGATTGATTTGGGCCACTGGGCCGGTGTTGACTGGGTTTAAGGGGTTTGACCTGGGCTTGTTTAATCTATACGCCGTATGGAAAATCCATACGCCGTATGGATCAAAAATGCATAAAACCGTATACAACCCCTTCTTCTTCATTTTTTGAAAACCAAATACCACAACCACCACCCACTGCTGCTGCTGCTACTCTCCGACCACCACCAATCCGGCCACGCTTCACTAGTATTTTTGCATATTCTTCATTCTCGCAAACCCCTCTACAAAGGTATACTAATATTTTATGATTTCATTGGTTACATTGCGAGATTTGTAATTAGGGTTTACGTATATAATTTGGGTATCTTGTGTTTGCGCATGATTTTTGAGAAATATTGGTTGGATTATGTTTGCCATGAACTATAAAATGAAATGCCATGTTCGATTTGCAAGGTTTTGAATTGTATGCATTATTCGAATTTATGCGTTTATATATATGATGTGGTTGGTTCATTTACTCATTTGCTAGGGTTTTGAATTGAGTTTGTTAATTTTCTGGTCACACGATGATTAATGCGAATATTTGTTTGGTACACAAGTGTTTGTGATTATGGTTGTGTGATAAATTGTCGTTTTTCGAATTTATATCAAGGTGAATTTTATAATAATTCATTGTGATATGGTATGAATGCTTGCTAGATACTAATGCTCTAGTTTGAGTAATTGTGGGAAGTTAATTGTTTGTATGATTCATAATGGTACCAAATTGTTATGTTGCATTTGATTCGTCAATTGATATGAATTTTTAATAAGTGCATATATTTTTAGCAAGTTGAGTAATTATTGGTTCATAATGCGATCTAGGTATGTAACTTGTGATTGTTGCGGTAGTATTAGGTTAAACCTTAATGGTGGATTATTCCATAATTAGCCGAAATGCTGCCGAAATTTCTTTTGGCACCTTATTTGCATTTCCTGTTTTATTAATGATTGTTTTTCTTAGCAGTTAAATGGTTAGCAGGAGAACTAGAGGTGGTCAGGCATTGGGCAATCCATTGATCAGAACTCACAGATATCTTACTTTTCATGATTCTTATTCGGAGACTACAAGATATCAGTTTAGTGAGCGTTTGGCTGAGAATATTGATCAACCAATTGAGGTTTTTCATGCTATGGATTGGAGTGCTTTGGAGCACATGGATGAGAGAAAAGGGTTTGCCACTGGGCACGAGACGATTAGGAACTTACCATCTGTCCCGTATAGACTTCAGGACGGTAACATTGGGTTTGTTTCTTATGCTTGGTACAGGATGTTTAGCATTCGGGAGCAGATATATAGAGAGTTGGTGGTGGAGTTTTATAGTACATTTCGGTTCAATCACAGGTCGACTGACTGGACTGCCGAGACTATTTCATTCCAGCTTGGGGGTCAGCCGAGACAGATGACTCTTGTTGAGTTTGCTTTTGGAATTGGACTGTATGAGCCTAATGAGATCCACAACCCAAATTTTCTGGATCATATTTCAGCTGGCGCAGTAACGAAGCTTACTGATTTGGAGATTGAGGAGGAGTGGCAGTCTATTGCTTAGTGTAGTTATGGTGATACAACCCCTTCTTATCGAGCTATTCGAGATCCTCGTCACCGTCTCATTCACCGGTTGTTGACATTTACCATTGTTGGCCGTCGAGAGGGACCGGAAAAGGTTTCGAAGCCTGATCTATTTTATCTGAGTTCGATTGTGAGGAAGAGGCTAGTTAATGTGCCTTGGAGATTGGCTAGGTGGATGTCTAAGAGAGCCACTAGTACTAGGAGTTCGAGTACTTTATGTGGTGGTCATTTCGTTACGAGATTGGCTAGACATTTTGGGTTGGAGACTCAGGCTGAGATGGGTACGTGCACTGTTGTGCAGCCTGGTATGGAGTGGTTGACAGCACGGAGATTAGAGGCTTTGGATCTTATTGAGCCGTGCAGTATATATTGTGGTGATGCTGAGCTGTATTATTGGGTTCCCACCACTCAGATGGGGCAGGCCTTGCAGCCTAGACAGGCTAGGGTTGCTGCTGCTAGAGGAGATGCAGGTATAGGTCGAGGAGCGACTCGTGGCCGCAACAGAGGTTATGCTGCTGAGTTTGATCACCTACAGCAGCAGCTTACACAGATGGACCTCAGCCATACTCGCCGGTTTGACCAGATTGAGCTTATGCAGAGGCAGTACTTCCACCAGACTAGTGCTCATTTGGATTATCAGGATGGCCTATTTCAGCAGCTGTTTGGTCCTGCTAATCTTGTTTATCAGCCTTTCCAGTATCATATGCCACAGGAGTTTATGCCACCACCACCACCTTCTCATCAGTATCGGAGCATGGATGAGGAGGATGACAGTGATTAGGATGATATGCATCCTATTTGGTTATTGATTCCAAACAATATTATTATTATTATTATCTTTGTTTTTAGCGGTTTATTTATGTTTGGATATTTTAGTATTTTGCATTTAGGATTGGCTGTGTTTTGTTTTTATTTGGGATGTTTTAATTTGGTATTGTTTAATTTCGTTTGTTGATGATCCGTTAGAATTTGTTGTGTGCACGTGCGATGCTGGCAGTAAGTTCAGCGAAATGAATCAAGGAATTGTGATGAATATCTTTTCGGCCTTGTTTAAACTATAACTCACACATTATTCCAGGGGAGTTTTTCTGTCTAATTTCTTTTCTCTTTTTCCCATTTTAGCAATTCATTATTTGTACAATGAGGACATTGTACATCTTTAAGTGGGGGATGGAAGAGAAAAGAGTTGAGTTTTCACATACTTGTCCTGTTAAGTGAGTAGAAAATGTTTTAATTTGGATTAATAATTATCTCATTAAGATACGTAACTAGGAGGTTATAAGTTACCCATTTTTCAACCAAATTTTTAAATTTAAAATTTTATTTTCTAGAGATAATTATTTTGTAACAATGTAGGTTAATTTTAAAATTTTCTATACTTTTAATTAAATACCAATTGTGGAAAATGTTACTTAGCTTCATTAAATGATGTATATATAAGATTTTTTGAGTTTTTAAGAAATGAAAATAAAGGAGTGGATGTTACTTTTTAATGAACTTTAGTTATGTATGACGTATGTCTTAATTTTCATATTAATAGCGTGTGATATGTCATATTTTTGGAATTTTAATTGACATCATTTGGGGATATACTAGGTGTTGTTTCCTCTGTTGTACGAAAGTACAGACCTGGTCTCCGTCAGTATATCTAATAAGAAAGAGCAAAAGTGTTTAATAACTCATGATTTTAAAAATGTAGTCAAATTAAGTCGCTTTGTTGTACTAAGGTACAAACCTGTCACCAATGGTTTGACTAAAAAATTTATATTGCTAAACCAAAATCAAGTTATGTCGCTTTGTTGTGTTGAGGCACAGACCTGTCACCTATGTCTTGATTTGAAAAATGATTGTTTTGATTAGAACTTCAGAATATGTAATATTGGCATGTTATAAGTATGAGAGTATATAGATTTTGGGAGTTTAAGGGAACATCTATGTGAATAATAATGATTTGAGCTCAATTATTTAAATATAGATTGTTTAAGTGGATAACAATATCAGTAATCATCGTGAGCTATTTAATGTTTTTAAGAATAATAACGTCATGTGTAGATTATTTTTGCAATCTCATAGTTTCTTAATAATTGTTTTTAGAATTAACAATATTTTTAAATTTAAACGTTTGAGTTGAAAAAGGGTAATGTTGTGTAATTCCTTTGTTAGTTATTTAGGTTAATGGAGATGACTGTTTTCATAAGATTTTGATTTTTGAATCGATAGTCTACTTGAGGACAAGTAGGATTCAAGTGGGGGATGTTTAGTAAACGCGCATAAGTACTATATTTAAGTAGTATTTTACCCCTGTTCTTGTATGTTTTGATTGCATTTAATTAAGTCTAGGTACTTATTTCATTTATATTTGCAATTAGATGTGGAAATGAAGCTTATTGGAGAAAAAGACGGAAAACAGTCAATAAATGTGTTAAATGATACATTGTTGAGGAATCAAGCGGAGCCGAAAGGTCAAATGAAGAAAAATATAAAAATTGGCTGGAAACTCATTCCATACGCCGTATGGAATATCCATACGCCGTATGGAATGAGGTGGTGGAGGCCCAGGTAACGTGGTGCTGGGTTGGGCTTATTTGCAATCCATACGCCGTATGGAATTTCCATACGCCATATGGAATGATTTTCCAGAAACTATATAAACGCGTTTTAAACCCTAAATTTGGGGGTTCGGCTGGGATTTTCGACAGAGGTGTTTTCCAGGCGACTAGGGTGTTTCAATTATGAATTTTAGGGTTTATTGGAGGCACAAAGAGCAAAGGTTGATTCTATTTCGATTTAGTTCTTTGTGATTCATTATTTCGGTTTGTAATACTCGTATTTGTTTCGATTACTTTATGTTTTTGAGATTTATATTGCTGTTTTTACAAACTTAATGATGAATTGAATTATTTAGTAGTTGTGTAATAATATACGTTGGATAATGATTATTGAATGATTATATTTGCACGTTTGTTAAGTTATTTAATTGAAGATGATTATATTATCCGTTGAACCTTAATTATTGGTGATTGTTAGTTAATATTTCTTAACGTGATTAATATTATTGATGAGATTGAGTTCCTTGAGTATTATTGATTATTGATGGTTACTAAATCTAGGTTTGTGACAATTGCTTAATATATTGAGTTTGAGAGGTTAAGAAATTAAGTACTAGACAATCTAAAACGATTAAGACAATAAGAAATTATTGGCTATTGTTGAGTCATACTATTAGGGTTAATTATAATCAATCGTGAATGTTTAAAGCATAAGTTAGGGAAAGACACGCAATAGAAACATACAATTCTTGCGACATAGGATCGATGTTTAATGTTGGAACCTAAGTTATAGAAATTAGTTGGACCCGAACCGTTGGCTAATTTACATTCAATTTAGTTTCTTTGATTAGTAACTAAGTTGATCTAAAAGAAATCACAGTTAAATAATTAACGTGCAATGAATAAGGATATATGAATCTGATCGAAGTTATTTACACAATTACTTATTCTTTCCTATTATTTCCTATCTGTTCTTTATTTTAAGTATTTTTATTGTTTTACTTATTATTTCAATTAATATGTTCGCACGGAACTAAAACACCCCCTATTTACTGCTTTTCTAGTTAATTAGTAGTTTCTATTTTTTATAAATAACCACCGTTCCCTGTGTTCGACTCGGACTTACCAAGTCTTTACTTACATTCGATCAGGTATTTTCTTGCCTGGTTGTGTGAAAAGTATTTATTAGGTATTTTCATTTATAATTTATAAAACAAGACCTTTCACGACACATCAGTCCGCGAACTCAACTTGCGAGATGAGATCTCAGTCCGCGAACTCAACTTGCGAGATGAGATCTCAATCCGCGGTCAAACTTGGTCAACATTTTCCAGCACTTTGAAATTTACTTAAAATGGTTACCAAATGATAATAATTAATCAATACGATATTAAACCAATGCTAGAATGGTTAACAATCACTTTTATGAGTATAAAATTGAATTGAAACGTAATAATAATGCTTTTGAGAATTATTATTACACACCGTCACCAATGGGCCATACTTGTTTTCAAACTACAAACGAATTACTAAACAAACACTTGGACATTTCCTAATTGAGTGGACAACTAGCACGGGTGATCTTTCGAGACACCAACTTATTTATTATTTACTTACAACCTTGTGCGTTTCGGACGCCAGAAGGTTGCAGGGTTCGAAGAACCAACTAACGGAATTACATCCGACATCCTACGGAATTACATCCGGGATACTTATTTGATTATACGAAAGTATCATACTTGCTAGACTCAGGTGAGTCTTACAGCCCCACTTTTTACTGTTTCTACTTTGGGATGAGATACTTTGCTTACTGTTTTACACGAGTACTGGACAGCCTATACTACTTTTTACACACATTGCATGAGTACTTTTTATCCACTGATGTAACACCCCCAAATTTACTGTTTAGCGGAAGCACGAATTGGGTGTTACTAATCAATATACAAAGCACATAAGATATAATGAACGACCACTATATGCGTCGTTTTACATTGTATTGATAAAACAAAAGTTTACATCAAAATATTGTTTAACATTAGCTCGGTTTGAAGTTGAGAGATTTAAGTACATAATTAATCTATACAAAATATAATAATGCACCTAAATCTCTGATTGTTTGTATGCTGACTCGAGCTAATTCGCCTTGATTGAGCAGTCCAACCTACTGCTGGTTACCTGTGATACATGCTAAAATGGGTCAGCTAAAAGCTGGTGAGCTCACAAGTTTGTATGTCAATACATATTTGTATGAACAGCAAGATTTATAATTGAATTTAAAATGCAATTAAGCAAAATAAAAGTTATACAGCCATGAGCACATAGTCTGAGCTTAACTTGAGTGGTCAGGTCCAATTAAGGAAACCTAACTTGAATGCCTCCTACGAGTGCCTAATCTACACTCGTCTTCCCAAATGCTAATACGTCCGTTTGACCAGTTAGTGCGTGCTAACCCGGATGAGGATTGTCAATCCTATATGATATCATATACTAACATTCACGCTACTACGTATTACCAGACTATGCTATGGAGGGCTTTAAATTGATTAGCTTGAAACTCATGTAGTATTTGATTTGATTTGTACTTGCGTTCAACTTGTAAAACAAAACGAGCAATAATATCACACCCCTGATTGAAAAGCAGTGAAATAGGGGCCATGAGACTCACCTGAGCCTTGAGTGTTTATTGGAATAAACTTGAATTGATTAGCTGTGATGTGTTGTCCGAAGACTTGTAACCTGAAGGTGTCCATGACACGTGATGGTTATTAATTGGTCAGGCATCTCGAAAGACTACCTTTGTAGATGTTTGTCCAAATTACCCCGATTTGGTTGATTGACTTGTCCAAATTACTAAGATTTGGTTGATTGATTTGAGTATTTGAAAACGTGTACGGCCCGTTGGTGATTGTTTGTAATAATAATCCCATCATTATAATTTTGGTCTCGAAACGTTATACTTGAATAGTATGTTTCAATGTGTTTTAGAAGTCGTATCACACGAGTATTTGAAATTGTGCAAGTTCAACACTTGGTGAGAAATATGCTTACGGAATCTAAGTACGGGGGTCCGGGGGCAGCGCCCCTGATAGCGGGGTCCAAGGGGCAGAGCCCCTGGTTGGGGTCGAGCTGCCAAGTCAGCTTGGAAAATTTTTATTTCTACTATATTGCTTTGGTGAAAAACGCATCTGGACTTGAAATTGGGTGAAATCAAGTGATAAAATTTAGGGTCTCGACACTTAGTGAAAATCTGTGTTTTTTGGTTTGTGCGACGTTGGGTGCGACGTCGCAGGTCCTGACTGCGACGTTGAGCATGGCGTCGCTATGTGCGACTTTCGCAATTTAATGTGACGTTGTGCGTGGCGTCGCTATATACGACGTTGTTGATTTCTGTGACGTAAGGACTTGCGTCGCTAAGTGCAACGTCGGTCAGTTAGGGCGACGTAGTGGCTGATGTCGCTATGTGCGATGTCTTGATGTGTTTTGCGACGTCGCAGCTGACGTCGCATAAAGTCTGGGCCAAATGCGACGTTACGGTCTGATGACCGGAGTTTGTGTCGAAAAATGAGTTTTCCGGCCACCGTTCGGTCCAAAACTTTTACCCAACCCATATTTGGACATTATCAACTTAAACAAACATTAAACAAGTAAAAGTAAGTGAAATCGGAGAGTTTCAGGTTTTGTCGGAAACTTACAAACTTGACGCCGGAGAAATCCGAAAAGATAGGATTGTAGATCGTGATGTCGTGGTTCTTTTCTTCCAAACGAGATGGCGGTTTTGAGGTGGTTTGAGGGTGTTATTTAGTGATTTTGTGTGATGGTGGTGTGGTTTAGTTTAGAGAGAAATGAAAGAGAGAGAGAGTGAGGATGGTGAAGATGATGACAAAATGGGGAAAAGGGTGGGATCCCCCACCTTTTTGTGGCAGATTTTTCGGTGGGGGCCCACCGAAGTGTGGGTCTCCACCTTCGATTCCGTGTTTGCGCTCCGTGTGGTGTTCGTTTTCCCTATCGTTTAAACGTTTAAATAATTTTTGTGTACGTTTAATTACAAGTTTTGAAATACAAATATTTACCCAATATTTTGTTGAATTATCTCACCAAATACTTATAAATTGCGTTACGAAACTTAACTTTAACTTGTTTTATTTTTGTTTATGTGTTTAACATTTTTAATCGCGAAGGCTTAGTTTGTACGATACGGAATGAGTACGAAATATTATAAAAATAATATTTTGGATATAATTGTGTTATTAAATAATATTATATTATTCAATAAAATTGTTCACCAACGTCCGTATTTAATTGAATCGAAATCCATTCGATTTGAAACTTGTACGATTTAATCAAACCGCATAATTGTATATATATTCAACAACAATATATATATTACTTGATACATTAATTAGCCTAACACAGAACTAATTACATGTATTAAACTTGGTTAGGCACTAATTACAAGGTTTAGCAGCAGAGGTTTCAGCGGCATCGCTGTTTCTTGTGGAGTTTGGCGGAGTATTTCGAGCCAAGGCTTCAGTAACAGCCTGGGTTATGAGTGACGTGATCTGAGCATCAGTATAAGGTCTTGACTTTGGCGGCATGACTCTTCAATAAAAGAAATGAAGATACATGAGATTTTGTAAGAAGGTTGTATTTATTTCAGATGTACTTGTATAAAGGTGGTAATACATAACATCATTATGAAGAGAACTATGGCAATTAACATGAGTCGAAACAGCAAGGAATAATTAATAGATGATACTAGTTCAAAGGTTACATCCTACGGATGTGTTACAAAAGATGTCGGGAATTGTTACATCCGATTGAAACATAGAGTAGTGCTTAGATAGTTACTAGATTTACAGAATAGTTTACAAAATAAAGACTAAGTTAGTCTTAACGTAGGTTAATCTGCTCCATCATTTCGATGAGACGATCCACAGTATTTGCAAGTCTGCTGGCTTGTCGAGCATTGTCTTCAGCTAATGCTAGTCGCTGTACCAATCCACGGTTATATTCTTCCGTTTCCCGTGAGCGTTGTTCACACTCATCAAGTCTGTGTTTCAAAAGAGTGGTTTCCACGCTTATCTCCACCACTTTGTTGAGAAGAACGTCCACATTATTAACGGTGGTTTCGTGATCCTCAGAGACTTGTTCGATGCGCTCGAGTGCTGTAAGTCTCCAGTTTTCGTTTGTTTCTTGCAACACGACATCCATGGTGCGAAGTCGCTGCTCGTGTTGGTTCACCCTAGCAGCTAAGGCCGGCAAGGTGAAGTGAGTAGAGTACGGGCCAGCTCGAGGCAACCTGTTGTTCCTCCTAGCTACCCTCGGGTTTTGCGACCCGGATTGAGAACGAGATGAATCGGATGGGATGTTTGCCATTTCTGAGACAAAGCGTTAGTAAGATTGAGGCCCATATTCATATAGTCCCTATATAATATAGCCTATTGAGTGTCTAGCATAAACATGTTTAAGTCTCGGTTCTCTCGAAGTCAGAGTCTTCTATTGTACCCTGTTCAGCCATAACCCCTTTCAGATCTTACATCGTCTTTGCTTAATTGTACATAGTTGATCAGGCTATGTTAAATTAAACTCGTATGATGTAATCACTGAACCGGTTATACCTAATAAAGGATATTGCCTAATGGTCATAGTCTAGGCTCACTAAATGCAACCTAGTTCACTATAACCTTAGGCTCTGATACCAATCTGTAACACCCCCAAATTTAACGATTTGCGGAAGCATGCATTGGGTGTTACTAATCAATATACAAAGCACAAGATTAATAGCAAACGACCTCTAAATGAGACGTTTGTAAAATAGTTACATCTCATAATTAATAATCGTTTGAAAACCGAAGGTTTTCGTATACAAAATGTAATTCCCTAGAGCCCACGCGTATAGCGGGAGATTCTATTACATAACCATAGTACAAAAGATAATGCCAAAGAATCTCCGTTAAATGCAGTTTGTAAAATCATGCGACTCTAGCTAGTAATCCTGGAGTGACCCTACTCCGTAAGTGTACCTGAGATACAAAGCTAAAAAGTGTCAACCAAAAAGGTTGGTGAATCTCACAGGTTTAGTAATAAGTAAGTGTTATGAACCACAAGTATGTACCCGTATTGCTATCAAGCAAAGTAAGTAAATCAGTTAATCAGTACAGTGCCATGAGCTCATAAGTTGAAGCTTAACCGTGTAGTGTGAATATATCACGTACCCCCGTGAGTGCTATCCGCACACTCATATGTAACAAATACTAATATGTCTGTTTCTACGTGTAAATCAGTACGTGGTGGCGCTACCACCCCAGACAGGGATTGTCAGTCCCAAATGGATCCATCTATTAGTAATCGCGCTTAAGTCCATAACTAACAACTTACGATTAGGAGGCTTTCAGTGGATAAAAGTAACTCATGCATTTGTTTGTAATCAGTAATGTTTTCAGTTCAGTACATTGTGTTCATACGTAAAACAGTTGCTAAGTATCTCACCCCAAAGTATAAAACAGTAAAAGTGGGGCTGTAAGACTCACCTGAGTCTCGTAGTAATCAGTTGCAATTAGCAAGTAGTAAGTAAAGCAAGTAGGTTCTCTGAACCCGTAACCTTCAAATGCCTAATCATATGAAGTTATGTAAGTATGTGTCTCGCAAGACGTTCCGTTTAGTTGTACACAACTAGTTAAGTCCAATGTTCGTTTGTATGTTCGTAGTCGTTTGTTTTGAGAAAACAGTTTTGGCCCATTGGTGACGGTTCATCAAAATAATTCTAAATTGTTGACTTTGCTACAGTAGATTTACTACAGTACTGCTACAGTAAAATTTGACTTTTTTGTACAGTAACTTTGACTTTAAAATTCTGGTTTTCTGTGTTTTTGCGACACAATCTGCGACACTAAAGTTTGGTATGCGACATAGTGGTTGTGTCGCATAAAGTGCGACACAAGAGCTCTGCGACACAGTGGTTGTGTCGCAAAAGCTTGCGATGCTAATTTAATAGCGACATAAGGGTTGTGTCGCATAAAAAGTGCGACACAATAGTGCGACATAACGTACGACACAAAATACGACACTAAATGGTTTGTGCGACATAGCATGCGACACAAACGTTGTGTCGCAAAGATGAACATCAGTCCAGAAACTTTCGGGTTTCGTGATTTTCCGACCAAAAACGCAAATCTAACCCATTTTTGAGCTATAAAATCGTGTATTCTTCATGTATTAGGTTATATCTAAGTTGTGTACACATCAAAACATCAAAACATTACACCGAATTGAATAGATCTAAGATTTTAGGAATTTCTTACTTTTGCATATCGAGCTAAATGGAGGATGAAATGGTGAAAACGATCTTGATATTCTTGCTCCACTCGTGATGGTGATTCTGAATATGTAAATTTCGTGGGTCGGTTTGTAGTCCGAAAATTTTGTAGTATTTTTAGTGAGAGTGTTTTTGGAGGTGTGTGTGTTTTTGGAGATAATGAAAATGAAAGAAGAATGAGGAGGGGGAAGGGGTGTTGGCTGATCCAAGAGACAAGGGAGGGGTAAACGCTCCCTAAAACTCAGTATTTACTCCGTGTCCTAATCGTTTAATCCTTTGTTTTTAGTATTTAATCAAACCGTTATATTTTTAAAAATGTAACTGGAATATTTAAATAAAAATACTTTGAAATTAATAATAAAAACATTTGTCGCAATATTTCAATTATTAAGTCGCGTTTATTACGTTTTGTTGCATTAGTTAAAATGTCGTCACTATAATATATAAATAATGCTCGTTCTGTTGCGTATTTTATATAACAAAATACGTTCTCATTATTTAAGTAAATTTCTGTCACCAACGTCCAAGTAAACTGTGTCGGACTCCGTCCGGTTAATTCGCACGATTTATCCAAATCGCGTAAGTACACACACATATATATATAAATCACCTTATATATATACAAATAGAGTCTGCAATTAGTCCTATTACATACTAATTACATCTAGTTACAATTAATTAGGCATAATTAATTATCCTAATTTAGCAGGTGTTACAGTATGTATATTACTTATGATTTCCACATATGATATACCTTTAAATTTAATTATACAATTTACTTTTATATTCCAATTAAATATATGAAATACATTTTTAAGAATAAAGACATTGGTGACAGGTCTGCATTTTCATGCAACAGAGCGACATAACTTGATTCAGGTTTAAGCAAAACCAGACTTGGTCAAACCATTTTGGCGACCTCATTAGGTATCTTTATTTTTAAGACTTTTCAAGTACTTTTGACTTGCGTTTGCTTAATTTTTAAGTATATATTAATAGAAACCAGGTCTATACTTCCGTATAACAGAGAAAACCATCAATATATACCCCCAAATGTTTTCACATAAATAAAAAGATATAAAATTATTGCATAACAAATTTAAAAATTAATACTTTTATGTCATACATCATATTATGTATCATAAAATAATAAACAAGTTATTTTATTAATTTATTAAAATTCAGAAATCTTTATATAGATTGCCTATTAGTACATCATATCATATAACTATATATCACTTCCTTTATTAAGTAGCTTACATTATATATATGTTGCGCCCCGATAGGTCGGTGTCGTCAACGATAACTATCTGGTTACAACAGTGGGTTTTAAATTTATAAGGCTGGGGCCTAGTGTGACACCCGACCAATTAGGGCTACTGTTAGTTCCTAATCATTGTGCTAATACATGTAATTAGGGTGAATTATGTGTATCATTATGTGTATTAATATATGTTATTATATTTGCACACATTTGCGATTTGTTTAAATCGTACACTTTATTATCGGATGGAGTCCGACACAGTTTAAATACGACGTTGGTGAAAACATTTCTATAAATAACTTTAATCTATTTTTAGAAGTTGTTTATCATTATCTATTATTTTGCTAAAATAATACTCGAAAAACCTAGACGTTTCGGTTAAAACGTCTCAAACGCAACGATAACGCGCGAATTTATTTCGACAACCAAACGAACGTCAATAATTAAATTGACAACCTAAATTAAGTATTTTAAATAATACTTCAATGGAAATTTATCCAAATTATATCGTTAACCTAAACGACTCAAAATAACGTTACGCGATTAAACCGCCGTAGAACAAACACGCAAATCGAGGCCGACGAATTAACGGGACATTTTTATAAATGTTTTCAAGTATTTCAATAAACGTCTCAATCAAAAATATCGAAATTTATGTCGTCACTTAAAAACGCGTATAAAACGTTTAACATATAAATAAACGTTTAAACAATCGGGTAAACGAACGTAAAACGCAACGATTTAAGCTTGAAATGTGAAATGACCAAAATACCCCTTGTGGGACCACATGGGGGCCGGCCACCCCATGTGCCACCACCCTTCTTCCTCCTCTCTTATTACATGCAAAGTCATGATGATGTTCATCACCACTTACACACACTTCACTCCCATTTTCATTTCACACTCAACTCCTTTCCCCAAGTTTCTCTCAAAACTCTCTCTCATTTTCTGGAGAAAAACACAGCCCAAACACCTCCATAAACCACCATTGATCACCACCATTAATCAAGAACAAGGAAGAAGAAGAAACAAGAATCAAGCTCCATTTCATCACCACCATTTTTTCTTCATCATTTGCTTGGTATAAATCATCAAACCTTTTACTTATCTTACTTTTAATCTACTGATTATGATGTTATAGTGTTCATCTATCATGATTATGTCCAAACTTGGTGTTGAAAATCGTTTTTATAAAGCAAACAAGAACATGCATGAAATCTGCCTAGAAATCGACAGTTCACAAAAATATTCGTATAAAATCAAATACTGAGAGTTAGAAGATGCATTTTTTTTTAAAATTTGCGTATTGAAAAGATCTACAACTTTCATGTTTTACACTTTTTCCAGAAACGTACTCATTTTTCTCTACGATCCGATTTATAAGACTGACCAGGAAGTTTTTCGATAAAATGTGTTCGGTTGTTACGCGGCTTTATTTAACTATGTTAATGGACTTGTTAGAAGCTGAAAATTTGATATGTTAGTCAAGACACTTAGTAAATCAGTTGGTAAAAATTTGGAAGTTTGATTTGGACTATAGATAGGTGAAATCAGTTGGCGTAATGACCCGACATAAACCGAAAACATTAAATCTTGAAGTTTAAGGTGTAAACTTAAAAACCGACATCTCGAAACGACCCCGACTCGAACCAAAATTTCTGGAGACTCTTTGAACATATCTAAGGCTTCCCTAAAAATTTCGGGTCAAACCGAGCCCGTTTGACCATGTTTACAAAGCAAAAACACAACAGTTTGACTTTGCGAGTTGACTTTGACTTGCGAGTTCAGTTTGACTTGCGAGTTCAGTTGACTTGCGAGTTCAGTTTGACTTGCGAGTTCAGTTTGACTTGCGAGTTCAGTTTAACTTGCGAGTTCAGTTTGACTTGCGAGTTCAGTTTGACTTTGCGAGTTCAGTTTGACTTGCGAGTTCAGTTTGACTTTGCGAGTTCAGTTTGACTTGCGAGTTCAGTTTGACTTGCGAGTTCAGTTTGACTTGCGAACTGAAGACTTGCGAGTTCAGTTTGACTTGCGAACTGAAGACTTCCGAGTTGACTTTGACTTAGGAGTTGACCTTTTTCAGTTGACTTTTTGACCTTGAGAGTTGACTTTTTAACCCTTAGTTAATTCTCATAAAATCACATTTTAGACTCTAAATTCCGAGCCTTAACACATTCGGACATATATAAAAGCAATAAACACCTACAAAGATCAAACCTTTATGATGTAGATTCATATATGAAACACAGGTGCTTCGAGAAGTATACAACACGATGAACTTAACAATAATAATACTTTGAATTATTATTACAAACTTTCACCAACGGGTCGTACACATTTTTAGTAAACGAACTTGAACAACTTATATGGACATACTAGTTAGATGAACTAGCTCTAGGTGGACATTAACCCTCCACCTACATTGTGAATTAAGTGGACATTAACCATCCACTTACATAGATGATCTTTTAAGACATCTACTCATACAACCTTATACGTTTAGGACGTTAAAAGGCTACACATTGGATCACACTTTGCTTGCTAATTGATATTGCTTGCTTGCTATTTGCTAGAACTCAGGTGAGTTTCATAGCCCCTCTTTTTACAGTTTTATAACTATTTTGGGGGAGAATACATACTACAACTGTTTTATACAATTGCTTTGCAACTGCTTTGTATACATTTGATTTACACAACTGCTTTTATGAACACAAGTACCATAAACAACGCTATACGGATTGCATGAGTTAACACACTAATCCACAAAGGCCCTACACATCATAGTTTGTTAGTTTTGCTAAAGCGTGAATATTAGTAAATAGATCTATTTGGGACTGACAATCCCCGTCCGGGTTAGTCGCGCTAACCAGTCAAACGGACGTATTAATATTTGTTCATAACGAGTGTACCGGATTAGACACTTGCATTGGGGCACCCACGATCGTGTACTCGAAAGAGGCACGGCACACATTGTTAAGCTTCGGACTATGAGCTCATGGCAAATGGTATACATATTTTTGCATTCGTGCAACTACATATTTACTTATCGTTTGTTAACGATACATTTACTTGACATATTTACCTATCGTTTGTTAACGATACATTTACTCAACACATTTACTTATCGTTTGTTAACGATACATTTACTTATCATTGTTGAATGATACAACGATTAAAATCTTGTGTTTCATAACTCGTGTTTCATACTATTGGGTTTTATACCAACATTTAAACAACTCTATGAACTCACCAACTTTATGTTGACCTTTTAGTATGTATTTCTCAGGTAACCCGCCGCAGTAGGAAGCTATGGATAGCTTAACTCGAGTCGCATATTTTTCAACATCTCAGGATCTAGATTGCATTTTACTATATTTAGTAACTTTGTAATTCAACTTATATTATGCGAACTCCAAATGTTTTGTACAACTATTGTAAACAAATTTGAATTATGGAATGTAATATTTTCAAACGTCTCATATAGAGGTCGTTTGCTTTAATCTTTGTGTAATGATATTTGATTTGGTCGGCGCCCCCATGACACCTCATGTTTCCGCTGCCACGTGTTTTGGGGGTGCGACAGATTGGTATCAGAGCCTAAGGTTATAGCGAACTAGGATTGCATTAGTGACCTAGACTATAACCGTTAGGTTAGTATTCCTCATTTGTTATGACTGGTTCAGCAATTGCATCATTTGAATTTAATTTAACATAGCTTGATCAACTATGTACAATTAAACAAGAATCGATGCAAGACCTGAAATGGTTATGGTGGATGGGAATGCATTAGAAGGCTTTGACCGAGGATAGAACGGGACCAACCTTATACGTGCTTATGTGCTAGGTTATTGTATCTATATAACCTTAACCTTACGTATACTAAAACTCCTTGCCACAGAAAATGGCAACCACTCCCACCGCTACGTCTCCCAACTCTGAGAACGAAGCCCAAACACGACCCGCTACTGAGGAAATCGTTACTATGTCTTCAGCACCAAACTCTCCTGAACGACTTCACTACATCACTGGCGAAGCCCGAGTGTTACGTACTCACCCAAGGGGTACCAGATCATCTCGAGCCAACCCTTACTCAAACTCCATTGCTAATACCACCCGCCGTCCATCATACCCTCGTAGATGGGACTGGCTACCCACAACTCTAAATACTTGGAGGTCTGAGGAAAACATGGAGGTTTTCGATGATTCCATGGACATCTCTCTATACACCCAGGAACCAATACACCACACTGTACCCGTGTTAGCTGCTCGACTTCACCGCCATGAGGCAAGACTTGAAAACCTGGAACGAGAACAATACATAGTGCAAATGTACTGGCTGCGCCAATCACATGACCGCATTGCACAACTGTTTCAAGACCAAGAAAACATGACAAACACTCTAGAAATGATGCACCAACACGTCATTGACGACAGAGGCGCGGTTGACCTTCTTCAAGCAAGGTTAGAAGAATGTGAACAACGTTCACGGGAAGCTGAAGAGTACACCCGAGTACTAGAGCAACGATTAACCTTGGCTGAGGATAACGCCCGACAAGCTGGTAGACTTGCAAGAAACGTGGACCGACTTGTCACACTAATGGAACGAATAAACTTGCGTTAGAACTAGTTTGATCTTTATCTTGTAACCTATCGAGGCGGGATATGCCCGACTAATCTATCTTATGTTGTCTTTTGTAAACTCTAGTAATAAGGCCGGTAGTAACAATTCCCGGCATGTTTTGTGAAATTCCTAAATTTTGTAACCGTTTAAACTTGCGCCTCGGTGTGGTTATAAAAATTTGCTTCCTTGTTTTATTGAATATCTTGCTGTACATACTTGTTTTATTTTCTTGTGTACACCTGCAAAGATTTTAAGATCTTACTCACTGAAATCTTATGTACCTCGTATTCTCTTTATCTCAGAATCATGGCACCAAAACGTCAAATGAACTCCGCTGACATCGAGCAACTCGTCAATCAGAGGGTCCAAGCAGCTCTAGAAGCTGCCAGAAACAATCCCAATCCGAACCAAGGAAACCCTGGAGGGACAGGCAACAACCCACCTGTGCCAAAGCCCTGCACCCACAAAGATTTCATGAATTGTAAACCTCTCCATTTCAAAGGAACCGAAGGAGCCGTCGGTCTTATGCGATGGATTGAGAAAATGGAGTCAGTCTTCCGAATAAGTAACTGTCAAGAAGAGAACAAAGTCAAATTCTCTACCTACACTCTAGCTGAGGGTGCACTCACTTTCTGGAACACATACGCCCAAACTCAGGGTATTGATGCTGCTTATCAAATATCTTGGGACGAACTTAAGAACTTGTTGAGGGAAGAATACTGTCCGCGCGAGCAACTCCAACAGCTCGAACATGAATTCTGGAACCTCACAGTTCAAGGAAATGATATTACTGGCTACACAACCAGATTTCACCAGCTTGCTCTTCTTTGTCCATCTATGGTGGACCCTGAATCCAAACGTGTCGAAAGATACATTTGGGGACTACCTGATTCCATCCAAGGCAATGTCATCTCTTCCAAACCCGGGACCATCCAGAGTGCCGTCCGCATGGCACACGAGCTTATGGCTCAAATTGTCCGCCGTGGGGCACCCACCGTGAAAACCACAGGGGACAACAAAAGAAAATGGTCTGGGAACAACAGCAACCAACAACAAACCAACAAAAAGGCCGAGACTGTAAAGGCCTACACTTCTGGTTCAGGATCTGGGGATAAGAAAGCATACGTAGGAAAGAAACCTTACTGTTCCTCTTGCAATCGACACCATGATGGTCCGTGTGGTAACCAATGCGGTAACTGCAAACGCTACGGACATCTAACCAAAGATTGCCGAACTCAACCCACAAATGCCAACCCAAACAACCAACCCAACGCACCAAAAGCTTGTTTCGAGTGTGGCAGCACTGCCCATTTTAGAAACACCTGCCCGAAACGCAACAACAACGCCAACAGAAACAACAACAATAACAACAACCCCCGCGGTCGCGCTTTCGTCATCAACGCAGGAGAAGCCCGCCAGGATCCCAATGTGGTAACCGGTATGTTTCTCCTCAATGATTTAACCGTTACTGTTTTGTTTGATACCGGAGCTGATAAAAGCTTCATATCTGATGAATTCATTTCACTTCTCAACATAACACCCATTGCCCTAGATGCTAAGTACACTGTAGAGTTAGCTAACGGCAAACTGATCGAGGCCGATAGTGTGATACCTAATTGCACTTTAAACCTCGCCAATGAATTGTTTCCCATAGACCTTATCCCTGTTGAAATCGGGAGCTTCGATGTCATCGTAGGCATGGACTGGTTGTCCAAGCATCATGCTGAAATTGTCTGTTTTGAAAAGATTGTACGTATACCTCTCGCTACCGGTGGAACCTTGATCATACAGGGGGAGACTGGTAGGCGAAACTTAAACATCATCTCGTGTATGAAAACCCAAAAGTACCTGAGGAAAGGCTACCCAGCAATCCTTGCTCATGTAACCGAAAAGAAGTCGGCTGAAAAGCGACTCGAAGATGTACCCATTGTACGAGACTTTCCTGAAGTCTTTCCCGAAGACTTGCCAGGCCTTCCCCCGCCTAGACAAGTCGAGTTCCAAATCGACCTTGTGCCCGGTGCTGCACCCGTGGCACGAGCCCCATACAGATTAGCCCCATCCGAGTTGCAGGAGTTATCCACCCAATTACAGGAACTCCTGGACAAGGGATTTATTCGACCAAGTTCCTCACCTTGGGGAGCTCCGGTCCTATTCGTTAAAAAGAAGGATGGATCCTTCCGCATGTGTATCGATTACCGTGAACTAAACAAACTCACTATCAAAAACCGATACCCACTTCCTAGAATCGACGACCTGTTTGACCAACTTCAAGGTTCGAGCTTTTACTCAAAGATCGACCTTCGGTCTGGTTATCACCAACTTCGCGTTCGAGACGCCGACATCCCGAAAACCGCTTTCCGAACCCGCTACGGGCATTACGAATTTCAAGTGATGCCTTTTGGTCTAACTAACGCACCGGCTGTATTCATGGATCTTATGAATCGGGTGTGCAAACCATATCTAGATAAGTTTGTCATTGTATTCATTGATGACATCTTGATCTACTCTCGCAACGAAACAGAACATGGCCAACACCTCAAAACTATCTTGGAATTACTCAAACACGAGGAGCTATACGCCAAGTACTCCAAGTGTGAGTTCTGGATGCGAACAGTACAATTCCTAGGGCATGTCGTTGACAGCCAAGGGATACGTGTTGATCCAGCAAAAATCGAGGCCATCAAGTGCTGGAAAGCACCAACCACTCCAACCGAGGTCCGACAATTCTTAGGTCTCGCCGGGTATTATCGGCGATTCATCGAGAATTTTTCCCGAATTGCTCAACCATTAACCTCCTTGACTCAGAAAGACAAGAAATTCGACTGGACCGACAAACAGGAGTCGGCTTTTCAACTCCTTAAACAGAAACTCTGCAGTGCACCAATCCTATCCTTACCCGAAGGCACCGATGATTTCGTAGTTTACTGCGACGCCTCACATCAAGGACTAGGCTGTGTGTTAATGCAACGTGATAAGGTCATCGCTTACGCCTCCCGGCAACTGAAAATCCATGAGAAAAACTATACCACTCACGATCTCGAATTAGGAGCCGTTGTTTTTGCGCTCAAAATTTGGAGACACTACCTATATGGTACCAAGTGCACTATCTTCACTGACCACAAAAGCCTTCAACATATCTTTGATCAGAAGGACCTAAACATGAGACAACGTCGTTGGGTCGAGTTACTTAGTGACTACGACTGTGAAATCCGATACCACCCGGGTAAGGCTAACGTTGTTGCCGATGCCCTAAGCCGTAAAGAACGAGTGAAACCCCTTCGAGTTCGAGCCCTTGGTTTAACCATCCACAACGATCTTATTGCTCAAATTCAGTCCACTCAACTCGAAGCACTCAACGAGAAAAATATCAAAAATGAGGCCTTGCGAGGCATGGAAAAACAATTCGAAATCAAATCCGATGGAACCCGATACTTCTCCAACCGAATTTGGTTACCTAACTTTGGGAACCTACGAGAATTGGTCATGGACGAAGCTCACAAATCCCGGTACTCCATACATCCTGGTTCTGACAAGATGTATCATGACGTCAAACAACGGTATTGGTGGCCCAACATGAAAGCTGACATAGCCACGTATGTTAGTAAGTGTCTAACCTGTGCCAAGGTTAAGGCCGAATACCAGAAACCTTCTGGGTTACTCCAACAACCCGAGATACCTCAATGGAAATGGGAAAACATAACCATGGACTTCATCAACAAGCTACCAAAAACACCGAGCGGTTGCGATACCATTTGGGTGATCGTAGATCGTCTCACAAAATCCGCCCATTTCCTAGCCATCAAAGAAAACGACAAGATGGAGCGATTGGCTCGCATCTACATCAAAGAGGTTGTAGCACGACACGGCATACCCATCTCGATCATCTCCGATAGAGATAGCCGCTTCACCTCTCGATTTTGGCAAACACTTCAGAAAGCCCTTGGTACTCGCCTTGATTTGAGTACTGCTTATCATCCGCAAACCGATGGTCAGAGTGAACGGACCATTCAAACTCTTGAAGATATGCTTCGAGCATGTGTAATCGACTTCGGAAACACATGGGAAAACCACCTACCTTTGTGTGAGTTTTCCTACAACAACAGTTACCACACCAGCATTGATGCTGCACCTTTTGAGGCACTTTATGGGAGAAAGTGCCGATCACCCATTTGTTGGACCGAAATCGGCGATAGCCAACTCACTGGTCCTGAAATCATCCATGAAACGACCGAGAAAATCGTGACCATTCAAAACCGGCTGAAAGCCGCCCGTGATCGTCAGAAAAGTTATGCTGACGTGAGACGCAAACCGCTCGAGTTCCAGGTTGGGGACCGAGTACTCTTGAAAGTATCACCTTGGAAAGGTGTCATTCGTTTTGGTAAACGCGGCAAACTAAACCCTAGGTACATCGGACCTTTTGAAATTCTTGAAAGAATTGGTCCGGTGGCATATCGACTGCAGCTACCCCCTCAACTCAGTAGCGTGCACAATACTTTTCACATTTCTAACCTAAAGAAATGTCTGTCTGATGAGACACTTGTTGTTCCTCTCGACGAAATCCATATCGACGATAAACTCCACTTTGTAGAGGAACCGATAGAAATCATGGACCGTGAGGTCAAACGATTGAAACATAGTCGTATTCCCATCGTTAAAGTCCGGTGGAATTCTAGGCGCGGTCCTGAATTCACTTGGGAACGGGAAGACCAAATGCGACTAAAACATCCACATCTATTCTTAGATGCCCCTCAGACCACGGCAACAAGCTAATTTCGGGACGAAATTCTCCTAACAGGGGGAGAATGTGACACCCGACCAATTAGGGCTACTGTTAGTTCCTAATCATTGTGCTAATACATGTAATTAGGGTGAATTATGTGTATCATTATGTGTATTAATATATGTTATTATATTTGCACACATTTGCGATTTGTTTAAATCGTACACTTTATTATCGGATGGAGTCCGACACAGTTTAAATACGACGTTGGTGAAAACATTTCTATAAATAACTTTAATCTATTTTTAGAAGTTGTTTATCATTATCTATTATTTTGCTAAAATAATACTCGAAAAACCTAGACGTTTCGGTTAAAACGTCTCAAACGCAACGATAACGCGCGAATTTATTTCGACAACCAAACGAACGTCAATAATTAAATTGACAACCTAAATTAAGTATTTTAAATAATACTTCAATGGAAATTTATCCAAATTATATCGTTAACCTAAACGACTCAAAATAACGTTACGCGATTAAACCGCCGTAGAACAAACACGCAAATCGAGGCCGACGAATTAACGGGACATTTTTATAAATGTTTTCAAGTATTTCAATAAACGTCTCAATCAAAAATATCGAAATTTATGTCGTCACTTAAAAACGCGTATAAAACGTTTAACATATAAATAAACGTTTAAACAATCGGGTAAACGAACGTAAAACGCAACGATTTAAGCTTGAAATGTGAAATGACCAAAATACCCCTTGTGGGACCACATGGGGGCCGGCCACCCCATGTGCCACCACCCTTCTTCCTCCTCTCTTATTACATGCAAAGTCATGATGATGTTCATCACCACTTACACACACTTCACTCCCATTTTCATTTCACACTCAACTCCTTTCCCCAAGTTTCTCTCAAAACTCTCTCTCATTTTCTGGAGAAAAACACAGCCCAAACACCTCCATAAACCACCATTGATCACCACCATTAATCAAGAACAAGGAAGAAGAAGAAACAAGAATCAAGCTCCATTTCATCACCACCATTTTTTCTTCATCATTTGCTTGGTATAAATCATCAAACCTTTTACTTATCTTACTTTTAATCTACTTATTATGATGTTATAGTGTTCATCTATCATGATTATGTCCAAACTTGGTGTTGAAAATCGTTTTTATAAAGCAAACAAGAACATGCATGAAATCTGCCTAGAAATCGACAGTTCACAAAAATATTCGTATAAAATCAAATACTGAGAGTTAGAAGATGAATTTTTTTTTAAAATTTGCGTATTGAAAAGATCTACAACTTTCATGTTTTACACTTTTTCCAGAAACGTACTCATTTTTCTCTACGATCCGATTTATAAGACTGACCAGGAAGTTTTTCGATAAAATGTGTTCGGTTGTTACGCGGCTTTATTTAACTATGTTAATGGACTTGTTAGAAGCTGAAAATTTGATATGTTAGTCAAGACACTTAGTAAATCAGTTGGTAAAAATTTGGAAGTTTGATTTGGACTATAGATAGGTGAAATCAGTTGGCGTAATGACCCGACATAAACCGAAAACATTAAATCTTGAAGTTTAAGGTGTAAACTTAAAAACCGACATCTCGAAACGACCCCGACTCGAACCAAAATTTCTGGAGACTCTTTGAACATATCTAAGGCTTCACTAAAAATTTCGGGACAAACCGAGCCCGTTTGACCATGTTTACAAAGCAAAAACACAACAGTTTGACTTTGCGAGTTGACTTTGACTTGCGAGTTCAGTTTGACTTGCGAGTTCAGTTGACTTGCGAGTTCAGTTTGACTTGCGAGTTCAGTTTGACTTGCGAGTTCAGTTTAACTTGCGAGTTCAGTTTGACTTGCGAGTTCAGTTTGACTTTGCGAGTTCAGTTTGACTTGCGAGTTCAGTTTGACTTTGCGAGTTCAGTTTGACTTGCGAGTTCAGTTTGACTTGCGAGTTCAGTTTGACTTGCGAACTGAAGACTTGCGAGTTCAGTTTGACTTGCGAACTGAAGACTTCCGAGTTGACTTTGACTTAGGAGTTGACCTTTTTCAGTTGACTTTTTGACCTTGAGAGTTGACTTTTTAACCCTTAGTTAATTCTCATAAAATCACATTTTAGACTCTAAATTCCGAGCCTTAACACATTCGGACATATATAAAAGCAATAAACACCTACAAAGATCAAACCTTTATGATGTAGATTCATATATGAAACACAGGTGCTTCGAGAAGTATACAACACGATGAACTTAACAATAATAATACTTTGAATTATTATTACAAACTTTCACCAACGGGTCGTACACATTTTTAGTAAACGAACTTGAACAACTTATATGGACATACTAGTTAGATGAACTAGCTCTAGGTGGACATTAACCCTCCACCTACATTGTGAATTAAGTGGACATTAACCATCCACTTACATAGATGATCTTTTAAGACATCTACTCATACAACCTTATACGTTTAGGACGTTAAAAGGCTACACATTGGATCACACTTTGCTTGCTAATTGATATTGCTTGCTTGCTATTTGCTAGAACTCAGGTGAGTTTCATAGCCCCTCTTTTTACAGTTTTATAACTATTTTGGGGGAGAATACATACTACAACTGTTTTATACAATTGCTTTGCAACTGCTTTGTATACATTTGATTTACACAACTGCTTTTATGAACACAAGTACCATAAACAACGCTATACGGATTGCATGAGTTAACACACTAATCCACAAAGGCCCTACACATCATAGTTTGTTAGTTTTGCTAAAGCGTGAATATTAGTAAATAGATCTATTTGGGACTGACAATCCCCGTCCGGGTTAGTCGCGCTAACCAGTCAAACGGACGTATTAATATTTGTTCATAACGAGTGTACCGGATTAGACACTTGCATTGGGGCACCCACGATCGTGTACTCGAAAAAGGCACGGCACACATTGTTAAGCTTCGGACTATGAGCTCATGGCAAATGGTATACATATTTTTGCATTCGTGCAACTACATATTTACTTATCGTTTGTTAACGATACATTTACTTGACATATTTACCTATCGTTTGTTAACGATACATTTACTCAACACATTTACTTATCGTTTGTTAACGATACATTTACTTATCATTGTTGAATGATACAACGATTAAAATCTTGTGTTTCATAACTCGTGTTTCATACTATTGGGTTTTATACCAACATTTAAACAACTCTATGAACTCACCAACTTTATGTTGACCTTTTAGTATGTATTTCTCAGGTAACCCGCCGCAGTAGGAAGCTATGGATAGCTTAACTCGAGTCGCATATTTTTCAACATCTCAGGATCTAGATTGCATTTTACTATATTTAGTAACTTTGTAATTCAACTTATATTATGCGAACTCCAAATGTTTTGTACAACTATTGTAAACAAATTTGAATTATGGAATGTAATATTTTCAAACGTCTCATATAGAGGTCGTTTGCTTTAATCTTTGTGTAATGATATTTGATTTGGTCGGCGCCCCCATGACACCTCATGTTTCCGCTGCCACGTGTTTTGGGGGTGCGACACCTAGGGTTACTACTATTGCTAATCTAAGGGCTAGCAAAGGATAAGTATGACCTATGATCGTTCTTCAAAGCGCGACGAATTGAAACTAGGAGAATTTAGAGACTTTTATTAATTTAGCTAGGGTGAAAGAGAATTGGTTTAGGTTTTGGGTTTTCTATTCTAAGATTAAACTAAATTAAAGCAGAAATGGAGGTTACTTCGGGCGTTCAGCAGTTAAAGCGATTGTCTACTATGAAGTGGTTCAGGTGATATTAAAGCGTGAAGAGTTCCAATGAGGATAAGTTCATAAGTTAATGTGAGTTATTACTACAATCCTACTATCGGGCTAACGCGGAGATGTCCACAATCAGGCAAATAGAATGTCACGTGGGTTGCTGAATATATTAAAGCATACACCGAAAGTTCTCTCAAATGAATGCCCATATTATCTAACAGTTAATCTCGAATCCTATTCCCCAATCTCGGTCATCATAGACGTCCGAATCATGGCACAGTTTGTTGAATAAACAATCTTGTAAACGGGTTTTACCCTCGTCGGAATAAGTTGGAAGAACTGGTCTAAGTGGTCAGATAAGATGTCATCACTTATTCGTATGAATTATCAACATTACTCAAGTATGCAACAAGACAGTGGTGGTTTATATTACAAATAGAAACTTAAGTAATACGTTTGTTAATTGATCCATAACACAACTACCTTCGGTCGTTCTCGACTTCCATACGTTTGTACTTTGCCATAAGCATTTCCAGTACTATATCGAAGAACAGTCGAATAGGGGCCGTCATGTTATTTCACAATAATTAAGGCTAGGTGTACTTTACTAGTACAATAATCCTAAGGCAACAATCAAACAAGAACATGCAATAAGACAATCAAGACAATAGTTAAACCTAAGCATGCAAATGTATTAATTAAATCGAGGATATTCCGAAAGTTGTCTCAAAAATACCGTCTGTCTGAATTAAATCTCAATCTACCTCTATTCCCATATTCCGTGTCTCTTGGATCCTAATTTGGTCTAGAGAACACCGGCCATGCCGAGCTCAATGATTCAATCAAACATAGTATAACTAAGTGACCTATACCCTATGAGTTAGCTACGTTCATTTTTGGATAAGGTTTTAGTCACAACATGAGTTGGGTAGATAAACGATAAAGATTCGATTCCTACATCTATTCATGATATAAAGCACCCGCAATCTCATAGCATACAATATAATCACATATTTAAATCTCTTCTAAACGACTATCATAGCAGACAATTGAGTTATTTAGCTAATCATGGCAATTCTAGCATACATATTTAAATTTATTAAAGAAAGAACGAACATAATTAAATATGGAAGATAGATTAAAACCTGATAAAGAAATACAATAACTCGTAGCTACAAATGCGTCCCGGAGCACCTCCGTACAAATCTTCCTTGACTAGTTAATTAGCTAGTCTAATTACCCAAGGAAGTATTACAATAAAGAAAGAAAAGAATGGATGGTGAGAAAGTGTGAAATATGCTAGAATGTGTGCATATATTGGTGTGTCTTACAAATGAACCTAAGCAACCTATTTATAGGTGAGCTTTGGCTCACATTAGCACCAAGTGGTGCATGTTAGCAAAAGGTAGCCAAAAGGGTGCACCGGGTACCGTACAACGCGAAAAGTAGGCGCACCGGGTACTGTACAACACGAAAAGTAGGCGCACCGGGTACCAAAAGTTACCAAAAACGGAAACCGGGGCGGGACACAGGTGGACGGCGGCGGTGGGGGTCCAGCCGGCGGCGGTGGGCCCACCCCCGCCCCGTTGCGTCGTTTGTTGCTTCGTTTCTTGATTCGTGCGTGTTTTCTTCGTTATACGTCCGTTTGAGTTGATTCTTTTTTTGTTGGATTCGTAATTCAAAAACGAAGATTTTGACATAAGATAGGCCCTGAAATGAGGTCCCTAGCTCCAGATATTGCATACGGATCATTTGGATCTTCCGGCAGGCGCAGAATCTTCATTTTTCACCCGTTTTGGTTGATTCTTCTTCTGTTGGATTCGAATTTTAAAAACGATCATCTTGGAAATATTGGATGTTGATGGAGGGTACTTTAGTCTTGAAATCTCATTTTTATGCCTTGAATCTTCAAACGTGTGTGGAATCTTCGTTTCTCGGCCGTTTTGCTTGATTTTTATCGTGCAACCTTGTTTTGATCTTCTTAACATATTATCATTGATTTGCGCGTTGTTTGAGTTCAAATGCCAAGTATTGCTCCAGAATGAGAGAGATATCGGTAGTAAAAACGTGACTTTTTACACGATATCAATATACAAAACAGTTAATCCACATTAACGTCTAAACTTTTAAATACAAAACAAAACTTTTAACAAAAGTATTCTAACTAATAAATACTTAGTTATTAACTTAAAATTTTAAATTTTCAAAAATTTTAGACAAGACAAACTTAATTGTTTAATTAAAGAAATTCTTTTTCTTACGAACCCTATCCCCACACTTAAATTATACAATGCCCTCATTGTATAAAAATTGATAAACAAAAGTGAGTAAGGGAAAGAAAAATAGAACAGAAAAACTCCCCTGACTGAAATTATAAATTTCATCATCGGCTAAGAAAAATCTGCTTGATTGATTCCTTCATCTCTTGAAAAATAATATACAACATCCACACTTTCGTAGTTAATCAAGATTGCATTTAGCATATGCAATAAGCCTTTAAACCCCTCGGTATCCCAAGTGGACGAGTTATAGTCTCGTGAGGGTTTCCAGTGAGCATACCCACAAAGTTCATATTTAATAAATAAGTAAGAACTTTATAAATAAAGTGCTGAACTTACTGCCAGTCTAATGCTAACAAAAATAAACAACCATATAAGCATAATAATAATAAATGTGAAAAGTAAACATAATAATAATAAGTACAGTCATCCCAAATATAAATGTATCAAATGTATCCAAGACAATCTAATCATCATCTGAATCCTCCTGCCCTGGCTGTCTCGAAGGTCCAGCTCCATCATAAACCAAAGGAATATACGGCTGAAACTCGATATACCTATCTCTCAACAGCTGCTGTAACAATCCAAGCTGATAATCAGATCTATGAAAACTCTCTCTCTCTCAAATCTATCAAACCTCTGCTCCATCCTGGCAAATCTCCTATCAATCGTATCCAATCTCCTACCATGCCCTATCTCAATCCTCCCCAATCTCTGCTGAATATCATCATACAAATCACCCCGGCCACGAGCTCTACCACGTCCTCTGCCTCTACCTACTGGCAGATCAATCTCTGGTACTGGTATCTCCTGTACTGGTGGTATAACTGCTGCTGGTGGAACAGGGGGTCCTCTCAATCTAGCTCTCTGCACAGGCTGCTGTCCAGGTGCAACCTCAGGCGTCCATAACAAAACTCCCTCATGTACACCCTCCTGAATAATCCCTAACTCAATCAACTTGTCCTCGCCTAGCAAGGACATCCCAGGTGTAACTGGTGTACAAGTCAAAAAATCAGCAGCTCCCATCTGATAATAATGAGCTAACCTAGTAACATACTGCCCTCCACATAAACTACTGGTCATCCTATGCCCTGTCACTCCAGTGGTCATCCAATGAACTAATCTCCAGGGAACATTGATCAGCGTTCCCTGAATCATAGTATGCAAATAAAAGAAATCGGGCTGATAGACCTTCTCAGGTCCAGTATGCCTACCACAAATAGAAGATGATAACAACCTATGTATCAGCATATGAACCGGGCTCCTCATATGTATATCTGAAGGCGCACTATCCCCATAATCAACAATCGCTAGCTGTCTCCAATACTCAGCTATCTCTACAGATGAATACTGCTCTACCATACCTGCAATCAAATGATCTCCAAAAGACTGGTTGTGGAGCTCATCTAGTGTATAGAGCCCCACAGCTACCCCAAACTCAATCAAACTCATGGTCCTAGGCTGACCTCCCAAAAAAAGAAAATCGAAGGCTGGTCAAACTGTCTAGAAGCACTATCAAACCTAAGGGTAGTATAAAACTCAATAACAAGCTCCCTATAAATAATCTCCCGAATCTGAAATAATCTAACCCAAGCCAGAGAAACAAAACCAACATCACCTGACTGTAACAGATAACTCTGAGTCATAAGCCTCCTCAGAGTAGCATCTCCAGTCTCACCCTCTCGGCGTGGATCTATAACTCTCTCCATAACTGACCAATCTAAAACATCCGGTGTCTCTACCGGCTGAGCAATATGCTCCAGTAATCCATCAGCAAACTCTGCTCTCCTCTCTGGTGTAATCGACTCTTGCTCAAAACGTAGATAAGGATGTAATTGGAAATCCTCTCTGTCTAATAATGCACGTCCTCTCTGTCTCCTGGTAGACATAACTGTAAAACAAACTTTAAATAACTATGTTAGATATATTATAAACATTTCAAAAGAAATTTGGGCAGCATTTCTGCTTAATTTTTAATAGCCACCTGTTTAATTTCTTAATATTAAAACTAAACAGAATACTTATTCCAACTATAATTTCTACAATAATATCAAATCAAATAATATATCATCAATTCTACTATGTTCATTGTCTCGAAATAATATCGAATCCAACAGGGTTTGTAAATTGTAGTAATAAATATTTAATATAGTTTTAACTGTCGAATTTTATAACGATACGTTTTAAATATGTCAAAATCATCTTGATTACGTTATTTCAAATCATTTATAACGACATGTTTTCAAAATTAAAATATTACCAAATTTTTGTTTTAACTCTTTTATTAAAAGAGTTTATTTCTAAACATATATCGATTCTAAAAAGTAATAATATTTATTATATTTTTATTTCAAACTATATATAATTCAAATTCAAATATGAACTAAAATTTTATCTCAAAATTTTATTGAATAAAAAATGTACCATTTCCTAATATAAGTGTGGTTAACTAATTAAAAGTCGAATATCTTAACGAAACAACCCGAAACAATCCGCAAACAAACCTCAAACCGCAAAAATCATAACCTAACTAACCTAAACTAATTTCTAAGCATTCCTAATCATTTAAACTAGCAAAATACTTACAAACAATCCATAAACCGCAATCGAAACAAAAACTTTCGGATTAAATTTGGAAAAAATGTAAAAACGAGTTTAGATAATACCTTTGATGATGTAAATCACAAAAACGCAATGCAAGGATGAAAATGCGATGATTCCCGGTCAAAATACATTTGTCCGATCGTATGTGTGCGTGTAAAATGTGTGTGTGTGTGTGTGTGAAAATGTCAGAAAACCCGATGGTTTCCTGGTTTTGATCGCAAAAGTGTCCAACCGCCGGTTGGGCTTCCCAACCGCCGGTTGGTTTAAAATTCGGGCCAGGCCTTTTTCGGCCCATTTAAAATTCTTTGGGCTTAGGCCCATTAATCCTTTAGCTATAAAATTTTAATTTACGTAATACAAAATAACAATATTTAGTACATTTACAAAATATCTACAAATCATAATCTATGTGAATTTGTTTATGTTTTAGATAATAATTATTTTGAAAATTTTTAAATAATAAATGGATAAATAATAAAATATTGTTTTGGCAATATGTACTTTTAATATAAATTCCTGTAATGCTGTTAGTTGTGACAAATAACAGATATAATAAATCTTACCTTGGTATACATAGATTTTTCAATCGGTGATTGTGTCGACTCATCCACCGTTTGGAAATTCAATTGTCTTTATCGAATTCCAATTATTGTTTCAATCTTTTTGTCACCAAAAATATTATATTTTGTATATCTGCAATCTTGTGAACAATGTTAAGCATAATTCCAAAACTTATTATTATAATCTCTTCTAAATATTTTATGAAATTAATTTTTATCACTATTGCAACTCGTGTAAAAATCAATTCTAAATACTTAAAATTTCTATCATTTGTGTAGCTAATACAAATAAAGATGAGATAATCATATAATTCTGAAAATAATAAACTTCATATTTAATCAAACATAAAACTAAAAACATTAAACTTTAAATATCCAAATAACATTCAAATCCTAAACAATTATAAAACTAAAACAAAAATTAGAAATAATTTAACTAATTATTAAAAATGAAGAGGTTGCAAATGATCTTCAGAAATAATTTTTGATGCTTAAGCCTAATTCCCACTAATAGGTCTTCCAAAGTTCTCAGGATAAATTCTGCGAAAGTGCAAATAGATCTTACTAGTTATCTCGGGTATTGGCGAGGCCTATTCAGAAAAACTTTCATGATGAATCCTTTCAGCATCTTCTACTTCTATGAGTGTGTCAGCTACCCTTTTAACCTTCTTAGCTATTCTTCCTTCTTCATCAGTAACCATGTAATTAGATTCAACCTTTGTTTCTCGTTCCACATGATTATGTCTCAATGAATCTATTAACCCATAGAAACCTAAATGTATATCATGATAATCATATGTGTTATGAGTTCTCACTGCCTTTCCTATGTCCTTTAAGATTCTCTTATAGTATCCTTCTTGATGCTTTGTTGTTATCCCAGAATACCTAAAAGTATCTACCAACTTATAGTAAACTTCAGATAACCCTAAATGAAAAAGGTTATTTCTCTGATTATAATGAACTCCATTGTAAGCTAGCTGCAACTCCATTTTAGCATAAGTGACCAAGTTTGCCATTGGTTCGTCAGAAAAGTACTCAGGAATTATACGCGTTCTTTCGTCCCATTCTCCATAGTAAAATTCATCAACAATTTCTTGAACATAAAAATCAACCGTACAATCAATGAAGAATCTTCCAGAACCAATATGCTCTCTAGCCTTTATCGAATTGAAGAAATCTTGAAAGTTTTCAAGTAAACATATGTCAGCCATGTTACTCAAGTTCCCAGTGGCATACTCTATTATCTCCTTAAGCTCTCTTAACATTTCTCTTTGTTTATCAGAATAAGGAAACAAAGACTTCTCAAATGTTTCATGCACATATGTATACTTCAACAACTGCTCTTCACAAAACGTTGGATCTACCATCTCATGCTCGCTCACAATATCATACTTCAGCTCATTTACATAGTTTATGAAATCATCTGTATATCTAGTCTCATTAGATGTAACCCAAGCAGTGAATTGTTCTTCCATCTTCTTAATCAACTCTTTCTGATAATCAGTATATTCTAAAGTGGATTTGTGTATGAGTTCCATAATAAACCTAAGCTCATCTTCATGATACTCTAAGTAGTGAAACATATCTTCCTTATTTGAAACTACAGGGGGTGATTCATAGTCTTCTTCTTCATTAGATAGCTTGATCTTCTTGTTTGGTTCAAAAGAATGGTAATCTACTTCTATATCTTTGAAATCCATATTCTCATTTCCAAAGTCCATTTGCATCGACTCCATTCTAATAA
The DNA here is from genome assembly GCA_949592205.1 of Helichrysum umbraculigerum. Classification (NCBI taxonomy): domain Eukaryota; kingdom Viridiplantae; phylum Streptophyta; class Magnoliopsida; order Asterales; family Asteraceae; genus Helichrysum; species Helichrysum umbraculigerum. Next base: position 133,140,809 of record CATIUR010000003.1, on the reverse strand, counting down.
CAGCTAAATTTTTTATGTGCACAAAGAATAGCACATAGTTCAGATTACTTATCTAGTCCTATTTTACCTAAGTAACTTATTATACAATTTTTAATTTGATTTCCTTTACATTGCTAATCAAAAAGATCTCGGTAGCTCCATTGATAGTACACAAAAGCGGAGAAACAGGTTAGCGCAAAGCTTATTAAAAACCTATTTCTTTCGAGAAGCACCTTACCTCTTATATGATAAATCAATAAGGTAGGGCTTTACTCTCCTTATACCTTTGTTTTTGTCAGTATTCTCAATGGGTGAGCCGATATTTCTTATCGATTTTGCAAAGTATCAGAAATAAAAAGTATACAAGTAAAATAATTAGTTTAATTTAAATACACCGCTTACCCGGTAAAATGAAAGTTCAACCGGTTAAGTGCTCCCTGGCAGCGGCGCCAAAAACTTGATGTGTGCTAAGTATAGGCAATTATAATAACAAGTTTAAATTAAGAAAATACTAAATAATACTATCACACAATTCAGGCAAGATTGACCCGTTCATGTAATATAGCTTAATAAGTAAGTCCAAATTCGAACACAAGGAACACAAGAAACGTGATTCTTATTAATAACTAATTATCTATTTATTCTAATTACAGATATTTACAATTATAATACAATTAAATACATGGATCCAATTTACAATAATCTACAAGATAAGGGGGACGTTTTAGTTCCGAACGAACATATTTATATTTATATTTTTGATACAGATTTTATAGATAAGTTTTAAGGAACAACTTTGGTATACTCAATTGGATAAAAGATTATAATTATTCAAACTATTATTTATTAAACTTATTATATGTACTTATGTCTATTTGCTTTATTGGCTATTATTACTGGTGATTTACTAATGTAGAAGATCACTTAGGGTTAAGTCAAATCCTCATCATAGCAACACAATCATAAGGTTATGCAAAGTGTTACTAATTAATACGATTTATCATCAATTTATTATACAATTTCTATGGTTAGGCTTGAATCGCAGTATTACTTTATATTAATGAATCATTCTTAGTTTATCGCATAAGGTTAAGATCAAAACATAAACACAATCACTTAATTTATATAAACAGTTTATGGTCATCCTAGTTTAATATAAATCAGTCTAATTATGTCAAGAATAATCACTAAAATATCATAATAAAGACAATTCTTGTATAATAAACATTCAATAATATAGTTCCAACATAAACATATAATTCAAATAATAAACTCAATAAACATTCATTCAAACAATCATAATGAAAACCTAATTCACAATTAAATCAAATAAACAATATCATAAATTACTCAATAAGGTTATTAAAGTTAAAAGGATAAAGAAATCGAACCAATTGACGAATTAGCTTTTCCTAGGGTTAAAAACCTTCAAACCCTAGCTCTTTAACCTCCAAAATCGCACCTAAAGTTGACCTAAAACCCTAACTTTCGGCTTTAGTATTCTTGAATCGTATATGGTTTAAGCTAATTTGAGCCTCTATTTATAGTTTTCAAAACCGACATCCCAACCGCCGGTTGGGTTCTCCAACCGCCGGTTGGAGTTATTTGTTTCCGGGTCCAACTCCAAGTGTCTGCACCGCCTTTAAACCCTAAAGCCCAACCGCCGGTTGATTAATCCAACCTCCGATTGAATGTAAATTCCAGAATATTCTATTTTCGGGCTTGGGCTTAACTCTTGGACTCTCAATCTTCATATCCGGACTTTATTCTCTTTTTGGCCCAATTCTTTATTTTAACTCTTTTGGTCTTTATTTCTTCAAGGTTTAAGTTCCTTTTTCTTCATTTCTTTATTTTCTTCAGTTTCTTATTAGTTTTTGCTCCTTTTTCTTCAATCTTCAATTAAAATACATTTCTGCAAATATTAACAAAATAAGTATCTAAAATTATATAAATGCACTAAAATGTATATAAATATAGGGATAAATTACTATAAAATATACTATCTATTTGATGCTTATCAGTCAACATCAGCTTGATTAAACGTACGTCTCGGAGGCATAATGCTGAACACAAAGGAAAGAGATAAATGAGATGTTTGTACAAAGTCATGATATATCACATACGTATATATACAAGGAGTTAATATACAACGGCACGAAGTGATAATCATATTTCATTAGATAATAAGTTAAGATACCGTGCAGGGTATAAGTTCAAAAGGTTACAGAATTTGGAGTTTACAAAAGATACCGGGAAATGTTACATCCGGTCGAATTACAAGATTCCTACATAGATAGCTGGATAGACTACAAGATATATACTATTCTAATTTCGGCGCAACATCACTTGTGACATGAGAGTGATAAGGTGGTCCACGGTGGTTGCAAGTCTGCTAGCTTGTCTGGCATTATCTTCTGCCAAAACTAGTCGTTGTACTAATTCATGGGAGTACTCTTCAGCCTCTCGTGAGCGTTATTCACATTCTACTAGTCTCACTTGCAGGAGGTCAACTGTGCTCCTGTCATCAATCACTTGTTGATGAATCATTTCTATTGTTTGGGTCATGTTTTAACGTTCTTGGAAGAGTTCTTGTAACACCCCCGAAATTCACTGTTTTGCGGAAGCATAGTTTGGGGTGTTACTAATCAAATATCACAGCACAAAGATAAAGCAAACGACATCTATATGCAACGTTTGTAAATTAGTTACATTCCATAGATATAATGTTTGAAAACTTAATGTTTTCGTATACAAAATGTAGTTTCCCCTAGAGTCCACGCGTATAGCGGGAGATTCTATTACATAATCGTAATATACAAAAGATAATGCTAAGAATCTCCGTTAATGCAGTTGTGTTGAAATCATGCGACTCTAGCTAAAATCCTGGAGTAATCCTACTCCATCCGGGTACATGAGAAAACATGCTAAAAAAAGTGTCAACCAAAAGGTTGGTGAATCTCACAGGTTTGTAATTAATATCAGCTTTGAACACGAGCTTTCATCAGTAATGCCCGTAGGCGTAAAATCAGCAATTTCAATCCAGAAATCGTAAACCAGTATTTGCAATCCCGCAAATGTAAGTAAGTAAGTTTATACCGTTGCCATGAGGCTCATAATCGAAGCTTAACCCGTAAGTAATAAGTTTGCTCCCGTGACATGCTCGTAGTTGAGCAAGCATCAGTAACGAATAAGTAGTCACCCATTTCTACGTGTAAATCAGTACGTGGCAGCGCTACTGCCCCGGGTGGGGAGGGTCATTTCCCTAATGGATCCATTAACTAGTGTTCGCGCTTAAGTCCATAACTAACGATATATGATGGAGAGACTTCTGTTTGTAAGTAAACTCATGCAATTTCGTTTGGTATAGTAAACAGTTTAGTACTTGTGTTCAAGAAAATCAGTAGCATGTATCTCCCCCAATAAGATAAAACAGTAAAAGTGGGGCCGTAAGACTCACCTGAGTCTTGTAGTAATCAGTTGCAATTAGCAAGTAGTAAGTAAAGCAAGTAGGTTCTCCGAACCCGTAACCTTCAAATGCCTAATCATATGAGGTTATGTAAGTATGTGTCTCGCGAGACGTTTTGTTTAGTTGTACACAACTAGTATATCAAATGTTTGTCCGTATGTTTGTAATTGTTTGTTTGTTGAAAAAAAACATGTTTGGGCCCGTTGGTGATGGTTTGTAGCAAAATTTCTAAAATGTTGACTTTGCTACAGTAAATTGCTACAGTACTGCTACAGTAAAATTTGACTTTTTTGTACAGTAACTTTGACTTTAAAATTTTGGTTTTCTGTGTTTTTGCGACACAATCTGCGACACTAAAGTTTGGTATGCGACACAGTGGTTGTGTCGCATAGGAATGCGACACAAGAGCCCTGCGACACAGTGATTGTGTCGCAAAAGCTTGCGATGCTAAATCAATAGCGACATAAGGGTTGTGTCGTATAATGTTTACGACACAAAGGTACGACACAGAGTACGACATAAAATACGACACAACATGGTTTATGCGACATAGTATGCGACACAAACGTTGTGTCGCAAAGATGAACATCAGTCCAGAAACTTTCGGGTTTCGTGATTTTCCGACCAAAAACGCAAATCTAACCCATTTTTGAGCTATAAAATCGTGTATTCTTCATGTATTAGGTTATATCTAAGTTGTGTACACATCAAAACATCAAAACATTACACCAAATTGAATAGATCTAAGATTTTAGAATTTTCTTACTTTTGCAAATCGAGCTAAATGGAGGATGAAATGGTGAAAACGATCTTGATATTCTTGCTCCACTCGTGATGGTGATTCCGAATATGTAATTTTCGTGGTCGGGATTTGATTCCGAAAATTTGGTGTAGATTGGAGTTGAGAGAGTTTGGTTTGTGTGTGTTTTGTGATAATGAAAAAATGAAAGAGAGAAGTGAGAATGGGGGTGGGGTTTGGCTGATCCAAAGAAGGAAGGAGGGGCAAACGCTCCCTAAAACACAGTATTTACTCCGTGTCCTAATTGACTACCTTGCTCATTTTAGTAATCGTGTAAAATATTATTTAGATAATATTCTAAAATGTGAATCCTTACTGAAAATCATTCGCTAATATTTATTCAAAATATTAGTTTGTTAGTTTAATTTGTGTCGTCGCGTTTGATACGTTTACTTGCTAATATACATAACGTAATGTATAATACTTTGATAATATGTATAAATAATGTCCGTTCCAATATATATCAATATATCCTCATTATTTATGAAAAGTTTTGTCACCAACGTCCAAATAAGTTGTGTCGGACTCCGTCCGGTTAATTCGCACGATTTATCCAAATCGCGCAAGTACACACACATATATATAAATCACCTTATATATATATACAAATAGAGCCTGTAATTAGTCCTATTACATACTAATTACAACTAGTTACAGACAATTAGGCATAATTAATTATTCTAATTATGCAGGTGTTACATTCTCCCCTTGTTAAAGAAATTTCGTCCCGAAATTAGCTTGAGTGCACGGACGGTGCGTTATCTGGGAAGAGATGTGGGTATTTCTGTCGCATTTGGTCTTCCCGTTCCCAGGTGAACTCAGGGCCGCGCCTAGAATTCCACCTGACCTTTACGATGGGAATACGACTCTGTTTCAATCGTTTGACCTCACGGTCCATGATTTCCATAGGTTCCTCGACAAAATGAAGTTTATCATCGTTTTGAATTTCGTCGAGCGGTATAATCAGTGTCTCGTCAGACAGACATTTCTTCAAGTTAGAAATGTGGAATGTGTTGTGTACGCTGCTAAGTTCAGCAGGAAGTTGCAGGCGGTATGCCACTGGACCAATCCTTTCCAGGATTTCGAATGGTCCGATGTATCTAGGATTTAGTTTGCCTCGTTTTCCGAATCGAATGACACCCTTCCACGGTGCCACTTTGAGAAGTACCTTGTCCCCTACCTGGAACTCTAGGTGTTTGCGTCTCACGTCAGCATAGCTTTTCTGACGATCACGTGCGGCTTTCAGCCGGTTTTGAATACCGATGATTTTCTCAGTAGTTTCCTGAATGATTTCTGGACCCGTGAGTTGGGAATCTCCTAACTCAGTCCAACAGATAGGTGATCGGCATTTACGCCCGTAAAGTGCCTCGAAGGGTGCAGCCTTTATGCTGGTATGGTAACTGTTGTTGTACGAAAACTCGCACAACGGTAAGTGATTTTCCCAAGAAGTACCGAAGTCAACTACGCAGGCTCGTAGCATATCCTCCAGTGTTTGAATAGTTCGCTCGCTTTGGCCATCGGTTTGCGGGTGATAAGCAGTACTCATATCCAGACGAGTACCAAGAGATTTCTGTAGTGATTTCCAAAAGTTAGAAGTGAAACGGCTGTCCCTATCTGAGATGATCGAGATAGGTACACCGTGTCGCGAGATGATTTCTTTGACGTAGATGCGAGTCAGACGCTCCATCTTGTCAGTTTCCTTGATGGCCAGAAAATGAGCAGATTTCGTGAGACGGTCCACGATCACCCAAATGGTATCGCAACCACTCGAAGTTTTCGGTAGTTTGGTAATGAAGTCCATGGAAATCTGTTCCCATTTCCATTGAGGAATTTCAGGTTGTTGGAGCAACCCCGAGGGTCTTTGGTGTTCGGCCTTGACTTTGGAACAGGTTAGGCATTTACTGACGTACAAGGCAATGTCAGCTTTCATGTTAGGCCACCAATACAACCCTTTGACGTCATGATACATCTTATCAGAACCAGGATGTATAGAGTATCGAGATTTGTGAGCTTCAGCCACCACTAAATCTCGCAAGTTTCCGAATTTGGGTAACCACACCCGGTTAGAGAAGTATCGAGTTCCATCGGGTTTGATTTCGAATTGTTTATCCAAGCCTCGCAAGGCTTCATTTTTCAAGTTTTCATCGTTGAGTGCTTCAAGTTGAGCGGTAAGGATTTGAGCAGGAAGCTTGTTACGAATTGTCATGGAAAGTGCTCGGACTCGAAGGGGTTTCACTCGTTCTTTTCGGCTTAAGGCATCGGCAACTACGTTAGCCTTGCCCGGATGGTATTTGATCTCGCAGTCGTAGTCACTAAGTAACTCAACCCAGCGACGTTGCCTCATGTTTAGATCCTTCTGATCGAATATGTGTTGGAGACTTTTGTGATCAGTGAAGATAGTGCTTTTCGTACCGTAGAGATAATGTCTCCAGATTTTCAATGCGAAGACCACAGCACCTAACTCGAGGTCGTGGGTCGTATAGTTTTTCTCGTGAATTTTTAGTTGTCGGGAGGCATAGGCAATGACTTTTTCTCGTTGCATCAACACACAACCAAGTCCTTGGTGTGAGGCATCGCAGTAAACTACGAAATCGTCGGTGCCTTTGGGTAAGGACAAGATTGGTGCACTGCAAAGTTTGTTTTTCAATAGTTGGAAAGCTGACTCTTGCTTATCAGTCCAATCGAACTTCTTATCTTTCTGAGTCAGTGTGGTTAGGGGAACAGCTATTCTTGAAAAGTTTTCGATGAATCGGCGGTAATAACCAGCAAGACCTAAGAATTGTCTCACTTCAGTTGGAGTGGTCGGTGACTCCCAGCCCTTGATTGCTTCAATCTTGGCGGGATCAACATGAATTCCTTGGCTATCAATCACGTGCCCGAGGAATTGAACGGTTCGAATCCAGAACTCACACTTAGAGAATTTGGCATATAACTCTTCGTGTTTCAGAAGTCCTAGAATGGTTTTCAGATGTTGAGCATGTTCCTGCTCGTTGCGAGAGTAAATCAGAATATCGTCGATGAAACCAATGACGAATTTGTCAAGATATGGTTTGCACACCCGATTCATAAGGTCCATGAATACGGCCGGCGCGTTGGTTAAACCGAATGGCATCACTTGGAATTCGTAATGCCCATAACGAGTTCGGAAAGCTGTCTTTGGAATATCATTGTCGCAAACTCGGAGTTGATGATAACCTGACCGTAGATCAATCTTTGAGTAAACACTCGATCCCTGGAGTTGGTCAAATAGGTCATCGATTCTGGGAAGTGGATACCGATTCTTTATGGTTAGCTTATTCAGCTCTCGGTAATCGATACACATGCGGAAAGATCCATCTTTCTTTTTCACGAATAAGACCGGAGCTCCCCAAGGCGAGGAACTTGGTCGAATGAATCCTCTGTCCAGGAGTTCCTGTAGTTGGTTAGACAACTCCTGCATTTCGGATGGTGCTAAACGGTAAGGGGCTCGTGCCACGGGTGCAGCTCCTGGCACAAGTTCGATTTGAAATTCGATTTTCCTAGGTGGCGGAAGTCCAGGCAAGTCTTCAGGAAAGACTTCTGGGAAGTCCCGCACGATCGGAACATCCTCAAGTCGCTTCTCCTCCGACTTCTTCTCCGTTACATGTGCGAGGATGGCTTGATACCCTTTTCGTAGATATTTTCTAGTTTTCAGACAGGAGACAATATTCAGATTCCGTCTGCCGGTCTCCCCTTGTAGGACTAAGGTTCCACCGGAGACAAGAGGTATGCGAACGAGTTTGTCATGACAGATGATTTCAGCTCGGTGCTTGGATAACCAATCCATACCGACAATAATATCGAAGCTGCCGATCTCGACAGGGATTAAATCAATGGAAAACGTTTCATTCGTGAGGTTAAGTGTACAGTTGTTTATGATGCTATCAGTCTCAATCAGTTTGCCGTTAGCTAATTCTACAATGTATTTAGCATCTAAGGCAGTGGGAGTTATGTCAAGTAAAGGGCTAAATTTCTCAGAAATGAAGCTTCTATCGGCACCGGTATCAAATAATACAGAAGCAGTAAGGTCGTTGAGAAGGAACGTACCCGTCACGACATTCGGGTCTTGTCTGGCTTCCCCAGCCTTGATAACGAATGCTCTACCACGAGCAGGGTTGTTGTTGTTTTTCAGCTTTGGGCAATCTTTCTTGAAGTGCCCTGAATTTCCGCACCCAAAGCAGGCCTTTGGTGCATTGGGGTTGGGGGTAGAAATGTTGGTTCGGCAATCCTTGGCTAGATGCCCGAACCGTTTGCAGTTGGAGCAAGGGCAAGAACCGTCATGATGGCGGCTACATTTGGAACAGTAAGGCTTGTTCCCGCTGTACCCTTTCTTTTCCGAAGTCCCCGATGAATAAGCCTTAATGTACTCAGGCTTTTTGTTGGAGGTTTGGTTGGATGAGTTGGGGTTTCCTTCCCACTTGCGTTTGTTGTTTGCAGATGGGGTTGAGGTGGTGCCACGGCGGACAGTGTTTGGGCCCGTTGGTGATGGTTTGTAGCAAAATTTCTAAAATGTTGACTTTGCTACAGTAAATTGCTACAGTACTGCTACAGTAAAATTTGACTTTTTTGTACAGTAACTTTGACTTTAAAATTTTGGTTTTCTGTGTTTTTGCGACACAATCTGCGACACTAAAGTTTGGTATGCGACACAGTGGTTGTGTCGCATAGGAATGCGACACAAGAGCCCTGCGACACAGTGATTGTGTCGCAAAAGCTTGCGATGCTAAATCAATAGCGACATAAGGGTTGTGTCGTATAATGTTTACGACACAAAGGTACGACACAGAGTACGACATAAAATACGACACAACATGGTTTATGCGACATAGTATGCGACACAAACGTTGTGTCGCAAAGATGAACATCAGTCCAGAAACTTTCGGGTTTCGTGATTTTCCGACCAAAAACGCAAATCTAACCCATTTTTGAGCTATAAAATCGTGTATTCTTCATGTATTAGGTTATATCTAAGTTGTGTACACATCAAAACATCAAAACATTACACCAAATTGAATAGATCTAAGATTTTAGAAATTTCTTACTTTTGCAAATCGAGCTAAATGGAGGATGAAATGGTGAAAACGATCTTGATATTCTTGCTCCACTCGTGATGGTGATTCCGAATATGTAATTTTCGTGGTCGGGATTTGATTCCGAAAATTTGGTGTAGATTGGAGTTGAGAGAGTTTGGTTTGTGTGTGTTTTGTGATAATGAAAAAATGAAAGAGAGAAGTGAGAATGGGGGTGGGGTTTGGCTGATCCAAAGAAGGAAGGAGGGGCAAACGCTCCCTAAAACACAGTATTTACTCCGTGTCCTAATTGACTACCTTGCTCATTTTAGTAATCGTGTAAAATATTATTTAGATAATATTCTAAAATGTGAATCCTTACTGAAAATCATTCGCTAATATTTATTCAAAATATTAGTTTGTTAGTTTAATTTGTGTCGTCGCGTTTGATACGTTTACTTGCTAATATACAGAACGTAATGTATAATACTTTGATAATATGTATAAATAATGTCCGTTCCAATATATATCAATATATCCTCATTATTTATGAAAAGTTTTGTCACCAACGTCCAAATAAGTTGTGTCGGACTCCGTCCGGTTAATTCGCACGATTTATCCAAATCGCGCAAGTACACACACATATATATAAATCACCTTATATATATATATACAAATAGAGCCTGTAATTAGTCCTATTACATACTAATTACAACTAGTTACAGACAATTAGGCATAATTAATTATTCTAATTATGCAGGTGTTACAGTTCTGCAATGCGGTCATGAGCTTGGCGCATCCAGTACATGCGCTCTATGTGTTGTTCCCGTTCCAGACTTTCAAGTCTTTCTTCATGGCGGTGTAGTCTAGCGGTTAACACCGGAACGGTATGATGGATGGGTTCTTGAGTATATGGGGAGATGTCCATGGAGTCAGCAGGAATTTGTATGTCTTCCTCAGACCTCCAGGTGTTTAGAGTGTGGGTAGCCAATCCCACCTACGAGGGTAAGCTGGATGACGTGTTCTGGTTGAGGTATCACTAGTGTGATTGAGATAAGGGCTAGCACGGACAGATCCGGTACCCCTCCTGTGATATCGTGTGACACGTGCCTCTCCAGTGATATAGTAGAGAGGTTCGGGAGAAGTTCGTGTCGGTGAGACAGGTAACGCGGTTACCTCCTCAGTAGTTGGTAAAGTTTGAGTCTCGTCATTTGTGTCAGCTGGTGCTAGATGAGGAATGTCTGCCATGTCTGTTGCAAGAGCGTTTAGTGAATATCGTGAGGCATATATATATCATATCATATAATATAGCCTAGTGTGTCTAGCACAAAAAATGTATAGGTCCGGTTTCTCTCGTGGTCAGAGTCAACTAGTGTATTCCTGTTCAACATAACTGTTTCAGATTTCACATCATCTTTCTTTAATTATACATAGTTGATCAGGCTATGTTAAACTAAAGTCGTATGATGTAATTCCTGAACCAGTCATACCTAATAAGGAAATACTGCCTAACGGTCATAGTCTAGGCCCACTAAATACAAACCTAGTTCACTATAACCTTAGGCTATGATACCAATCTGTCGCACCCCCAAATTCGGGTTGCGGAAGCGAATCGGGTCGGGGCGCGACTAATCAATAATCAAAGCACACAAGATATATAATGAACGACTCTATATGCGTAGTTTACAAGTTACATTAATATAATGTAAAAGTTTTACAAAGTACTAATGTTTACAAAAGCTCGTAATTAATGTTTAGAGATTCTAAGGCATATTTAATTTACAAAATGTAGAAATGCAGGGGAATCTCCTGGTGTCTGTATGCGACTCGAGCTACATAATATCCTGAGCAGTCCTACTACTGCTGAGTACCTGAGAATACATGCTAAAATGGTCAGCTAAAAGCTGGTGAGCTCACAGGTGTAATGTTGAAATAATATTGTATGAACCACAAGATTTAATCGTGTTTGAAATCAATCAAATAAATATGTATATTACTGCCATGAGCCCATAGTTCGAGCTTAACTGAGGGTGTCAGGATCCACATTCAAGGACCTGAGCGAGGTGCCTCCTGCATGTGCCTAATCAACACACGTGTGAACAAATGATAATGTGCCCGTTTGACATCACAATCATGGTAGCGCGACTACCCCGGACAGGGATTGTCAATCCCATATGGTACCATACACTAACATTCACGCTAAATCCATACTAACAAACTATGTGGTGGAGGACTTCATGATTAGTGAAAACAAACTCATGCAGTCAATATATTGAGTTTTGTTCTTGTGTTCATATGTAAAATAAATCTGAGCATGTATTCCCACCCCGGGAGTAAAAACAGTAAAAGTCGGGGCTATGAGACTCACCTGAGTCTGATGCGTTTGCAAATAGCAAATAATGATGGTGCACAAAGATGTGAGGTCGTCCAAGTGACTGTAACCTGCCGGGCGTCCTAAACGCGCAAGGTTATAATGATGAGTAGGTATCTTAAAAGATCACCTATGCTAGTTGATCACACAACTAGTAATGTCCAAATACATTTGGTTTGTTTGTTTGTTTGATTGCGTTTTGAAAATGTGTACGGCCCGTTGGTGAGTTTTCGTAATAATAATTCAAAGTATTATTATTATTATGTGCTTCGTTATTTTGTATACTTATAAAAGTTCATACATATGTAAAGGTACGTATTTGTTTGTAATATTATTTCTGGAGGTATATATATATATCCGAATGTATATACGTATGTGTCCGAATGTGATTATTATCCGAAAGTATGATTATATATCCGAAAGTGTGAAGGTCCGAATGTACGTATGTCCGAATGTATGGTTTAGTCCGAAAGTGTTGATCCGAAACTCCAAAAATCCGATTTTTGCATAAAAGTCTGAAAGTCAACGAAAGTCAACTCCGAAAGTTGACTTTTGGAGTCAAAACTACTGTTCATCCGAAAGTCAAGGGGTCAAAGTTACTGTTCATCCGAAAGTCAAAGTTCGGAGTCACTATTCATCCGAATTTGTGATTTTTATTTAAAATAGAAAACGTTATCGAATCGTTCCAAAATTTTTACACAGCGTTACTACATGTCTTATGTAGTTTCTGTATTTTTTTTTCTTTATGAGTTTTGGAGGTCGTTTGATATTTTTTAAAAATTCATAAAGTATCTGGGTGCAGTTTAGTCCGAATTTAGACTACTTCTTACAAATCTAATTTTCTGGAAAAATGGGTGTATTTCTGGAATGAGCCAAAGAATAAATTTTTGTAGATAACAAAATTACCAAGATTTTCCAGGTGGTCTCACACGTTTTTGAGGTCTAGAACTCGAGATATAGTCCCGAGAAGTTACTGAAAATTCCTGTCCGCCGGAACAGTAAACCTATGTCACCGGAGAAAAATGTTTTCGAGTAGTAAACGGAGTCGAAAAGTCACGAGACTAATTTTGTTGGAAAGATAACTTCCTGTACTTCACTTTAGGCTTAAGAAACGTTTAATTTCATGTTGTAATGATTTTTATATAATTTGTTGAAGTGAGAACAGAAATCTAGGCAGAAAACAAAACTCAAGATTTCAAGTTTTAAAATGCGATTCGACTTATATTTTGGACATTTTCTAGTTATATGAATATACTAACATGTAAATAAAGTTGTTACAAGTATTTTAAAAGAGATGAAGTTCTTACAAGTGTATGAAGAAACGGAGATGGCAAGGTTGATGTACACGCGTGTGGGATCGTTTCCTTGCTTTTCTTTCTTCAAAAAGGTGGCGGATGAGGGAGGTGATGGTGGTGGCCGATGGTGGCTATGGTGGTGATGTTCTATCAGTTTTTAGAGAGAAGTGGAGAGGGTTTTAGAGAGAGATAGATTGGATTGAATGATGGAGAGTGTGGTATGGTGAAGAAAGAAAATGGGTGAATGTGTAAGGGCATGGGGGTGGGGATTTGCTGCAGATTTTCAGTGGGTCCTACCCCATGTGGGTGCCTAAATTATTTCCTCAAAGTTGCGTTACGTGCGGTGTTTGTTTACCCGTTCGTTTAAACGTTAAACGTTTATTTTAATACGTTTGGTTATCGATTTAAAAACACGATATTTTTAATAAAAGTGTTACTCAAATTAATATATTCTAAGTCATTAAAATATATTTCGGTTGTCGTTCGGTGTTGGTTGCGAATTGTACGTTTATTTAAACCGTGTAACGTTTTTAAACGTTTTATTTGTATGCGTGTAATCGCAATATTTTTACTTGAAGTATTTTATCAAAATACTTAATATTGAGTTATAAAAATATAACTTGAGGTTATTTCGTTTGTCGGACGCGTTTCACGCGTTTAATTCGTGTCAGTTACGTTTTAAACAGAACGTACATTGTTTCGTATATTATTAATTAATAATAATATGATGTAAATAACTACTATTTAAGTATCAAATAGGATCAAGTATATATATCCAACTAGTGCGTGTTAATTAAGCTATCGATTTGTTCTTCATTCTTCTATTGTTCCATTCAAAACTATACGTGCATCTATATATACTTCGATCTCTAAACAATTAACACTGGGCGTTCAAACGTGTTAGAACATAGTCAACCGATATGATTTCAAAAATTTGCAGGTTTTCTCTTCTTACATGCATACCCTCTACACACATTTATATTTTTTAATCTATTAAGTTTATCTAACTATATATACAGCAAAGCGTTTTTCATTTTCCAAAACTTTTATACACTAGTTTTATATCACAAATATTCGTATCATCCCAAATTATTTGAACGGTAGAAAGTTAAATTAAATTAAACCTATATAGAGATATTTCTATAGACTATCGATTCATTTCTAGTTGTGTTGTGGAAAAATAAAGATTTATTTTATATTTTTTGAAAAAATGAAGTGAAACATATTTATTTGTTAATTACTTAATTACTCAGTGTCACACCGAAATACAACGTTAATGTTGAAAATCATTAATTATATATTTTGACCAATGCCACACGTTTAAGAAATCACTAAACTATGAATGTTATTTCAGTTAATTAGAAGATTACAAAAATCCCATTCATACCCGCCAAAATTACTTCCAAATTCCCTTATTTGTTTCTCATTTTTTAAATTTGTTAATTACCCACTTTTTTAACAAACGCATTCACTCCTACTCCTATATTTTCTATATCCTGCTAAGTATTTTTGTAGTATCAGAAGAAATGAAGAGATATATCATGTCTATGTTCAAATTAACCATGTGTTTTGATCATGGCTATAAGTATAAACACTACAGCTAGCTCCATTGTAGTCCAAGGTGGCGCTCTACATCGGATTCTTCTGGATACCGACGTTGGTACTAATGACATTTATTCTATTTTAATCTACGTCTATATATAAACGTACGTATCTCAACATCAAGTATATCCATAGAGGGTCACTTGGTCTCTTAAAGACAGTGAGGGAGTTTTAAAGCAGCCTGCTGTGATCAGAATCATGATAACATAAGATTCAGTGACATATGCTTTTATGATAAAAACTAAAACGTGTGGTCTTAGTGTTTACATCGAACGAAAATATATATATATATATATATATATATATATATATATATATATATATATATATATATATATATATATATATATATATATATATATATATATCCCCTCATTAATTCATTAGGGAAAAACATATTAAATGGGACTTATATAGTGCTTGAAAAACTAAGGAGAATGTCGAAGATGACGACTATATATGCAACTGTGGTTTAAGAAATGTATAAAAACTACCGTTTAACGTATGCACGGATAAACAACTTTATATTTCATAAATTAATAATTAACATAATTACAATATATTCAATCTAAACATTAAATCTGTAAAATACGTTAAGTACTATTTTTATGTAATCACTCATATATAAAGACGGTGGTAACCTAGTGATAGAAAGCATATAGCATAAAAAGGGAGATCACGGGTCACTTCCTTTCCCCAAGTTTCTACAACTGCGAGTTACGCGGTTTTCTTTCTCATGTTAACCGTGGAATTGGTCGATGAGTCACTGTATAATTAAGTTGTTGAGACATAGATTGTGACAACAGATCTAGCTTGATATAGGACTAGTGTAATTATTATTACGTTTGTATATTGGTTTAGATTTGTAAATAAATATTTGTTTTGTTAGTAATATTCGTTAAACATATTATTGTGTTAAGTTAGACGAATTATTAAATACGAAATAAATACATTCTGTGCGAGTCGAGTTCTCAGGTCGCGAGATTAACGAGCCGAGATGAGAACTGAATTCGTGGAAGTCAGTAGCGAATCGAGCTTGGTAATGGGCTTGGGCTGCAAGGCGAGTTGGGCTTAACTTGCTGGCCCATGCGAGCCGAGCCGAGACAGAATATTTAAACGATTTTTCTTTGTAAAATCGTTAACACTGAAAATAACTTTTGCATTCTGATTTCAATTGCTGCGAATTCAACAAACCAGAGAAAAACATAACCTAAGGCTAGGCTTTGACGATTCGTTGTTTAAAGCTAAGTCTAGTTAAAACGCAATACGAACATATTCGTTGTTAGTAAAATAACACCGTATTGAGGGATTCCGCACCTTAATACTACAGATAACGAAGTTATCGATCCTAAAACTAGGGGACTTACATCTGGTATCAGAGCTTTCGGGCTAGATACGAGTGTGTTCGTGAGTTTTAGTTTATTGCGTTTTTGATTCGGGTCGTTTTTACGTGCATTATTGCAATACTAACGATCAAAATCATTCTCTGGAAGTTTTAGGGTTAGTTTACAGTCGAATTTCTCAGTTTCGTTCGTAAAAATACCTTAAAATTCGTTTTTCAGGTTTAACAGCCGTTTCGCGAGTCGAGATTAGGGTTCCAGCGTCGCCTGCGAACCGAGTTGAACTAGCGAGTCGAACTGAGGCTTGCAAGTCGAACCGAGATCTCTCGCGAATCGACATCACTTGCGAATCGACATCTTTTAGCAATCCGAACTGAGGCTTGCGAATCGACAAATTCTGCGAGTCGAGCTGAGATTGCGAGTTGAGCTGAGTCTTGCGAGTTGAGATTTCTGAATTCGCTGAAACAGTTTAATTTTACGTTTTTAAGATGTCTGACTTAAGTAGAATGATCGAAATGGACCACGAGGTGGGAAAGTCAAACGTTCCACCTAAGTTGTTAAGAATCGAGGATTACTACAATTGGAAGGACAGATTTGAATCTTACTGTAGATTCCATGATCTGTCTATCTGGATGTGTATCAAGAGTGGATACACCCCACCTACTCAAACTGTTCAAAATGCTACTGTAGTTCTTACCTATGCAAACATGAGTGATCAAGAGAAGGAAGCGTACAGAAATGAGAATAAATCACATTCTTGCATAAAGATGTGTCTTCCTAAATCCCTTGCTCATCAACTCAAGTCTTTTCATACTGCTAAAGCGCTCTGGGAAGCTTTAGAGAAAAGAGGTGAGGGAAGTCCACAGGTGAGAGCTGGCAAGAAGAGTCTTCTTAAAAAGCAGTTTACTATGTTTAAAGCTTTAAAAGGAGAAGATCTTGATGCCTATGTTACACGATTCTACCATCTGCTAAGTGAATTAGAATACCATGAAATTTTTGAAGAAGAAGTATCTAAAACCGACAAGTTCCTTGAGGGTTTGCCTTCTAAATGGGAAATGTATGGTGTTATGATTAAGGATAACGAAACTAGGTATTCTACTATGACCTTAGAGCAAGTCATTGACAAGCTGAAAGGTTATGATTTCTCCAAGAAGTCAAGAGATAGTGATTCTGATCAGGTTCAGAACCCTGGGCTGTATCATGGAAAGTCAAGTCTTTCGACTGCGTCATCGAGTTCGACCACTGCACTGTTAGTTGGTGATACTAATGAAAATGGAGAGATGATCACTGAAGATCTGTGCTTTATTTCCTCCTCTGGTGATGAGACAAAGGGAAAGAATTCTGAGAAGTCACCTCAAGAGCATCAGAAGATGCCGATGAGTGTGAAATCTGCTGAACAGCAACTGTCTGTTCTTGCTTCCTTTGTGGCATCATATGAGAACTACATAGAAGGAAAGATCAATGATCCTATTCTATTTGATGAGGATTATGAGCAGATAGATTCTGATTATCTTGAGGAACTGGAACTTCAAGATCAACTAGCGTTGATATCTAGAAAGGTGAAGAATTTCCTCAAGAAAACTGGTAGAAAGGTGTTGGGCAATAGATCAGGGTTTGATAAAACCAAGGTCAGATGCTTTAACTGTCAGGGTATTGGTCATTTTGCTAGAGAATGCCAAAGACCTAAAGTAGAAGCACAAGGAAAACAAGGTTCGGGAAGTACTCTTGCTTCCAAAGCCTTAGTGGTGAAGCAGTTGGATGGCTCGTATGATTGGCAAGCTCATTCTGAAGAAGCTTTGATGGCCGAGATCGAAGAAACAACTGCTGGATCAGTGTCCTACATGCCCACTGACATGGAACAGAGAGTAGAGGTGGCTGAGTCTGAAAAAAAGGCAAGTGATGATGATGTGCTATATATGGATTCAACTCCAGATATGAGTCCTGAAGAATTAGTGGCACGTATGGCTGAATTACAAACTGACAAGAAGAAGGAGCATGCTGTGAACAAGGACAGTTGGTGGTATGTAGACAGTGGATGCTCGAGGCACATGACCGGTGAAAGAAGTCTACTGAAGGACTTCAAGGATAGTCTCAAGCAAAAAGTAAATTTTGCAGGAGATAAAGGAGGAGTAATTTCGGGAAAAGGAAAAGTTTCAAATGGAACTTTGACTCTTGAGGATGTGAACTATGTTGAAGAACTTACACACAACCTAGTGAGTGTTTCCCAAGTCTGTGATAAAGGTCATCCAGTTTATTTCAATGAAAAGGAGGCCTTAGTCCTGAAGCCAGGTTTTAAAATTCCTGATGAATGGATATTGATGAGGGCGCCGAGGAAGAAGGACATCTATGCTATCAACATGGGTGTTCCTAACTCTTCAATGGTGTCTACATGTTTATTGTCCAAGGCTTCGGAAACAGATGCTCTGTTATGGCATAGGAGAATGGCACATCTAAACTGGAGAAAGATGAATTATATAACCAAAAATGGTTTGGTTCTAGGTGTACCACAAAAACGTTTCGAGTCTGAGGATAAGTGTGTTCCTTGCATGAAAGGAAAGCAGCACAAGAAACCACACAGACCTAAGACTGAAAACTCTATCTCCTCGCCATTTGAATTGCTACATATGGATCTCTTCGGCCCTATAAGCAAGAGAAGTCTAGGTGGCAAATGGTACTGTTTGGTTGTCACAGATGACTATTCTAGATTCTCATGGGTATTCTTTTTGGGATCAAAGGATGAGACTCCTGGAATTCTAATTGAGTTCTTTGATCTAGTAGAGAATGTCTATAAAAAGAGAGTTAAGCGTATTCGTAGTGACAATGGAACAGAGTTTAAGAATTCAACGTTGAATATCTATTGCTTAAGCAAAGGGATATTACATCAATTCATTGCACCTTATGAACCTCAACAGAATGGTGTTGCTGAAAGGAAGAATAGAACGTTGATTGAAGCTGCTAGAACAATGCTTGCTGATTCAAAGCTTCCGGTCATCTTTTGGGCAGAAGCAGTGAATACAGCATGTTATGTTCTTAATAGAGTTCTTACGGTTAAGAGACATAACAAGACTTGTTATGAGCTTTTGAACAATAAGAAACCTAACTTAAAAGGGTTTGAACCCTTTGGAGTTTCATGCACCATATTAAAGACTGGACATCAAGCAAAATTTGGTGAGAAGGCTGACGAAGGATTTTTCCTAGGTTATATGCCCAATTCGCCAAATAAGAGAGTCTTTAATAAAGTCACAGGACGTTTGGAGGTAGTTTATAATATTGAGGTTACAAGCTATTCACCGGATGTTCATAAGGGCTTAGATTGGCAATTTGATTATTCTGATCTTTTTGCATCATTTAAAGTTCCTATTAGTGACTATGTCAGTGATTCAGAGATAGCTGAACATTTAGTGTTTGAAGATGAGAATATTGGTCCCGCTTCAACATCGAGTGTTAAGCAGTCTGGAATCAAGACTACTGTTGACTCAGATAAAGCTTCCACAAGTGAGTCACAAAAACCTTCAGAGGATAAGTCTCTAGAAACAGAAGATCTTGATGATCTTCATACAAAGTTTGATGACATACTTACTCCTTTGAAACATCTAAGAATATCTTCAGCACGTACGGAAGATGTACCTGAATTGGAAGAAATTGGTACTAATTTGGAAGATGAGATACCAGTTGAACCAGTTACTACAACTAGAACGAGTAAGAATCATCCAGTTGAAAACATCATCGGTGATATTAATACTCCGGTTCAAACTAGGCATCAATCCAGAACTAATACGTCTGAGAATTCTGAATACCAAAGCTTGTATACTGCAATGAAAGAGACAGGGATTCCTAATCAATGTCTATATTCATGCTTTATCTCACAAGTAGAGCCTAAAAATGTTCAAATGGCTTTAAAAGAAAACTCGTGGGTAGAAGCAATGCAAGAAGAACTATCTCAGTTCTCTAAATTACAAGTATGGGAGTTGGTTGACCTACCAAAGGGAGAATATCCAATTGGAACTAGATGGGTATTTAAGTGTAAGAGAGATGATAAAGGTATCGTTACTCGCAATAAAGCTCGTCTAGTGGTTCAAGGTTTTAATCAACAAGAAGGTATTGATTACAATGAAGTGTTTGCACCAGTTGCTAGGCTAGAAGCAATTAGAGTATTCTTAGCATTCGCATCATATTATGGTATAAAAGTGTATCAGTTGGATGTTAAGAGTGCCTTTTTGTATGGCAAAGTGGAAGAATTGGTGTATGTTTCACAACCGCCAGGGTTTGCTAATCCTGAGTATCCAGATAGAGTATATCGTTTGAATAAGGCTCTATATGGATTACATCAAGCACCTAGGGCATGGTATGGAACACTATCAACGTATCTACTTGAGAATGGATTTACAAGAGGATCAATTGATAGTACACTATTTGTGAAGTGGAAAAAGAAAGACTTTCTTCTTGTACAAGTGTATGTTGATGACATTATCTTTGGATCGTCTGATGAAAAGATGTGTCAAGAATTTGAGAAAGTCATGAGAAAAAGGTTTGAAATGTCTGCAATGGGAGAGTTGAATTTCTTCTTAGGATTACAAGTTGATCAAAAGAAGGATGGATTCTTTATTCATCAATCTAAATATACATATGAGCTATTAGAACGTTTCAAGATGGATGAAAGTAAGGTCTACAATACTCCAATTCCAGTCAATCATGGATTAGGTCCAGATACATCGAGTGATAGCGATGTGGATCCAACTCTTTATAGAGCCATGATCGGATCACTAATGTATCTTACAGCCTCTAGGCCTGACATCATGTTTGCTGTTTGTTTATGCGCAAGATATCAGGCTAATCCGAAAGAGTCACACATGCAAGCTGTTAAACGAATCTTTCGTTACCTCAAAGGGAAACCTAAGCTGGGTCTTTGGTATCCGATTGATGGAGACTTAGATCTCGTAGCTTATACTGATTCGGATTATGGAGGATGCAATCAGAATAGGAAATCTACGACTGGAGGATGTCAATTCTTAGGAGGTAGATTAGTATCCTGGCAGTGCAAGAAGCAAACCTCGGTAGCCATTTCTACATGTGAAGCTGAGTATGTTGCAGCTGGCAGCTGTTGCTCGCAAGTTCTTTGGATTCAACAGCAACTGCGGGATTACGGGTTAAATATAACCAATACTCCTATGATGATTGATAACGAATCTACTATGTCGATCACCAATAATCCAGTAAAGCACAGTAAAACTAAGCATATTGATATTCGACATCATTTTATTAGAGATTGTGCTGAAAAGAAATTGATAAAGTTAGTTAAGGTTCCATCATTGGATAACTTAGCAGACTTATACACAAAGGCGTTCGACAGAGCAAGATTTGAGACGTTGGTTCAACTAAACGGAATGAGAAATCCAGAGTGATTAGTCTTCCAAGGGTATTCTTGTAATAGTTAGTATTTATGTGTTTATTATTAAAAAAAAAAAAAAAAGAGGGCGTATGGCATTCATTTGCTTGTTACCTAAGGGGAATCGCCTTCATTTAAGTTTTTATTTGCAAAAACTACGGGAAATGATAGTACATTAGGAGAATAAGCTTCACAATAATAAAGCTTAAGTCCTAAGTATGATATGGTAGTAGGTTCAAATAAAGTTGCTTTAGAACTACAGCGGTTCTATCAGGTATGTGTTTATATTTATTTGATTATACACCTATATCCACAAGTTATAATTTGTCTATTTTTAGTAAAATTTTAGATGGCTTCATCATATGATGTACTGGTAGGCAAATTATATGAAATTTTCTAAGTCTTAAGAATTTAATTAACTACTTGTTTATTATTTTGTGTAACTATTCTATGATGTATGACATTAAGTCTTAAATGTTGAATGATGGTATTACCATACACTGTTATCATGCATTTTAATTAAAGTGACAAATAGTAGCAATATGGGTATTAATTTAATTACTGGTAACTATGTTGTACTATGTACAGAACTGAAACCTTTAATTAAATTAATATTCTCAAATATATTTTGAATTATGCTAGAAGGAATCTTCTGTTGTACTACGTACAGACTTAGATAACATAGCATATTCAAAGTATGTTTGATATTTGTCTAACCGTAAAAATTCAAGTGTATGTTATATGTTTCGAAAAGATACATCATTTAGTAACCGCTACCTTGAAAATTTAATGATGCAGTGTTATGTGTTTTACTTGAATTCTTCAGTATGTCATATACTAGGAAGCACTTGATAATTCTCATACTAACAATAAAGAGTTTGCTTAGAAAATTGAGTATAATTTGTTTATGTGGATCATATACTGGTAATCGTCTTGAACTATCTATAATTAAAATATTTACTTTATGTGCGTAATGCATTTATTAATTATGCTATGTGGATAAAGGTACCTAAGATATAGTTTTATAAATATAAATGTATAAATGATATATTTAGTTGTAATTTTATAGTAATTTATTTGAATTTCATGAGGTATGTATACTACCAATCTGCTTAAACTTTTTAAATATATCATGAATTGCTTATTCTTACTAATATGATCCCTAAGCAGATAAATTCTTATTCATTTTATGTATGTATTTTATTTTGTTTCAAGTGTTTAATAAAATGGTACTTGATACCTATGATTATGTAATTTTGTTTTAGTTTTTAATTTTTGTGTTAATTATGCTTACCCTTCGGAATTAAATCATACTGAATGTTTTTGAGTTGAACAACGTGACAAATACAAGTGAAAATTAATTATAATTTAGACTTGTGAAAATATCGGGTTTTTATTTATACTTAGAATTAAAATTCGCGTTTTTAATTATTTCTGCGAGTTGACTTCGACTTGCGAGTCCGCTTCAAATCTCGCGAATCGAATGTAAAGTATAAAGGTGGTCAAACGAGTCAGACCAACCCACCGAACCCACATACTTCGCGAGTTCAGTAAAGCTTGCGAATCCGTCAACAAGGCGAAACGAGGCGATTTATTGTTTTCGTTTGATTTCGATTCTTAGATTACGGGAACGAGTTATTCAATCCGAGGACTTTATACATCTTCATATTGCGAACATTTTGAGGTATAAACCAACGGATTTCACCGTGTAAATAACAAGAAATCGAAGTTTTTATAAAACTTAGGGTTTCGGGTTAAAAACTAAACGATTTGCGTCGATTACGATGTTATTGGACATAAATCCTTGTGGTTTATGTTAAATGGATGTTAATAAACGTAAATCAATTGATAGATCATGTTAAATTCAACAGATTAATCGATTTTAATTAAAAATTATCGACGGCTGTTCATCGAACGAGTTGAGATTTTACCTCGACTCCCTGATTGAATGAAACGAGTTGACATTGTGAATCAACTCGCAGCGAGTTGACTAGCGAATCCATGAGATTAGCGAGTTCACTTCAATAGCTGCTTTATAAGTTTAGCGAGTTCATAAGCAAAACGAGTTGACCTCACCTCGTTAGGCCAGTTTATGCGAGTCCAGTACTTAGAAAAATTTTATTTTTTAAAGTAGTGATATAAATGTTAAGACTTTTTAAGTAATAACTTTTATGAAATGGATTTGTGTTAATTCTTATATGATTATATCGAAAGTCTACTAATTTAAGAAGAAAATTAGTGGCGTGTCCTAATTTCACATTAGCGGTATAATTTTTAACGTTAACGACTTGAGATTTTTATTAAAATAACAAGTACCTAACGTGATTTAAATTAGACTTAAGACTTTTTAGTTATAAGTAAAATTTTTATATACGACTTGAGATTATTTTTGTATCAAGTTATATATAATTACAATTTTAAACTAAGATGTTTGATGAATCTCGATTCATAATACATAATAGTTTAAATATTTTTTATCGTGCATTAAATTATATCTGTTGTGTGTATTCATTACAGATATGGCTAGAGCATTTGATAAGGGTCACAACATCCTGGTTGATCTGAACCTTGAGGCCAAACGGGCTGACAGGGTTGCTGATATATTACGTTTTCTAGCACGATCAAGGATTAGATATGCTATTACGGCCAATCCTCCTATCTCACAGACTATACTGAACGATTTCTGGACGGATATTGTTTATGACGAATCTGTCACTCCGCCAGAGATTCGAGCTACAGTTGGTGGACAACCTGTTACCTTTTCAGCTGGTAATCTTCGTGAGATTTTGCAGCTAGGTACGGTAGAACAGGAGAACGGGGATATTGAGTATCCTATGGACTTTATTGAGGGTGCTATTGGACGTATGGGATATACAGGAGACAGGCGTGGACGTCAGTTCCAGAAGCCTCTGGTCATTGGTCAGTGGAGGTTTCTTTGGCACGTGATGAATATAGTCTTCGCAGCAAAGAAAGGTGGCTTTGATGAGTTGAGCCCTGCGATTCTATCGGCTGTACTGTCACTGGTTTACAATAAACCATACAGTTTTTGTGATTACATTTTTGGAGAGATAGCTAGACAGATATCGGGTTCTGTTAGATCTAGATTTATGATCTACCCGAGGTTTTGTATGCTTATCATACGTGCGCGTCTACCGAACTTGGTTATTCCTGAGCCGTTTTTATCGGTGAATACCATTGATCAACGTGGTTATAATGCCATGTTTATGCAGACGATTAGGAAGGAAGGAGTGGTGAAACCGGAAATTAGACCACTTTTTGGATATATTGTTGATCCGAACTACGTTGCACCGCCAAATCATGGGTGGTTGGACGTAGCTCCTGCTGCTGTTGTTGCTCCTGCTGTTGCTGATGTTGTACCTGCACCTGTAGCTGAGGAAGCTCAACCTGAAGATCCACAAGGGCTCCTTGAGGATGTTCTTATTCAGGCTGGTCAGGTGGATCAGCAGGTGAATCAAGAGGTTGCTGCACAGGTTGTGCAAGAAGTTTTGGAGCAGAATGATGATGAGACAAATCCTTTGCTTCAAGACATTGAGAGTTACTTGGCACCACCTGAGGTAATCTGTTACTTATGTAATAATATAGATGCTTAGTTGATAGATTGTTTTTATTGATCATAGATGCATAATATTATTATATAATGATTCTGATATTAGATATTTAGTAAATTGGATATTATTTCTGATTTTAAAAATATAAATATCATTATACGAACAGGAAGCTGAAGCTGAGGCTGCACATCCAGAAGTTATATTTGGCTTAGTATTATCTTAGTAAGAAGCTGGTAAGATAGCTTAGTATTATCTTAGTACTGTAATATTTGTAATAGTTTGTAGTGAACAAGTGTAAACTTAATTATTGTGTAAATATATTTGGCTTAGGGTTATTATTATTTTAAGTAAAATATGTTTGGTAATTTAAGTTTATAAAATTATGTTAAGATAAAATAGTGATCGAAAGACTTCTGACTTATTGAGTAGTCGAGCGGCGTGTTCCGATTAATTTCGGCGGTCATAATTTTATAATAACATATGCATTTTAGATTTGATTATAGACTTAAGACCGTAAGGTTTATAAGTAATTAACAAGTTAAAAATGTATTCGTATTAACTAGACAAATGATATATAATTTAAAGGTTAAATTGATAATGAATGAGATCAATTAACACTTGGAAATTATATAAGGTAATTAATAGTAAATTTAAATGTTTGGTGATTATTCACAATGCATTAGAATTTAAAATTAATTAATATTTGTTAAGTAGACTTAAGAGATTTTAGATTGATTCAGGGTAATCAATAAAAGATTTTATAAGTTATATTTATATTGCGTTTATATGTTAGGTTAAAATATACAAAAGAATTAATAAAGAAATTCTTAGATTGGTTCAGGGAAATCAATAAAGAATTTGAATTATTAATATATTTGTATTTATGTTTTTCTCTAGGAATGGAAATGCTTAATCTATCAGATTCGGAAGATGATATTCTGGATGAGATAGATGAAGAGATTGATTATGATATTGAAGAAGGAGAGTTCAAACTTCCTGAAGATTGGACTGCAGTATTTGAATCAGTGATAGATGAAGGTGTTGATCTGGATGCAAATGTAGATGAACATGTTGTGAATCCATCAACGACTGAATTTGTTTTTGTAAATGAACAAGGAGAATCAGTTATTGATTTAGAAGCTTTTGAGAATGCTTCTGAAGATTCAGATACTGAAGTTGAAGAAATAGAGGACAAATACAAACATATGGTTGGTAATCCTATGTTTATCCAAGAAATGCTGAAAAAGAAAAAGGAAAATAAGCAACGCATTTTGAAAGAAGTTGATATTACTGGAAAGCGTGTACTTAAAACTGGCATTATTGGATGGTATTATGACTCTGACCTGAAGCTCTTCGCGATCAAAAGGTTTGACGGGGTTCAATATTTTGAGAAGAAGCTTACCGTGTTTAGTTCATTGCCTCGATATGAGATTCGAGACTTGGCTAGATTAGATATGAAAAATCCAAGTGATGATGATTATGCTAAGTATGTTGAGCGTATCATTAGGACTGAAGGATTATCTATGAAGTTTTCGAAGATTAAGCCAAGGAAAGGAAAAATGATAAAGCTAAACGAACTTAGTCAGAGAACTGGAAGAAGAAGAAGGAAGAAGGTTTATCCAGCGGTCAAATGCATTAAGCAAATACCAATGAAGACTATGCCTCAGAATATTTTGGGAAAATTGAAATATTGGGGGGTAGATGCTGGAACAGGAGAAGCCTTTATGATTGAAGCTGATGATGATTATCCTAATGGCGAAAAAGAAATTCTTCGTGTATATGATCACAGACATTTGATGAATTTATCAAAGGAAGATTTGATTATGTTATACAAGAACAAGATCATATCTACTGTTGGTTGGGGTGATTTAGCACGAGATTATCATAGGATGGTTAAAACATGCATCAAGCTTAAAATTTTTGCAGGAAGTAAGATTTACAAATGAAGACCAAAGACAGCGTGAAGATAAAGAAGCTAGAGCTATTGTCAAGGGGGAGTCTGTTGAGACATAGATTGTGACAACAGATCTAGCTTGATATAGGACTAGTGTAATTATTATTACGTTTGTATATTGGTTTAGATTTGTAAATAAATATTTGTTTTGTTAGTAATATTCGTTAAACATATTATTGTGTTAAGTTAGACGAATTATTAAATACGAAATAAATACATTCTGTGCGAGTCGAGTTCTCAGGTCGCGAGATTAACGAGCCGAGATGAGAACTGAATTCGTGGAAGTCAGTAGCGAATCGAGCTTGGTAATGGGCTTGGGCTGCAAGGCGAGTTGGGCTTAACTTGCTGGCCCATGCGAGCCGAGCCGAGACAGAATATTTAAACGATTTTTCTTTGTAAAATCGTTAACACTGAAAATAACTTTGGCATTCTGATTTCAATTGCTGCGAATTCAACAAACCAGAGAAAAACATAACCTAAGGCTAGGCTTTGACGATTCGTTGTTTAAAGCTAAGTCTAGTTAAAACGCAATACGAACATATTCGTTGTTAGTAAAATAACACCGTATTGAGGGATTCCGCACCTTAATACTACAGATAACGAAGTTATCGATCCTAAAACTAGGGGACTTACATAAGTGAAGTACGTGGTACGATTTTGAAATATGAACCTTTTGGGTTACCGAGTATAAAATTAGGTGGAAAAGAAGAGAATGGAACAAAGATGAAAAGAAAAAAAGAAAGGAAGATAAACTTAAGACTTGTATTCTTGAGTCTAAAGGAAACGAAAGTAAAAGAAATGAAAAGAAGTGATTCACTCCTAATCATCCAAAAATTTGAGGAAACTGTTAGAACAAAATTAAACTTGACCTTTCCTTTTTTTTCCTTCCTTTTCTTTTCCTTTCCTTGCATAAAAAAATTCAAGGATGCAAATTTATTTTCTAATCCTTTCACTTCCTTTTCCTTTCCACCATATAAGAGTCTATGCAAAAAATAGGGTAAAAAATGTCAACTTCACTCAATATAATTTCTTAAACTCCGTAAAAATATATTACGAACACTTGTTTTGGGAGTTGGTACGGAGGGAGTATTACTCAAAGTAGCATTACATGCCACATTTATACATGTTAAAATGCCTTTTAAAAATAAACATATCATATGCCATTAGACGTACATGTGCACCTAACCTTTACTTCCTAATTTTTGTTAATGTTGCCATTCACTGCTTTTTGTTTTTGTGCAGACCAAATATATATGCTTCTATTCTTTCAATCGAAGTCTATATATAAACGTATCAGGATCAAGTATATATATCCAACTAGTGCGTGTTAATTAAGCTATCGATTTGTTCTTCATTCTTCTATTGATCCATTCAAAACTATTCGTGCATCTATATATACTTCGATCTCTAAACAATTAACACTGGGCATTCAAACGTGTTAGAACATAGTCATCAGATATGATTTCAAAATTTTGCATGTTTTCTCTTCTTACATGCATACCCTCTACACACATTTATATTTTTTAATCTATTAAGTTTATCTAACTATATATACAGCAAAGCGTTTTTCATTTTCCAAAACTTTTATACACTAGTTTTATATCACAAATATTCGTATCATCCCAAATTATTTGAACGGTAGAAAGTTAAATTAAATTAAACCTATATATAGAGATATTTCTATAGACTATCGATTCATTTCTAGTTGTGTTGTGGAAAAATAAAGATTTATTTTATATTCTTTGAAAAAATGAAGTGAAACATATTTATTTGTTAATTACTTAATTACTCAGTGTCACACCGAAATACAACGTTAATGTTCAAAATCATTAATTATATATTTTGACCAATGCCACACGTTTAAGAAATCACTAAACTATGAATGTTATTTCAGTTAATTAGAAGATTACAAAAATCCCATTCATACCCGCCAAAATTACTTCCAAATTCCCTTATTTGTTTCTCATTTTTTAAATTTGTTAATTACCCACTTTTTTAACAAACGCATTCACTCCTACTCCTATATTTTCTATATCCTGTTAAGTATTTTTGTAGTATTAGAAGAAATGAAGAGATATATCATGTCTATGTTCAAATTAACCATGTGTTTTGATCATGGCTATAAGTATAAACACTACAATTAGCTCCATTGTAGTCCAAGGTGGCGCTCTACATCGGATTCTTCTGGATACCGACGTTGATACTGATGACATTTATTCTATTTTAATCAACGTCTATATATAAACGTACGTATCTCAACATCAAGTATATCCATAGAGGGTCACTTGGTCTCTTAAAGACAGTGAGGGAGTTTTAAAACAGCCTGCTGTAATCAAAATCATGATAACATAAGATTCAGTGACATATGCTTTTATGATAAAAACTAAAACGTGTGGTCATAGTGTTTACATCGAACGAATATATATCTATATATATATATATATATATATATATATATCCTCTCATTAATTCATTAGGGAAAAACATATTAAATGGGACTTATATAGTGCTTGAAAAACTAATGAGAATGTCGAAGATGACGACTATATATGCAACTGTGGTTTAAGAAATGTATTTTAAACTACCGTTTAACGTATGCACGGATAAACAACTTTATATTTCATAAATTAATAATTAACATAATTACAATATAATCAATCTAAACATTAAATCTGTAAAATACGTTAAGTACTATTTTTACGTAATCACTCATATATAAAGACGGTGGTAACCTAGTGATAGAAAGCAAATAGCATAAAAAGGGAAGTCATGGGTCACTTACTTTCCCCAAGTTTCTACAACTGCGAGTTACGCGGTTTTCTTTCTCATGTTAACCGTGGAATTGGTCGATGAGTCACTGTATAATTAAGTGAAGTACGTGGTGCGATTTTGAAATATGAACCTTTTGGGTTATCGAGTATAAAATTAGGTGGAAAAGAAGAGAATGGAACAAAGATGAAAAGAAAAAAGAAAGGAAGATAAACTTAAGACTTGTATTCTTGAGTCTAATGGAAACGAAAGTAAAAGAAATGAAAAGAAGTGATTCTCTCCTAATCATCCCAAAATTTGAGGAAACTGTTAGAACAAAATTAAACTTGACCTTTCCTTTTTTTTTCCTTCCATTTCTTTTCCTTTCCTTGCATAAAAAAATTCAAGGATGCAAATTTATTTTCTAATCCTTTCACTTCCTTTTCCTTTCCACCATATAAGAGTCTATGCAAAAAATAGGGTAAAAAATGTCAACTTCACTCAATATAATTTCTTAAACTCTGTAACATCCGTCACCAAAACCCTATTCATAGGTTCGTTTCCTATAACCATTTCTTAGGTGTATTCATGTAAGTAAATAATGTGGAGAAATAAATTAAGTATTCGTATTTTAAATTATGTGAGAAATTTAATTTTCGTATAGTATTCAAAAACTCGAATCAATGTTCGTACGCAGTTGGATTAAAAGTAAGAATAATATTAATGAAATAATAATAATAATAATAAAATAATAATAATAATCGTTCATCATTGTATCATATCATATAATAATAATAATATAATAATAATAAAATAATTTAATAATAATAACCATGATCATGATCATGGTCATGGTCATGGATGGTTGTCTTTTTTTTTTTTGTGCTCCGAAATGGTGAGGGCCAAAGAAATAAAAATAAAAGGCCCAAACCCAAAACTTCTTACCTAGTCACCAAGCCACTATTTTATATTAATACAAATTTAGGGTTAACTCTAACCCTTTTGATCATAATAATTAAATTGTATCTGCTGCTATATTTGTGAGGATCGACCGAAAAGAAAAAGAAAAGAATCAAAGCCAAGTTCAATAATTTCTTCCGTCTACTATGTGTTTGTATGATCATGTAGGTATTTTTCATAAACCCTAATCAATATATTTTTATCTTATTTTAATTTTTTTCTGAAATAGATGTATAAGTGGGTCGATTTATATGTTTGAGGTATGAATACGTTGGGTAACATAAGTTTTTGCAAACCGAAAGTCTAGTATCGTTAATCGCAATTTCTGTCCAGATTTTCGAAGTAGTAATACGTGGCTGTTTTGATCCATTTGCGTTCGTTTTCAGGCTTCAGCCAAAACACGAAAGTTGTAGATCTCGAAATTTTACAAAATATCTCAAGGTTTCGGCCTCTAAAAAGAAACGTACGATTTTATAGAAATTATTTTGTAAACTGTTTTTGTGTATCACGAATTTTCAGAAAAACTTGGTTAAACATATTTCGGTTTGATCCAATTGTTCTTTAGTTTTTTGGGAGTTGTAAAGTATGTTTAAGGCTATACTTTTCTGTAAACAAATCACATTTATAAAATGTTAAGATTTAATTTTTATATTTATTTTAAAAAGAATGAGTTATGTAAAGAGGTTTTAGTTGTTACAAATAGTCATGTCTCAATCGTCTTTTATCATATCCTTATATAATAAGTGTTATACTCTAATTATATGATAACATTAGAAAGGTTTTAAAGTTAAGATTTAACAAGGTTTCATATTTTATTATTTACTTGAAGAAGATGGTTAAAATGTATGGAAAATTCAAACAATTAACTAGGATATAATAACTAGGTATAGTTTTGCCTAGGTTATTAATCTATATGAATTTATTTGTAGATTGACGTACTATTTGGTGGATTCATTTTGAGACGATACTTGCTTTGTTATTTAAGGTGAGTTTTCGTGGCCCCATTTTCTTTACATATTTTTACATTGGGGGAAAAGTATGCTCACATGTTTTATCAACTGTTTTATGCTGTGAACGTATTCATTTCTATTTTTGGACATATGCTTGAAATGTGTGACACTATGTGACTTATATGCATTGAGATTGGTTGCTTACATCCGTGATGTACTTCCTTGTGGGGTATTTGCCGTACATTGAGATTGGTTGTTTACATTCGTGCTTTACCTCCTTGTGGGGTATTTGCCGTACATTGGGATTGTTGCTTACATTCGTGCTTTACTTCCTTGTGAGGTAATTGCCGTACATTGAGATATATTGGCTGCATTATTTCACATTTGTGTACATTTCTATTGCATTGTCCTAACTTACTTTTATCACAGCAAAATGTTTATTTTTCTGGTGTCTTGTTTCAAACCTACGAAACTCACCAACACATGTGTTGACGTTTTTGAGCATATCTTTTCAGGTAGCACTAGTGGAACTAAAGCTGAGGACAAGAAAACTTAGTGGACCGTTTAGGTTGCATTAAGTGTTACTTCAAGACATATGACATTTGGTTTTAGTATTTCGGTGGCTTGAGAAAGGCGTATTTTGCCTTAACATTTATATTGTGGGATGTTTGTTTGCTAATTTGTTTCCTTGTTGATATGTACGCGTAGCGTGACCCACTATTCATGTTACAAGTATCATAACACATTGGAGTTTTATTTTCATATAGATTCTTTATAATTATGTGTTGTGATCCTATCGTCATTATATCCCGTTGTTTCCGCTTTAGACGGGGTGTGACAGATTGGTATCAGAGCAATTGTTTATAGAGATCTAGGTGGATTGACCTAGACTATAAATAAGGAACCCGCATATAGAACATGAATTAGGAACTACGTGTGCATGAAACTATACGTGCTTATTCGAAACGATGTGTACATACATGTCACTCAAGGTGGACTTATCCACTAGGATATATACTTATTTGCTACATTGACTACGTGTACTCATTCACATTCCGATTCTCGAGCAGGACATGCTCTGTTGGTGGTTTCTGCACATGCCCGCGTACCCGAGAGGGTTATGTAGGCTTAACGGCATGAGATCATTAATGTCATCTAGCAAAACTATATTGATCATAGTATCATTTCCATATAAATTCGTGTGTCATTTAGAAATAAAACCGTAGGAACGAAGTTGAACATTGTGATATAGGATTTGGTAATAAGTACATATATGAAAGGATACCCTAACAATTACGGCGGCCGACGTAATTGCAAAAGTATCACGATGTATATGTGTTTATATGACCACATTCTAGTGTCCAATGTGTCGCCTTCAAAGTCGCGTGAAGACGTCAAATCTCGACTCTACAGGTTTTGAGATCATAATCCTTGGTCATTGGTTTGGTGCATACACTATCTAAATTGCCCATTTATCCTAAACTCCTATGTACTCAAAATCGTATCAAATATGCCGCCCAGACATTTTACTCGAAGTGCAAAAAAAAAAAAAAAAAAAAAAGTAACGAGAGCGAAGGGTGACAAATATCAAAGTGTAAATCATGTACTAAGTAAACATCATTTTAAGACATGGAAAACGTATAGTGAGAATAATGGACGCGGATAATAACTCGCTAATGAATAACCGTGCGAAAACTTTATTAAATCATTACTCACTAGAATCAAAATAATTGGTTCATTATCCCTCAAATTCTTTGGACGTAATTATATTTTAACTTCCTTAGGAAATTTCACATTACAACCACGAATCACACGATAATCTTTTCTTGTCAGTGATGTAATCATCACTTGGCCACTCTCATATTATCGCAACTAAGTTTCTAATCTCTTTTGCAAGTTTGCCCAAGATCTTGATATCTTTTGGACATGCATCCGAATTCTCCGTATTGCTTGGCAATTTCACCTAAGGTCTCCAATGCCACATTTTACAATAGGACGTAACTGAACAAGGCTATTCTTAACATGCATTATATTCTCGGTTTTTAAACCATTTGACTACAACATCCGTAAGAATTAAAGTGAATCTAAAACATACCTACATCATAATCTCTGCCAATATCACGATTGCAACACGGGTGAATCAAACTTTTTTCTAAGGACCTTATTAAAACCACTTGTTGATGTGTTGGTAATCAAAAACTTGGCAATGATTCTCATATCCAACCAACCCGTTATTATCTATATTACTTAATGAAAGGGGTTTGAACGAAGAAAGAGGTTAAGTCAACCAATTCAATGCCCTCTCAACTAAAATATATAACCATTGATGATCTATTTAAGTGATGGCTTAAGATTCTCCTACTAAAATCGTTGGTACCCAAAATAAATTATACCATTCTCTCTATGTCTTGAAACATGTAACAATTATGATTTACTACCCTCCCATATCTGAAAATAAATCAAACAATATAACATAATAACCTCCATTTCCTTTAATGTCTACAACTAAAAATTTAGTGCTTCAAGCTTTGTAATATATTTCATTTCTACATGACACATCATCGCATCAGCTCTCAAGGGGTAAATTCACTCATAATGTTGGTATAAAATCGAAGAAATTCCCAGTTGTAACTATTCTAAGAGAGATTCAAATAACGAGATAGACGTTGAATTTGAGATTTACAAATGCCCAGCTCCAATAATTAACTATTTTATTGTGTCACCTAACATTAAGAACTTAATCAACAATAACATTTGGTTATCACTAAGTCAAAAGGAAATACAAAACCAATGAGCGTTCATAATCTCCACGAGTATAACAAGCTCACCGATGAAATGGACAAGAGGAAATCATGAGGAAATCGTTTGTTGACACGTTGAAATGAATTCACGTATCTTATGCCATATTGTTCACTAACATGAGAATGGTTCCCTACTAATCCATACGAAATGAGACTGTGGATCTTAAAAATTATCTCAAAAAAAAAAAAAAAAAAAGTTCAGTGAAATGATCTCGAGATCTAATAAAAAATAATTACAAAGTGAAAATCAAGATATCCACGAAAAAAAATAATATTAAAAAAAATCGATCGGTAGGGAATCAATAGAACAGTTCACATAAGGCATCGGCCTTAAATCTAAATATGTACGTATGATATCTCTGATCGATGTTCTTTAGTTGACCATCACATTGTGTGAGGGTATATTACTAGCGTTATCAAATTGATACATATAAGGGGATTACTCCAAACTAAAGAACCAATTCTGCCTTCAAACGGAATTAAACTCTGATTATAGTCGGCATCTAAACATCAATAAAGCTTAAGCTAAACAACACATTTCTTTCACCAATAGTTATGAAAAATTTTGAAAAAACACAGCACGAGCCTAAACGGGGGGATAAACTTAGTTGAAAACTTGCTGGAAATAATACAAAACGACATGGAGGAACCAGTGGACACGATGAAACACGTGGTACGGCACTAACCTGCCAACACCCACCCCAAAGATTATTTTCCATCTATATCTATACTTCCATATAAATGACTTATCCATTTCTTTTTAGACTTGTAAGTTTCAAAGCTGTGAAAGGACCAAACTACCTTCACTATATTAAACAAAATTTATTACTTTACTTTCCTCAAAAAAAAAAAAAAAAAAAAAAAAAAAAAAAACCTTGGACCAGTATAAGATTTAAATTTTTATTCATTCAACAAGTTTGGAAGCTATTGTCTTTGAAATGTGAGCAAATAACCAAATAGTTATTCCACACTATGGCAGTATATGGAAATTTCTCATAATTAATTCAAACAATCTGTGAATCCTAAGGCGCCACTTATTAAGATAACCTTTTATATACTATTTCACATCATAAATTTAACATTTGTGATGACCACCAATAACAACTATTATTATTCATTATTTCATTCACAAAATGGTCAGCTATCAATATCAATCACAACTACTTACTTCTTACTTGTTTACCGCGGCATAGCACGAGAATTTTACTAGTCCTTAAATAATGAAATTTCGATGCCCGAGAACATATAACTATGAGATTAGACCAAATCAGATTCCTTTAGATTTTAAGATGAAATCTAAGTTCACACTTACTCACCCCCCTTATACAAATAAACTGTTATAAACTTACCAAGAGACGCTCTGGTGAACTTTTCTTCCTTTGTTGACATTGTGGATTGATCTTCCTTGGCGACTCAACCCTTTCATATACATATGGTTACTCTCACCTAAACATGTAAAAAAAATGGAATCAACATCTAAAATACAATAGATCTAACAATCAGCAAGCTCACGTATATTCGTAAGGGACTAGAATTCAACATACAATACACTTAGGACAAATTGGGAACATTATTGAAGTTTAAATCATTGAGACTCATTTTCGTATAGTCTGTATTTCATTGTGTCAAATTGAACGTAACTGTGATTGTTCC
Source organism: Helichrysum umbraculigerum (assembly GCA_949592205.1). Taxonomy (NCBI): domain Eukaryota; kingdom Viridiplantae; phylum Streptophyta; class Magnoliopsida; order Asterales; family Asteraceae; genus Helichrysum; species Helichrysum umbraculigerum. The sequence continues at coordinate 133,104,909 of CATIUR010000003.1, read as the reverse complement.
ACGTTAAACCCAAGTTTTCAGTGTGGGAACCTTATACAAACTCTGTAGAATCAACAAATTGTATGCTAGTATAAAGAACAAATATTTTTCACTTATTTGGTCAAGACCATTCATTAATAATCATTTATCTTTCCGCGCCTATAATTCAGCTACAAGCCTTACGTGTGTAAGCCACATGTATGGATTGCTACACAACATAAATGAACTTCGATAAATGAAAGTCTAGTACAAAACCATATAAATTAACTACCCATGAGATTCGGAATCAAGAAAGACCCTTTTTGATGTTGAGAACGCACCATTTACAAATACCAAATTTCTTTCACTTTCTTAACGGACCAAATGAATTCGTAGTATACGTAAATAAATAGGTTCAATAACCTATCAATCGAAGGGACGGATGGAGCGAATGGAATTCGCGATACATAATCAGTGATGAGTCTCTTATGAGTACATTGCAATTAAAAAAAAAAAAAATTTCGAGATGGAGTTTAAAACAACATTGTGGCCATAGGGCCGGTAAAGGCTATGGGACGAGAAGTCAAGTAGCAGAAAACTTAATGTTCTCACTATGGTTAGGATAAGATATAAGGTTAGGTAAGAATTCAAAATAACTTAGGAACGAGGGGACCATAAGAAACTCAAAACCCATGTCTATTCCATAATAACTTGTTCAGTAATAATTTTGATTGAATTTCGGGACGAAATTCCCTAAACGAGGGGATACTGTAACATCCGTCACCAAAACCCTATTCATAGGTTCGTTTCCTATAACCATTTCTTAGGTGTATTCATGTAAGTAAATAATGTGGAGAAATAAATTAAGTATTCGTATTTAAATTATGTGAGAAATTTAATTTTCGTATAGTATTCAAAAACTCGAATCAATGTTCGTACGCAGTTGGATTAAAAGTAAGAATAATATTAATGAAATAATAATAATAATAATAATAATAAAATAATAATAATAATCGTTCATCATTGTATCATATCGTATAATAATAATAATATAATAATAATAAAATAATTTAATAATAATAACCATGATCATGATCATGGTCATGGTCATGGATGGTTGTCTTTTTTTTTTTGTGCACCGAAATGGTGAGGGCCAAAGAAATAAAAATAAAAGGCCCAAACCCAAAACTTCGTACCTAGTCACCAAGCCACTATTTTATATTAATACAAATTTAGGGTTAACTCTAACCCTTTTGATCATAATAATTAAATTGTATCTGCTGCTATATTTGTGAGGATCGACCGAAAAGAAAAAGAAAAGAACCAAAGCCAAGTTCAATAATTTCTTCCGTCTACTATGTGTTTGTATGATCATGTAGGTATTTTTCATAAACCCTAATCAATATATTTTTATCTTATTTTAATTTTTTTCTGAAATAGATGTATAAGTGGGTCGATTTATATGTTTGAGGTATGAATACGTTGGGTAACATAAGTTTTTGCAAACCGAAAGTCTAGTATCGTTAATCGCAATTTCTGTCCAGATTTTCGTAGTAGTGATACGTGGCTGTTTTGACCCATTTGCGTTCGTTTTCAGGCTTCAGCCAAAACACGAAAGTTGTAGATCTCGAAATTTTACATAATATCTCTAGGTTTCGGCCTCTAAAAAGCAACGTACGATTTTATAGAAATTATTTTGTAAACTGTTTTTGTGTATCACGAATTTTCAGAAAAACTTGGTTAAACATATTTCGGTTTGATCCAATTGTTCTTTAGTTTTTTGGGAGTTGTAAAGTATGTTTAAGGCTATACTTTTCTGTAAACAAATCACATTTATAAAATGTTAAGATTTAATTTATATATTTAATTTAAAAAGAATGAGTTATGTAAAGAGGTTTTAGTTGTTACAAATAGTCATGTCTCAATCGTCTTTTATCATATCCTTATATAATAAGTGTTATACTCTAATTATATGATAACATTAGAAAGGTTTTAAAGTTAAGATTTAACAAGGTTTCATATTTTATTATTTACTTGAAGAAGATGGTTAAAATGTATGGAAAATTCAAACAATTAACTAGGATATAATAACTAGGTATAGTTTTGCCTAGGTTATTAATCTATATGAATTTATTTGTAGATTGACGTACTATTTGGTGGATTCATTTTGAGACGATACTTGCTTTGTTATTTAAGGTGAGTTTTCGTGGCCCCATTTTCTTTACTTGTTTTACATTGGGGGAAAAGTATGCTCGTGTTTTATCAACTGTTTTCATGCTGTGATTATATTCATTTTCTTTTTGGACATATGATTGAAATGTGCTACATTATGTGAGATTATGTGCATTATTTGAGATCATTGAGAACATTGAGAACATTTGTGGCTATTCGTCTTGCTCCGTTGGGGGTATTGACAACACGCCGGTTGGATACATTGACATCATTTAGGCTATTCGTCTTGCTCCTTTGGGGGTATTGACAACACGCCGACGTATATGCTATTCATCTTACTCTGCGGGAGTGATGACCACATGCATGGTGGTTTGTTGGGATTTATTCATTTACACTAATTTCATTTAGATGTGCCTTTTCATTTGCATTGTCCTACTCAGTTATTTATCACAGCAAAACATTATTTTCTGGTGTCTTGTTTCAAACCTACGAAACTCACCAACACATGTGTTGACGTTTTTGAGCATATCTTTTCAGGTAGCACTAGTGGAACTAAAGCTGAGGACAAGAAAACTTAGTGGACCGTTTAGGTTGCATTAAGTGTTACTTCAAGACATATGACATTTGGTTTTAGTATTTCGGTGGCTTGAGAAAGGCGTATTTTGCCTTAACATTTATATTGTGGGATGTTTGTTTTCTAATTTGTTTCCTTGTTGATATGTACGCGTAGCGTGACCCACTATTCATGTTACAAGTATCATAACACATTGGAGTTTTATTTTCATATAGATTCTTTATAATTATGTGTTGTGATCCTATCGTCATTATATCCCGTTGTTTCCGCTTTAGACGGGGTGTGACAAACTCCGTAAAATTATATTACGAACACTTATTTTGGGAGTTGGGACGGAGGGAGTATTACTCAAAGTAGCATTACATGCCACATTTATACATGTTAAAATGCCTTTTAAACATAAACATATCATATGCCATTAGACGTACATGTGCACCTAACCTTTACTTCCTAATTTTTGTTAATGTTGTCATTCACTGCTTTATGTTTTTGTGCAGACCAAATATATATGCTTCTATTCTTTCAATCGAAGTCTATATATAAACGTATCAGGATCAAGTATATATATCCAACTAGTGCGTGTTAATTAAGCTATCGATTTGTTCTTCATTCTTCTATTGATCCATTCAAAACTATACGTGCATCTATATATACTTCGATCTCTAAACAATTAACACTGGGCATTCAAACGTGTTAGAACATAGTCATCCGATATGATTTCAAAAATTTGCATGTTTTCTCTTCTTACATGCATACCCTCTACACACATTTATATTTTTTAATCTATTAAGTTTATCTAACTATATATATACAGCAAAGCGTTTTTCATTTTCCAAAACTTTTATACACTAGTTTTATATCACAAATATTCGTATCATCCCAAATTATTTGAACGGTAGAAAGTTAAATTAAATTAAACCTATATATAGAGATATTTCTATAGACTATCGATTCATTTCTAGTTGTGTTGTGGAAAAATAAAGATTTATTTTATATTCTTTGAAAAAATGAAGTGAAACATATTTATTTGTTAATTACTTAATTACTCAGTGTCACACCGAAATACAACGTTAATGTTCAAAATCATTAATTATATATTTTGACCAATGCCACACGTTTAAGAAATCACTAAACTATGAATGTTATTTCAGTTAATTAGAAGATTACAAAAATCCCATTAATACCCGCCAAAATTACTTCCAAATTCCCTTATTTGTTTCTCATTTTTTAAATTTGTTAATTACCCACTTTTTTAACAAACGCATTCACTCCTACTCCTATATTTTCTATATCCTGTTAAGTATTTTTGTAGTATTAGAAGAAATGAAGAGATATATCATGTCTATGTTCAAATTAACCATGTGTTTTGATCATGGCTATAAGTATAAACACTACAACTAGCTCCATTGTAGTCCAAGGTGGCGCTCTACATCGGATTCTTCTGGATACCGACGTTGATACTGATGACATTTATTCTATTTTAATCAACGTCTATATATAAACGTACGTATCTCAACATCAAGTATATCCATAGAGGGTCACTTGGTCTCTTAAAGACAGTGAGGGAGTTTTAAAACAGCCTGCTGTAATCAGAATCATGATAACATAAGATTCAGTGACATATGCTTTTATGATAAAAACTAAAACGTGTGGTCATAGTGTTTACATCGAACGAAAATATATATATATATATATATATATATATATATATATATATATATATATATATATATATATCCTCTCATTAATTCATTAGGGAAAAACATATTAAATGGGACTTATATAGTGCTTGAAAAACTAATGAGAATGTCGAAGATGACGACTATATATGCAACTGTGGTTTAAGAAATGTATTTTAAACTACCGTTTAACGTATGCACGGATAAACAACTTTATATTTCATAAATTAATAATTAACATAATTACAATATATTCAATCTAAACATTAAATCTGTAAAATACGTTAAGTACTATTTTTACGTAATCACTCATATATAAAGGCGGTGGTAACCTAGTGATAGAAAGCATATAGCATAAAAAGGGAGGTCACGGGTCACTTACTTTCCCCAAGTTTCTACAACTGCGAGTTACGCGGTTTTCTTTCTCATGTTAACCGTGGAATTGGTCGATGAGTCACTGTATAATTAAGTGAAGTACGTGGTGCGATTTTGAAATATGAACCTTTTGGGTTATCGAGTATAAAATTAGGTGGAAAAGAAGAGAATGGAACAAAGATGAAAAGAAAAAAGAAAGGAAGATAAACTTAAGACTTGTATTCTTGAGTCTAATGGAAACGAAAGTAAAAGAAATGAAAAGAAGTGATTCTCTCCTAATCATCCCAAAATTTGAGGAAACTGTTAGAACAAAATTAAACTTGACCTTTCCTTTTTTTTCCTTCCATTTCTTTTCCTTTCCTTGCATAAAAAAATTCAAGGATGCAAATTTATTTTCTAATCCTTTCACTTCCTTTTCCTTTCCACCATATAAGAGTCTATGCAAAAAATAGGGTAAAAAATGTCAACTTCACTCAATATAATTTCTTAAACTCCATAAAAATATATTACGAACACTTATTTTGGGAGTTGGGACGGAGGGAGTATTACTCAAAGTAGCATTACATGCCACATTTATACATGTTAAAATGCCTTTTAAACATAAACATATCATATGCCATTAGACGTACATGTGCACCTAACCTTTACTTCCAAATTTTTGTTAATGTTGCCATTCACTGCTTTTTGTTTTTGTGCAGACCAAATATATATGCTTCTATTCTGTCAATCGAAGTCTATATATAAACGTATCAGGATCAAGTATATATATCCAACTAGTGCGTGTTAATTAAGCTATCGATTAGTTCTTCATTCTTCTATTGATCCATTAAAACTATACGTGCATCTATATATACTTCGATCTCTAAACAATTAACACTGGGCGTTCAAACGTGTTAGAACATAGTCAACCGATATGATTTCAAAAATTTGCAGGTTTTCTCTTCTTACATGCATACCCTCTACACACATTTATATTTTTTAATCTATTAAGTTTATCTAACTATATATACAGCAAAGCGTTTTTCATTTTCCAAAACTTTTATACACTAGTTTTATATCACAAATATTCGTATCATCCCAAATTATTTGAACGGTAGAAAGTTAAATTAAATTAAACCTATATATAGAGATATTTCTATAGACTATCGATTCATTTCTAGTTGTGTTGTGGAAAAATAAAGATTTATTTTATATTCTTTGAAAAAATGAAGTGAAACATATTTATTTGTTAATTACTTAATTACTCAGTGTCACACCGAAATACAACGTTAATGTTCAAAATCATTAAATATTTATTTTGACCAATGCCACACGTTTAAGAAATCACTAAACTATGAATGTTATTTCAGTTAATTAGAAGATTGCAAAAATCCCATTCATACCCGCCAAAATTACATCCAAATTCCCTTATTTGTTTCTCATTTTTAAAATTTGTTAATTACCCACTTTTTTAACAAACGCATTCACTCCTACTCCTATATTTTCTATATCCTGTTAAGTATTTTTGTAGTATTAGAATAAATGAAGAGATATATCATGTCTATGTTCAAATTAACCATGTGTTTTGATCATGGCTATAAGTATAAACACTACAGCAAGCTCCATTGTAGTCCAAGGTGGCGCTCTACATCGGATTCTTCTGGATACCGACGTTGATACTGATGACATTTATTCTTTTTTAATCGACGTCTATATATAAACGTATTATCTCAACATCAAGTATATCCATAGAGGGTCACTTGGTCTCTTAAAGACAGTGAGGGAGTTTTAAAGCAGCCTGCTGTGATCAGAATCATGATAACATAAGATTCAGTGACATATGCTTTTATGATAAAAACTAAAACGTTTGGTCTTAGTGTTTACATCGAACGAATATATATATATATATATATATATATATATATATATATATATATATATATATATATATATCCTCTCATTAATTCATTAGGGAAAAACATATTAAATGGGACTTATATAGTGCTTGAAAAACTAAGGAGAATGTCGAAGATGACGACTATATATGCAACTGTGGTTTAAGAAATGTATTTTAAACTACCGTTTAACGTATGCACGGATAAACAACTTTATATTTCATAAATTAATAATTAACATAATTACAATATATTCAATCTAAACATTAAATCTGTAAAATACATTAAGTACTATTTTTACGTAATCACTCATATATAAAGACGGTGGTAACCTAGTGATAGAAAGCATATAGCATAAAAAGGGAGGTCTCGGGTCACTTCCTATCCCCAAGTTTCTACAACTGCGAGTTACGCGGTTTTCTTTCTCATGTTAACCGTGGAATTGGTCGATGAGTCACTGTATAATTAAGTGAAGTACGTGGTACGATTTTGAAATATGAACCTTTTGGGTTACCGAGTATAAAATTAGGTGAAAAAGAAGAGAATGGAACAAAGATGAAAAGAAAAAAAGAAAGGAAGATAAACTTAAGACTTGTATTCTTGAGTCTAAAGGAAACGAAAGTAAAAGAAATGAAAAGAAGTGATTCTCTCCTAATCATCCCAAAATTTGAGGAAACTGTTAGAAGAAAATTAAACTTGACCTTTCCTTTTTTTCCTTCCATTTCTTTTCCTTTCCTTGCATAAAAAAATTCAAGGATGCAAATTTATTTTCTAATCATTTCACTTCCTTTTCCTTTCCACCATATAAGAGTCTATGCAAAAAATAGGGTAAAAAATGTTAACTTCACTCAATATAATTTCTTAAACTCCATAAAAATATATTACGAACACTTATTTTGGGAGTTGGGACGGAGGGAGTATTACTCAAAGTAGCATTACATGCCACATTTATACATGTTAAAATGCCTTTTAAACATAAACATATCATATGCCATTAGACGTACATGTGCACCTAACCTTTACTTCCTAATTTTTGTTAATGTTGCCATTCACTGCTTTTTGTTTTTGTGCAGACCAAATATATATGCTTCTATTCTGTCAATCGAAGTCTATATATAAACGTATCAGGATCAAGTATATATATCCAACTAGTGCGTGTTAATTAAGCTATCGATTTGTTCTTCATTTTTCTATTGATCCATTAAAACTATACGTGCATCTATATATACTTCGATCTCTAAACAATTAACACTGGGCGTTCAAACGTGTTAGAACATAGTCAACCGATATGATTTCAAAAATTTGCAGGTTTTCTCTTCTTACATGCATACCCTCTAAACACATTTATATTTTTTAATCTATTAAGTTTATCTAGCTATATATACAGCAAAGCGTTTTTCATTTTCCAAAACTTTTATACACTAGTTTTATATCACAAATATTCGTATCATCCCAAATTATTTGAACGGTAGAAAGTTAAATTAAATTAAACCTATATATAGAGATATTTCTGTAGACTATCGATTCATTTCTAATTGTGTTGTGGACAAATAAAGATTTATTTTATATTCTTTGAAAAAATGAAGTGAAACATATTTATTTGTTAATTACTTAATTACTCAGTGTCACACCGAAATACAACGTTAATTGTAACACCTGCATAATTAGGATAATTGATTATGCTTAATTGTTTATAACTAGTTGTAATTAGTATGTAATAGGACTAATTACAGGCTCTATTTGTATATATATAAGTTGATTTATATATATATATATGTGTGTATTTACGCGATTTGGATAAATCGTACGAATTAACCGGACGGAGTCCGACACAATTATTTTGACGTTGGTGACAGAAATTTACCTAAATAATGGGAACGTATTTTATTATTTAAAATACACAGTGAACGAACATTATTTATATTATCGCGATGACATTTTAAATAAATTAACAAATACGTACTAAACGCGAGTTAAGGAATTTAATATTTGGACAAATGTTTTTATAATTAACCTCAAGGTAATTCATCAAAATATTTCCGGCACGTTTCAAAAATATAACTGCTTGATTTAATATTAAGAACGAAGGATTAAACTACGGAGAAAACGAACACCACATGGGGCACGGAACGGGGACTGGGTGAGGTGAGGCTTTCACCAACACCCCACCATCCCCATTCTCTTTCTCATTCTTTCTCCCTCACTCTCTTTCCTCCTCCCTTTTTCTCTCAATAATCACCACCACCAACAACTCATCAAATTCACAAAATACTACCTCAAAACGCACTCGGTTTTACTCGGTCATTTGGAAGGAAAGCACCACCACTTCACGATCTATCATCCTACCTTTTCGGATTTTCAATCCGACACCGCGTAAGTTTCCGACAAAACCCGAAACTCTCCGTTTTTGCTCATTTTTACGTTTTTATGGTTTATATATGCTTAAAATGTCCAAAAATGGGTTGGGTAAAAGATTTGGACCAAACGGAAGTTTTTCGACCGATTTTCCGGCCACCATTGTCCGATCAGACCGCTACGTCGCAGAGACGACGGGCTACCTGCGACGTAGGCCACTACGTCGCAATACCCCTCGCAACGTCGCATATAGCGACGTCAGCCCTAACGTCGCATTAAGTTGCTACGTCGCGCCTAGCGACGCCAGCCCCTACGTCGCATTGATTTGCGAAGGTCGCATCATGCGACGTACATGCCTACGTCGCACCCTACGTCGCATGCTACGTCGCATGCTACGTCGCACAAACCAGAACCTTGAAAAGTCAGATTTTACTAAGTGTCGAACTTACACAACTTCAAATACTTATGTCATACGACTTAACAAACGTCATAGAACGTACTTTCTATTACAATTGCACTAAATTGAGTTATAAATGATAACACTTTGAATCATTATTTCAAACCGTCACCAACGGGCCATATTTGTTTTCAAACTACAAACGGATTACTAAACAAACACTTGGACATAATGAGTTGTGTAAACAACTAGCCTAGATGATCTTGCGAGACATCTACTTACTTAACTTTATATGTTTAGGCATTTGAAGGTTACGGGTTCGGAGAACCTACGGTTGATATTATTTACTCGTTTATTGATATAAACGTACTTGCAAAGACTCAGGTGAGTCTTACGGCCCCACTTTTACTGTTTTATCTTATTGGGGGAGATACATGCTACCGCTTTTCTTGAACACAAGTACTAAACTGTTTACTATACCAAACGGAATTGCATGAGTTGTTACTATTTACAGAAGTCTCTCCATCATATATCGTTAGTTATGGACTTAAGCGCGAACAGTAGTTAATGGATCCATTAGGGAAATGACCCTCCCCACCCGGGGCAGTAGCGCTGCCACGTACCGATTTACACGTATAAACGGGTGACAACTTATTCGTTACGGATGCTTGCTCACTTACGAGCATGTCACGGGAGCAAACATATTATTTACGGGTTAAGCTTCGATTATGAGCCTCATGGCAACGGTATAAACTTATTTATTTACATTTGCTGGATTGCAAATACTGATTTTACGATTGCTGGATTGCAATGGCTGATTTTACGCCTACGGGCACTACTAATGAAATCTCGTGTTCAAAGCCGATATTAATTACAAACCTGTGAGATTCACCAACCTTTTGGTTGACACTTTTTAGTATGTTTTCTCAGGTACCCGGATGGAGTAGGATTACTCCAGGATTTTAGCTAGAGTCGCATGATTTCAACACAACTGCATTAACGGAGATTCTTAGCATTATCTTTTGTATATTTTGATTATGTAATAGAATCTCCCGCTATACGCGTGGACTCTAGGGGAAACTACATTTTGTATACGAAAACACTAAGTTTTCAAACATTATATCTATGGAATGTAACTAATTTACAAAACGTCTCATTTAGAGGTCGTTTGCTTTATCTTTGTGCTGTGATATTTAATTAGTAACACCCCAAACTATGCTTCCGCAAAACAGTGAATTTCGGGGGTGTTACAGATTGGTATCAGAGCCTAAGGTTATAGTGAACTAGGTTGCATTAGTGGGCCTAGACTATGACCATTAGGCAGTATTTCCTTATTAGGCATGATTGGTTCAGGAATTTCATCATACGACTTTAATTTAACATAGCTTGATCAACTATGTACAATTAAGGGAAGATGATGTGAGGTCTGAAATGGCTATGTCGAACAGGAATGCGTTAGTTGACTCTGACCACGAGGGAACCGAGACTCTTACTTGTTATGTGCTAGACATACACTAGGCTATTATATATTGAATATATATATGAATAGGCCACGCACGTAAACACACTCGCTATAGCGATAGCCGACGTTTCTCTGGTGACACTTACGAATTCCTCTCAGCGGTTTGCACCGACCATAACAGACTTGGTTTCCGTCACACCACCTTGTGGCGCACTCTAATGATTTTATGAAAATCACATCTAACACCCGGAAGCAACGTACTTCCAAGGACTAAAATCCTCTCTCTGTCATTTCTATAGAACTCAAAGCCACGAACTCCCAAATGGACGACTACATGTCTGATAGTGACCAAGTCCACGGGGAACAAATCCAGTACACGTATCTCGATGAGAACATCGTACCAGAAGAAGAAATCATGCTGGAGGGAAACGAAAATCAGAATTTCGGAATGACTGGCATCGACATAGAAGAATATGAAAGAGTGCAAGATCAGGCCGTGGGACTTGACGGCCGAAATTGGGCACTTAAGCGTAAGTGCATAGACTATGAACAAAGATTGAGAATCTCAAACCGATCTGTTCCTACACGAATCAAAGATAAGATCCGTTACTGGAAGAAAGTGGCCACCAACCTAACCCGTAGGACCAAAACATGGATCAAACGTTTGGGCAAGAAATCAACGGAGGAGACTAGGTACCGCTCCACGACTCAAAGATACAGGGACATGCTTGAAGCACGCTACCACCCACACGACCTGAACCTGGAGTCGGAAGACGAATCTGAAAGCCAGGAACCGTAACTAAGAATGAACCAACCGACTAGCAGAAACTGTGGACCGCCTTGGCACACTATGGAACAAATTAATCTACATTAAGAATAGTGTAGTTTTTGTCTTGTAATCTACCTCGTAATCTAGGGACTATCTAGCACTACTTTATAAACTAGTCGGATGTAACCATTCCCGACACCTTTTGTAATATCTCTGTAAGATGTAACTTTTAAACTCACTTTATCTATCAGATATCCTTTGTTATCTCAACTCACATTAATTGTCATTTTCCATGTTGATGTTATGTATTACTGCTTTTATACATGTACATCTGTGACAATTACCAGCTCATACAAAATCTCATGTATCTTCATTTCTTTTATTGAAGAATCATGCCGCCAAAGACACGACCATACACCGATGCCCAGATTACCTCCCTTATAACCCAGGCTGTTACTGAAGCCTTGGCTCGGAATACTCCACCAAATTCCTCGAGGAACAGCGATGCCGCTGAAACCACTACTGCTAAACCCTGTTCATACAAAGACTTTCAGAACTGCAAACCTCTAAACTTTGCAGGTACCGAGGGAGCTATCGGTCTAGTACGCTGGATCGAGAAAGTTGAGTCTGTATTTCTTATCTGCAACTGTGCGGAGGGAGATAAGGTTAAGTTCTCCGTTAGTACTTTTACTGACACCGCACTCACCTGGTGGAACACTTATGCCCAGACTGTGAGTGTTGCTACTGCTTACCAACTCCCGTGGGAGGAGTTGAAGAAGATGTTGAGGGGTGAGTATTGCCCCAGGGATGAATTGAAACAACTAGAAGTGGAATTTTGGAACCATAAGATGCAAGGTAATGATATCACCGGCTACACCAACCGTTTCCACCAACTGGCACTTCTGTGCCCAACCATGGTCGATCCTGAGTACAAGAGGATCGAGAAATTCGTTGATGGTCTTCCTGAGAGACTCCAAGACCTGGTTACTTCTTCCAAACCGGGTACTATTCAGAGCGCCATCCGTATGGCCCATGAGTTAACGGCAAATTCTGTCCGCCGCGGCACAACTTCAACCCCATCTGCAAACAACAAACGCAAGTGGGAAGGAAACCCCAACTCATCCAACCAAACCTTCAACAAAAAGCCTGAGTACATTAAGGCTTATACATCTGGAACTTCGGAGAAGAAAGGGTACAGCGGGAGCAGACCCTACTGTCCCAAATGCAACCGCCACCACGACGGTTCTTGCCCTTGCTCCAACTGCAAACGGTTCGGGCATCTAGCCAAGGATTGCCGAATCACCATTTCTACCCCCAACACTAATGCACCAAAGGCCTGCTTTGGGTGCGGAAATACAGGGCATTTCAAGAAAGATTGCCCAAAGCTGAAAAACAACAACAACAACCCTGCTCGCGGCAGATCATTCGTTATCAAGGCTGGGGAAGCCAGACAAGACCCGAACGTCGTGACGGGTACGTTCCTTCTCAACGACCTTACTGCTTCTGTGTTATTTGATACCGGTGCCGATAGAAGCTTCATATCTGAGAAATTTAGCCCTTTACTTGATATTACTCCCACTGCCTTGGATGCTAAATACATTGTAGAATTAGCTAACGGCAAACTGATTGAGACTGATAGCATCATACACAACTGTACACTTAACCTCACGAACGAAACGTTTTTCATTGATTTAATCCCTGTCGAGATCGGCAGCTTCGATATTATTGTCGGTATGGATTGGTTATCCAGGCACCGAGCTGAAATCATCTGTCATGACAAACTCGTTCGCATACCTCTTGTCTCCGGTGGAACCTTAGTCCTACAAGGGGAGACCGGTAGACGGAATCTGAATATTGTATCCTGTCTGAAAACGAGAAAATATCTACGAAAAGGGTATCAAGCCATCCTCGCACATGTAACGGAGAAGAAGTCGGAGGAGAAGCGACTTGAGGATGTTCCGATCGTGCGGGATTTCCCGGAAGTCTTTCCTGAAGACTTGCCCGGACTGCCGCCCCCTAGACAAGTTGAATTTCAAATCGAACTTGTGCCCGGAGCTGCACCCGTGGCACGAGCCCCTTACCGTTTAGCACCATCCGAAATGCAGGAGTTGTCTAACCAACTACAGGAACTCCTGGACAGAGGATTCATTCGACCAAGTTCCTCGCCTTGGGGAGCTCCGGTCTTATTCGTGAAAAAGAAAGATGGATCTTTCCGCATGTGTATTGACTACCGAGAGCTGAATAAGCTAACCATAAAGAATCGGTACCCACTTCCTAGAATCGATGACCTATTTGACCAACTCCAGGGATCGAGAGTTTACTCAAAGATTGATCTACGGTCGGGTTATCATCAACTCCGAGTCCGTGACAATGATATCCCAAAGACAGCCTTCCGAACTCGTTATGGGCATTACGAATTCCAAGTGATGCCATTCGGTTTAACCAACGCACCGGCAGTATTCATGGACCTTATGAATCGGGTGTGCAAACCATATCTTGACAAATTCGTCATTGTGTTCATCGATGATATCCTGATTTACTCTCGCAACGAACAGGAACATGCTCAACATCTGAAAACCATTCTAGGACTTCTGAAACACGAAGAGTTATATGCCAAATTCTCTAAGTGTGAGTTCTGGATTCGAACCGTTCAATTCCTCGGGCACGTGATTGACAGCCAAGGAATTCATGTTGATCCCGCCAAGATTGAAGCAATCAAGGGCTGGGAGTCACCGACCACTCCAACCGAAGTGAGACAATTCTTAGGTCTTGCTGGTTATTACCGCCGATTCATCGAAAACTTTTCAAGAATAGCTGTTCCACTAACCACACTGACTCAGAAAGATAAGAAGTTCGATTGTACTGATAAACAAGAGTCAGCCTTCCAGCTATTGAAAAACAAACTTTGCAGTGCACCAATCCTGTCCTTACCCGAGGGCACCGACGATTTCGTAGTTTACTGCGACGCCTCACACCAGGGACTCGGTTGTGTGTTGATGCAACGGGAAAAAGTCATTGCCTATGCCTCACGACAACTGAAAATCCACGAGAAAAACTATACGACCCACGACCTCGAGTTGGGTGCTGTGATCTTCGCATTGAAAATCTGGAGACATTATCTCTACGGTACGAAAAGCACTATCTTTACCGATCACAAAAGTCTCCAACACATATTCGATCAGAAAGATCTAAACATGAGACAACGTCGCTGGGTTGAGTTACTTAGTGACTACGACTGCGAGATCAAATATCATCCGGGCAAGGCTAACGTAGTTGCTGACGCCTTAAGCCGAAAAGAACGAGTGAAACCCCTTCGAGTCCGAGCACTTTCTATGACAATTCGTAACGAGCTTCCTGCTCAAATCCTTACCGCTCAACTTGAAGCACTCAACGATGAAAACTTGAAAAATGAAGCCTTGCGAGGCTTGGATAAACAATTCGAAATCAAACCCGATGGAACTCGATACTTCTCTAACCGGGTGTGGTTACCCAAATTCGGAAACTTGCGAGATTTGGTGATGGCTGAAGCTCACAAATCTCGATACTCTATACATCCCGGATCTGACAAGATGTATCATGACGTCAAAGGGTTGTATTGGTGGCCTAACATGAAAGCTGACATCGCCTTGTACGTCAGTAAATGCCTAACCTGTTCCAAAGTAAAGACCGAACATCAAAGACCCTCTGGGTTGCTTCAACAACCTGAAATTCCTCAATGGAAATGGGAACAGATTTCCATGGACTTCATTACCAAACTACCAAAAACTTCGAGTGGTTGCGATACCATTTGGGTGATCGTGGACCGTCTCACGAAATCTGCTCATTTTCTGGCCATCAAGGAAACCGACAAGATGGAGCGTCTGACTCGCATCTATGTCAAAGAAATCATCTCGCGACACGGTGTGCCTATCTCGATCATCTCGGATAGGGACAGCCGTTTTACTTCTAACTTTTGGCAATCGCTACAGAAATCTCTTGGTACTCGTCTGGATATGAGTACTGCTTATCACCCGCAAACCGATGGCCAAAGCGAGCGAACTATTCAAACACTGGAGGATATGCTACGAGCCTGCGTAGTTGACTTCGGTACTTCTTGGGAAAATCACTTACCGTTGTGCGAGTTCTCGTACAACAACAGTTATCATACCAGCATAAAGGCTGCACCCTTCGAGGCACTTTACGGACGTAAGTGCCGATCACCTATCTGTTGGACTGAGTTAGGAGATTCCCAACTCACGGGTCCAGATATCATTCAAGAAACTACTGAGAAAATCATTGGTATTCAAAACCGGCTGAAAGCCGCACGTGATCGTCAGAAAAGCTATGCTGACGTGAGACGCAAACACCTTGAGTTCCAGGTAGGGGACAAGGTACTCCTCAAAGTGGCACCGTGGAAGGGTGTCATTCGATTCGGAAAACGAGGCAAACTAAATCCTAGATACATCGGACCATTCGAAATCCTGGAAAGGATTGGTCCAGTGGCATACCGCCTGCAACTTCCTGCTGAACTCAGCAGTGTACACAACACATTCCACATTTCTAACTTGAAGAAATGTCTGTCTGACGAGACACTGATTATACCACTCGACGAAATTCAAATCGATGATAAACTTCATTTTGTCGAGAACCTATGGAAATCATGGACCGTGAGGTCAAGCAATTGAAACAGAGTCGTATTCCCATCGTAAAAGTCAGGTGGAATTCTAGGCGCGGCCCTGAGTTCACCTGGGAACGGGAAGACCAAATGCGACAGAAATATCCACATCTCTTCCCAGACAACGCACCGTCCGGGCACTCAGGCTAATTTCGGGACGAAATTTCTTTAACAAGGGGAGAATGTAACACCTGCATAATTAGGATAATTGATTATGCTTAATTGTTTATAACTAGTTGTAATTAGTATGTAATAGGACTAATTACAGGCTCTATTTGTATATATATAAGTTGATTTATATATATATATGTGTGTATTTACGCGATTTGGATAAATCGTACGAATTAACCGGACGGAGTCCGACACAATTATTTTGACGTTGGTGACAGAAATTTACCTAAATAATGGGAACGTATTTTATTATTTAAAATACACAGTGAACGAACATTATTTATATTATCGCGATGACATTTTAAATAAATTAACAAATACGTACTAAACGCGAGTTAAGGAATTTAATATTTGGACAAATGTTTTTATAATTAACCTCAAGGTAATTCATCAAAATATTTCCGGCACGTTTCAAAAATATAACTGCTTGATTTAATATTAAGAACGAAGGATTAAACTACGGAGAAAACGAACACCACACGGGGCACGGAACGGGGACTGGGTGAGGTGAGGCTTTCACCAACACCCCACCATCCCCATTCTCTTTCTCATTCTTTCTCCCTCACTCTCTTTCCTCCTCCCTTTTTCTCTCAATAATCACCACCACCAACAACTCATCAAATTCACAAAATACTACCTCAAAACGCACTCGGTTTTACTCGGTCATTTGGAAGGAAAGCACCACCACTTCACGATCTATCATCCTACCTTTTCGGATTTTCAATCCGACACCGCGTAAGTTTCCGACAAAACCCGAAACTCTCCGTTTTTGCTCATTTTTACGTTTTTATGGTTTATATATGCTTAAAATGTCCAAAAATGGGTTGGGTAAAAGATTTGGACCAAACGGAAGTTTTTCGACCGATTTTCCGGCCACCATTGTCCGATCAGACCGCTACGTCGCAGAGACGACGGGCTACCTGCGACGTAGGCCACTACGTCGCAATACCCCTCGCAACGTCGCATATAGCGACGTCAGCCCTAACGTCGCATTAAGTTGCTACGTCGCGCCTAGCGACGCCAGCCCCTACGTCGCATTGATTTGCGAAGGTCGCATCATGCGACGTACATGCCTACGTCGCACCCTACGTCGCATGCTACGTCGCATGCTACGTCGCACAAACCAGAACCTTGAAAAGTCAGATTTTACTAAGTGTCGAACTTACACAACTTCAAATACTTATGTCATACGACTTAACAAACGTCATAGAACGTACTTTCTATTACAATTGCACTAAATTGAGTTATAAATGATAACACTTTGAATCATTATTTCAAACCGTCACCAACGGGCCATATTTGTTTTCAAACTACAAACGGATTACTAAACAAACACTTGGACATAATGAGTTGTGTAAACAACTAGCCTAGATGATCTTGCGAGACATCTACTTACTTAACTTTATATGTTTAGGCATTTGAAGGTTACGGGTTCGGAGAACCTACGGTTGATATTATTTACTCGTTTATTGATATAAACGTACTTGCAAAGACTCAGGTGAGTCTTACGGCCCCACTTTTACTGTTTTATCTTATTGGGGGAGATACATGCTACCGCTTTTCTTGAACACAAGTACTAAACTGTTTACTATACCAAACGGAATTGCATGAGTTGTTACTATTTACAGAAGTCTCTCCATCATATATCGTTAGTTATGGACTTAAGCGCGAACAGTAGTTAATGGATCCATTAGGGAAATGACCCTCCCCACCCGGGGCAGTAGCGCTGCCACGTACCGATTTACACGTATAAACGGGTGACAACTTATTCGTTACGGATGCTTGCTCATTTACGAGCATGTCACGGGAGCAAACATATTATTTACGGGTTAAGCTTCGATTATGAGCCTCATGGCAACGGTATAAACTTATTTATTTACATTTGCTGGATTGCAAATACTGATTTTACGATTGCTGGATTGCAATGGCTGATTTTACGCCTACGGGCACTACTAATGAAATCTCGTGTTCAAAGCCGATATTAATTACAAACCTGTGAGATTCACCAACCTTTTGGTTGACACTTTTTAGTATGTTTTCTCAGGTACCCGGATGGAGTAGGATTACTCCAGGATTTTAGCTAGAGTCGCATGATTTCAACACAACTGCATTAACGGAGATTCTTAGCATTATCTTTTGTATATTTTGATTATGTAATAGAATCTCCCGCTATACGCGTGGACTCTAGGGGAAACTACATTTTGTATACGAAAACACTAAGTTTTCAAACATTATATCTATGGAATGTAACTAATTTACAAAACGTCTCATTTAGAGGTCGTTTGCTTTATCTTTGTGCTGTGATATTTAATTAGTAACACCCCAAACTATGCTTCCGCAAAACAGTGAATTTCGGGGGTGTTACATTAATGTTCAAAATCATTAATTATATATTTTGACCAATGCCACACGTTTAAGAAATCACTAAACTATGAATGTTATTTCAGTTAATTAGAAGATTACAAAAATCCCATTCATACCCGCCAAAATTACTTCCAAATTCCCTTATTTGTTTCTCATTTTTTAAATTTGTTAATTACCCACTTTTCTAACAAACGCATTCACTCCTACTCCTATATTTTCTATATCCTGCTAAGTATTTTTGTAGTATCAGAAGAAATGAAGAGATATATCATGTCTATATTCAAATTAACCATGTGTTTTGATCATGGCTATAAGTATAAACACTACAGCAAGCTCCATTGTAGTCCAAGGTGGCGCTCTACATCGGATTCTTCTAGATACCGACGTTGATACTGATGACATTTATTCTATTTTAATCGACGTCTATATATAAACGTACGTATCTCAACATCAAGTATATCCATAGAGGGTCACTTGGTCACTTAAAGAAATTGAGGGAGTTTTAAAGCAGCCTGCTGTGATCAGAATCATGATAACATAAGATTCAGTGACATATGCTTTTATGATAAAAACTAAAACGTGTGGTCTTAGTGTTTATATCGAACGAATATATATATATATATATATATATATATATATATATATATATATATCCTCTCATTAATTCATTAGGGAAAAACATATTAAATGGGACTTATATAGTGCTTGAAAAACTAAGGAGAATGTCGAAGATGACGACTATATATGCAACTGTGGTTTAAGAAATGTATTTTAAACTACCGTTTAACGTATGCACGGATAAACAACTTTATATTTCATAAATTAATAATTAACATAATTACAATATATTCAATCTAAACATTAAATCTGTAAAATACATTAAGTACTATTTTTACGTAATCACTCATATATAAAGACGGTGGTAACCTAGTGATAGAAAGCATATAGCATAAAAAGGGAGGTCTCGGGTCACTTCCTATCCCCAAGTTTCTACAACTGCGAGTTACGCGGTTTTCTTTCTCAAGTTAACCGTGGAATTGGTCGATGAGTCACTGTATAATTAAGTGAAGTACGTGGTACGATTTTGAAATATGAACCTTTTGGGTTACCGAGTATAAAATTAGGTGAAAAAGAAGAGAATGGAACAAAGATGAAAAGAAAAAAAGAAAGGAAGATAAACTTAAGACTTGTATTCTTGAGTCTAAAGGAAACGAAAGTAAAAGAAATGAAAAGAAGTGATTCTCTCCTAATCATCCCAAAATTTGAGGAAACTGTTAGAAGAAAATTAAACTTGACCTTTCCTTTTTTTCCCTTCCATTTCTTTTCCTTTCCTTGCATAAAAAAATTCAAGGATGCAAATTTATTTTCTAATCCTTTCACTTCCTTTTCCTTTCCACCATATAAGAGTCTATGCAAAAAATAGGGTAAAAAATGTTAACTTCACTCAATATAATTTCTTAAACTCCGTAAAAATATATTACGAACACTTATTTTGGGAGTTGGGACGGAGGGAGTATTACTCAAAGTAGCATTACATGCCACATTTATACATGTTAAAATGCCTTTTAAACATAAACATATCATATGCCATTAGACGTACATGTGCACCTAACCTTTACTTCCTAATTTTTGTTAATGTTGCCATTCACTGCTTTTTGTTTTTGTGCAGACCAAATATATATGCTTCTATTCTGTCAATCGAAGTCTATATATAAACGTATCAGGATCAAGTATATATATCCAACTAGTGCGTGTTAATTAAGCTATCGATTTGTTCTTCATTTTTCTATTGATCCATTAAAACTATACGTGCATCTATATATACTTCGATCTCTAAACAATTAACACTGGGCGTTCAAACGTGTTAGAACATAGTCAACCGATATGATTTCAAAAATTTGCAGGTTTTCTCTTCTTACATGCATACCCTCTAAACACATTTATATTTTTTAATCTATTAAGTTTATCTAGCTATATATACAGCAAAGCGTTTTTCATTTTCCAAAACTTTTATACACTAGTTTTATATCACAAATATTCGTATCATCCCAAATTATTTGAACGGTAGAAAGTTAAATTAAATTAAACCTATATATAGAGATATTTCTGTATACTATCGATTCATTTCTAGTTGTGTTGTGGACAAATAAAGATTTATTTTATATTCTTTGAAAAAATGAAGTGAAACATATTTATTTGTTAATTACTTAATTACTCAGTGTCACACCGAAATACAACGTTAATGTTCAAAATCATTAATTATATATTTTGACCAATGCCACACGTTTAAGAAATCACTAAACTATGAATGTTATTTCAGTTAATTAGAAGATTACAAAAATCCCATTCATACCCGCCAAAATTACTTCCAAATTCCCTTATTTGTTTCTCATTTTTTAAATTTGTTAATTACCCACTTTTCTAACAAACGCATTCACTCCTACTCCTATATTTTCTATATCCTGCTAAGTATTTTTGTAGTATCAGAAGAAATGAAGAGATATATCATGTCTATATTCAAATTAACCATGTGTTTTGATCATGGCTATAAGTATAAACACTACAGCAAGCTCCATTGTAGTCCAAGGTGGCGCTCTACATCGGATTCTTCTAGATACCGACGTTGATACTGATGACATTTATTCTATTTTAATCGACGTCTATATATAAACATACGTATCTCAACATCAAGTATATCCATAGAGGGTCACTTGGTCACTTAAAGAAATTGAGGGAGTTTTAAAGCAGCCTGCTGTGATCAGAATCATGATAACATAAGATTCAGTGACATATGCTTTTATGATAAAAACTAAAACGTGTGGTCTTAGTGTTTACATCGAACGAATATATATATATATATATATATATATATATATATATATATATATATATATATCCTCTCATTAATTCATTAGGGAAAAACATATTAAATGGGACTTATATAGTGCTTGAAAAACTAAGGAGAATGTCGAAGATGACGACTATATATGCAACTGTGGTTTAAGAAATGTATTTTAAACTACCGTTTAACGTATGCACGGATAAACAACTTTATATTTCATAAATTAATAATTAACATAATTACAATATATTCAATCTAAACATTAAATCTGTAAAATACGTTAAGTACTATTTTTACGTAATCACTCATATATAAAGACGGCGGTAACCTAGTGATAGAAAGCATATAGCATAAAAAGGGAGGTCACGGGTCACTTCCTTTCCCCAAGTTTCTACAACTGCGAGTTACGCGGTTTTCTTTCTCATGTTAACCGTGGAATTGGTCGATGAGTCACTGTATAATTAAGTGAAGTACGTGGTACGATTTTGAAATATGAACCTTTTGGGTTACCGAGTATAAAATTAGGTGGAAAAGAAGAGAATGGAACAAAGATGAAAAGAAAAAAAGAAAGGAAGATAAACTTAAGACTTGTATTCTTGAGTCTAAAGGAAACGAAAGTAAAAGAAATGAAAAGAAGTGATTCTCTCCTAATCATCCCTAAATTTGAGGAAACTGTTAGAAGAAAATTAAACTTGACCTTTCCTTTTTTTTCCTTCCATTTCTTTTCCTTTCCTTGCATAAAAAAATTCAAGGAGGCAAAATTTATTTTCTAATCCTTTCACTTCCTTTTCCTTTCCACCATATAAGAGTCTATGCAAAAAATAGGGTAAAAAATGTTAACTTCACTCAATATAATTTCTTAAACTCCGTAAAAATATATTACGAACACTTATTTTGGGAGTTGGGACGGAGGGAGTATTACTCAAAGTAGCATTACATGCCACATTTATACATGTTAAAATGCCTTTTAAACATAAACATATCATATGCCATTAGACGTACATGTGCACCTAACCTTTACTTCCTAATTTTTGTTAATGTTGCCATTCACTGCTTTTTGTTTTTGTGCAGACCAAATATATATGCTTCTATTCTTTCAATCGAAGTCTATATATAAACGTATCAGGATCAAGTATATATATCCAACTAGTGCGTGTTAATTAAGCTATCGATTTGTTCTTCATTCTTCTATTGATCCATTCAAAACTATACGTGCATCTATATATACTTCGATCTCTAAACAATTAACACTGGGCGTTCAAACGTGTTAGAACATAGTCAACCGATATGATTTCAAAAATTTGCAGGTTTTCTCTTCTTACATGCATACCCTCTACACACATTTATATTTTTTAATCTATTAAGTTTATCTAACTATATATACAGCAAAGCGTTTTTCATTTTCCAAAACTTTTATACACTAGTTTTATATCACAAATATTCGTATCATCCCAAATTATTTGAACGGTAGAAAGTTAAATTAAATTAAACCTATATATAGAGATATTTCTATAGACTATCGATTCATTTCTAGTTGTGTTGTGGAAAAATAAAGATTTATTTTATATTCTTTGAAAAAATGAAGTGAAACATATTTATTTGTTAATTACTTAATTACTCAGTGTCACACCGAAATACAACGTTAATGTTCAAAATCATTAATTATATATTTTGACCAATGCCACACGTTTAAGAAATCACTAAACTATGAATGTTATTTCAGTTAATTAGAAGATTACAAAAATCCCATTCATACCCGCCAAAATTACTTCCAAATTCCCTTATTTGTTTCTCATTTTTTAAATTTGTTAATTACCCACTTTTTTAACAAACGCATTCACTCCTACTCCTATATTTTCTATATCCTGTTAAGTATTTTTGTAGTATTAGAAGAAATGAAGAGATATATCATGTCTATGTTCAAATTAACCATGTGTTTTGATCATGGCTATAAGTATAAACACTACAACTAGCTCCATTGTAGTCCAAGGTGGCGCTCTACATCGGATTCTTCTGGATACCGACGTTGATACTGATGACATTTATTCTATTTTAATCAACGTCTATATATAAACGTACGTATCTCAACATCAAGTATATCCATAGAGGGTCACTTGGTCTCTTAAAGACAGTGAGGGAGTTTTAAAACAGCCTGCTGTAATCAGAATCATGATAACATAAGATTCAGTGACATATGCTTTTATGATAAAAACTAAAACGTGTGGTCATAGTGTTTACATCGAACGAAAATATATATATATATATATATATATATATATATATATATATATATATATATATATATATCCTCTCATTAATTCATTAGGGAAAAACATATTAAATGGGACTTATATAGTGCTTGAAAAACTAATGAGAATGTCGAAGATGACGACTATATATGCAACTGTGGTTTAAGAAATGTATTTTAAACTACCGTTTAACGTATGCACGGATAAACAACTTTATATTTCATAAATTAATAATTAACATAATTACAATATATTCAATCTAAACATTAAATCTGTAAAATATGTTAAGTACTATTTTTACGTAATCACTCATATATAAAGACGGTGGTAACCTAGTGATAGAAAGCATATAGGATAAAAAGGGAGGTCACGGGTCACTTCCTTTCCCCAAGTTTCTACAACTGCGAGTTACGCGGTTTTCTTTCTCATGTTAACCGTGGAATTGGTCGATGAGTCACTGTATAATTAAGTGAAGTACGTGGTGCGATTTTGAAATATGAACCTTTTGGGTTATCGAGTATAAAATTAGGTGGAAAAGAAGAGAATGGAACAAAGATGAAAAGAAAAAAATAAAGGAAAATAAACTTAATACTTGTATTCTTGAGTCTAAAGGAAACGAAAGTAAAAGAATTGAAAAGAAGTGATTCTCTCCTAATCATCCCAAAATTTGAGGAAACTGTTAGAACAAAATTAAACTTCACCTTTCCTTTTTTTTCCTTCCATTTCTTTTCCTTTCCTTGCATAAAAAAATTCAAGGATGCAAATTTATTTTCTAATCCTTTCACTTCCTTTTCCTTTCCACCATATAAGAGTCTATGCAAAAAAATAGGGTAAAAAATGTCAACTTCACTCAATATAATTTCTTAAACTCCGTAAAAATATATTACGAACACTTATTTTGGGAGTTGGGACGGAGGGAGTATTACTCAAAGTAGCATTACATGCCACATTTATACATGTTAAAATGCCTTTTAAACATAAACATATCATATGCCATTAGACGTACATGTGCACCTAACCTTTACTTCCTAATTTTTGTTAATGTTGCCATTCACTGCTTTTTGTTTTTGTGCAGACCAAATATATATGCTTCTATTCTGTCAATCGAAGTCTATATATAAACGTATCAGGATCAAGTATATATATCCAACTAGTGCGTGTTAATTAAGCTATCGATTTGTTCTTCATTTTTCTATTGATCCATTAAAACTATACGTGCATCTATATATACTTCGATCTCTAAACAATTAACACTGGGCGTTCAAACGTGTTAGAACATAGTCAACCGATATGATTTCAAAAATTTGCAGGTTTTCTCTTCTTACATGCATACCCTCTAAACACATTTATATTTTTTAATCTATTAAGTTTATCTAGCTATATATACAGCAAAGCGTTTTTCATTTTCCAAAACTTTTATACACTAGTTTTATATCACAAATATTCGTATCATCCCAAATTATTTGAACGGTAGAAAGTTAAATTAAATTAAACCTATATATAGAGATATTTCTGTAGACTATCGATTCATTTCTAGTTGTGTTGTGGACAAATAAAGATTTATTTTATATTCTTTGAAAAAATGAAGTGAAACATATTTATTTGTTAATTACTTAATTACTCAGTGTCACACCGAAATACAACGTTAATGTTCAAAATCATTAATTATATATTTTGACAAATGCCACACGTTTAAGAAATCACTAAACTATGAATGTTATTTCAGTTAATTAGAAGATTACAAAAATCCCATTCATACCCGCCAAAATTACTTCCAAATTCCCTTATTTGTTTCTCATTTTTTAAATTTGTTAATTACCCACTTTTCTAACAAACGCATTCACTCCTACTCCTATATTTTCTATATCCTGCTAAGTATTTTTGTAGTATCAGAAGAAATGAAGAGATATATCATGTCTATATTCAAATTAACCATGTGTTTTGATCATGGCTATAAGTATAAACACTACAGCAAGCTCCATTGTAGTCCAAGGTGGCGCTCTACATCGGATTCTTCTAGATACCGACGTTGATACTGATGACATTTATTCTATTTTAATCGACGTCTATATATAAACGTACGTATCTCAACATCAAGTATATCCATAGAGGGTCACTTGGTCACTTAAAGAAATTGAGGGAGTTTTAAAGCAGCCTGCTGTGATCAGAATCATGATAACATAAGATTCAGTGACATATGCTTTTATGATAAAAACTAAAACGTTTGGTCTTAGTGTTTACATCGAACGAATATATATATATATATATATATATATATATATATATATATATATATATATATATATATATCCTCTCATTAATTCATTAGGGAAAAACATATTAAATGGGACTTATATAGTGCTTGAAAAACTAAGGAGAATGTCGAAGATGACGACTATATATGCAACTGTGGTTTAAGAAATGTATTTTAAACTACCGTTTAACGTATGCACGGATAAACAACTTTATATTTCATAAATTAATAATTAACATAATTACAATATATTCAATCTAAACATTAAATCTGTAAAATACATTAAGTACTATTTTTACGTAATCACTCATATATAAAGACGGTGGTAACCTAGTGATAGAAAGCATATAGCATAAAAAGGGAGGTCTCGGGTCACTTCCTATCCCCAAGTTTCTACAACTGCGAGTTACGCGGTTTTCTTTCTCATGTTAACCGTGGAATTGGTCGATGAGTCACTGTATAATTAAGTGAAGTACGTGGTACAATTTTGAAATATGAACCTTTTGGGTTACCGAGTATAAAATTAGGTGAAAAAGAAGAGAATGGAACAAAGATGAAAAGAAAAAAAGAAAGGAAGATTAACTTAAGACTTGTATTCTTGAGTCTAAAGGAAACGAAAGTAAAAGAAATGAAAAGAAGTGATTCTCTCCTAATCATCCCAAAATTTGAGGAAACTGTTAGAAGAAAATTAAACTTGACCTTTCCTTTTTTTTTCCTTCCATTTCTTTTCCTTTCCTTGCATAAAAAAATTCAAGGATGCAAATTTATTTTCTAATCCTTTCACTTCCTTTTCCTTTCCACCATATAAGAGTCTATGCAAAAAATAGGGTAAAAAATGTTAACTTCACTCAATATAATTTCTTAAACTCCGTAAAAATATATTACGAACACTTATTTTGGGAGTTGGGACGGAGGGAGTATTACTCAAAGTAGCATTACATGCCACATTTATACATGTTAAAATGCCTTTTAAACATAAACATATCATATGCCATTAGACGTACATGTGCACCTAACCTTTACTTCCTAATTTTTGTTAATGTTGCCATTCACTGCTTTTTGTTTTTGTGCAGACCAAATATATATGCTTCTATTCTGTCAATCGAAGTCTATATATAAACGTATCAGGATCAAGTATATATATCCAACTAGTGCGTGTTAATTAAGCTATCGATTTGTTCTTCATTTTTCTATTGATCCATTAAAACTATACGTGCATCTATATATACTTCGATCTCTAAACAATTAACACTGGGCGTTCAAACGTGTTAGAACATAGTCAACCGATATGATTTCAAAAATTTGCAGGTTTTCTCTTCTTACATGCATACCCTCTAAACACATTTATATTTTTTAATCTATTAAGTTTATCTAGCTATATATACAGCAAAGCGTTTTTCATTTTCCAAAACTTTTATACACTAGTTTTATATCACAAATATTCGTATCATCCCAAATTATTTGAACGGTAGAAAGTTAAATTAAATTAAACCTATATATAGAGATATTTCTGTAGACTATCGATTCATTTCTAGTTGTGTTGTGGACAAATAAAGATTTATTTTATATTCTTTGAAAAAATGAAGTGAAACATATTTATTTGTTAATTACTTAATTACTCAGTGTCACACCGAAATACAACGTTAATGTTCAAAATCATTAATTATATATTTTGACCAATGCCACACGTTTAAGAAATCACTAAACTATGAATGTTATTTCAGTTAATTAGAAGATTACAAAAATCCCATTCATACCCGCCAAAATTACTTCCAAATTCCCTTATTTGTTTCTCATTTTTTAAATTTGTTAATTACCCACTTTTTTAACAAACGCATTCACTCCTACTCCTATATTTTCTATATCCTGCTAAGTATTTTTGTAGTATCAGAAGAAATGAAGAGATATATCATGTCTATATTCAAATTAACCATGTGTTTTGATCATGGCTATAAGTATAAACACTACAGCAAGCTCCATTGTAGTTCAAGGTGGCGCTCTACATCGGATTCTTCTAGATACCGACGTTGATACTGATGACATTTATTCTATTTTAATCGACGTCTATATATAAACGTACGTATCTCAACATCAAGTATATCCATAGAGGGTCACTTGGTCACTTAAAGAAATTGAGGGAGTTTTAAAGCAGCCTGCTGTGATCAGAATCATGATAACATAAGATTCAGTGACATATGCTTTTATGATAAAAACTAAAACGTGTGGTCTTAGTGTTTACATCGAACGAATATATATATATATATATATATATATATATATATATATATATATATATCCTCTCATTAATTCATTAGGGAAAAACATATTAAATGGGACTTATATAGTGCTTGAAAAACTAAGGAGAATGTCGAAGATGACGACTATATATGCAACTGTGGTTTAAGAAATGTATTTTAAACTACCGTTTAACGTATGCACGGATAAACAACTTTATATTTCATAAATTAATAATTAACATAATTACAATATATTCAATCTAAACATTAAATCTGTAAAATACGTTAAGTACTATTTTTACGTAATCACTCATATATAAAGACGGCGGTAACCTAGTGATAGAAAGCATATAGCATAAAAAGGGAGGTCACGGGTCACTTCCTTTCCCCAAGTTTCTACAACTGCGAGTTACGCGGTTTTCTTTCTCATGTTAACCGTGGAATTGGTTGATGAGTCACTGTATAATTAAGTGAAGTACGTGGTACGATTTTGAAATATGAACCTTTTGGGTTACCGAGTATAAAATTAGGTGGAAAAGAAGAGAATGGAACAAAGATGAAAAGAAAAAAAGAAAGGAAGATAAACTTAAGACTTGTATTCTTGAGTCTAAAGGAAACGAAAGTAAAAGAAATGAAAAGAAGTGATTCTCTCCTAATCATCCCTAAATTTGAGGAAACTGTTAGAAGAAAATTAAACTTGACCTTTCCTTTTTTTTCCTTCCATTTCTTTTCCTTTCCTTGCATAAAAAAATTCAAGGAGGCAAAATTTATTTTCTAATCCTTTCACTTCCTTTTCCTTTCCACCATATAAGAGTCTATGCAAAAAATAGGGTAAAAAATGTTAACTTCACTCAATATAATTTCTTAAACTCCGTAAAAATATATTACGAACACTTATTTTGGGAGTTGGGACGGAGGGAGTATTACTCAAAGTAGCATTACATGCCACATTTATACATGTTAAAATGCCTTTTAAACATAAACATATCATATGCCATTAGACGTACATGTGCACCTAACCTTTACTTCCTAATTTTTGTTAATGTTGCCATTCACTGCTTTTTGTTTTTGTGCAGACCAAATATATATGCTTCTATTCTTTCAATCGAAGTCTATATATAAACGTATCAGGATCAAGTATATATATCCAACTAGTGCGTGTTAATTAAGCTATCGATTTGTTCTTCATTCTTCTATTGATCCATTCAAAACTATACGTGCATCTATATATACTTCGATCTCTAAACAATTAACACTGGGCGTTCAAACGTGTTAGAACATAGTCAACCGATATGATTTCAAAAATTTGCAGGTTTTCTCTTCTTACATGCATACCCTCTACACACATTTATATTTTTTAATCTATTAAGTTTATCTAACTATATATACAGCAAAGCGTTTTTCATTTTCCAAAACTTTTATACACTAGTTTTATATCACAAATATTCGTATCATCCCAAATTATTTGAACGGTAGAAAGTTAAATTAAATTAAACCTATATATAGAGATATTTCTATAGACTATCGATTCATTTCTAGTTGTGTTGTGGAAAAATAAAGATTTATTTTATATTCTTTGAAAAAATGAAGTGAAACATATTTATTTGTTAATTACTTAATTACTCAGTGTCACACCGAAATACAACGTTAATGTTCAAAATCATTAATTATATATTTTGACCAATGCCACACGTTTAAGAAATCACTAAACTATGAATGTTATTTCAGTTAATTAGAAGATTACAAAAATCCCATTCATACCCGCCAAAATTACTTCCAAATTCCCTTATTTGTTTCTCATTTTTTAAATTTGTTAATTACCCACTTTTTTAACAAACGCATTCACTCCTACTCCTATATTTTCTATATCCTGTTAAGTATTTTTGTAGTATTAGAAGAAATGAAGAGATATATCATGTCTATGTTCAAATTAACCATGTGTTTTGATCGTGGCTATAAGTATAAACACTACAACTAGCTCCATTGTAGTCCAAGGTGGCGCTCTACATCGGATTCTTCTGGATACCGACGTTGATACTGATGACATTTATTCTATTTTAATCAACGTCTATATATAAACGTACGTATCTCAACATCAAGTATATCCATAGAGGGTCACTTGGTCTCTTAAAGACAGTGAGGGAGTTTTAAAACAGCCTGCTGTAATCAGAATCATGATAACATAAGATTCAGTGACATATGCTTTTATGATAAAAACTAAAACGTGTGGTCATAGTGTTTACATCGAACGAAAATATATATATATATATATATATATATATATATATATATATATATATATATATATATATATATATATATATCCTCTCATTAATTCATTAGGGAAAAACATATTAAATGGGACTTATATAGTGCTTGAAAAACTAATGAGAATGTCGAAGATGACGACTATATATGCAACTGTGGTTTAAGAAATGTATTTTAAACTACCGTTTAACGTATGCACGGATAAACAACTTTATATTTCATAAATTAATAATTAACATAATTACAATATATTCAATCTAAACATTAAATCTGTAAAATACGTTAAGTACTATTTTTACGTAATCACTCATATATAAAGACGGTGGTAACCTAGTGATAGAAAGCATATAGGATAAAAAGGGAGGTCACGGGTCACTTCCTTTCCCCAAGTTTCTACAACTGCGAGTTACGCGGTTTTCTTTCTCATGTTAACCGTGGAATTGGTCGATGAGTCACTGTATAATTAAGTGAAGTACGTGGTGCGATTTTGAAATATGAACCTTTTGGGTTATCGAGTATAAAATTAGGTGGAAAAGAAGAGAATGGAACAAAGATGAAAAGAAAAAAATAAAGGAAAATAAACTTAATACTTGTATTCTTGAGTCTAAAGGAAACGAAAGTAAAAGAATTGAAAAGAAGTGATTCTCTTCTAATCATCCCAAAATTTGAGGAAACTGTTAGAACAAAATTAAACTTCACCTTTCCTTTTTTTTCCTTCCATTTCTTTTCCTTTCCTTGCATAAAAAAATTCAAGGATGCAAATTTATTTTCTAATCCTTTCACTTCCTTTTCCTTTCCACCATATAAGAGTCTATGCAAAAAAATAGGGTAAAAAATGTCAACTTCACTCAATATAATTTCTTAAACTCCGTAAAAATATATTACGAACACTTATTTTGGGAGTTGGGACGGAGGGAGTATTACTCAAAGTAGCATTACATGCCACATTTATACATGTTAAAATGCCTTTTAAACATAAACATATCATATGCCATTAGACGTACATGTGCACCTAACCTTTACTTCCTAATTTTTGTTAATGTTGCCATTCACTGCTTTTTGTTTTTGTGCAGACCAAATATATATGCTTCTATTCTTTCAATCGAAGTCTATATATAAACGTATCAGGATCAAATATATATATCCAACTAGTGCGTGTTAATTAAGCTATCGATTTGTTCTTCATTCTTCTATTGATCCATTCAAAACTATACGTGCATCTATATATACTTCGATCTCTAAACAATTAACACTGGGCGTTCAAACGTGTTAGAACATAGTCAACCGATATGATTTCAAAAATTTGCAGGTTTTCTCTTCTTACATGCATACCCTCTACACACATTTATATTTTTTAATCTATTAAGTTTATCTAACTATATATACAGCAAAGCGTTTTTCATTTTCCAAAACTTTTATACACTAGTTTTATATCACAAATATTCGTATCATCCCAAATTATTTGAACGGTAGAAAGTTAAATTAAATTAAACCTATATATAGAGATATTTCTATAGACTATCGATTCATTTCTAGTTGTGTTGTGGAAAAATAAAGATTTATTTTTATATTCTTTGAAAAAATGAAATGAAACATATTTATTTGTTAATTACTTAATTACTCAGTGTCACACCGAAATACAACGTTAATGTTCAAAATCATTAATAATATATTTTGACCAATGCCACACGTTTAAGAAATCACTAAACTATGAATGTTATTTCAGTTAATTAGAAGATTACAAAAATCCCATTCATACCCGCCAAAATTACTTCCAAATTCCCTTATTTGTTTCTCATTTTTTAAATTTGTTAATTACCCACTTTTTTAACAAACGCATTCACTCCTACTCCTATATTTTCTATATCCTGTTAAGTATTTTTGTAGTATTAGAAGAAATGAAGAGATATATCATGTCTATGTTCAAATTAACCATGTGTTTTGATCATGGCTATAAGTATAAACACTACAACTAGCTCCATTGTAGTCCAAGGTGGCGCTCTACATCGGATTCTTCTGGATACCGACGTTGATACTGATGACATTTATTCTATTTTAATCAACGTCTATATATAAACGTACGTATCTCAACATCAAGTATATCCATAGAGGGTCACTTGGTCTCTTAAAGACAGTGAGGGAGTTTTAAAACAGCCTGCTGTAATCAGAATCATGATAACATAAGATTCAGTGACATATTCTTTTATGATAAAAACTAAAACGTGTGGTCTTAGTGTTTACATCGAACGAAAACATATATATATATATATATATATATATATATATATATATATATATATATATATATATATATATATATATATCCTCTCATTAATTCATTAGGGAAAAACATATTAAATGGGACTTATATAGTGCTTGAAAAACTAATGAGAATGCCGAAGATGACGACTATATATGCAACTGTGGTTTAAGAAATGTATTCTAAACTACCGTTTAACGTATGCACGGATAAACAACTTTATATTTCATAAATTAATAATTAACATAATTACAATATATTCAATCTAAACATTAAATCTGTAAAATACGTTAAGTACTTTTTTTACGTAATCACTCATATATAAAGACGGTGGTAACCTAGTGATAGAAAGCATATAGCATAAAAAGGGAGGTCACGGGTCACTTCCTTTCCCCAAGTTTCTACAATTGCGAGTTACGCGGTTTTCTTTCTCATGTTAACCGTGGAATTGGTCGATGAGTCAATGTATAATTAAGTGAAGTACGTGGTGCGATTTTGAAATATGAACCTTTTGGGTTATCGAGTATAAAATTAGGTGGAAAAGAAGAGAATGGAACAAAGATGAAAAGAAAAAAAGAAAGAAAGATAAACTTAAGACTTGTATTCTTGAGTCTAAAGGAAACGAAAGTAAAAGAAATGAAAAGAAGTGATTCTCTCCTAATTGTGACATCCGTCACTAAAACTCTATTCTTGGGTTAGTTCTCATAATCATTTCTCATTTTCATTTACTTGAGTGGAATTGTTTGAGAAATTAATCAAGTACTTCATATTCTAAACTATGTGGGAAAATTTAATTCTCATATAATATTTTACAATTCGAACCAATACTTGTACGCGATTAAATTAAAAGTTAGGATAATAATAATAATTTGATAATAAAAATAATAATAACTAGCAATATAATAATAATAATAAGACTAATAATAAATAATATTATAATGATAGTTATATAATAATATTACTAGGTATCATTATATTTATAATTATAATAATAATAAGGATGTGAAATCGGTGGACTAAAGAAACCGACCACTCCAATATATATTTTTTATTATTTAATTAGTTTCCTAATTGTATTATAGTATGCTTAACCTCCAAGCCATATCTTGATTATATATATAACTTAAAACAAACCCTAAAACAATTTGGAAAATTAATAAAAAAAAATAATATCATCTCTGAGGTTTTGTGTGGGGAGTCGACCGAATTCAAGAAGGAG
This sequence comes from Helichrysum umbraculigerum, assembly GCA_949592205.1. Lineage (NCBI taxonomy): Eukaryota > Viridiplantae > Streptophyta > Magnoliopsida > Asterales > Asteraceae > Helichrysum > Helichrysum umbraculigerum. The sequence continues at coordinate 133,070,776 of CATIUR010000003.1, read as the reverse complement.
AAAGAGATCGAGTCAAGTTTGCGTTTTGGTTTCTCGAGTTACATATTCTTTTGTTGCGTATAGGTATATATCTAAATCCTAATCAATAAATTTTCTTATTATTTTTCTGGAATAGGTATATATTAGAGATGATTTATATGTTTGGTGATTGAATATATTGGGTTTAAGGTGTTTTTGAAGTCGAAAGTTATAAAACGGTAAACTGTAAAAATCTGTCAGATTTTCGTAACTAGAATCAGAGGCTGTTTTGTCCTATTTGTGTCCGTTTTCAGGTTTCGGCCAAAACACGAAAGTTGTAGATCTCGAAATTTTACAAAGGAACTCGAGGTTTCAGCCTCTGAAACGTAACTTACGATTTTATAAAAATTATTTCATAAACTGCAGTTAGGAGTGACGAAATTTGAGAAAAACTTTTGTAAACTTAGTTCGGTTTGACCAAATTGTTTTCTAATATTTTGGGAGTTGTAAAGGATGTTTAAGAATAAACTTTTTCTGTAAACAAATCACATTTATAAAATTTTAAGATTTAATTTATATATTTGATTTAAAAAGAAGGGGTTGTCTAAAGGGTTATAATTTGAGATTTTGGTATATGATTTTAGGTACGGGTTGAGTCGAGATCTTGTGATGATGAGGTTTATAATGATTAAAAAAAATGAACTTGATACAAAACTGGAATCACTATAAACGTTACAGTTTAATAGAAGCTAAAATACATTAAAATTTATGATGGCAAATTAGAAGATATACGGATTAACTAACCAAATTAAACCATTTTGAATAATGGAAGAATTAAGTTGGTTTAAATGATGTCACGTGTTCGAGTAGCAATTACAAGGAACTCAGACAAGTTAATCACCTAAGATATTATTTCAGTATGTGCTAGGGTGGTTCTACAAAGTTTTAAATAGAATTTAATATGTTTGTAGGAAGCTTTGGTTCCACAAGACACTAAAGCTTTGCTCGTGATTAAGCTAGGTTAACTTGCTTTGCTTTATAAGGTGAGTTTTCGTGGCCCCATTTTCATTACATGTTTTCAAATTGGGGGAAAAGTATGCTCACATATTTTATCAATTGTTTTATGCTGTGAAACGTATTCATTTTCATTTTGGACATATGCTTGAAATGTGTGACACTATGTGACTTATATGCATTGGTTGTTGGATTCATTTTTATCAAAGGCCTTACTCTTTCGAGGGTAAGTACCTAATGTGTACTGTTGGTATACATTGAAGGTCATGATTTGGTGGTTTTTATCAAAGGCCTTACTCTTTCGAGGGTAAGTACCTAATGTATGCTTAGGTGTACATTGAAGGTCATTTATGGGTAGCTACCGCATACACAGGATTTGGTTGGGTCATACTCCTTCGTGGGGTGATGACGGGTTGTGGATTGTTCGGTTGGATTATTTCACTTGTGTGCCATTTCTATATGCATTGTCCTAACTTAATTTCATCACAGCAAAATGTTTTATTTGTGGTGTTTGGTTTCAAACCTACGAAACTCACCAACATTATTGTTGACGTTTTTGAGCATATCTTTTCAGGTAATACTAGCGGTTTGAAGATAGAGGACAAGAAAGCTTAGTGGACCTTTAGGTTGCATTTAAGCTAAAACTTTGAGATTACTCATCAAGATGGTGACTTCTTAATAATTTGAAAAAGGCGTGTTTTGCCTTAACATTTAAATTGTGGGTATTTGCTTATTGTCGGTTTCATTGTTGGTATGTACATGTGGCATGGACTCCTATTCATGTTACAAGTATCATAACACATTGGATTTTTATTTTCATATAGACATCTTTATAATAATGTGTTGTGATCCTATCGTGGTTGCATTCAGTTGTTTCCGCTTTAGACGGGGTGTGACAGATTGGTATCAGAGCCATTGGTTATAGAGATTTAGGTGGATTGACCTAGACTATAACCTAGGACCCTTCATATAGGTGCTATGCTAGGATATACATGTGCATGAAATTTTTGGTATTTACCTTGAACAATGTACACTTATATGTTACATAAACGACGTGTACTCCTTCGCATTTCGATTCTCGAGCAAGGCATGCTTCGTTGGTGGTCTCTGCACATGCCCGCATATCCGAAAGGGTTATGTAGGCTTAACGGCGCGAGATCATTAATGTCATCTATCAATACTATATTGATCATAGTATCATTTCCGTATAAATTCGTGAGACTTTATGATTCAAATAGGTAGGACCGAGGTTGAACATTGTGATATAGGGTTTGGTAATAAGTACATATATGAAAGGATACCCTAACAATTATGGCGGCCGACATAATTACGAAGGTATCACGACATATATGTGTTTATATGACCATATTCGAGTGTCCAATGAGTCGCCTTCAAAGTCGCGTGACGACGTAAAATCTCAACTCTAATTGTTCCGAACTCATGATCCTTAGTCGTTGGTTTGGCACATACACTATCCAAATTGCTCATTTATTCTAAACTTATACGTATTCAAATCATAGCAAATATGCCGCTAAGACGTTCTACTCGAAATGCTAAAACATGACGAGAGCGAAGGGTGTTAAATATAAAAGTGTAAATCGTGTACTAAGTAAACATCATTCTAGTCATTCTAAGACATAGAAACTGTATCGTAAGACTAATGGACGTGGATAATAACTCGCTAATGAATAACCGTGTAAAAACTCTATTAAAATCATTACTCACTGGAATTAAAATAATTGGCTTATTATTCCTCAAATTCTTTGGACATAATTACATCTTAACTTCCTTTGGAAAATTCAAATTTCAACCACGTATCATATGACAGTCTTTTCCTTTCTAGTCAGTGATGCATTCATCATTTGGCCACTTTTACCTCCTCGCAACGAAATTTTCAAATCCCTTTTTGCTAAGCTAGCCCGTGATCTTCGTATCTTTTGGACATGCACTCGATTCTTCGTATTGCTTGAAAACTTCACCTCTATACGATAAAGACTTCAATGCCTCATACTACAATTGAATGTAACCGAATAAGATCATTCTTAACATGAATGCTAATCTCGGTTTCTTTTAAAACTACTTGACTACAACTTCCGTAAGAATTTAAGTCAATCTAAAACGTACTTATACCATATCTTCGATAAATATAATGATTGCAACTTGGGTTGATCAAACCTTTTCCTAAGGGTCCTATTATGAACACCTCTAGTTGATAAATTCGTAAATCCAAAAAATAATAATAATAATAAAATAAATAACGGATAAACCTACCTATTAAATTGTCCTCTCAATTAAAACATCTAACTACTCGCGATCACTTAGATTATTGAATGAAGCCTCAAAATTCTTCTACTAAAACCCTTGGTACCCAAAAATAAATTATATCGTTATGAAGTTATCTATGCCTTGGAACATGTAGTTGCGTAAAAAAACTGCAGTGATAAATAAATAAATAAATTTTATTACCATTCAAAATTTAAAATAAATCAAACAACGAAATATAATTCACTCCATTGTTTTTAATGATTTACAACAAAAAAACTTAGTGCTTCAATTCTTGTAATGTATATCAATACTACATTGAATACCTCCGGATAAGCTCTCAAGGGAATATTCACTCATAACTTTCGTATAAAATAGAAGAAATTCCCGGTTATAACTATTCTACGACATGCTCAAATAACGAGACCGATATTGAATTCGAGATTGATATACGCCCAAATTCAGTAATAAAACCAACAAACTTTCATAACCACCGAAAACATAATGAACTCACCAACGAAATGGACAAGGGAAAATCATGAAGAAATTGTTTGGTTAACACGTTAAAATGAATTCACGTATCTTATACCATATTGTGTACTAACATGGGAATGTTTCCCTAATAATTCATACAAAATGAGATAGTGGATCTTAAATATTGTCTCAAAAATGTTCAGCCAAATAATCTCGAGACCTAATAAAAAATAATTACAAAGTGAAAATCAAGATATCCACGAGAAAAATTGATCGATAAGGAATCAATAGGACAGTTCGCATAAGGCACCGGCCTAAAATCCAAATATGTATGTATAATATCTCCGATTAATGTTCTTTCGCTGACCATTACATTGTGTGCGGGTATATTACTAGCGTTATCAAATCGATACATAGAAGAAGACTACTCTAAACTAAAGAACCAATTCTGCCTTCAAACAGAACTAAACTCTAATTATATTTCGTCATCAAAACATCACTAAAGCTTGAGCTAAACAATACATTTCTTTTACCAATAGTTATGACAATTTCTTAAACACATCGCGCGAGCCTAAACGGGGGGATAAGCTTGGTTGAAAACTTGCTATAAATAATACAAAATGACATGGAGAAACCAGTAGACACGACGAAACACGTGGTTTGGCATCAACTTGTCAACACCCATATCTAATATCCTTCTCTATCTATACTCCCTTATAATTGATTTACCCAATTCCTTTTCAGCCTTATAAGCTTCAAGATGTGAAAAGACCTAACTGCCTTCACAATATTAAATAACAATTACTACATTACACTTCTCATTTATTAACATTTACAAAATTTTGACCAATATAAGATTTAAATTTAGTAATCATTCAGTCAAGAAGTTTGGAAATCATTTTCTTTGAAATTTAAAAAAATGACCAAATGGTTACTCTACTTTATGCTAGTATATGGAGATTTCTTATAACTAATTTAAATAATTTTTACACTCTAAGGTGCCATTTATAAGGATAATCTTTTTCTATACTATCTCACATCGTGAATTTAACATTTTTGATGATCACCGATAACAACTATTATCATTCATTCATTCACACAAATGGTCGATAACGATCACTACTTCATTTTTCTTCATTGTTTACCGTAGTATAGCGCGTGAAATATTTCTAGACCTGGAGTAAAGGAAATTCTGATACGAGAAAATTAATCCAAATCCAAGCCCCTTAGATTTTCAGATAAAGTCTAAGCTCATACTTGTTTCACCCCTTATACAAGTCAACTTTTATAACTTTACCAAGAAATATACTTGTACGTATAAACTTTCCTTCCTTTGATGATAGCATGGATGAACCTACTTTGGCGACAAATCCCTGCACACATGTTTATATTGCTCTCGACTACGAATGTATACAAAAATAAATAAATGGATGAAACAATTAACAAACACACTTAAACTCGTAATTTTTTTTTATCTAATATACAATATACGTAAGACCAATTGAGAATACTGTAGGAACTTAAAATGTGGAAACTCATTTCGTATAACCTAAATTTCAATACGTTAAGTTGAATCTAACAGTGATTGTTCTGCGTTAAAAGTAAATTTTGATGTGAAAGTCTCATATAAATTTTGTAGAATTAACAAACCGTAAGTTGTAAAAAGGACAAATACTTATCACTCATTTGGTGAAGAACATTTATTAACAATTGTCTATTCTCCAGCACTTATAATTCAACTACAAGCCTTGCATGTGTAAACCCCATGTATGGATTGCTACACAACATAAATAAACTTCGATAAATCAAAGTCTAGTATAAAACCATAGAAATTAACCACATGACGGTATTTGGAATCAAGAAAGAGCCTTTTTGATGTTGAGTACAAACACCAATTTCGTTTACTTTCTTAAACGGACTGAACAAATTCGTACTATACGTTTAACAGATAAGTTCGATAACCTATTAATCGAAGGGACGGATGGAGTTTAAAACAATACTTTGTCATAGAACCGGTAAAGATAAGATATAAAGTTAGATGAGAATTTGAAATCACATAGGAACGAGAGGGTCATAAGGAACTTGAAAACCATGTCCATTACATAATAACGTTATCAGTAATAATTTTGATTGAATTTCGGGACGAAATTCCCTAAACGGAGGGATACTGTGACATCCGTCACTAAAACTCTATTCTTGGGTTAGTTCTCATAATCATTTCTCATTTTCATTTACTTGAGTGGAATTGTTTGAGAAATTAATCAAGTACTTCATATTCTAAACTATGTGGGAAAATTTAATTCTCATATAATATTTTACAATTCGAACCAATACTTGTACGCGATTAAATTAAAAGTTAGGATAATAATAATAATTTGATAATAAAAATAATAATAACTAGCAATATAATAATAATAATAAGACTAATAATAAATAATATTATAATGATAGTTATATAATAATATTACTAGGTATCATTATATTTATAATTATAATAATAATAAGGATGTGAAATCGGTGGACTAAAGAAACCGACCACTCCAATATATATTTTTTATTATTTAATTAGTTTCCTAATTGTATTATAGTATGCTTAACCTCCAAGCCATATCTTGATTATATATATAACTTAAAACAAACCCTAAAACAATTTGGAAAATTAATAAAAAAAATATATATCATCTCTGAGGTTTTGTGTGGGGAGTCGACCGAATTCAAGAAGGAGAAAGAGATCGAGTCAAGTTTGCGTTTTGGTTTCTCGAGTTACATATTCTTTTGTTGCGTATAGGTATATATCTAAATCCTAATCAATAAATTTTCTTATTATTTTTCTGGAATAGGTATATATTAGAGATGATTTATATGTTTGGTGATTGAATATATTGGGTTTAAGGTGTTTTTGTAGTCGAAAGTTATAAAACGGTAAACCGTAAAAATCTGTCAGATTTTCGTAACTAGAATCAGAGGCTGTTTTGTCCTATTTGCGTCCGTTTTCAGGTTTCGGCCAAAACACGAAAGTTGTAGATCTCGAAATTTTACAAACGAAATTGAGGTTTCAGCCTCTGAAACGTAACTTACGATTTTATAAAAATTATTTCATAAACTGCAGTTAGGAGTGACGAAATTTGAGAAAAACTTTTGTAAACTTAGTTCGGTTTGACCAAATTGTTTTCTAATATTTTGGGAGTTGTAAAGGATGTTTAAGAATAAACTTTTTCTGTAAACAAATCACATTTATAAAATTTTAAGATTTAATTTATATATTTGATTTAAAAAGAAGGTGTTGTCTAAAGGGTTATAATTTGAGATTTTGGTATATGATTTTAGGTACGGGTTGAGTCGAGATCTTGTGATGATGAGGTTTATAATGATTAAAAAAAAAATGAACTTGATACATAACTGGAATCACTATAAACGTGACAGTTTAATAGAAGCTTGTAACACCTGCTAAATTAGGATAATTAATTATGCCTAATTAATTGTAACTAGATGTAATTAGTATGTAATAGGACTAATTGCAGACTCTATTTGTATATATATAAGGTGATTATATATATATGTGTGTGTACTTACGCGATTTGGATAAATCGTGCGAATTAACCGGACGGAGTCCGACACAGTTTACTTGGACGTTGGTGACAGAAACTTACCTAAATAATGAGAACGTATTTTATTATATAAAATACACAGCGAACAAACATTATTTATAATATCGCGACGACATTTTAAATAATTTAACGAATACGTATTAAACGCGAGTTAAGAATTTTAATACTTCGACAAATGTTTTTATAATTAATTTCAAGGTATTTCATTAAAATATTCCCGTCACCTTTTAAAAATATAACTGCTTGATTTAACGTTTAAACGACGGAGGAAACGAACACCGCACGGAGCGCGGAGGCGCGGACTGAAAATGGGAGGCTTAACCTCCCACCTCCTTTCTTTTCTTTTCATTTTCTCATTTCTTTCTCTTTCTTCCTCTCTTTTCTCTCTAATTTAAAAACCACCACCATTACCATAAATCGCAAAATAACAACACGAAACGACACCGGATCACACCACTCCTTTGGAATAAAAGAACCACGGCATCCCGATCTACCTTTCCATCTTTTCGGATTTTCGATCCGACATTTTGTAAGTTTCCGACAAAACCCGAAACTCTCCGTTTTTACTCATTTTTACGTTTTTATGGTTTATATATGCTTAAAATGTCCAAAAATGGGTTGGGTAAAAGATTTGGACCCCGCCAAGGGGTTGCCACCCCTTGGAACCCCGCAACCAGGGGCGCTGCCCCCGGACCCCCGTCGTTTCAGTACAAAATGTTTCAAACGCAATGATAATACTTTGACTATTACTAATACAAACCGTCACCAATGGGCCAACCATGTTTTCTGAAAACAAATGATCACGAACCAACTTTGGACATAACGAGTTGTGTAGACAACTAGCCTAGATGGTCTTGCGAGACATCTACTTACTTACTTTATATGTTTAGGCATTTAAAGGTTACGGGTTCGGAGAACCTACATACTACCTACCATTTGCTACTGCTTACTACTCGACTCAGGTGAGTCTTACGGCCCCACTTTTACTGTTTTATCTTATTGGGGGAGATACATGCTACTACTTTTTCTTGAACACAAGTACTAAACTGTTTACTATACCAAACGGAATTGCATGAGTTGTTACTATTTACAGAAGTCTCTCCATCATATATCGTTAGTTATGGACTTAAGCGCGAACACTAGTTAATGGATCCATTAGGGAAATGACCCTCCCCGCCCGGGGCAGTAGCGCTGCCACGTACTGATTTACACGTATAAACGGGTGACTAATTATTCGTTACTGATGCTTGCTCAACTACGAGCATGTCACGGGAGCAAACTTATTACTTACGGGTTAAGCTTCGATTATGAGCCTCATGGCAACGGTATAAACTTACTTACTTACATTTGCGGGATTGCAAATACCGGTTTACGATTTCTGGATTGAAATTGCTGATTTTACGCCTGCGGGCATTACTGATGAAATCTCGTGTTCAAAGCTGATATTACTTACAAACCTGTGAGATTCACCAACCTTTTGGTTGACACTTTTTAGCATGTTTTCTCAGGTACCCGGATGGAGTAGGATTACTCCAGGATTTTAGCTAGAGTCGCATGATTTCAACACAACTGCATTAACGGAGATTCTTAGCATTATCTTTTGTATATTACGATTATGTAATAGAATCTCCCGCTATACGCGTGGACTCCAGGGAAACTACATTTTTGTATACGAAAACACTAAGTTTTCAAACAATATATCTATGGAATGTAACTAATTTACAAACGTTGCATATAGATGTCGTTTACTTTATCTTTGTGTTGTGGTATTTGATTAGTAACACCCCAAACTATGCTTCCGCAAAATAGTGAATTTCGGGGGTGTTACAGATTGGTATCAGAGCCTAAGGTTATAGTGAACTAGGTTGCATTTAGTGGGCCTAGACTATGACCGTTAGGCAGTATTCTCTTATTAGACATGACTGGTTCAGAAATTACAGCATACAACTTTAATTTAACATAGCCTGATCAACTATGTACAATTAAGGAAAGATGATGTAAGGTCTGAAATGATTATGTTGAACGGGGATACGTTAGTTGACTCTGACCACGAGAGAACCGGACCATTACTTGATACGTGCTAGACACTAGGCTGGATATGATATATGTATATATATATTAGCCTCGTCTTACTTACACTCTGCCACAGGAATGGCAAACATACCACCTAATCCGTCACACTCTCACTCACATGGGTCACGGAACCCACGAGAAACCAGGAGGAACACAAGGTCACCTCGAACCAGCCCCTATCCTGTTCATAACTCTCAGAACTCGGCACACCTCACGATGCCAGTGTTGGCTACCCAACTTCACCGTCAGGAGCAAAGGCTCGAACATCTCGAACGGGAACAACTTCGAATGACCTACCTGCTTCGCCAGGCACTTGATCACATATCCCAACTCCAGCGAGAACAAGAGGATACCAACCTCTCTGTAAGCATAATTCAGGACTCAATGACCGCCGAATTAGGTGCGGATGAACTTGTAAGAAATCGACTTGAGGAATGTGAACAGCGTTCACAGGAGGCTGAAGATCACTCTCGAGCACTAGCACAACGACTGGCTTTGGTTGAAGACAATGCCAGGCAGACCAACCGACTAGCAGAAACCGTGGACCGCCTTGTCGCGCTAATGGAACAAATTAATCTACATTAAGACTAGTGTAGTCTTTGTCTTGTAATCTATCTCGTAATCTAATGACTATCTAGCGCTACTCTATAAACTAGTCGGATGTAACAATTCCCGACACCTTTTGTAATATCTCTGTAGGATGTAACCTTTGAACTCGCATTATCCATCAAATATTTCTTGATATTTCAACTCATAATAATTGTCATTTTTCCATGTTGATGTTATGTATTACTGCTTTTATACATGTACATCTGTGACAATTACAAGTTCCTACAAAATCTCATGTATCTTCATTTCTTTTATTGAAGAATCATGCCGCCAAAGACAAGACCATACACCGATGCCCAGATTACCTCCCTTATAACCCAGGCTGTTACTGAAGCCTTGGCTCGGAATACTCCACCAAGTTCCACGAGGAACAGCGATGCCGCTGAAACCCCTGCTGCTAAACCTTGTTCTTACAAGGACTTCCAGAACTGCAAACCTCTAAACTTTGCAGGTACTGAGGGAGCTATCGGTCTAGTACGCTGGATCGAGAAAGTTGAGTCTGTATTTCTGATCTGCAACTGTGCGGAGGGAGACAAAGTTAAGTTCTCCGTTAGTACTTTTACTGACACCGCACTCACCTGGTGGAACACATATGCCCAGACTGTGGGTGTAACTAATGCTTACAAACTCCCATGGGAGGAGTTGAAGAAGATGTTGAGGGGCGAGTATTGCCCCAGGGATGAATTGAAACAACTAGAAGTGGAATTCTGGAACCACAAGATGCAGGGTGATGACATCACCGGATACACAAACCGTTTCCACCAACTGGCACTTCTGTGCCCAACCATGGTCGATCCTGAGTACAAGAGGATCGAGAAATTTGTTGATGGTCTTCCTGAGAGACTACAGGACCTGGTGACTTCATCCAAACCAGGTACTATTCAGAGCGCCATCCGTATGGCCCATGAACTAACGGCAAATTCTGTCCGCCGTGGCACAACTTCAACCCCATCTGCAAACAACAAACGCAAGTGGGAAGGAAACCCCAACTCATCCAACCAAACCTCCAACAAAAAGCCTGAGTACATTAAGGCTTATTCATCTGGAACTTCGGAGAAGAAAGGGTACAGCGGGAGCAGACCCTACTGTCCCAAATGTAACCGCCACCATGACGGTTCTTGCCCTTGCTCCAACTGCAAGCGGTTCGGGCATCTAGCCAAGGATTGCCGAACCAACATTCCTACCCCCAACACTAATGCACCAAAGGCCTGCTTTGGGTGCGGAAATACAGGGCATTTCAAGAAAGATTGCCCAAAGCTGAAAAACAACAATAACCCTGCTCGCGGTAGAGCATTCGTTATCAAGGCTGGGGAAGCCAGACAAGACCCGAACGTCGTGACGGGTACGTTCCTTCTCAACGACCTTACTGCTTCTGTGTTATTTGATACCGGTGCCGATAGAAGCTTCATTTATGAGAAATTTAGCCCTTTACTTGATATAACTCCCACTGCCTTAGATACTAAATACATTATTGAATTAGCTAACGGCAAACTGATTGAGACTGATAGTATCATACACAACTGTACACTTAACCTCACGAACGAAACGTTTCCCATTGATTTAATCCCTGTCGAGATCGGCAGCTTCGATATTATTGTCGGTATGGATTGGTTGTCCAAGCACCGAGCTGAAATCATCTGTCATGACAAACTCGTTCGCATACCTCTTGTCTCCGGTGGAACCCTAGTCCTACAAGGGGAGACCGGCAGACGGAATCTGAATATTGTCTCCTGTCTGAAAACCAGAAAATATCTACGAAAAGGGTATCAAGCCATCCTCGCACATGTAACGGAGAAGAAGTCGGAGGAGAAGCGACTTGAGGATGTTCCGATCGTGCGGGATTTCTCGGAAGTCTTTCCTGAAGACTTGCCCGGACTTCCGCCACCTAGACAAGTTGAATTTCAAATCGAACTTGTGCCCGGAGCTGCACCCGTGGCACGAGCCCCTTACCGTTTAGCACCATCCGAAATGCAGGAGTTGTCTAACCAACTACAGGAACTCCTGGACAGAGGATTCATTCGACCAAGTTCCTCGCCTTGGGGAGCTCCGGTCTTATTCGTGAAAAAGAAAAATGGATCTTTCCGCATGTGTATCGACTACCGAGAGCTGAATAAGCTAACCATAAAGAATCGGTACCCACTTCCTAGAATCGATGACCTATTTGACCAACTCCAGGGATCGAGTTTTTATTCAAAAATCGATCTACGGTCGGGTTATCACCAACTCCGAGTTCGTGATGAAGATATTCCTAAAACAACTTTCCGAACTCGCTACGGGCATTATGAATTCCAAGTGATGCCATTCGGCTTAACCAACGCACCGGCAGTATTCATGGATCTTATGAATCGAGTGTGCAAACCTTACCTCGACAAGTTTGTTATCGTTTTCATTGATGACATTCTGATTTACTCGCGCAACGAACAAGAACACGCGCAACACCTGAAAACTATCCTAGAGCTGCTCAAACACGAAGAGTTATACGCCAAATTCTCTAAGTGTGAGTTCTGGATGCAAACCGTTCAATTCCTTGGACACGTCATTGACAATCAAGGGATTCATGTCGATCCTTCAAAAATCGAGGCTATCAAGTGTTGGCAAGCACCTACAACACCAACCGAGGTACGCCAATTCTTAGGACTCGCCGGATACTACAGGCGGTTCATTGAGAATTTTTCAAAAATAGCCCTACCTCTCACTGCACTGACTCAAAAAGAAAAGAAGTTCGATTGGACTGACAAACAGGAGTCAGCTTTTCAGCTTCTAAAACAGAAACTCTGCAGTGCACCTATCTTATCTTTACCCGAAGGCAACGATGACTTCGTGGTATACTGTGATGCTTCACACCAAGGTCTTGGTTGCGTGCTGATGCAACGAGACAAAGTCATCGCTTACGCCTCTTGACAACTCAAGGTCCACGAAAAGAATTACACAACTCATGACCTAGAGTTGGGGGCTGTTGTATTCGCTCTGAAAATCTGGAGACACTACTTATACGGTACCAAGTGTACAATCTTTACTGACCATAAAAGTCTCCAACATATATTCGATCAAAAGGATCTCAACATGAGGCAACGTCGATGGGTCGAGTTGCTTACTGATTACGATTGCGAAATTCGCTATCATCCAGGCAAGGCGAATGTTGTCGCCGATGCTTTAAGCCGAAAGGAACGAGTGAAACCACTTCGAGTTCGAGCTCTCAGTATGACCATTCACAACGACCTTATCAATCAAACTCTCACCGCTCAACTCGAAGCACTCAAACCAGGAAACTTGATAAACGAGGCCTTGCGAGGCATGGACAAACAATTTGAAACCAAACCTAACGGGGCCAAATACTTCTCGAATCGAATCTGGTTACCAAGTTTTGGGAACCTTCGAGACTTGGTGATGAATGAAGCTCACAAGTCAAAATACTCTATACACCCAGGTGCCGACAAAATGTACCACGGCATCAAGGAAATGTACTGGTGGCCCAACATGAAATCGGACATTGCAACCTATGTTGGCAAGTGTCTTACTTGTTCCAAAGTTAAAGCTGAACACCAGAAACCCTCCGGTTTGCTACAACAACCCGAAATACCACAATGGAAATGGGAGCAGATCACCATGGATTTCATTACTAAACTCCCGAAAACTTCTAACGGTTGCGATACCATTTGGGTGATCGTTGACCGACTCACTAAATCTGCTCATTTCCTAGCCATCAAGGAAACTGATAAGATGGAACGTTTGACACGGATCTACCTGAAAGAAATCGTGTCAAGACACGGCGTGCCTATCTCAATCATCTCCGACCGAGATGCTCGATTTACTTCTCGCTTCTGGCAGTCACTGCAAAAATCTCTTGGTACTCGTCTGGATATGAGTACGGCTTACCATCCTCAAACCGATGGCCAGAGCGAACGAACCATACAAACACTGGAAGACATGCTACGAGCCTGCGTAGTTGACTTCGGTAAAAACTGGGAAATTCACTTACCGTTGTGCGAGTTCTCGTACAACAACAGTTATCACACCAGCATAAAGGCTGCACCCTTCGAGGCACTGTACGGTCGTAAGTGCCGGTCACCTATCTGTTGGACTGAGGTGGGGGATACACAACTCACCGGTCCAGAAATCATACATGAAACAACTGAAAAGATCGTCGGCATACAAAACAGACTAAAAGCCGCGCGTGATCGTCAGAAAAGCTATGCTGATGTGAGACGCAAACACCTTGAGTTCCAAGTAGGGGACAAGGTACTTCTCAAAGTGGCACCGTGGAAAGGTGTCATTCGATTCGGAATACGAGGCAAACTAAATCCTAGATACATCGGACCATTCGAAATCCTTGAAAAGATTGGTCCAGTGGCATACCGCCTGCAACTTCCTGCTGAACTTAGCAGCGTACACAACACATTCCACATTTCTAACTTGAAGAAATGTCTGTCTGACGAGACGCTGATTATACCACTCGACGAAATTCAAATCGATGATAAACTTCATTTTGTCGAGGAACCTATGGAAATCATGGACCGCGAGGTCAAGCGATTGAAACAGATTCGTATTCCCATCGTAAAGGTCAGGTGGAATTCTAGGCGCGGCCCTGAGTTCACCTGGGAACGGGAAGACCAAATACGACAGAAATATCCACATCTCTTCCCAGATAACGCACCGTCCGTGCACTCAAGCTAATTTCGGGACGAAATTTCTTTAACAAGGGGAGAATGTAACACCTGCTAAATTAGGATAATTAATTATGCCTAATTAATTGTAACTAGATGTAATTAGTATGTAATAGGACTAATTGCAGACTCTATTTGTATATATATAAGGTGATTATATATATATGTGTGTGTACTTACGCGATTTGGATAAATCGTGCGAATTAACCGGACGGAGTCCGACACAGTTTACTTGGACGTTGGTGACAGAAACTTACCTAAATAATGAGAACGTATTTTATTATATAAAATACACAGCGAACAAACATTATTTATAATATCGCGACGACATTTTAAATAATTTAACGAATACGTATTAAACGCGAGTTAAGAATTTTAATACTTCGACAAATGTTTTTATAATTAATTTCAAGGTATTTCATTAAAATATTCCCGTCACCTTTTAAAAATATAACTGCTTGATTTAACGTTTAAACGACGGAGGAAACGAACACCGCACGGAACGCGGAGGCGCGGACTGAAAATGGGAGGCTTAACCTCCCACCTCCTTTCTTTTCTTTTCATTTTCTCATTTCTTTCTCTTTCTTCCTCTCTTTTCTCTCTAATTTAAAAACCACCACCATTACCATAAATCGCAAAATAACAACACGAAACGACACCGGATCACACCACTCCTTTGGAATAAAAGAACCACGGCATCCCGATCTACCTTTCCATCTTTTTGGATTTTCGATCCGACATTTTGTAAGTTTCCGACAAAACCCGAAACTCTCCGTTTTTACTCATTTTTACGTTTTTATGGTTTATATATGCTTAAAATGTCCAAAAATGGGTTGGGTAAAAGATTTGGACCCCGCCAAGGGGTTGCCACCCCTTGGAACCCCGCAACCAGGGGCGCTGCCCCCGGACCCCCGTCGTTTCAGTACAAAATGTTTCAAACGCAATGATAATACTTTGACTATTACTAATACAAACCGTCACCAATGGGCCAACCATGTTTTCTGAAAACAAATGATCACGAACCAACTTTGGACATAACGAGTTGTGTAGACAACTAGCCTAGATGGTCTTGCGAGACATCTACTTACTTACTTTATATGTTTAGGCATTTAAAGGTTACGGGTTCGGAGAACCTACATACTACCTACCATTTGCTACTGCTTACTACTCGACTCAGGTGAGTCTTACAGCCCCACTTTTACTGTTTTATCTTATTGGGGGAGATACATGCTACTACTTTTTCTTGAACACAAGTACTAAACTGTTTACTATACCAAACGGAATTGCATGAGTTGTTACTATTTACAGAAGTCTCTCCATCATATATCGTTAGTTATGGACTTAAGCGCGAACACTAGTTAATGGATCCATTAGGGAAATGACCCTCCCCGCCCGGGGCAGTAGCGCTGCCACGTACTGATTTACACGTATAAACGGGTGACTAATTATTCGTTACTGATGCTTGCTCAACTACGAGCATGTCACGGGAGCAAACTTATTACTTACGGGTTAAGCTTCGATTATGAGCCTCATGGCAACGGTATAAACTTACTTACTTACATTTGCGGGATTGCAAATACCGGTTTACGATTTCTGGATTGAAATTGCTGATTTTACGCCTGCGGGCATTACTGATGAAATCTCGTGTTCAAAGCTGATATTACTTACAAACCTGTGAGATTCACCAACCTTTTGGTTGACACTTTTTAGCATGTTTTCTCAGGTACCCGGATGGAGTAGGATTACTCCAGGATTTTAGCTAGAGTCGCATGATTTCAACACAACTGCATTAACGGAGATTCTTAGCATTATCTTTTGTATATTACGATTATGTAATAGAATCTCCCGCTATACGCGTGGACTCTAGGGAAACTACATTTTTGTATACGAAAACACTAAGTTTTCAAACAATATATCTATGGAATGTAACTAATTTACAAACGTTGCATATAGATGTCGTTTACTTTATCTTTGTGTTGTGGTATTTGATTAGTAACACCCCAAACTATGCTTCCGCAAAATAGTGAATTTCGGGGGTGTTACAAAGCTAAAATACATTAAAATTTATGATGGCAAATTAGAAGATATACGGATTAACTAACCAAATTAAACCATTTTGAATAATGGAAGAATTAAGTTGGTTTAAATGATGTCACGTGTTCGAGTAGCAATTACAAGGAACTCAGACAAGTTAATCACCTAAGATATTATTTCAGTATGTGCTAGGGTGGTTCTACAAAGTTTTAAATAGAATTTAATATGTTTGTAGGAAGCTTTGGTTCCACAAGACACTAAAGCTTTGCTCGTGATTAAGCTAGGTTAACTTGCTTTGCTTTATAAGGTGAGTTTTCGTGGCCCCATTTTCATTACATGTTTTCAAATTGGGGGAAAAGTATGCTCACATATTTTATCAATTGTTTTATGCTGTGAAACGTATTCATTTTCATTTTGGACATATGCTTGAAATGTGTGACACTATGTGACTTATATGCATTGGTTGTTGGATTCATTTTTATCAAAGGCCTTACTCTTTCGAGGGTAAGTACCTAATGTGTACTGTTGGTATACATTGAAGGTCATGATTTGGTGGTTTTTATCAAAGGCCTTACTCTTTTGAGGGTAAGTACCTAATGTATGCTTAGGTGTACATTGAAGGTCATTTATGGGTAGCTACCGCATACACAGGATTTGGTTGGGTCATACTCCTTCGTGGGGTGATGACGGGTTGTGGATTGTTCGGTTGGATTATTTCACTTGTGTGCCATTTCTATATGCATTGTCCTAACTTAATTTCATCACAGCAAAATGTTTTATTTGTGGTGTTTGGTTTCAAACCTACGAAACTCACCAACATTATTGTTGACGTTTTTGAGCATATCTTTTCAGGTAATACTAGCGGCTTGAAGATAGAGGACAAGAAAGCTTAGTGGACCTTTAGGTTGCATTTAAGCTAAAACTTTGAGATTACTCGTCAAGATGGTGACTTCTTAATAATTTGAAAAAGGCGTGTTTTGCCTTAACATTTAAATTGTGGGTATTTGCTTATTGTCGGTTTCATTGTTGGTATGTACATGTGGCATGGACTCCTATTCATGTTACAAGTATCATAACACATTGGATTTTTATTTTCATATAGACATCTTTATAATAATGTGTTGTGATCCTATCGTGGTTGCATTCAGTTGTTTCCGCTTTAGACGGGGTGTGACAGATTGGTATCAGAGCCATTGGTTATAGAGAATTAGGTGGATTGACCTAGACTATAACCTAGGACCCTTCATATAGGTGCTATGCTAGGATATACATGTGCATGAAATTTTGGGTATTTACCTTGAACAATGTACACTTATATGTTACATAAACGACGTGTACTCCTTCGCATTTCGATTCTCGAGCAAGGCATGCTTCGTTGGTGGTGTCTGCACATGCCCGCATATCCGAAAGGGTTATGTAGGCTTAACGGCGCGAGATCATTAATGTCATCTATCAATACTATATTGATCATAGTATCATTTCCGTATAAATTCGTGAGACTTTTTGATTCAAATAGGTAGGACCGAGGTTGAACATTGTGATATAGGGTTTGGTAATAAGTACATATATGAAAGGATACCCTAACAATTATGGCGGCCGACATAATTACGAAGGTATCACGACATATATGTGTTTATATGACCATATTCGAGTGTCCAATGAGTCGCCTTCAAAGTCGCGTGACGACGTAAAATCTCAACTCTAATTGTTCCGAACTCATGATCCTTAGTCGTTGGTTTGGCACATACTGTAACACCCCAGTTTTCAAGGTGTTACTCTAGTAAATAAAAATAAGTTTTTATAGCTAAGTTTTACAGTATTATTTTAGTGTACGATAATATATACATCTTTTTAATTTTAGATCTCTAAATTATGAGATATGATAGAAAACGTAAATTAGATGTTCAGTTCCAGACTGTGTAGTATATGAATTTAAAAGAATTTAGGCATTAGTACGTGCCTTTCCTCTGTAACTTGAAGATAAACTTCAAACACATTCCAGAACCAAAAATAGAAAACAGAGAAAATCGCAGGAACAAAGAGAAGCTAAGAACCAATCTTCAAACTTGAATTCAAGCTTCAAACTAGTGAAATCATCTTCTTCTATCCATATCTAATCTATGTAAGTGATCTAATTTCTCCTAGAACCCTAGAACTTGGGTTTTATGGGGTTTTAGTAAATTGGTATGATTTAATCCGAAATTAGGGTTTATAATTGATTAGTTAGTGTTAGTATAACATATGAACAATGATTAGAATCCTAATTTCATATTAGAAGTGATAGGTTATGATTAGTGTTCATGAGGTTTATGAGATTTTTCATGAATTCTATGTTTTAGTTTATAGTATGATTTTGATATGTTAGTAGAATCAATTAGTGATTAGAAAGTAGTTAAATTCATAATAAAGCAATGATTTTGATCATGATAAGTAAATTAGTTAGTTGGTTAAAGTGAAATTAGTAAATCTCAAGTGGGGGAGAAAGAAATAGATGATTAGTAATTGAAAGTGTGGATTAGTTGTTGATTATGTGCCATGTGTATATGTGATAGGTGCTAAAGAAGAATTGTCATCATTTGATCATCTTGTTTCAATTTGTGCTACAAACCAAGGTGAGTTTATGAATTGATTAGATCATGATCATGTAACTTGTTGTGATTAGCTTATGATTATATCATGATTATGATGAAAGCTTGTGATTAGAATGGTTAATGCTTATTAGCCATATTTTGACTAGAATAGCTAACCAAGGTTAGCTTTGTACGATTAGTGGTTAACTTATGTTAGCCAAATATTGATTAGCTATGTGCACATATGATTAGAATTGTGAAAGTGGAGTTGCAAGAAAAAGGGAAGTAGTTCCTTACTTTGTCCATTATTTGCCTTATGTTAATAATGCATTATATTGATTAGATTTCATATTCTCACTAAGCAAATTGCTTAATTAGTTTAGTTATGTTGTAGGTACAAGTGAAAGTGGAAGAGGTAAAGATATTGCAAAAGGCTAGAAGTGGAGTTGCTAGCTTGTTGTAAGTTATACAAGCTTTCTCCTTAAATTATCGTTTTGAAACCTTGAAAGATCGCCCAAACAATGTTTTGACATGTTTTGGTCATGAAAGTAATGATTAGATCGATTATGTGTAATAGTATCAAGTGGTGAAAGATTGGTAGATAATGTTTTAGAATGTGTTAAGTTGTAAGTTGTAATAGAAATGACATTTTTGTTATGTGCATATTTGAAAGTTTCAAAGAAAGTCAATGATGTTATTAGTCAATTTTGAAGTGTGTTTAGTCATTGAATGGGTCAAATTAGCCCTTTTGGATCAGCGGGTCAAAATGGGTCAATACGGGTCTCAATGTCACCTATAGATCAATTTGAGTTAGGGAAGGGCTAAGAGTATGGTGATTAGCCTCACAAGTTTGTTTTGATAGTAGAAATGTGTGTGTACAAGCTCAGCTCCTAAGTCTCTATAGTTTGAGACTTAGTATGTCATCAAAATGGATTATTTTAGCCGAAATTGACCTATATGTCCAAAACCCGAAATATTGAGAATTTTGAGAAAGTGCGAAAATAGAAAGTTTCATTTTGATTATAGTAAAGTGTCTGCAAAGTTTCATGTTTTGATTCCTTGTCGTTTTTAAGATATGCGCGTTCAAAGTTCAGTTTTTGGCATTAAATAGTGCAGGTCCAGGATTTGCCTGCAGATCATGGGAATCCGGCGGATTCAAGGGAATCCGGTCGGATTGCCATGAATCCGGGCGGATTCCGAGACCGTATTCTTAAATCTCAGTTCTGTCCACGAGTTGAGTCTGAATGCATAGGGAATCCGGCGGATTCCTGTGAATCCGACCGGATTCATCTGTTTTCCAGGAAAGATTATTTTAGCTATTTTAAATTGAAGTGTAAGATAATAACCAAGTATTGGGACCACAATAAATCAGTAAAAAGTGTAACAAGTATAAAAAAAAAAAAAAAAACTGTTCAGATTTTCAGGGCGTTTCACATACACTATCCAAATTGCTCATTTATTCTAAACTTATACGTATTCAAATCATAGCAAATATGCCGCTAAGACGTTCTACTTGAAATGCTAAAACCTGACGAGAGCGAAGGGTGTTAAATATAAAAGTGTAAATCGTGTACTAAGTAAACATCATTATAGTCATTCTAAGACATAGAAACTGTATCGTAAGACTAATGGACGTGGATAATAACTCGCTAATGAATAACCGTGTAAAAACTCTATTAAAATCATTACTCACTGGAATTAAAATAATTGGCTTATTATTCCTCAAATTCTTTGGACATAATTACATCTTAACTTCCTTTGGAAAATTCAAATTTCAACCACGTATCATATGACAGTCTTTTCCTTTCTAGTCAGTGATGCATTCATCATTTGGCCACTTTTACCTCCTCGCAACGAAATTTTCAAATCCCTTTTTGCTAAGCTAGCCTGTGATCTTCGTATCTTTTGGACATGCACTCGATTCTCCGTATTGCTTGAAAACTTCACCTCTATACGATAAAGACTTCAATGCCTCATACTACAATTGAATGTAACCGAATAAGATCATTCTTAACATGAATGCTAATCTCGGTTTCTTTTAAAACTACTTGACTACAACTTCCGTAAGAATTTAAGTCAATCTAAAACGTACTTATACCATATCTTCGATAAATATAATGATTGCAACTTGGGTTGATCAAACCTTTTCCTAAGGGTCCTATTATGAACACCTCTAGTTGATAAATTCGTAAATCCAAAAAAAAAAATAAAAATAAAAAAAACATAAGGGATAAACCTACCTATTAAATTGTCCTCTCAACTAAAACATCTAACTACTCGCGATCACTTAGATTATTGAATGAAGCCTCAAAATTCTTCTACTAAAACCCTTGGTACCCAAAAATAAATTATATCGTTATGAAGTTATCTATGCCTTGGAACATGTAGTTGCGTAAAAAAACTGCAGTGATAAATAAATAAATAAATTTTATTACCATTCAAAATTTAAAATAAATCAAACAACGAAATATAATTCACTCCATTGTTTTTAATGATTTACAACAAAAAAACTTAGTGCTTCAATTCTTGTAATGTATATCAATACTACATTGAATACCTCCGGATAAGCTCTCAAGGGAATATTCACTCATAACTTTCGTATAAAATAGAAGAAATTCCCGGTTATAACTATTCTACGACATGCTCAAATAACGAGACCGATATTGAATTCGAGATTGATATACGCCCAAATTCAGTAATAAAACCAACAAACTTTCATAACCACCGAAAACATAATGAACTCACCAACGAAATGGACAAGGGAAAATCATGAAGAAATTGTTTGGTTAACACGTTAAAATGAATTCACGTATCTTATACCATATTGTGTACTAACATGGGAATGTTTCCCTAATAATTCATACAAAATGAGATAGTGGATCTTAAATATTGTCTCAAAAATGTTCAGCCAAATAATCTCGAGACCTAATAAAAAATAATTACAAAGTGTAAATCAAGATATCCACGAGAAAAATCGATCGATAAGGAATCAATAGGACAGTTCGCATAAGGCACCGGCCTAAAATCCAAATATGTATGTATAATATCTCCGATTAATGTTCTTTCGCTGACCATTACATTGTGTGCGGGTATATTACTAGCGTTATCAAATCGATACATAGAAGAAGACTACTCTAAACTAAAGAACCAATTCTGCCTTCAAACAGAACTAAACTCTAATTACATTTCGTCATCAAAACATCACTAAAGCTTGAGCTAAACAATACATTTCTTTTACCAATAGTTATGACAATTTCTTAAACACATCGCGCGAGCCTAAACGGGGGGATAAGCTTGGTTGAAAACTTGCTATAAATAATACAAAATGACATGGAGAAACCAGTAGACACGACGAAACACGTGGTTTGGCATCAACTTGTCAACACCCATATCTAATATCCTTCTCTATCTATACTCCCTTATAATTGATTTACCCAATTCCTTTTCAGCCTTATAAGCTTCAAGATGTGAAAAGACCTAACTGCCTTCACAATATTAAATAACAATTACTACATTACACTTCTCATTTATTAACATTTACAAAATTTTGACCAATATAAGATTTAAATTTAGTAATCATTCAGTCAAGAAGTTTGGAAATCATTTTCTTTGAAATTTAAAAAAATGACCAAATGGTTACTCTACTTTATGCTAGTATATGGAGATTTCTTATAACTAATTTAAATAATTTTTACACTCTAAGGTGCCATTTATAAGGATAATCTTTTTCTATACTATCTCACATCGTGAATTTAACATTTTTGATGATCACCGATAACAACTATTATCATTCATTCATTCACACAAATGGTCGATAACGATCACTACTTCATTTTTCTTCATTGTTTACCGTAGTATAGCGCGTGAAATATTTCTAGACCTGGAGTAAAGGAAATTCTGATACGAGAAAATTAATCCAAATCCAAGCCCCTTAGATTTTCAGATAAAGTCTAAGCTCATACTTGTTTCACCCCTTATACAAGTCAACTTTTATAACTTTACCAAGAAATATACTTGTACGTATAAACTTTCCTTCCTTTGATGATAGCATGGATTAACCTACTTTGGCGACAAATCCCTGCACACATGTTTATATTGCTCTCGACTACGAATGTATACAAAAATAAATAAATGGATGAAACAATTAACAAACACACTTAAACTCGTAAATTTTTTTTATCTAATATACAATATACGTAAGACCAATTGAGAATACTGTAGGAACTTAAAATGTGGAAACTCATTTCGTATAACCTAAATTTCAATACGTTAAGTTGAATCTAACAGTGATTGTTCTGCGTTAAAAGTAAATTTTGATGTGAAAGTCTCATATAAATTTTGTAGAATTAACAAACCGTAAGTTGTAAAAAGGACAAATACTTATCACTCATTTGGTGAAGAACATTTATTAACAATTGTCTATTCTCCAGCACTTATAATTCAACTACAAGCCTTGCATGTGTAAACCCCATGTATGGATTGCTACACAACATAAATAAACTTCGATAAATCAAAGTCTAGTATAAAACCATAGAAATTAACCACATGACGGTATTTGGAATCAAGAAAGAGCCTTTTTGATGTTGAGTACAAACACCAATTTCGTTTACTTTCTTAAACGGACTGAACAAATTCGTACTATACGTTTAACAGATAAGTTCGATAACCTATTAATCGAAGGGACGGATGGAGTTTAAAACAATACTTTGTCATAGAACCGGTAAAGATAAGATATAAAGTTAGACGAGAATTTGAAATCACATAGGAACGAGAGGGTCATAAGGAACTTGAAAACCATGTCCATTACATAATAACATTATCAGTAATAATTTTGATTGAATTTCGGGACGAAATTCCCTAAACGGAGGGATACTGTGACATCCGTCACTAAAACTCTATTCTTGGGTTAGTTCTCATAATCATTTCTCATTTTCATTTACTTGAGTGGAATTGTTTGAGAAATTAATCAAGTACTTCATATTCTAAACTATGTGGGAAAATTTAATTCTCATATAATATTTAACAATTCGAACCAATACTTGTACGCGATTAAATTAAAAGTTAGGATAATAATAATAATTTGATAATAAAAATAATAATAACTAGCAATATAATAATAATAATAAGACTAATAATAAATAATATTATAATGATAGTTATATAATAATATTACTAGGTATCATTATATTTATAATTATAATAATAATAAGGATGTGAAATCGGTGGACTAAAGAAACCGACCACTCCAATATATATTTTTTATTATTTAATTAGTTTCCTAATTGTATTATAGTATGCTTAACCTCCAAGCCATATCTTGATTATATATATAACTTAAAACAAACCCTAAAACAATTTGGAAAATTAATAAAAAAAAAAATATATCATCTCTGAGGTTTTGTGTGGGGAGTCGACCGAATTCAAGAAGGAGAAAGAGATCGAGTCAAGTTTGCGTTTTGGTTTCTCGAGTTACATATTCTTTTGTTGCGTATAGGTATATATCTAAATCCTAATCAATAAATTTTCTTATTATTTTTCTGGAATAGGTATATATTAGAGATGATTTATATGTTTGGTGATTGAATATATTGGGTTTAAGGTGTTTTTGAAGTCGAAAGTTATAAAACCGTAAACCGTAAAAATCTGTCAGATTTTCGTAACTAGAATCAGAGGCTGTTTTGTCCTATTTGCGTCCGTTTTCAGGTTTCGGCCAAAACACGAAAGTTGTAGATCTCGAAATTTTACGAAGGAACTCGAGGTTTCAGCCTCTGAAACGTAACTTACGATTTTATAAAAATTATTTCATAAACTGCAGTTAGGAGTGACGAAATTTGAGAAAAACTTTTGTAAACTTAGTTCGGTTTGACCAAATTGTTTTATAATATTTTGGGAGTTGTAAAGGATGTTTAAGAATAAACTTTTTCTGTAAACAAATCACATTTATAAAATTTTAAGATTTAATTTATATATTTGATTTAAAAAGAAGGGGTTGTCTAAAGGGTTATAATTTGAGATTTTGGTATATGATTTTAGGTACGGGTTGAGTCGAGATCTTGTGATGATGAGGTTTATAATGATTAAAAAAAATGAACTTGATACATAACTGGAATCACTATAAACGTGACAGTTTAATAGAAGCTAAAATACATTAAAATTTATGATGGCAAATTAGAAGATATACGGATTAACTAACCAAATTAAACCATTTTGAATAATGGAAGAATTAAGTTGGTTTAAATGATGTCACGTGTTCGAGTAGCAATTACAAGGAACTCAGACAAGTTAATCACCTAAGATATTATTTCAGTATGTGCTAGGGTGGTTCTACAAAGTTTTAAATAGAATTTAATATGTTTGTAGGAAGCTTTGGTTCCACAAGACACTAAAGCTTTGCTCATGATTAAGCTAGGTTAACTTGCTTTGCTTTATAAGGTGAGTTTTCGTGGCCCCATTTTCATTACATGTTTTCAAATTGGGGGAAAAGTATGCTCACATATTTTATCAATTGTTTTATGCTGTGAAACGTATTCATTTTCATTTTGGACATATGCTTGAAATGTGTGACACTATGTGACTTATATGCATTGGTTGTTGGATTCATTTTTATCAAAGGCCTTACTCTTTCGAGGGTAAGTACCTAATGTGTACTGTTGGTATACATTTGTAACACCCTCAATTTTCGGTTTGCGGAAGCGATCGGGTCGGGTGTTACCAAAATTAATATCACAGCATAAGATACATAATGAACGACTCTAAATGAGACGTTTGAAAATAATTATACATTTACCAAATAGAACGTTTGCAACGTTATAAGTTTATTAGAAATTTCAAATACATAATTTGAAAATACAAAAGTAAATGCAGAGTTGTCCCAAATGTTTGAAATCATGCGACTCGAGCTAGCATAATCTTGTAGTAATCCCTAATCCTGCTGGGCACCTGAGAACACATGCTAAAACAGGTCAGCTATAAAGCTGGTGAGTTCATAGGTTTGTTAGTTGAAAACATAAAGTATAAATTTTGTATGTTTTGAGAAGTTGTTCAGAATCCACGATTCTGATTTGTAGCAAATTGTAGATGTAATTACCAATGTATAATTCGAAAGTTTAGGTATCTATTACCTAATCAATTGTAGTCCGTACCTAAGTACACAATAATTGAGGCATACCGAGCCTGAATACCTATCTGGTATGAGTAAGTGTATAACGGGAGGCAATACCTGCCTAAGTTGTAACCAAATAACTGTATGACCACGTCATATGATAGTAAGTAACTGTAGTCCCGCAGAACTATGATTTAATATATGAGGTGTTGCATCCAGCAACAAATGTTTGTAGATCCGCAGATCTATGTTTGAATGTTTAGCGTGTCCGTTTACCCGATTAGCATAAGCTAACCCGAACATGAATTGAGCTAATGGCCTCGCGTGGCAGCACCACCGATCCGTTAACTTATTGTGAATCCCGAGTATAACTCGCTGATCCATTGATTGAAGTTTCGTCCACTGCAATACCGTGGTTTCGTTTTGTGCCCACTTTACCGTGGCATCGTTTGGTGCCCGCTGCAATACCGCGGCATCGTTTTTGGAATTGCTCGCAGCAATTTGTGATTGAGCCGGCAGTACAACGACATGCCCGACTAAGTTGTTTGAGAGCCAGCAGTACTCGACATGCCTGACTAAGTAGATCATATAATAGTATGTAGATATTCATCAGGTGACACCCCCACGGTTGGATTACATCCTGGGCCGGGGGACCATCCCTGGTTGGATTACCTCCCGAGCCAGAGTCGTCACCAGTTGAGTCGTATGGATATAAGAAGTATGTACTAACTTGTGATAATATTGTATACTCCTAGCCTAAAGCCTAGCAAGTATATATAACGGAGTCTTGGGAAAATGTTCACTTAAGTTCAGTTCCCATTCTAAGGATAATGGAGTGTGTCGACAGTTTTAGTTCTTAAAGAATAACTAAACTTGTAACAGTACAGATGTTATTCAGTGTAGGTAGAACTAACTAGTTCTAATGTATTCAATGATATTGTTCCGTGACAATATGTCCAAAAGATTTTGATAACTAAATCAAGTTATGTGTTGGTAATCGTTTTCCAACGACCTAACCGGGTACGATTGTAACCTATCTAGGTTAAGTATTGATATTGTTCTAAAACAATATTGCTGGTGTAATTCCTAAGTATTACACATTTCGTATTACATACAGTAATATAAATAGTTGTAAATTATAAACGATTGTTAATATGATTTGAAAACAGCAATTGAGCATGTGTTTCACCCCGAAAATAGTAAAACAGTTGAAAGAGTGGGGCTATGAAACTCACCTGTGAGTTGTTAGCGATACGATGATATGCGCGTCGTCCGAATGGTAACCTTCTAATGTCCTAAACACGTGAGGTTGTATAAGTACGAGATCAAATAGTCTGACCAAGTAAGTCGTTCGAATGTTTGTTTGTCGCTTGGTTTTAAAGACCGTGTACGGGGGTTCGGGGGCAGCGCCCCTGATAGCGGGGTCCAAGGGGTGGCAACCCCTGGCGGGGTCCAAGGGGCAGAGCCCCTGGCTGGGGTCGAGCTGCTAGGTCAGCTTGGAAAATTTTTATTTCTACTACTTTGCTTTAAAGAAAACGCATTCGAAATCCAAATTCGGGTAAAATCGAGTGGTAAAATTTGGTTGTCAATACTTAGTGAAAAACATAGGTTTTTAAGGTTCTGCGACGTCAGATGCGACGTCAGAGGCGACGTAGGGTCTTGCGTCGCTATGTGCGACATTCGCAATCTAATGCGACGTTGTGTCCTGCGTCGCAATGTGCGACGTAGAATTTGATG
This sequence comes from Helichrysum umbraculigerum, assembly GCA_949592205.1. NCBI lineage: Eukaryota > Viridiplantae > Streptophyta > Magnoliopsida > Asterales > Asteraceae > Helichrysum > Helichrysum umbraculigerum. Next base: position 133,042,671 of record CATIUR010000003.1, on the reverse strand, counting down.
GCGACGTAGGGGCTTACGTCGCTATGTGCGACATTCGCAATCTAATGCGACGTTGTGTCCTGCGTCGCAATGTGCGACGTAGAATTTGATGGCGACGTAGGGGCTTACGTCGCTATGTGCGACATTCGTAAGTCAATGCGACGTAAAAGCTTGCGTCGCTAAATGCGACGTTGAGGTTTTATGCGACGTTGGCTGCGACGTCGCAGCACTGTTTTTGGTCCCTGCGACGTAGCGAACTGATCGCCGGAGTTTGAGCCGAAAATGAGTTTTCCGGCCTCCGTTGAGTCCGATTCTTTTACCCAACCCATAATTAAGTATTTTAAACTTATCTAAACCGCAAACAAGCAAAATAACAAAGTTTTGAGAGATTTCGAGAATTGTCGGAAACTTACAAATCCGCGCGAGGAGAATCCGAAAAGATAGGATTGTAGATCGTTGCGTGGTGATCGTTTTTCCCTAAAGGAGCTTCGAGATTGGAGGTCGTTTAGTGGTGTTAAATGGCGGATTTAGGTGGCGGTGGTGTGGTGTTAGAGAGAGAGATGAGAGAAAAGTTAGAGAAGAGAGAGAAAGTGAGAGGATGAGAATGGGGTGGAAATGAGGAGGGATTTGGGTTTTTATTTGAACTCAGATCCCTGACTCGTGTACTGTGGTCTCCAACCACAGTACAAAATGTCCGTGATTTTATACCTGATTAAAATGTAGATTTATTACTTTAAATCTATAATTTTGTTTAAGTTGTTTTGTAAATATTTTTAATAAAAATATTTCACTTGAACTATAAAATGTAATTATTCAAAGTTTAAAATCGGCGCGAAATTTGACTTTTTGACCGGGTGTTACATTCTCCCCTTGTTAAGAAAATTTCGTCCCGAAATTTAAAGTGATGTCAGGGTTGCGCATGGTCTGGGGAGCAATGCACGTACGAGGTATTTGTCGAATAGATTGCAGACACATGATGTCTATAACGAGGTTGAATAGCAGTCACTCCATGACCGCATCATGTTTAATCGTTGTAGTCACATTCTGACTATATTGTTTGTTCAGAGTATGATTATTTTGTGGTTACTCGGTAACCGTTTATGTCGTAGTCCATTTGGGACTAGATGGTTGTCACATAGTGACTGTTTTGTAAGTCGTTATATCAGGGCTGAGCGATTTATCGTTGGGTCGATTAGTCTACTGAAAGTAAACATTGAGTTTGGTTGGTGAGTGTTTTATCGATTGGTCTGCTGAAAGCAAACTCTGGGTTTTATGTGGGCCTAGGTCAACTAGCCCTAAGATGTAATCAACATTAGGTTGATAAAATGATATTGGGGCTAATAAGGGCGCGTTTAACGAATCTAAAATTGAAGGATTTTGTTTTCGAGGAGAAGTTGTACTTACATTTTCGTTGGAGATTTATTTGATTTACTCGGAGTCGATTAAGTGAATTTTGCGTCTTTTTGGGCAGTCCTTCTTGTAATGACCGGGTTCCTTACATTTGAAGCATATCATTCGAGAGTCGGGATTGGCGGGAACTCTGCAGTTCCGGATTACGTGCACATATAGTTGGCATCTTTCACAGGGTAAACCACATGAACCATCATGATGACGTTTACAGCCGTGACAAAATGGTTTGTTACCCGCATAGCCTTGTCTTTCATTGGGTTCGACAGCATAGTACCCCAAGGGTTCAGGTTGATTGGTTGGATTTTGACTAGAGCTGGAATCCCCATTCCATTTTGTTAGGTTGCTTTCAGTTGCAGTTGTTTGGCGTCGTTCCCTCTGTGCCATAAGTCTGTGGCCCATACGAATAGCCTCTTCAATAGTAGTGGGTTTAGAGGCAGTGACCATTCCCTCAATTAGTAGCGGGAGTCCACCGGTGTACCTTGAGATTCGTTGACTTTCAGGGTTTACAATGGTTGGGCAAAGGTGTGCTAATTGTTGGAAACGATTGGTATATGTTTCGATGTCGTTGTCTTTTACGGTGAGGTGCCAAAGTTCGTCCTCAAGTTTGTGAAGTACTTCGATAGGACAATACTTGTCCTTCATGATTCGTTTCAGGTCTTCCCACGGAAGTTCGTGAGCAGTGTCGATTCCTACAGTTCGGGCGTGAAAATTCCACCAGGTAGAGGCATTATCCTGGAGGGTGTATGTGGCGTATAAGACTTTGCAGTCGTCGGGGCAGTTGCAAACGTGAAATATAGATTCCATTTTCTCGAACCATCGAATTAATCCGACATCTCCTTCAGTACCAACGAAGTTTGGTGGTTCGCACCTCAGGAAATCCTTAAAAGTGCAAAGCTTTACTTGGTTCAGAGTAGCTAGGGTCGCAGTCACTGCTTGATTAATGATTTGATCGTGCTCAGCTTGAGTGAAAGTTTGTCGTTTAGGAGGCATGATTCTTGAGCAAGAATGAAACGACAAGGTGTGAGATCTTTATTCAAAGATTTTGATTATTACAGAGACATAAATAGTAAACTTGAGTTCTTAAATGAGTGATGCGGGATCCCATGATCCTTGATGTTGAAGTTTTGATATCGTGTGTGGCAGTCATATTTCTGCCCTTTTTGTGGTGTTGTCACAACAGTTTAAGTATCTGTTGTCGAGTTAACCTCGGTTAAATTGTCCTGTTTCCATGTTTTTCGAGAGTTGTGACCAATTAGGTTGGAGTTTTGATGAATAGTCGTAATAATGACTAAATTGTGTTTTAATGTAATCAACCAGACTATGTTGTTGTGAGTAGTCCTACGGACTATAGTGTAGTACTACGATACTATACGGCCATTCACGCCGGTGAATGTGACACCTACAGTGCCCTATGTGGTGTTGAAGCGGGGTCCACCAACACAACCCATGTGTGTGGTGACATCGTGTATTTATCGATTGAGGCATCACATGCCTTAGTAGTAGTGGTGTGGCACTTCGTGCCTGGTAAAGTAATCGCGTATGCGTATAAGTGTACAAGTGCCTATAGCGAATGTTCCTACGCAAAGTAATCGAGTGGGACACCTCGTGTCCAGTAGTGTAGTCATATATACATATATGGTGTACACGTAACTATACAAGTATACGTGCGTAGTAAAAGTCAGGTGTGGCACCTCGTGCCCAGTTAAGTAAGTGTATATGTATATATAAATCGTACATGTAACTATAACAAGCCTACATGCATATTGATAGTAGCTCATCGAGCCTTGGAGTAGCACAGCGTGCTGAAATGCAGTGCCTAAAGCACTGGAGTGTAGAAACAACGTACTAAAATGCAGTGCTATCAGCATAGTAATTGAAATACCAATGTATTGTGATTATAGTACCGAAGTACTATGAAATGCAGCACCACGTGCCGTAATGAAGTGTCCGCGGCATCGTAATTGCAGTACCCATGTACTGTGAATGTAGCATCAACATGCTATGTTTTGTAGTATTGACATACTATGAGATTTGCACTAACGTGCCCATATTGTGGTATCAACATACCATGTGCTGTGCTTGGAAGCATGATGTGACACCACGTGCCATGTGTTGTTTGATTGTGGCCCTAAGGCCAAAATGTGTTTGAAGTTCGAATTTCTCAGTTGTAGCACAAAGGCAAAAATGTAGGGGTCAAAGTACCGCATGATTGAATTTGTTGATCTACGTGATCAAGTTGTGATTCGAGATAATTTTGTTGTGGACTTAGTCAACACTAATCCAATTGTGACCAGCACGGTCAAAGGTGAAAGATTCGTTTGTTTGTTTTAAATTTCGTGGACGTTTAGCATGTGTGGGTTTCCATTCCCATTGAATACGGTTGTACCTCCTTCCCGAGGTTCAGTGATATATGTGATATCCTCCTATGCGTACATAAGAAGAAAAGTGTTGAGTCGTGATAGTTAGGAAGACGGCGATGTGCCTCTTCACGAGTAAATGATAATACAGCGGAATTTAGTTGTATATACCCAGTATATATTTGATACGTAAAAGTAGTATACATGTAAGGCCTATTAGTATATACCTACCGTACATATAATAGCCTAGAATGTCTAGCACAAAACAATCAGAGTCAACTACGCATTCCCGTTTCAGTATAACCCCTTTCAGATCTTACATCATCCTTATTTAATTGTACATAGTTAGCTACGCTATGTTAAATTAAACTCGTATGATGTAATCCCTGAACCAGTCATACCTAACGAGGAATACTGCCTAACGGTCATAGTCTAGGCCCACTAAATGCAACCTAGTTCACTATAACCTTAGGCTCTGATACCAATCTGTAACACCCTCAATTTTCGGTTTGCGGAAGCGATCGGGTCGGGTGTTACCAAAATTAATATCACAGCATAAGATACATAATGAACGACTCTAAATGAGACGTTTGAAAATAATTATACATTTACCAAATAGAACGTTTACAACGTTATAAGTTTATTAGAAATTTCAAATACATAATTTGAAAATACAAAAGTAAATGCAGAGTTGTCCCAAATGTTTGAAATCATGCGACTCGAGCTAGCATAATCTTATAGTAATCCCTAATCCTGCTGGGCACCTGAGAACACATGCTAAAACAGGTCAGCTATAAAGCTGGTGAGTTCATAGGTTTGTTAGTTGAAAACATAAAGTATAAATTTTGTATGTTTTGAGAAGTTGTTCAGAATCCACGATTCTGATTTGTAGCAAATTGTAGATGTAATTACCAATGTATAATTCGAAAGTTTAGGTATCTATTACCTAATCAATTGTAGTCCGTACCTAAGTACACAATAATTGAGGCATACCGAGCCTGAATACCTATCTGGTATGAGTAAGTGTATAACGGGAGGCAATACCTGCCTAAGTTGTAACCAAATAACTGTATGACCACGTCATATGATAGTAAGTAACTGTAGTCCCGCAGAACTATGATTTAATATATGAGGTGTTGCATCCAGCAACAAATGTTTGTAGATCCGCAGATCTATGTTTGAATGTTTAGCGTGTCCGTTTACCCGATTAGCATAAGCTAACCCGAACATGAATTGAGCTAACGGCCTCGCGTGGCAGCACCACCGATCCGTTAACTTATTGTGAATCCCGAGTATAACTCGCTGATCCATTGATTGACGTTTAGTCCACTGCAATACCGTGGTTTCGTTTTGTGCCCACTTTACCGTGGCATCGTTTGGTGCCCGCTGCAATACCGCGGCATCGTTTTTGGAATTGCTCGCAGCAATTTGTGATTGAGCCGGCAGTACAACGACATGCCCGACTAAGTTGTTTGAGAGCCAGCAGTACTCGACATGCCTGACTAAGTAGATCGTATAATAGTATGTAGATATTCATCAGGTGACACCCCCACTGTTGGATTACATCCTGGGCCGGGGGACCATCCCTGGTTGGATTACATCCTGAGCCAGAGTCGTCACCAGTTGAGTCGTATGGATATAAGAAGTCTGTACTAACTTGTGATAATATTGTATACTCCTAGCCTAAAGCCTAGCAAGTATATATAACGGAGTCTTGGGAAAATGTTCACTTAAGTTCAGTTCCCATTCTAAGGATAATGGAGTGTGTCGACAGTTTTAGTTCTTAAAGAATAACTAAACTTGTAACAGTACAGATGTTATTCAGTGTAGGTAGAACTAACTAGTTCTAATGTATTCAATGATATTGTTCCGTGACAATATGTCCAAAAGATTTTGATAACTAAATCAAGTTATGTGTTGGTAATCGTTTTCCAACGACCTAACCGGGTACGATTGTAACCTATCTAGGTTAAGTATTGATATTGTTCTAAAACAATATTGCGGGTGTAATTCCTAAGTATTACACATTTCGTATTACATACAGTAATATAAATAGTTGTAAATTATAAACGATTGTTAATATGATTTGAAAATAGCAATTGAGCATGTGTTTCACCCCGAAAATAGTAAAACAGTTGAAAGAGTGGGGCTATGAAACTCACCTGTGAGTTGTTAGCGATACGATGATATGCGCGTCGTCCGAATGGTAACCTTCTAATGTCCTAAACACGTGAGGTTGTATAAGTACGAGATCAAATAGTCTGACCAAGTAAGTCGTTCGAATGTTTGTTTGTCGCTTGGTTTTAAAGACCGTGTACGCGGGTTCGGGGGCAGCGCCCCTGATAGCGGGGTCCAAGGGGTGGCAACCCCTGGCGGGGTCCAAGGGGCAGAGCCCCTGGCTGGGGTCGAGCTGCCAGGTCAGCTTGGAAAATTTTTATTTCTACTACTTTGCTTTAAAGAAAACGCATTCGAAATCCAAATTCGGGTAAAATCGAGTGGTAAAATTTGGTTGTCAATACTTAGTGAAAAACATAGGTTTTTAAGGTTCTGCGACGTCAGATGCGACGTCAGAGGCGACGTAGGGTCTTGCGTCGCTATGTGCGACATTCGCTATCTAATGCGACGTTGTGTCCTGCGTCGCAATGTGCGACGTAGAATTTGATGGCGTCGTAGGGGCTTACGTCGCTATGTGCGACATTCGCAATCTAATGCGACGTTGTGTCCTGCGTCGCAATGTGCGACGTAGAATTTGATGGCGACGTAGGTGCTTACGTCGCTATGTGCGACATTCGCAAGTCAATGCGACGTAAAAGCTTGCGTCGCTAAATGCGACGTTGAGGTTTTATGCGACGTTGGCTGCGACGTTAACTGCGACGTCGCAGCACTGTTGATAGTCCCGCACACGTGAGATCTGATCGGATCGTATAAACAATGAATAACAAACGATAATGATTCACGAACACACAAACGATTCTCTATAATCTTTTGTATATATTTACAATTGATAATATACGATTACAGACTCAAACTCGTTTCTCTGTCTCCTCTCTCACACAAAACGGCCCTCTCTCTCTCTATATGACGTCCAACCCTAATTCTGAGGTTTAACTCTCTATTTATACTCGACCCACTGGACTCTGCGACGTTAGGCCCAACGTCGCAGGCCCAGCCCATTGCGACGTCTGACCCAACGTCGCAGGCCCAATTACAATGTCACCATTCTTTGTATATTCCATAATTACAGACTCGAATATACACACTAAACACTATACATTCGTAGACTAATTGACTTTGACAATTACAATAGTTTGACCAACTGACTGACACACAAAATGCACTAACAAACTCCCCCTTGTCAGCAGCTTGGTCAAATAAGTCTTCAATTAGTCTTCATCAACAAACTCTTCATGTCTTTGACAATCAGAAACTCCCCCTTAGAGATAGCATGGTCTTCCAAGAAATCTTGATGTCCAAATTCATGTGACTGACACAAATTTATCATACAATAAGATCTTCAAACTCAGTGACCATCTCTCAATCATCAGCAGCTTCTCCGATAGAATTATCTTCACAATCTTTGGAGAATAACCGACATCCTTTACATCTTCAATATTTGACTTTAACAAGATATGTGATGTTTGAAGAAAATAACATAGAAATAAAATCTTTTTGTATTTTCTTTTTAAAGGAAAAGTAAATAACAAATATTAAAATAAATTTGGGGATCGGATTGTTTTAAGTCTGCTTAGGGATCATATCAGGCCAACATGCAATTATTAGCAAATAGTAAGTGTTATTTCGATCATCAGTATATTTGTCCACTTTAAATTTACTTGACATATTTAAAGCACCTTTTATAAAAATTAGTTCAAGACGATCATCGGTATTGTTTGTCCACTTAAACATGTTACATCCGTATCTGTGAGCTAACCTTTATTGTTAGTATGAATATTAATTTTGAGAAACCTATTATATGATATACTGATAAACTTCAGTAAAACAAACACTGCATATTCACACAAGGTAGAGATTACAAGACCAAGTTTATCTCGGTTTTCTCGTAACATACACTTGATATTTATATTTAGGCATACATCAAACCGACTATGAAGATACTAGTGGCCCCAGATCTGTACTTAGTACAACAGAGGGTCCCTTAGTATGAACATAACAAGTTTGAGACTATTTGCATAACTAATGGATTCAGGTCTGTACGTGAGTACAACAATAGTCACCATTAGTTAGGCGAATAATCATATTATCACTATATGCCCATTTTACATTTACATAATTATGACAGTGTATGATAGTACTTCCATTTATCAATTAAGACTTATGTCATACATCATATAACATTTTTCTCAAAGTAATAGACAAGTTTTATTATTACTTCTTACTTACTCACAAACCGGTGTGTACCATGCCTACCAATACATCATATGATGAAGCTAATGTTTATAAAAGATGTGTTAAATATACCAGATAAACCTACTGACACATCAAACATAAACCTTAAAATTTCCATTTTTATGCATGTCACCCGATGTACTATCATATCCCAAGTTGTTTTACAGACACACAATCCAACATCTTTTCAAGAATTAAGAATCTTGCTATTCACATTTCTGAATTAAATAATCAGAATTTTGAATATTCAGAATTACTCCCCCTGAACAGCAAATTCTTATATCCAATCCAAAAATACTCCCCTTAAACATTAAACATATTTTTGTATTTTTTAATTGAATAAATTTCGCAACATTGCATTTCTTTAATACTAAAAAGTATAAAGAATGGCTGTTGCACTAATAATTAAATTTAAAATAAAAGTATCAAAATCACATATCAAGTCAAATCAAATGACTTTTAGCACTTTTACCACCTCGAAACTTCGATAATCTCATCCATCAAAATCATCACACACGAGCACTTTGAAAACAATCTTCCAAAAATATTCACATCCTCGCAGTCACTAAAAATATTAGCTTATAACAACCTGACTGCACCACCACAAACAATTAAACGTTAGTACTTATGGGACACCCAAGCCTTAATTGACTTGGGTTGTCCATGATCATCCATAACCATCACATCAATGAGTTTATGATATTTTAAAAACTCAGAGGATTTCATTGATGTGTTGTTTGTGGATTTGGGTTTCCAAACCTTTGTAGGTTCAGATGAGTTGTTTTCAACAATGTTGTGCTGTTGAACTTGAGGTTTACTAGGCACAACTTTGTTTACTCTAGCCACGGGTTTTGGAGAAGAGGATGCATATCTTGATATAGGCGAATACGAAGCACGCCTAGAAAACGATTTTGAATGAGAATTCCTAAAGGAGGAAGTTCTTGGCATCCCTCTACCAAACCTATCTAGGGATAATAACCGACAATCCCTAATTATATGTCCTTGTTGTCCACAATGGAAACAAGAACGTCGTTCAATGTACGACCTATTCCAATGATTACCCACAAAAGGTTGAGGTGGAGAATGAACTGTTGGAGGCTTAGAAGATGAGGCATTTACAGGACGTGAACACTTATGTGTACACGTTGATGTAGAAGCCTCAGAAGTTGAACAAGTTGATGTTGAAGGTTGTTCACTTTTAGATTTTACATTTGAATCCTTCATTTGATATTGAACCCTTTTGGATTCATTTTCAACCTTGTTTTTACCCTTTGTAGTTGAAACCTTTACAGTTTCATTGGTAAGTATATGATTTTCTGGCTTTACATTAACTTTTTCAACTTTGATTTCAGCCTCTTCCGGTAGATCCTCTATCTCAACACCCTCCTCTACACTAACTGGAGGTGTACTATCAGACTTAACAAAAGTAGGCAAGGGATACTCTGTCCGTTTAGTTTTCTCCTTTGCCTGCCTTTTGGGATTGGATGTAGCTTCTTTAGACTTTGTAGCTGACCATGATGAGTAGTCAGCCACAAGTTCTTCAGTGCCTTCCTTAACAGGCTTAGGATAATAGTTAGTGGGAGGTGGATACCCAAGTCCCGCTTTACTTTTATCTGTCCTCATCTTGTCAACCATTTCATCGAAGAGTTTATGAGAATTTGAGAAATTTGTGATACCCTTTTTAAAATTGTGAGACTCAGATTTTAACTCAGAAAGCTCTTTATTTAACAACTCAATTTCTGTTAAATAGCTTTTAATGGCATCTTGTTGACTGAAAACTTTAGCTTTATATTTCTCAGTGTCAAACTTATGAGCCTCAACTTCCTTTTCATAAAGTATTTCATTAGCTTTTAGAAACTTATTTGACTCAGTGAGTTTCTCGACCTTTTCTCTCAAGTCTACATAGTCTATTTGAAAACATTTTAAAGAAGCTTCCAATTTAATACAGGATATGCAAGTAAAAGGTTTTTCAGATTCTGTTTCTACCTCATGTATCTTTGCCAAGAGCGCACTGTGTTGAACCTCTCCTTGAAGTGCACTAAAATCAAACACTCCTTGAGAATACACCGTCATAGCCTGTGATGTTGTGTTTTTCTCTGGAGTCGTTGGAGCTGTAGGAGTAGTGAATCCAGATGAAGGATATTTTACTTTCTCACACTCCTTAGCAAAGTGCCCATGAATCTGATAGTTCTTGCATTTCACTTTGCTTTTATTAAAACCAAGACCTGTATCACCATCGTCATCCAGGTCTTTTCTGCCCGTTCTCTGAAGAAATTTCTTTGTCCTTTGGGTTATCATGGCCATGCTCCATTTGATGTCCATATACTCCAAATCATCAGAATCGATCTGTTCAAAGTCTTCCTCAGTGAGCTGCAAAGTACTAGCCTTCTTGGAAAGAAAATTCTCATAAGAATTGAGGAAAGCTGTAAAGATTTTAGCATGTTCCTCAGTAGACTTTGAAGGAGCGGTATGAGAAGTATAGGAAGTGCCAGTAGAAGTAGATGCAGCTGAGTTGGAAGTAGATCTGGAAGTATCATTTAGACTAGGAATTTGAATATTAGCCTCTGACTTCTTTTCCTTTTGATCGTAAGCCGCTATAAGAGCATCCCATAAACTTATAGAAGTTGCTTGATTTTTAAATTCATTAATCACAACTTCTGGCAAACACTTGGTAATCATCTCATATGCTCTATTGTCTTTATCAAACTCTGCTCGTTCCTTGACTGACATTTGTGCTCTTGACTTAAGCACCCCATCGAGTCTTGGTTGCTCATATCGATCAATGGTGTTAAACCAATTCCACAGATTTGGATCTTTGTGTTCAATGAAATTGCATAACTTAATCTTCCAACTCGCAAAATCACTATAGAACAAAGATGTAGAAGGAAGCATTTTCGCACCAAAAGCCATATCCGAATTTTCCCTCCAAAATTGAATTCGAAAATTTCGAAAACCGACAGAGTGTAGCGAAACTTTTCCGACACTAAAATAAAGCTATTCTAAGCCTAAAAACAAAAGTTGAAATTACAAAATTTTCGCGTTTTTCCCGCCAAAATTTCGTTCGAAAACGTCAAAAAATGGCCGGGTAAAATGAAACTTTTTCTAGCCTAAAATTGAACACTTTTAAGACTATGGAAAAAATTTGAAAACGCAAAAAATTTTTGGACTTTCCCGCCAAAAAACTTTTTTTTTTTTTTTTTTTCCAAACTAGAACGAGGTTAATGTCGCAGAAAAAATAGCAACGTCGCAGCGGTACGTCGCAGAAGTCCGATGACTCAATTAAGAATCGAAAATGCGACGTTGAGAGTTACGTCGCAGAGGACGTCGCAGAATCACACTATGCGACGTTGAGAGGTACGTCGCAGATGACGTCGCAGAGTACGTCGCACAGACTAATTAAAGTCCAAATTACGACGTCGCAGCTGACGTCGCAGGTAACGTCGCAAAACTTAGCGACGTCGCAGGTGACGTCGCACAGTCGGGCTGCAGCGGCCAAAACCCCAAAAAATCGAAAATTTTCGAAACCCTAACGAAATTTCGAAAACCAAACGTCGATCTAACCCAAAAACACCTCCAGAAATCGATCTTAATCAAGCAAATCAACTTAGAAACGATTAATAACAATTAATACCTTCGCGAATCAATCGAGAACACCCAAAATAACGATCCGAAACCGACGAATCCTTGATTCTTCGGCTCTGATACCAGTTGATAGTCCCGCACACGTGAGATCTGATCGGATCGTATAAACAATGAATAACAAACGATAATGATTCACGAACACACAAACGATTCTCTATAATCTTTTGTATATATTCACAATTGATAATATACGATTACAGACTCAAACTCGTTTCTCTGTCTCCTCTCTCACACAAAACGGCCCTCTCTCTCTCTATATGACGTCCAACCCTAATTCTGAGGTTTAACTCTCTATTTATACTCGACCCACTGGACTCTGCGATGTTAGGCCCAACGTCGCAGGCCCAGCCCATTGCGACGTCTGACCCAACGTCGCAGGCCCAATTACAATGTCACCATTCTATGTATATTCCATAATTACAGACTCGAATATACACACTAAACACTATACATTCGTAGACTAATTGACTTTGACAATTACAATAGTTTGACCAACTGACTGACACACAAAATGCACTAACAACTGTTTTTGGTCCCTGCGACGTAGCGAACTGATCGCCGGAGTTTGAGCCGAAAAAGAGTTTTCCGGCCTCCGTTGAGTCCGATTCTTTTACCCAACCCATAATTAAGTATTTTAAACTTATCTAAACCGCAAACAAGCAAAATAACAAAGTTTTGAGAGATTTCGAGAATTGTCGGAAACTTACAAATCCGCGCGAGGAGAATCCGAAAAGATAGGATTGTAGATCGTTGCGTGGTGATCGTTTTTCCCTAAAGGAGCTTCGAGATTGGAGGTCGTTTAGTGGTGTTAAATGGCGGATTTAGGTGGCGGTGGTGTGGTGTTAGAGAGAGAGAGATGAGAGAAAAGTTAGAGAAGAGAGAGAAAGTGAGAGGATGAGAATGGGGTGGAAATGATGAGGGATTTGGGTTTTTATTTGAACTCAGATCCCTGACTCGTGTACTGTGGTCTCCAACCACAGTACAAAATGTCTGTGATTTTATACCTGATTAAAATGTAGATTTATTACTTTAAATCTATAATTTTGTTTAAGTTGTTTTGTAAATATTTTTAATAAAAATATTTCACTTGAACTATAAAATGTAATTATTCAAAGTTTAAAATCGGCGCGAAATTTGACTTTTTGACCGGGTGTTACAACATTGAAGGTCATGATTTGGTGGTTTTTATCAAAGGCCTTACTCTTTCGAGGGTAAGTACCTAATGTATGCTTAGGTGTACATTGAAGGTCATTTATGGGTAGCTACCGCATACACAGGATTTGGTTGGGTCATACTCCATCGTGGGGTGATGACGGGTTGTGGATTGTTCGGTTGGATTATTTCACTTGTGTGCCATTTCTATATGCATTGTCCTAACTTAATTTCATCACAGCAAAATGTTTTATTTGTGGTGTTTGGTTTCAAACCTACGAAACTCACCATCATTATTGTTGACGTTTTTGAGCATATCTTTTCAGGTAATACTAGCGGTTTGAAGATAGAGGACAAGAAAGCTTAGTGGACCTTTAGGTTGCATTTAAGCTAAAACTTTGAGATTACTCGTCAAGATGGTGACTTTTTAATAATTTGAAAAAGGCGTGTTTTGCCTTAACATTTAAATTGTGGGTATTTGCATATTGTCGGTTTCATTGTTGGTATGTACATGTGGCATGGACTCCTATTCATGTTACAAGTATCATAACACATTGGATTTTTATTTTCATATAGACATCTTTATAATAATGTGTTGTGATCCTATCGTGGTTGCATTCCGTTGTTTCCGCTTTAGACGGGGTGTGACACTAATCATCCCAAAATTTGAGGAAACTGTTAGAACAAAATTAAACTTAACCTTTCCTTTTTTTTCCTTCCATTTCTTTTCCTTTCCTTGCATAAAAAAATTCAAGGTGCAAATTTATTTTCTAATCCTTTCACTTCCTTTTCCTTTCCACCATATAAGAGTCTATGCAAAAAATAGGGTAAAAAATGTCAACTTCACTCAATATAATTTCTTAAACTCCGTAAAAATATATTACGAACACTTATTTTGGGAGTTGGGACGGAGGGAGTATTACTCAAAGTAGCATTACATGCCACATTTATACATGTTAAAATGCCTTTTAAACATAAACATATCATATGCCATTAGACGTACATGTGCCCCTAACCTTTACTTCCTAATTTTTGTTAATGTTGCCATTCACTGCTTTTTGTTTTTGTGCAGACCAAATATATATGCTTCTATTCTTTCAATCGAAGTCTATATATAAACATATCAGGATCAAGTATATATATCCAACTAGTGCGTGTTAATTAAGCTATCGATTTGTTCTTCATTCTTCTATTGATCCATTCAAAACTATACGTGCATCTATATATACTTCGATCTCTAAACAATTAACACTGGGCGTTCAAATGTGTTAGAACATAGTCAACCGATATGATTTCAAAAATTTGCAGGTTTTCTCTTCTTACATGCATACCCTCTACACACATTTATATTTTTTAATCTATTAAGTTTATCTAACTGTATATACAGCAAAGCGTTTTTCATTTTCCAAAACTTTTATACACTAGTTTTATATCACAAATATTCGTATCATCCCAAATTATTTGAACGGTAGAAAGTTAAATTAAATTAAACCTATATATAGAGATATTTCTATAGACTATCGATTCATTTCTAGTTGTGTTGTTGAAAAATAAAGATTTATTTTATATTCCTTGAAAAAATGAAGTGAAACATATTTATTTGTTAATTACTTAATTACTCAGTGTCACACCGAAATACAACGTTAATGTTCAAAATCATTAATTATATATTTGACCAATGCCACACGTCTAAGAAATCACTAAACTATGAATGTTATTTCAGTTAATTAGAAAATTACAAAAATCCCGTTCATACCCGCCAAAATTACTTCCAAATTCCCTTATTTGTTTCTCATTTTTTAAATTTGTTAATTACCCACTTTTTTAACAAACGCATTCACTCCTACTCCTATATTTTCTATATCCTGTTAAGTATTTTTGTAGTATCAGAAGAAATGAAGAGATATATCATGTCTATGTTCAAATTAACCATGTGTTTGATCATGGCTATAAGTATAAACACTACAGCTAGCTCCATTGTAGTCCAAGGTGGCGCTCTACATCGGATTCTTCTGGATACCGACGTTGATACTGATGACATTTATTCTATTTTAATCAACGTCTATATATAAACGTACGTATCTCAACATCAAGTATATCCATAGAGGGTCACTTGGTCTCTTAAAGACAGTGAGGGAGTTTTAAAGCAGCCTGCTGTGATCAGAATCATGATAACATAAGATTCAGTGACATATGCTTTTATGATAAAAACTAAAACGTGTGGTCTTAGTGTTTACATCGAACGAATATATATATATATATATATATATATATATATATATATATATATATATATATATATATATATATATATCCTCTCATTAATTCATTAGGGAAAAACATATTAAATGGGACTTATATAGTGCTTGAAAAACTAATGAAAATGTCGAAGATGACAACTATATATGCAACTGTGGTTTAAGAAATGTATTTTAAACTACCGTTTAACGTATGCACGGATAAACAACTTTATATTTCATAAATTAATAATTAACATAATTACAATATATTCAATCTAAACATTAAATCTGTAAAATACGTTAAGTACTATTTTTACGTAATCACTCATATACAAAGACGGTGGTAACCTGGTGATAGAAAGCATATAGCATAAAAAGGGAGGTCACGGGTCACTTCCTTTCCCCAAGTTTCTACAACTGCGAGTTACGCGGTTTTCTTTCTCATGTTAACCGTGGAATTGGTCGATGAGTAACTGTATAATTAAGTGAAGTACGTGGTGCGATTTTGAAATATGAACCTTTTGGGTTATCGAGTATAAAATTAGGTGGAAAAGAAGAGAATGGAACAAAGATGAAAAGAAAAAAAGAAAGGAACATAAACTTAAGACTTGTATTCTTGAGTCAAAAGGAAATGAAAGTAAAAGAAATGAAAAGAAGTGATTCTCTTCTAATCATCCCAAAATTTGAGGAAACTGTTAGAACAAAATTAAACTTGAGCTTTCCTTTTTTTTCCTTCCATTTCTTTTCTTTTCCTTGCATAAA
Source organism: Helichrysum umbraculigerum (assembly GCA_949592205.1). Lineage (NCBI taxonomy): Eukaryota > Viridiplantae > Streptophyta > Magnoliopsida > Asterales > Asteraceae > Helichrysum > Helichrysum umbraculigerum. Next base: position 133,026,722 of record CATIUR010000003.1, on the reverse strand, counting down.
AAAATTCAAGGATGCAAATTTATTTTCTAATCCTTTCACTTCCTTTTCCTTTTCACCATATAAGAGTCTATGCAAAAAATAGGGTAAAAAATGTCAACTTCACTCAATATAATTTCTTAAACTCCGTAAAAATATATTACGAACACTTATTTTGGGAGTTGGGACGGAGGGAGTATTACTCAAAGTAGCATTACATGCCACATTTATACATGTTAAAATGCTTTTTAAACATAAACATATCATATGCCATTAGACGTACATGTGCACCTAACCTTTACTTCCTAATTTTTGTTAATGTTGCCATTCACTGCTTTTTGTTTTTGTGCAGACCAAATATATATGCTTCTATTCTTTCAATCGAAGTCTATATATAAACGTATCAGGATCAAGTATATATATCCAACTAGTGCGTGTTAATTAAGCTATCGATTTGTTCTTCATTCTTCTATTGATCCATTCAAAACTATACGTGCATCTATATATACTTCGATCTCTAAACAATTAACACTGGGCGTTCAAACGTGTTAGAACATAGTCAACCGATATGATTTCAAAAATTTGCAGGTTTTCTCTTCTTACATGCATACCCTCTACACACATTTATAATTTTTAATCTATTAAGTTTATCTAACTATATATACAGCAAAGCGTTTTTCATTTTCCAAAACTTTTATACACTAGTTTTATATCACAAATATTCGTATCATCCCAAATTATTTGAACGGTAGAAAGTTAAATTAAATTAAACCTATATATAGAGATATTTCTATAGACTATCGATTCATTTCTAGTTGTGTTGTGGAAAAATAAAGATTTATTTTATATTCTTTGAAAAAATGAAGTGAAACATATTTATTTGTTAATTACTTAATTACTCAGTTTCACACCGAAATACAACGTTAATGTTCAAAATCATTAATTATATATTTTGACCAATGCCACATGTTTAAGAAATCACTAAACTGTGAATGTTATTTCAGTTAATTAGAAGATTACATAAATACGATTCATACCCGCCAAAATTACTTCCAAATTCCTTTATTTGTTTCTCATTTTTTAAATTTGTTAATTACCCACTTTTTTATAAAAACACATTCACTCCTACTCCTATATTTTCTATATCCTGTTAAGTATTTTTGTAGTATTAGAAGAAATGAAGAGATATATCATGTCTATGTTCAAATTAACCATGTGTTTTGATCATGGCTATAAGTATAAACACTACAGCTAGCTCCATTGTAGTCCAAGGTGGCGCTCTACATCGGATTCTTCTGGATACCGACGTTGATACTGATGACATTTATTCTATTTTAATCAACGTCTATATATAAACGTACGTATCTCAACATCAAGTATATCCATAGAGGGTCACTTGGTCTCTTAAAGACAGTGAGTGAGTTTTAAAACAGCCTGCTGTGATCAGAATCATGATAACATAAGATTCAGTGACATATGCTTTTATGATAAAAACTAAAACGTGTGGTCTTAGTGTTTACATCGAACGAAATATATATATATATATATATATATATATATATATATATATATATATATATATATATATATATATATATATATCCTCTCATTAATTCATTAGGGAAAGACATATTAAATGGGACTTATATAGTGCTTGAAAAACAAATGAGAATGTCGAAGATGACGACTATATATGCAACTGTGGTTTAAGAAATGTATTTTAAACTACTGTTTAACGTATGCACGGATAAACAAGTTTATATTTCATAAATTAATAATTAACATAATTACAATATATTCAATCTAAACATTAAATATGTAAAATATGTTAAGTACTATTTTTACGTAATCACTCATATATAAAGACGGTGGTAACCTAGTGATAGAAAGCAGATAGCATTAAACGGGGGGTCACGGGTCACTTCCTTTCCCCAAGTTTCTACAACTGCGAGTTACGCGGTTTTCTTTCTCATGTTAACCGTGGAATTGGTCGATGAGTCACTGTATAATTAAGTGAAGTACGTGGTGCGATTTTGAAATATGAACCTTTTGGGTTATCGAGTATAAAATTAGGTGGAAAAGAAGAGAATGGAACAAAGATGAAAAGAAAAAAAGAAAGGAAGATAAACTTAGGACTTGTATTCTTGAGTCTAAAGGAAATGAAAGTAAAAGAAATGAAAAAAAGTGATTCTCTCCTAATCATCCCAAAATTTGAGGAAACTGTTAGAACAAAATTAAACTTGACCTTTCCTTTTTTTTCCTTCCATTTCTTTTCCTTTCCTTGCATAAAAAAATACAAGGTGCAAATTTATTTTCTAGTCCTTTCACTTCCTTTTCCTTTCCACCATATAAGAGTCTATGCAAAAAATAGGGTAAAAAATGTCAACTTCACTCAATATAATTTCTTAAACTCCGTAAAAATATATTACGAACACTTATTTTGGGAGTTGGGACGGAGGGAGTATTACTCAAAGTAGCATTACATGCCACATTTATACATGTTAAAATGCCTTTTAAAAATAAACATATCATATGCCATTAGACGTACATGAGCACCTAACCTTTACTTCCTAATTTTTGTTAATATTGCCATTCACTGCTTTTTGTTTTTGTGCAGACCAAATATATATGCTTCTATTCTTTCAATCGAAGTCTATATATAAACGTATCAGGATCAAGTATATATATCCAACTAGTGCGTGTTAATAAAGCTATCGATTTGTTCTTCATTCTTCTATTGATCCATTCAAAACTATACGTGCATCTATATATACTTCGATCTCTAAACAATTAACACTGGGCGTTCAAACGTGTTAGAACATAGTCAACCGATATGATTTCAAAAATTTGCAGGTTTTCTCTTCTTACATGCATACCCTCTACACACATTTATATTTTTTAATCTATTAAGTTTATCTAACTATATATACAGCAAAGCGTTTTTCATTTTCCAAAACTTTTATACACTAGTTTTATATCACAAATATTCGTATCATCCCAAATTATTTGAACGGTAGAAAGTTAAATTAAATTAAAACTATATATAGAGATATTTCTGTAGACTATCGATTCATTTCTAGTTGTGTTGTGGAAAAATAAAGATTTATTTTATATTCTTTGAAAAAATGAAGTAAAACATATTTATTTGTTAATTACTTAATTACTCAGTGTCACACCGAAATACAATGTTAATGTTCAAAATCATTAATTATATATTTTGACCAATGCCACACGTTTAAGAAATCACTAAACTATGAATTTTATTTCAGTTGATTAGAAGATTACAAAAATCCCATTCATACCCGCCAAAATTACTTCCAAATTCCCTTATTTTTTTCTCATTTTTTAAATTTGTTAATTACCCACTTTTTTAACAAACGCATTCACTCCTACTCCTATATTTTCTATATCCTGTTAAGTATTTTTGTAGTATCAGAAGAAATGAAGAGATATATCATGTCTATGTTCAAATTAACCATGTGTTTTTATCATGGCTATAAGTATAAACACTACAGCTAGCTCCATTGTAGTCCAAGGTGGCGCTCTACATCGGATTCTTCAGGATACCGACATTGATACTGATGACATTTATTCTATTTTAATCAACGTCTATATATAAACGTACGTATTTCAACATCAAGTATATCCATAGAGGGTCACTTGGTCTCTTAAAGACAGTGAGGGAGTTTTAAAGCTGCCTGCTGTGATCAGAATCATGATAACATAAGATTCAGTGACATATGCTTTTATGATAAAAACTAAAACGTGTGGTCTTAGTGTTTACATCGAACGAAAATATATATATATATATATATATATATATATATATATATATATATATATATATACATATATATATATATACACACACACACATATATATATATATATATATATATATATATATATATATATATATATATATCCTCTCATTAATTCACTAGGGAAAAACATATTAAATGGGACTTATATAGTGCTTGAAAAACTAATGAGAATGTCGAAGATGACGACTATATATGCAACTGTGGTTTAAGAAATGTATTTTAAACTACTGTTTAACGTATGCACGGATAAACAACTTTATATTTCATAAATTAATAATTAACATAATTACAATATATTCAATCTAAACATTAAATATGTAAAATACGTTAAGTACTATTTTTACGTAATCACTCATATATAAACACGGTGGTAACCTAGTGATAGAAAGCATATAGCATTAAAAGGGGGGTCACGGGTCACTTCCTTTCCCCAAGTTTCTACAACTGCGAGTTACGCGGTTTTCTTTCTCATGTTAACCGTGGAATTGGTCGATGAGTCACTGTATAATTAAGTGAAGTACGTGGTGCGATTTTGAAATATGAACCTTTTGGGTTTTCGAGTATAAAATTAGGTGGAAAAGAAGAGAATGGAACAAAGATAAAAAGAAAAAAAGAAAGGAAGATAAACTTAAGACTTGTATTCTTGAGTCTAAAGGAAACGAAAGTACAAGAAATGAAAAGAAGTGATTCTCTCCTAATCATCCCAAAATTTGAGGAAACTGTTAGAAGAAAATTAAACTTGACCTTTCCTTTTTTTTCCTTCCATTTCTTTTCCTTTCCTTGCATAAAAAAATTCAAGGTGCAAATTTATTTTCTAATCCTTTCACTTCCTTTTCCTTTCCACCATATAAGAGTCTATGCAAAAAATAGGGTAAAAAATGTCAACTTCACTCAATATAATTTCTTAAACTCCGTAAAAATATATTTCGAACACTTATTTTGGGAGTTGGGACGGAGGGAGTATTACTCAAAGTAGCATTACATGCCACATTTATACATGTTAAAATGCCTTTTAAAAATAAACATATCATATGCCATTAGACGTACATGTGCACCTAACCTTTACTTCCTAATTTTTGTTAATATTGCCATTCACTGCTTTTTGTTTTTGTGCAGACCAAATATATATGCTTCTATTCTTTCAATCGAAGTCTATATATAAACGTATCAGGATCAAGTATATATATCCAACTAGTGCGTGTTAATTAAGCTATCGATTTGTTCTTCATTCTTCTATTGATCCATTCAAAACTATACGTGCATCTATATATACTTCGATCTCTAAAGAATTAACACTGGGCGTTCAAAAGTGTTAGAACATAGTCAACCGATATGATTTCAAAAATTTGCAGGTTTTCTCTTCTTACATGCATACCCTCTACACACATTTATATTTTTTAATCTATTAAGTTTATCTAACTATATATACAGCAAAGCGTTTTTCATTTTCCAAAACTTTTATACACTAGTTTTATATCACAAATATTCGTATCATCCCAAATTATTTGAACGGCAGAAAGTTAAATTAAATTAAAACTATATATAGAGATATTTCTATAGACTATCGATTCATTTCTAGTTGTGTTGTGGAAAAATAAAGATTTATTTTATATTCTTTGAAAAAATGAAGTAAAACATATTTATTTGTTAATTACTTAATTACTCAGTGTCACACCAAAATACAACGTTAATGTTCAAAATCATTAATTATATATTTTGACCAATGCCACACGTTTAAGAAATCACTAAACTATGAATTTTATTTCAATTGATTAGAAGATTACAAAAATCCCATTCATACCCGCCAAAATTACTTCCAAATTCCCTTATTTGTTTCTCATTTTTTAAATTTGTTAATTACCCACTTTTTTAACAAACGCATTCACTCCTACTCCTATATTTTCTATATCCTGTTAAGTATTTTTGTAGTATTAGAAGAAATGAAGAGATATATCATGTCTATGTTCAAATTAACCATGTGTTTTGATCATGGCTATAAGTATAAACACTACAGCTAGCTCCATTGTAGTCCAAGGTGGCGCTCTACATCGGATTCTTCAGGATACCGACGTTGATACTGATGACATTTATTCTATTTTAATCAACGTCTATATATAAACGTACGTATTTCAACATCAAGTATATCCATAGAGGGTCACTTGGTCTCTTAAAGACAGTGAGGGAGTTTTAAAGCTGCCTGCTGTGATCAGAATCATGATAACATAAGATTCAGTGACATATGCTTTTATGATAAAAACTAAAACGTGTGGTCTTAGTGTTTACATTTAACGAAAAAATATATATATATATATATATATATCCTCTCATTAATTCATTAGGGAAAAACATATTAAATGGGACTTATATAGTGCTTGAAAAACTAATGAGAATGTCGAAGATGACGACTACATATGCAACTGTGGTTTAAGAAATGTATTTTAAACTACCGTTTAACGTATGCACGGATAAACAACTTTATATTTCATAAATTAATAATTAACATAATTACAATATATTCAATCTAAACATTAAATCTGTAAAATACGTTAAGTACTATTTTTACGTAATCACTCATATATAAAGACGGTGGTAACCTAGTGATAGAAAGCATATAGCATAAAAGGGAGGTCACGGGTCACTTCCTTTCCCCAAGTTTCTACAACTGCGAGTTACGCGGTTTTCTTTCTCATGTTAACCGTAGAATTGGTCGATGAGTCACTGTATAATTAAGTGAAGTACGTGGTGTGATTTTCAAATATGAATCTTTTGGGTTATCGAGTATAAAATTAGGTGGAAAAGAAGAGAATGGAACAAAGATGAAAAGAAAAAAAGGAAGGAAGATAAACTTATGACTTGTATTCTTGAGTCTAAAGGAAACGAAAGTAAAAGAAATGAAAAGAAGTGATTCTCTCCTAATCATCCCAAAATTTGAGGAAACTGTTAGAAGAAAATTAAACTTGACTTTTCCTTTTTTTTCCTTCCATTTCTTTTCCTTTCCTTGCATAAAAAAATTCAAGGATGCAAATTTATTTTCTAATCCTTTCACTTCCTTTTCCTTTCCACCATATAAGAGTCTATGCAAAAAATAGGGTAAAAAATGTCAACTTCACTCAATATAATTTCTAAAACTCCATAAAAATATATTACGAACACTTATTTTGGGAGTTGGGACGGAGGGAGTATTACTCAAAGTAGCATTACATGCCACATTTATACATGTTAAAATGCCTTTTAAACATAAACATATCATATGCCATTAGACGTACATGTGCACCTAACCTTTACTTCCTAATTTTTGTTAATGTTGCCATTCACTGCTTTTTTTTTTTGTGCAGACCAAATATATATGCTTCTATTCTTTCAATCGAAGTCTATATATAAACGTATCAGGATCAAGTATATATATCCAACTAGTGCGTGTTAATTAAGCTATCGATTTGTTCTTCATTCTTCTATTGATCCATTCAAAACTATACGTGCATCTATATATACTTCGATCTCTAAACAATTAACACTGGGCGTTCAAACTTGTTAGAACATTGTCAACCGATATGATTTCAAAAATTAGCAGGTTTTCTATTCTTACATGCATACCCTCTACACATATTTATATTTTTTAATCTATTAAGTTTATCTAACTATATATACAGCAAAACGTTTTTCATTTTCCAAAACTTTTATACACTAGTTTTATATCACAAATATTCGTATCATCCCAAATTATTTGAACGGTAGAAAGTTAAATTAAATTAAACCTATATATAGAGATATTTCTATAGACTATCGATTCATTTCTAGTTGTGTTGTGGAAAAATAAAGATTTATTTTTATATTCTTTGAAAAAATGAAGTGAAACATATTTATTTGTTAATTACTTAATTACTCAGTGTCACATCGAAATACAACGTTAATGTTCAAAATCATTTATTATAGATTTTGACCAATGCCACACGTTTAAGAAATCACTAAACTATGAATGTTATTTCAGTTAATTAGAAGATTACAAAAATCCCATTCATACCCGCCAAAATTACTTCCAAATTCCCTTATTTGTTTCTCATTTTTTAAATTTGTTAATTACCCACTTTTTTAACAAACGCATTCACTCCTACTCCTATATTTTCTATATCCTGTTAAGTATTTTTGTAGTATCAGAAGAAATGAAGAGATATATCATGTTTATGTTCAAATTAACCATGTGTTTTGATCATGGCTATAAGTATAAACACTACAGCTAGCTCCATTGTAGTCCAAGGTGGCGCTCTACATCGGATTCTTCTGGATACCGACGTTGATACTGATGACATTTATTCTATTTTAATCAACGTCTATATATAAACGTACGTATCTCAACATCAAGTATATCCATAGAGGGTCACTTGGTTTCTTAAAGACAGTGAGGGAGTTTTAAAGCAGCCTGCAGTGTTCAGAATCATGATAACATAAGATTCAGTGACATATGCTTTTATGATAAAAACTAAAACGTGTGGTCTTAGTGTTTACATTTAAGGAATATATATATATATATATATATATATATATATATATATATATATACATATATATATATATATCCTCTCATTAATTAATTAATGAAAAACATATTAAATGGGACTTATATAGTGCTTGAAAAACTAATGAGAATGTCGAAGATGACGACTATATATGCAACTGTGGTTTAAGAAATGTATTTTAAACTACCGTTTAACGTATGCACGGATAAACAACTTTATATTTCATAAATTAATAATTAACATAATTACAATATATTCAATCTAAACATTAAATCTGTAAAATACGTTAAGTACTATTTTTACGTAATCACTCATATATAAAGACGGTGGTAACCTAGTGATAGAAAGCATATAGCATAAAAGGGAGGTCACGGGTCACTTCCTTTCCCCAAGTTTCTACAACTGCGAGTTACGCGGTTTTCTTTCTCATGTTAACCGTGGAATTGGTCGATGAGTCACTGTATAATTAAGTGAAGTACGTGGTGCGATTTTCAAATATGAACCTTTTGGGTTATCGAGTATAAAATTAGGTGGAAAAGAAGAGAATGGAACAAAGATAAAAAGAAAAAAAGAAAGGAAGATAAACTTAAGACTTGTATTCTTGAGTCTAAAGGAAACGAAAGTACAAGAAATGAAAAGAAGTGATTCTCTCCTAATCATCCCAAAATTTGAGGAAACTGTTAGAAGAAAATTAAACTTGACCTTTCCTTTTTTTTCCTTCCATTTCTTTTCCTTTCCTTGCATAAAAAAATTCAAGGATGCAAATTTATTTTCTAATCCTTTCACTTCCTTTTCCTTTCCACCATATAAGAGAGTATGCAAAAAATAGGGTAAAAAATGTCAACTTCACTCAATATAATTTCTAAAACTCCATAAAAATATATTACGAACACTTATTTTGGGAGTTGGGACGGAGGGAGTATTACTCAAAGTAGCATTACATGCCACATTTATACATGTTAAAATGCCTTTTAAACATAAACATATCATATGCCATTAGACGTACATGTGCACCTAACCTTTACTTCCTAATTTTTGTTAATGTTGCCATTCACTGCTTTTTTTTTTTGTGCAGACCAAATATATATGCTTCTATTCTTTCAATCGAAGTCTATATATAAACGTATCAGGATCAAGTATATATATCCAACTAGTGCGTGTTAATTAAGCTATCGATTTGTTCTTCATTCTTCTATTGATCCATTCAAAACTATACGTGCATCTATATATACTTCGATCTCTAAACAATTAACACTGGGCGTTCAAACTTGTTAGAACATAGTCAACCGATATGATTTCAAAAATTAGCAGGTTTTCTATTCTTACATGCATACCCTCTACACATATTTATATTTTTTAATCTATTAAGTTTATCTAACTATATATACAGCAAAACGTTTTTCATTTTCCAAAACTTTTATACACTAGTTTTATATCACAAATATTTTTATCATCCCAAATTATTTGAACGGTAGAAAGTTAAATTAAATTAAACCTATATATAGAGATATTTCTATAGACTATCGATTCATTTCTAGTTGTGTTGTGGAAAAATAAAGATTTATTTTTATATTCTTTGAAAAAATGAAGTGAAACATATTTATTTGTTAATTACTTAATTACTCAGTGTCACATCGAAATACAACGTTAATGTTCAAAATCATTTATTATAGATTTTGACCAATGCCACACGTTTAAGAAATCACTAAACTATGAATGTTATTTCAGTTAATTAGAAGATTACAAAAATCCCATTCATACCCGCCAAAATTACTTCCAAATTCCCTTATTTGTTTCTCATTTTTTAAATTTGTTAATTACCCACTTTTTTAACAAACGCATTCACTCCTACTCCTATATTTTCTATATCCTGTTAAGTATTTTTGTAGTATCAGAAGAAATGAAGAGATATATCATGTTTATGTTCAAATTAACCATGTGTTTTGATCATGGCTATAAGTATAAACACTACAGCTAGCTCCATTGTAGTCCAAGGTGGCGCTCTACATCGGATTCTTCTGGATACCGACGTTGATACTGATGACATTTATTCTATTTTAATCAACGTCTATATATAAACGTACGTATCTCAACATCAAGTATATCCATAGAGGGTCACTTGGTTTCTTAAAGACAGTGAGGGAGTTTTAAAGCAGCCTGCTGTGATCAGAATCATGATAACATAAGATTCAGTGACATATGCTTTTATGATAAAAACTAAAACGTGTGGTCTTAGTGTTTACATTTAACGAATATATATATATATATATATATATATATATATATATATATATATATATATATATATATATATATACATATATATATATCCTCTCATTAATTAATTAATGAAAAACATATTAAATGGGACTTATATAGTGCTTGAAAAACTAATGAGAATGTCGAAGATGACGACTATATATGCAACTGTGGTTTAAGAAATGTATTTTAAACTACCGTTTAACGTATGCACGGATAAACAACTTTATATTTCATAAATTAATAATTAACATAATTACAATATATTCAATCTAAACATTAAATCTGTAAAATACGTTAAGTACTATTTTTACGTAATCACTCATATATAAAGACGGTGGTAACCTAGTGATAGAAAGCATATAGCATAAAAGGGAGGTCACGGGTCACTTCCTTTCCCCAAGTTTCTACAACTGCGAGTTACGCGGTTTTCTTTCTCATGTTAACCGTGGAATTGGTCGATGAGTCACTGTATAATTAAGTGAAGTACGTGGTGCGATTTTCAAATATGAACCTTTTGGGTTATCGAGTATAAAATTAGGTGGAAAAGAAGAGAATGGAACAAAGATAAAAAGAAAAAAAGAAAGGAAGATAAACTTAAGACTTGTATTCTTGAGTCTAAAGGAAACGAAAGTACAAGAAATGAAAAGAAGTGATTCTCTCCTAATCATCCCAAAATTTGAGGAAACTGTTAGAAGAAAATTAAACTTGACCTTTCCTTTTTTTTCCTTCCATTTCTTTTCCTTTCCTTGCATAAAAAAATTCAAGGATGCAAATTTATTTTCTAATCCTTTCACTTCCTTTTCCTTTCCACCATATAAGAGAGTATGCAAAAAATAGGGTAAAAAATGTCAACTTCACTCAATATAATTTCTTAAACTCCGTAAAAATTTATTATGAACACTTATTTTGGGAGTTGGGACGGAGGGAGTATTACTCAAAGTAGCATTACATGCCACATTTATACACGTTAAAATGCCTTTTAAACATAAACATATCATATGCCGTTAGACGTACATGTGGACCTAACCTTTACTTCCTAATTTTTGTTAATGTTGTCATTCATTGCTTTTTTTTTTGTGCAGACCAAATATATATATCCTTCTATTCTTTTAATCGAAGTCTATATATAAAGGCATCAGGATCAAGTATATATATCCAACTAGTGGGTGCTAATTAAGCTATCGATTTGTTCTTCATTCTTCTACTGATCGATTCAAAACTATACGTGCATCTATATATACTTCGATCTCTAAACAATTAACACTTGGCGTTCAAACGTGTTAGAACATAGTCAACCGATCTGAATTCAAAAATTTATAGGATTTCTCTTCTTACATGCATACTCTCCACTCACATTTATATTTTTTATTCTGTTAAGTTTTTCTAACTATATATACAGCAAAGCCTTTTTCATTTTCCGTGACTTTTATACACTAGTTTTGTATCACAAATATTCGTACCATCTCAAATTATTTGAATGGTAGAAAGTTAAATTAAATTAAACCAATATATAGAGATATTTCTATAGACTATCGTTTCATTTCTAGTTGTGTTGTGGAAAAATAAAGATTTATTTTATATTCTTTGAAAAAATGATGTGAAACATATTTATTTGTTAATTACTTAATTACTCTATGTCCAACCTAAATACAACGTTAATTTCGAAAACATTAATTATATATTTTGACCAATGCCACACATTTTAGAAATCACTAAACTATGAATGTTATTTAAGTTAATTAGAAGATTACAAAAATCCCATTCATACACGCCAAAATTACTTCCAAATTCCCATATTTGTTTCTCATTTTTTAAATTAGTTAATTACCCACTTTTTTAACAAGCGCATTCACTCCTACTCCAATATTTTCTGTATCCTGTTAAGTATTTTTGTAGTATTAGAAGAAATGAAGAGATATATCATGTCTATGTGTCGCACCCCCAAAACACGTGGCAGCGGAAACATAAGGTGTCATGGGGGCGCCGACCAAATCAAATATCACAACACAAGATTAAAGCAAACGACCTCTATATGAAACGTTTGAAAATATTACATACCATAAATTCAAATTGTTTACAACCGTTGTACAAAACATTGGAGTTCGCATAAAATGTGTAGATTACATAACTACAAACTATAGTAAAATGCAATCTAAATCCTTTGAGTTTGAAAGCAATGCGACTCAAGCTACGCTATCCATAAGCGTCCTACTGATGTGGGTTACCTGAGAAGTACATACTAAAAAGGTCAACATAAAGTTGGTTAACAATTTTTTAAATGTTGGTATAAAACCCAATAGTATGAAACACGAGTTATGAAACACAAGATTTTAACAGTTGTATCATTCAACAGTGATAAGTAATTGTATCGTTTAACAAACGATAAGTAAATGTGTTGAGTAAATGTATCGTTAACAAACGATAAATAAATCTGTAGTTGCACGAATGCAAAAATATGTATACCATTTGCCATGAGCTCATAGTCCGAAGCTTAACAATGTGTGTCGTGCCTCTTTCGAGTACACGATCGTGGGTGCCCCAATGCAAGTGTCTAATCCGGTACACTTGTTATGAACAAATATTAATACGTCCGTTTGACAGGTTAGCGCGACTAACCCGGACGGGGATTGTCAGTCCCAAATAGATCTATTTACTAATATTCACGCTTTAGCAAAACTAACAAACTATGATGTGTAGGGCCTTTGTGGATTAGTGTGTTAACTCATGCAATCCGTATAGCGTTGTTTATGGTACTTGTGTTCATAAAAGCAGTTGTATAAAGCAAGAGTAATAAGCAGTTGTAGTATGTATTCTCCCCCAAAATAGTTATAAAACAGTAAAAAGAGGGGCTATGAAACTCCTTAGAGTTAAGCAAGTAGCAAGCAATAATCAAATAGCAAGCAAAGTCCAAAGTGCAACCTTCTAACGTCCTAAACGTATAAGGTTGTGTAAGTAGATGTCTTATAAGACCATCTATAGCGATTGTATAAGTGAGGGTCAATGTCCACTTAAGCCAATCGTGTAGGTGGAGGGTTAATGTCCACCTAAGGCTGGTTCATCAACCAGTATGTCCAAATAAGTTGTTCAAGTTCGTTTATTAAAAACATGTACGACCCGTTTGTGAAAGTTTGTAATAATAATCTTAAACCATTATTATTATGTGTTGTTTCATTGTATACTATCCAAGTATATGTTTCGTGTGTTGCAAATAGATTATTTTAGTTTGTATAAGCCTTAAACCGTAGGTCAAAGTTGGTCAACTCGTTGGTCAAAGCTGGTCAAACCTGGTCAAACTGGTCAAACCTGGTCAAACTGGTCAAACCTGGTCAAGCCTGGTCAAACTAGTCAAACCTGGTCAAACCCGGTCAAGCCTGGTAAAACTAGTCAAACCTGGTTAAGGTTGGTCAAACTATGAGTCACTTATGATTTATGAGTCACTTATGATTTATGAGTCACTTATAGAGTCACTTATGATTTATGAGTCACTTATAGAGTCACTTATGATTTATGAGTCAGTTTCTAATTCGGGAAGCTTTCTAAGTTTAGTTTTTGGTCCAAGTTACTAACTAAGTCACCCAAAACCATTTTTGTTACCACTTTCCAAAAATAGTAAGTTTTGTCGTTTTTAGCCACCGAGCCGTTTTTGTTGACTTGGTCAAACCTACTTGGTTTGACCCGAAACTTTTACCCAACCCATAAATCAGTTTATAGAGCCCAAATAATTTGTTGGTTCGTGTCGGAGTTCATCCAAAGTGTCGGTTTCTAACATGCAACCTAAAATTCAAGATTTCATATTTTCGACTTTTTGTCGGTTTGGTTCGACACTAGAAAACACTAACTTCTGGTCCAAATCAAACTTCACAATTTTTACCAACTAATCATTAAGGTATCTAGTTTCTATCATCAAAATTTCAGGATTTATCATGTCCATTTACATATTTAATTAAGCTCGCGAAAGTTCCGAACACATTTCTCGAAAACTAACATGTCAGTCCTATAAATCGGCTCGTAGAGAAAAATGAGTACGTTTCTGGAAAAAGTGCAAAGCACGAACGTTGTAGATCTTTTCGATACGCAAATTTCAAAAAAAATGCATCGTCTAATTCTTAGTATACGATTTTATACGAATATTTTTGTAAACTGACGATTTTTAGGCAGATTCATGCATGTTCAAGTTTGCTTTATAAAAAACAATTTTTGCACTTCTTTTTGGACATATTCATGTTAGATGAACATTATAACCTTAAAATCAGTAGTAAATAAGTACTATAAGTGAAGGGTTTGATGACTTATACCAAGATAATGATGGAGAAGCAAGAGGGAGTTGAAGATGATGATGTCTTGGTGTTAGCTTCCTTCCTTTGTTCTTGCTTAGTGGTGGCTTATGGTGGATGTGGTGGTTGATGATGGTGGAAGAAAGCTGAGTTTTTCTTCAGCAAAAAGAGAGAGGATGGAGGGTTGAGTGAGAGAGTTTGAAGTGTGTAGGTGTGTAAGTGAATGCATGTAAGTGGAGTGGTGAAAGGGTGAAGAAACATCATCATTATAATGCATGTAAAAGGAGAGGGCAAAGAGGGTGGTGACCACATGGGGGGGGGGCGGGGGGGACGGCCCATGGGGATCCCACACAAGGGTATTTTGGTCATTTCACATTTTCCTTTTAATTGGTTACGTTTCCCGTTCGTTTACCCGATTGCTTAGACGTTTATTTATACGTTAAATGTTTAGTTGACGTTTTTATTTAACGATTTAAATTTCGATATTTCCACTTGAAATATTTTATCTAGATACTTGAAAACATTTATAAAAATGTTTCGTTAGTTCGTCGACCTCGATTTGCGTGTTAGTTCTACGGAGGTTTAAATCGTGTAACGTTATTTTGACTCGTTTATATTAACGATATAATTTGGATAAATTTCCATTGAAGTATTAGTTAAAATACTTAATTTGTGTTTGTCAAATTAATTATTGACGTTTATTTGGTTGTCGAATTTAATTCGCGCGTTATCGTTGCGTTTGAGACGTTTTAATCGAAACGTCTAGGTTTTTCGTGTATTATCTTAACAAAATAATAAATAATGATAAATAACTTCCAAAAATAGATTTAAGTTATTTATAGAAATGTTTTCACCAACGTCGTATTTTGTGTCGGAATCCGTCCAATTGTTTTGCGTAATTACAGTTAAACACATAATCACGTAATTGTCTATTCAAATACATATGAAATTACAAATATTTAGCCTAATATAAACTAAATACAAGTAATTTAGAATTTTCAAGTAGGTCTAACAATAACCCTAAATCGTCGGGTGTCACACTATGGTCAAATTTACTATGTGTTTTGCTCATGGCTATAAGTATAAACGCTACAGCTAGCTCCATTGTCGTCCAAGGTGATGCTCTACATCGGATTCTTCAGGATACCGATGTTGATAGTAATGACATTTATGCTGTTTTAATCGACGTCTATATATAAAAGTACTTATGTAAAGATCAAGTATATCCATAGAGGGTCACTTGGTCTCTTAAAGACAGTGAGGGAGTTTTAAAGCAGTCTGCTGTGATCAGAATCATGATAACATAGAATTCAGTGACATATGCTTTTATGATAAAAACTAAAACGTGTGGTCTTAATGTTTACATCGAACGCAAAAAGATAAATAAATATCCTCTCATTAATTCATTAGGGGAAAACATATTAAATGGGACTTATATAGTGCTTGAAAAACTAATGAGAATGTCGAAGATGACGACTATATATGCAACCGTGGTTTAAGAAATGTATTTTAAACTACCGTTTAACGTATGCACAGATAAACAACTTTATATTTCATAAATTAATAATTAACATAATTACAATATATTCAATTCAAACATTAAATCTGTAGAATATGTTTCGGTACTATTTTTACATAATCACTCATATATAAAGACGGTGGCAACCTAGTGATGGAAAGCATATAGCATAAAAGAGAGGTCACGGGTCAGTTCCTGTCCCCAAGTTTCTGCAACTGCGAGTTACGCGGTTTTTCTTTCTCATGTATACCGTGGAATTGGTCGATGAGTCACTGTATAATTAAGTGAAGTACGTGGTGCTATTATGAAATATGAACCTTTTGTGTTATCGAGTATAAAATTAGGTGGAAAAGAAGAGAATGGAACAAAGATGAACATAAAAGAAAGAAAGGAAGATAAATTTAAACTAGTGTTCTTGAGTCTAAAGGAAACGAAAGTAAAAGAAATGAAAAGAAGTTATTCTCTCCTAATCATCCAAAAATGGGAGGAAACTGTTAGAAGAAAATTACACTTGACCTTCCCTTCTTTTTCCTTCCATTTCTTTTCCTTTCCTCGCATAAAAAAAATTCAAGGACGCAAATTTATTTTCTAATCCTTTCACTTCCTTTTCCTTTCCACCATATAAGAGTCTATGCAAAAAATAAGGGTAAAAATGTCATCTTCACTCAATATAATTTCTTAAACTCCGTAAAAATTTATTGTGAACACTTATTTTGGGAGTTGGGACGGAGGGAGTATACTCAAAGTAGCATTACATGCCACATTTATACACATTAAAATGCCTTTTAAACATAAACATATCATATGCCGTTAGACGTACATGTGGACCTAACCTTTACTTCCTAATTTTCGTTAATGTTGTCATTCTGCTTTTTGTTTTTGTGCAGACCAAATATATATATTCTTCTATTCTTTTAATCGAAGTCTATATATAAAGGTATCATGATCAAGTATATATATCCAACTAGTGGGTGCTAATTAAGCTATCGATTTGTTCTTCATTCTTCTACTGATCGATTCAAAACTATACGTGCAACTATATATACTCCGATCTCTAAACAATTAACACTGGGCGTTCAAATGTGTTAGAACATAGTCAACCGATCTGAATTCAAAAATTTATAGGTTTTCTCTTCTTACATGCATACTCTCCACTCACATTTATATTTTTTTTATTCTGTTAAGTTTGTCTAACTATCTATACAGCAAAGCCTTTTCCATTTTCCGTGACTTTTATACACTAGTTTTGTATCACAAATATTCGTACCATCTCAAATTATTTGAATGGTAGAAAATTAAATTAAATTAAACCAATATATAGAGATATTTCTATAGACTATCGATTCATTTCTAGTTGTGTTGTGGAAAAATAAAGATTTATTTTATATTCTTTGAAAAAATGATGTGAAACATAATTACTCTCTGTCACCCCTAAATACAACGTTAATGTTCAAAAACATTAATTATATATTTTGACCAATGCCGCACATTTAAGAAATCACTAAACTATGAATGTTATTTAAGTTAATTAGAAGATTATAAAAATCCCATTCATACCCGCCAAAATTACTTCCAAATTCCCTTATATGTTTCTCATTTTTTGAATTTGTTAATTACCCACTTTTTTAACAAGCGCATTCACTCCTAATCCTATATTTTTTGTATCCTGTTGAGAATTTTTGTAGTATTAGAAGAAATGAAGAGATATATCATGTCTATGGTCAAATTTACTATGTGTTTTGATCATGGCTAAAAGTATAGACGCTACAGCTAGCTCCATTGTCGTCCAAGGAGACGCTCTACATCGGATTCTTCTGGATACCGACGTTGATACTGATGACATTTATGCTATTCTAATCGACATCTATATATAAAAGTATGTATGTCAAGATCAAGTATATCCACAGAGGGTCACTTGGTCTCTCAAAAACAGCGAGGGAGTTTTAAAGCAGCCTGCTGTGATCAGAATCATGTTAACATAGAATTCAGTGACATATGCTTTTATGATAAAAACTAAATGTGTACGTGATCTTAGTGTTTACATCGAGCGAAAAAAGATAAATAAATATCCTCTCATTAATTCATTAGGGGGAAAACATATTAAAGGAGACCTATATAGTGCTTGAAAAACTAATGAGAATGTCAAAGATGACGACTATATATGCAACCGTGGTTTAAGAAATGTATTTTAAACTACCGTTTAACGTATGCACGGATAAACAACTTTATATTTCATAAATTAATAATTAACATAATCACAATATATTCAATTCAAACATTAAATCTGTAGAATATGTTTCGGTACTATTTTTACATAATCACTCATATATAAAGACGGTGGCAACCTAGTGATGGAAAGCATATAGCATAAAAGAGAGGTCACGGGTCAGTTCCTGTCCCCAAGTTTCTACAACTGCGAGTTACGCGGTTTTTCTTTCTCATTTATACCGTGGAATTGGTCGATGAGTCACTGTATAATTAAGTGAAGTACGTGGTGCTATTATGAAATATGAACCTTTTGTGTTATCGAGTATAAAATTAGGTGGAAAAGAAGAGAATGGAACAAAGATGAACATAAAAGAAAGAAAGGAAGATAAATTTAAACTTGTGTTCTTGAGTCTAAAGGAAATGAAAGTAAAAGAAATGAAAAGAAGTTATTCTCTCCTAATCATCCAAAAATGGGAGGAAACTGTTAGAAGAAAATTACACTTGACCTTCCCTTCTTTTTCCTTCCATTTCTTTTCCTTTCCTCGCATAAAAAAAATTCAAGGACGCAAATTTATTTTCTAATCCTTTCACTTCCTTTTCCTTTCCACCATATAAGAGTCTATGCAAAAAATAAGGGTAAAAATGTCATCTTCAATCATTATAATTTCTTAAACTCCGTAAAAATTTATTGTGAACACTTATTTTGGGAGTTGGGACGGAGGGAGTATTACTCAAAGTAGCATTACATGCCACATTTATACACATTAAAATGCCTTTTAAACATAAACATATCATATGCCGTTAGACGTACATGTCGACCTAACCTTTACTTCCTAATTTTCGTTAATGTTGTCATTCACTGCTTTTTGTTTTTGTGCAGACCAAATATATATATATCCTTCTATTCTTTTAATCGAAGTCTATATATAAAGGTATCATGATCAAGTATATATATCCAACTAGTGGGTGCTAATTAAGCTATCGATTTGTTCTTCATTCTTCTACTGATCGATTCAAAACTATACGTGTATCTATATATACTCCGATCTCTAAACAATTAACACTGGGCGTTCAAATGTGTTAGAACATAGTCAACCGATCTGAATTCAAAAATTTATAGGTTTTCTCTTCTTACATGCATACTCTCCACTCACATTTATATTTTTTATTCTGTTAAGTTTGTCTAACTATCTATACAGCAAAGCCTTTTTCATTTTCCGTGACTTTTATACACTAGTTTTGTATCACAAATATTCGTACCATCTCAAATTATTTGAATGGTAGAAAGTTAAATTAAATTAAACCAATATATAGAGATATTTCTATAGAATATCGATTCATTTCTAGTTGTGTTGTGGAAAAATAAAGATTTATTTTATATTCTTTGAAAAAATGATGTGAAACATAATTACTCTCTGTCACACCTAAATACAACGTTAATGTTCAAAAATATTAATTATATATTTTGACCAATGCCGCACGTTTAAGAAATCACTAAACTATGAATGTTATTTAAGTTAATTAGAAGATTATAAAAATCCCATTCATACCCGCCAAAATTACTTCCAAATTCCCTTATATGTTTCTCATTTTTTGAATTTGTTAATTACCCACTTTTTTAACAAGCGCATTCACTCCTACTCCTATATTTTTTGTATCCTGTTGAGAATTTTTGTAGTATTAGAAGAAATGAAGAGATATATCATGTCTATGGCCAATTTAACAATGTGTTTTGATCATGGCTAAAAGTATAGACGCTACAGCTAGCTCCATTGTCGTCCAAGGAGACGCTCTACATCGGATTCTTCTGGATACCGACGTTGATACCGATGACATTTATGCTATCTTAATCGACATCTATATATAAAAGTATGTATGTCAAGATCAAGTATATCCACAGAGGGTCACTTGGTCTCTCAAAAACAGCGAGGAAGTTTTAAAGCAGCCTGCTGTGATCAGAATCATGTTAACATAGAATTCAGTGACATATGCTTTTATGATAAAAACTAAACGTGTACGTGATCTTAGTGTTTACATCGAACGAAAAAAGAAAAATAAATATCCTCTCATTAATTCATTAGGGGGAAAACATATTAAAGGAGACTTATATAGTGCTTGAAAAACTAATGAGAATGTCGAAGATGACGACTATATATGCAACCGTGGTTTAAGAAATGTATTTTAAACTACCGTTTAACGTATGCACGGATAAACAACTTTATATTTCATAAATTAATAATTAACATAATTACAATATATTCAATTCAAACATTAAATCTGTAGAATATGTTTCGGTACTATTTTTACATAATCACTCATATATAAAGACGGTGGCAACCTAGTGATGGAAAGCATATAGCATAAAAGAGAGGTCACGGGTCAGTTCCTGTCCCCAAGTTTCTACAACTGCGAGTTACGCGGTTTTTCTTTCTCATGTATACCGTGGAATTGGTCGATGAGTCACTGTATAATTAAGTGAAGTACGTGGTGCTATTATGAAATATGAACCTTTTGTGTTATCGAGTATAAAATTAGGTGGAAAAGAAGAGAATGGAACAAAGATGAACATAA
Source organism: Helichrysum umbraculigerum (assembly GCA_949592205.1). Lineage (NCBI taxonomy): Eukaryota > Viridiplantae > Streptophyta > Magnoliopsida > Asterales > Asteraceae > Helichrysum > Helichrysum umbraculigerum. The sequence goes on along the minus strand of CATIUR010000003.1, from coordinate 133,005,574 downwards.
AAGAAAGAAAGGAAGATAAATTTAAACTTGTGTTCTTGAGTCTAAAGGAAACGAAAGTAAAAGAAATGAAAAGAAGTTATTCTCTCCTAATCATCCAAAAATGGGAGGAAACTGTTAGAAGAAAATTACACTTGACCTTCCCTTCTTTTTCCTTCCATTTCTTTTCCTTTCCTCGCATAAAAAAAATTCAAGGACGCAAATTTATTTTCTAATCCTTTCACTTCCTTTTCCTTCCACCATATAAGAGTCTATGCAAAAAAATAAGGGTAAAAATGTCATCTTCACTCAATATAATTTCTTAAACTCCGTAAAAATTTATTGTGAACACTTATTTTGGGAGTTGGGACGGAGGGAGTATTACTCAAAGTAGCATTACATGCCACATTTATACACATTAAAATGCCTTTTAAACATAAACATATCATATGCCGTTAGACGTACATGTGGACCTAACCTTTACTTCCTAATTTTCGTTAATGTTGTCATTCACTGCTTTTTGTTTTTGTGCAGACCAAATATATATATCCTTCTATTCTTTTAATCGAAGTCTATATATAAAGGTATCATGATCAAGTATATATATCCAACTAGTGGGTGCTAATTAAGCTATCGATTTGTTCTTCATTCTTCTACTAATCGATTCAAAACTATACGTGCATCTATATATACTCCGATCTCTAAACAATTAACACTGGGCGTTCAAATGTGTTAGAACATAGTCAACCGATCTGAATTCAAAAATTTATAGGTTTTCTCTTCTTACATGCATACTCTCCACTCACATTTATATTTTTTTATTCTGTTAAGTTTGTCTAACTATCTATACAGCAAAGCCTTTTTCATTTTCCGTGACTTTTATACACTAGTTTTGTATCACAAATATTCGTACCATCTCAAATTATTTGAATGGTAGAAAGTTAAATTAAATTAAACCAATATATAGAGATATTTCTGAATGTACTTTTATACACTAGTTTACTATGAGTTTTAAGAAATGTATTTTAAACTACCGTTTAACGTATGCACGGATAAACAACTTTATATTTCATAAATTAATAATTAACATAATTACAATATATTCAATCTAAACATTAAATCTGTAAAATACGTTAAGTACTATTTTTACGTAATCACTCATATATAAAGACGGTGGTAACCTAGTGATAGAAAGCATATAGCATAAAAGGGAGGTCACGGGTCACTTCCTTTCCCCAAGTTTCTACAACTGCGAGTTACGCGGTTTTCTTTCTCATGTTAACCGTAGAATTGGTCGATGAGTCACTGTATAATTAAGTGAAGTACGTGGTGTGATTTTCAAATATGAATCTTTTGGGTTATCGAGTATAAAATTAGGTGGAAAAGAAGAGAATGGAACAAAGATGAAAAGAAAAAAAGGAAGGAAGATAAACTTATGACTTGTATTCTTGAGTCTAAAGGAAACGAAAGTAAAAGAAATGAAAAGAAGTGATTCTCTCCTAATCATCCCAAAATTTGAGGAAACTGTTAGAAGAAAATTAAACTTGACTTTTCCTTTTTTTTCCTTCCATTTCTTTTCCTTTCCTTGCATAAAAAAATTCAAGGATGCAAATTTATTTTCTAATCCTTTCACTTCCTTTTCCTTTCCACCATATAAGAGTCTATGCAAAAAATAGGGTAAAAAATGTCAACTTCACTCAATATAATTTCTAAAACTCCATAAAAATATATTACGAACACTTATTTTGGGAGTTGGGACGGAGGGAGTATTACTCAAAGTAGCATTACATGCCACATTTATACATGTTAAAATGCCTTTTAAACATAAACATATCATATGCCATTAGACGTACATGTGCACCTAACCTTTACTTCCTAATTTTTGTTAATGTTGCCATTCACTGCTTTTTTTTTTTGTGCAGACCAAATATATATGCTTCTATTCTTTCAATCGAAGTCTATATATAAACGTATCAGGATCAAGTATATATATCCAACTAGTGCGTGTTAATTAAGCTATCGATTTGTTCTTCATTCTTCTATTGATCCATTCAAAACTATACGTGCATCTATATATACTTCGATCTCTAAACAATTAACACTGGGCGTTCAAACTTGTTAGAACATTGTCAACCGATATGATTTCAAAAATTAGCAGGTTTTCTATTCTTACATGCATACCCTCTACACATATTTATATTTTTTAATCTATTAAGTTTATCTAACTATATATACAGCAAAACGTTTTTCATTTTCCAAAACTTTTATACACTAGTTTTATATCACAAATATTCGTATCATCCCAAATTATTTGAACGGTAGAAAGTTAAATTAAATTAAACCTATATATAGAGATATTTCTATAGACTATCGATTCATTTCTAGTTGTGTTGTGGAAAAATAAAGATTTATTTTTATATTCTTTGAAAAAATGAAGTGAAACATATTTATTTGTTAATTACTTAATTACTCAGTGTCACATCGAAATACAACGTTAATGTTCAAAATCATTTATTATAGATTTTGACCAATGCCACACGTTTAAGAAATCACTAAACTATGAATGTTATTTCAGTTAATTAGAAGATTACAAAAATCCCATTCATACCCGCCAAAATTACTTCCAAATTCCCTTATTTGTTTCTCATTTTTTAAATTTGTTAATTACCCACTTTTTTAACAAACGCATTCACTCCTACTCCTATATTTTCTATATCCTGTTAAGTATTTTTGTAGTATCAGAAGAAATGAAGAGATATATCATGTTTATGTTCAAATTAACCATGTGTTTTGATCATGGCTATAAGTATAAACACTACAGCTAGCTCCATTGTAGTCCAAGGTGGCGCTCTACATCGGATTCTTCTGGATACCGACGTTGATACTGATGACATTTATTCTATTTTAATCAACGTCTATATATAAACGTACGTATCTCAACATCAAGTATATCCATAGAGGGTCACTTGGTTTCTTAAAGACAGTGAGGGAGTTTTAAAGCAGCCTGCAGTGTTCAGAATCATGATAACATAAGATTCAGTGACATATGCTTTTATGATAAAAACTAAAACGTGTGGTCTTAGTGTTTACATTTAAGGAATATATATATATATATATATATATATATATATATATATATATATATACATATATATATATATCCTCTCATTAATTAATTAATGAAAAACATATTAAATGGGACTTATATAGTGCTTGAAAAACTAATGAGAATGTCGAAGATGACGACTATATATGCAACTGTGGTTTAAGAAATGTATTTTAAACTACCGTTTAACGTATGCACGGATAAACAACTTTATATTTCATAAATTAATAATTAACATAATTACAATATATTCAATCTAAACATTAAATCTGTAAAATACGTTAAGTACTATTTTTACGTAATCACTCATATATAAAGACGGTGGTAACCTAGTGATAGAAAGCATATAGCATAAAAGGGAGGTCACGGGTCACTTCCTTTCCCCAAGTTTCTACAACTGCGAGTTACGCGGTTTTCTTTCTCATGTTAACCGTGGAATTGGTCGATGAGTCACTGTATAATTAAGTGAAGTACGTGGTGCGATTTTCAAATATGAACCTTTTGGGTTATCGAGTATAAAATTAGGTGGAAAAGAAGAGAATGGAACAAAGATAAAAAGAAAAAAAGAAAGGAAGATAAACTTAAGACTTGTATTCTTGAGTCTAAAGGAAACGAAAGTACAAGAAATGAAAAGAAGTGATTCTCTCCTAATCATCCCAAAATTTGAGGAAACTGTTAGAAGAAAATTAAACTTGACCTTTCCTTTTTTTTCCTTCCATTTCTTTTCCTTTCCTTGCATAAAAAAATTCAAGGATGCAAATTTATTTTCTAATCCTTTCACTTCCTTTTCCTTTCCACCATATAAGAGAGTATGCAAAAAATAGGGTAAAAAATGTCAACTTCACTCAATATAATTTCTAAAACTCCATAAAAATATATTACGAACACTTATTTTGGGAGTTGGGACGGAGGGAGTATTACTCAAAGTAGCATTACATGCCACATTTATACATGTTAAAATGCCTTTTAAACATAAACATATCATATGCCATTAGACGTACATGTGCACCTAACCTTTACTTCCTAATTTTTGTTAATGTTGCCATTCACTGCTTTTTTTTTTTGTGCAGACCAAATATATATGCTTCTATTCTTTCAATCGAAGTCTATATATAAACGTATCAGGATCAAGTATATATATCCAACTAGTGCGTGTTAATTAAGCTATCGATTTGTTCTTCATTCTTCTATTGATCCATTCAAAACTATACGTGCATCTATATATACTTCGATCTCTAAACAATTAACACTGGGCGTTCAAACTTGTTAGAACATAGTCAACCGATATGATTTCAAAAATTAGCAGGTTTTCTATTCTTACATGCATACCCTCTACACATATTTATATTTTTTAATCTATTAAGTTTATCTAACTATATATACAGCAAAACGTTTTTCATTTTCCAAAACTTTTATACACTAGTTTTATATCACAAATATTTTTATCATCCCAAATTATTTGAACGGTAGAAAGTTAAATTAAATTAAACCTATATATAGAGATATTTCTATAGACTATCGATTCATTTCTAGTTGTGTTGTGGAAAAATAAAGATTTATTTTTATATTCTTTGAAAAAATGAAGTGAAACATATTTATTTGTTAATTACTTAATTACTCAGTGTCACATCGAAATACAACGTTAATGTTCAAAATCATTTATTATAGATTTTGACCAATGCCACACGTTTAAGAAATCACTAAACTATGAATGTTATTTCAGTTAATTAGAAGATTACAAAAATCCCATTCATACCCGCCAAAATTACTTCCAAATTCCCTTATTTGTTTCTCATTTTTTAAATTTGTTAATTACCCACTTTTTTAACAAACGCATTCACTCCTACTCCTATATTTTCTATATCCTGTTAAGTATTTTTGTAGTATCAGAAGAAATGAAGAGATATATCATGTTTATGTTCAAATTAACCATGTGTTTTGATCATGGCTATAAGTATAAACACTACAGCTAGCTCCATTGTAGTCCAAGGTGGCGCTCTACATCGGATTCTTCTGGATACCGACGTTGATACTGATGACATTTATTCTATTTTAATCAACGTCTATATATAAACGTACGTATCTCAACATCAAGTATATCCATAGAGGGTCACTTGGTTTCTTAAAGACAGTGAGGGAGTTTTAAAGCAGCCTGCTGTGATCAGAATCATGATAACATAAGATTCAGTGACATATGCTTTTATGATAAAAACTAAAACGTGTGGTCTTAGTGTTTACATTTAACGAATATATATATATATATATATATATATATATATATATATATATATATATATATATATATATATATATACATATATATATATCCTCTCATTAATTAATTAATGAAAAACATATTAAATGGGACTTATATAGTGCTTGAAAAACTAATGAGAATGTCGAAGATGACGACTATATATGCAACTGTGGTTTAAGAAATGTATTTTAAACTACCGTTTAACGTATGCACGGATAAACAACTTTATATTTCATAAATTAATAATTAACATAATTACAATATATTCAATCTAAACATTAAATCTGTAAAATACGTTAAGTACTATTTTTACGTAATCACTCATATATAAAGACGGTGGTAACCTAGTGATAGAAAGCATATAGCATAAAAGGGAGGTCACGGGTCACTTCCTTTCCCCAAGTTTCTACAACTGCGAGTTACGCGGTTTTCTTTCTCATGTTAACCGTGGAATTGGTCGATGAGTCACTGTATAATTAAGTGAAGTACGTGGTGCGATTTTCAAATATGAACCTTTTGGGTTATCGAGTATAAAATTAGGTGGAAAAGAAGAGAATGGAACAAAGATAAAAAGAAAAAAAGAAAGGAAGATAAACTTAAGACTTGTATTCTTGAGTCTAAAGGAAACGAAAGTACAAGAAATGAAAAGAAGTGATTCTCTCCTAATCATCCCAAAATTTGAGGAAACTGTTAGAAGAAAATTAAACTTGACCTTTCCTTTTTTTTCCTTCCATTTCTTTTCCTTTCCTTGCATAAAAAAATTCAAGGATGCAAATTTATTTTCTAATCCTTTCACTTCCTTTTCCTTTCCACCATATAAGAGAGTATGCAAAAAATAGGGTAAAAAATGTCAACTTCACTCAATATAATTTCTTAAACTCCGTAAAAATTTATTATGAACACTTATTTTGGGAGTTGGGACGGAGGGAGTATTACTCAAAGTAGCATTACATGCCACATTTATACACGTTAAAATGCCTTTTAAACATAAACATATCATATGCCGTTAGACGTACATGTGGACCTAACCTTTACTTCCTAATTTTTGTTAATGTTGTCATTCATTGCTTTTTTTTTTGTGCAGACCAAATATATATATCCTTCTATTCTTTTAATCGAAGTCTATATATAAAGGCATCAGGATCAAGTATATATATCCAACTAGTGGGTGCTAATTAAGCTATCGATTTGTTCTTCATTCTTCTACTGATCGATTCAAAACTATACGTGCATCTATATATACTTCGATCTCTAAACAATTAACACTTGGCGTTCAAACGTGTTAGAACATAGTCAACCGATCTGAATTCAAAAATTTATAGGATTTCTCTTCTTACATGCATACTCTCCACTCACATTTATATTTTTTATTCTGTTAAGTTTTTCTAACTATATATACAGCAAAGCCTTTTTCATTTTCCGTGACTTTTATACACTAGTTTTGTATCACAAATATTCGTACCATCTCAAATTATTTGAATGGTAGAAAGTTAAATTAAATTAAACCAATATATAGAGATATTTCTATAGACTATCGTTTCATTTCTAGTTGTGTTGTGGAAAAATAAAGATTTATTTTATATTCTTTGAAAAAATGATGTGAAACATATTTATTTGTTAATTACTTAATTACTCTATGTCCAACCTAAATACAACGTTAATTTCGAAAACATTAATTATATATTTTGACCAATGCCACACATTTTAGAAATCACTAAACTATGAATGTTATTTAAGTTAATTAGAAGATTACAAAAATCCCATTCATACACGCCAAAATTACTTCCAAATTCCCATATTTGTTTCTCATTTTTTAAATTAGTTAATTACCCACTTTTTTAACAAGCGCATTCACTCCTACTCCAATATTTTCTGTATCCTGTTAAGTATTTTTGTAGTATTAGAAGAAATGAAGAGATATATCATGTCTATGTGTCGCACCCCCAAAACACGTGGCAGCGGAAACATAAGGTGTCATGGGGGCGCCGACCAAATCAAATATCACAACACAAGATTAAAGCAAACGACCTCTATATGAAACGTTTGAAAATATTACATACCATAAATTCAAATTGTTTACAACCGTTGTACAAAACATTGGAGTTCGCATAAAATGTGTAGATTACATAACTACAAACTATAGTAAAATGCAATCTAAATCCTTTGAGTTTGAAAGCAATGCGACTCAAGCTACGCTATCCATAAGCGTCCTACTGATGTGGGTTACCTGAGAAGTACATACTAAAAAGGTCAACATAAAGTTGGTTAACAATTTTTTAAATGTTGGTATAAAACCCAATAGTATGAAACACGAGTTATGAAACACAAGATTTTAACAGTTGTATCATTCAACAGTGATAAGTAATTGTATCGTTTAACAAACGATAAGTAAATGTGTTGAGTAAATGTATCGTTAACAAACGATAAATAAATCTGTAGTTGCACGAATGCAAAAATATGTATACCATTTGCCATGAGCTCATAGTCCGAAGCTTAACAATGTGTGTCGTGCCTCTTTCGAGTACACGATCGTGGGTGCCCCAATGCAAGTGTCTAATCCGGTACACTTGTTATGAACAAATATTAATACGTCCGTTTGACAGGTTAGCGCGACTAACCCGGACGGGGATTGTCAGTCCCAAATAGATCTATTTACTAATATTCACGCTTTAGCAAAACTAACAAACTATGATGTGTAGGGCCTTTGTGGATTAGTGTGTTAACTCATGCAATCCGTATAGCGTTGTTTATGGTACTTGTGTTCATAAAAGCAGTTGTATAAAGCAAGAGTAATAAGCAGTTGTAGTATGTATTCTCCCCCAAAATAGTTATAAAACAGTAAAAAGAGGGGCTATGAAACTCCTTAGAGTTAAGCAAGTAGCAAGCAATAATCAAATAGCAAGCAAAGTCCAAAGTGCAACCTTCTAACGTCCTAAACGTATAAGGTTGTGTAAGTAGATGTCTTATAAGACCATCTATAGCGATTGTATAAGTGAGGGTCAATGTCCACTTAAGCCAATCGTGTAGGTGGAGGGTTAATGTCCACCTAAGGCTGGTTCATCAACCAGTATGTCCAAATAAGTTGTTCAAGTTCGTTTATTAAAAACATGTACGACCCGTTTGTGAAAGTTTGTAATAATAATCTTAAACCATTATTATTATGTGTTGTTTCATTGTATACTATCCAAGTATATGTTTCGTGTGTTGCAAATAGATTATTTTAGTTTGTATAAGCCTTAAACCGTAGGTCAAAGTTGGTCAACTCGTTGGTCAAAGCTGGTCAAACCTGGTCAAACTGGTCAAACCTGGTCAAACTGGTCAAACCTGGTCAAGCCTGGTCAAACTAGTCAAACCTGGTCAAACCCGGTCAAGCCTGGTAAAACTAGTCAAACCTGGTTAAGGTTGGTCAAACTATGAGTCACTTATGATTTATGAGTCACTTATGATTTATGAGTCACTTATAGAGTCACTTATGATTTATGAGTCACTTATAGAGTCACTTATGATTTATGAGTCAGTTTCTAATTCGGGAAGCTTTCTAAGTTTAGTTTTTGGTCCAAGTTACTAACTAAGTCACCCAAAACCATTTTTGTTACCACTTTCCAAAAATAGTAAGTTTTGTCGTTTTTAGCCACCGAGCCGTTTTTGTTGACTTGGTCAAACCTACTTGGTTTGACCCGAAACTTTTACCCTACCCATAAATCAGTTTATAGAGCCCAAATAATTTGTTGGTTCGTGTCGGAGTTCATCCAAAGTGTCGGTTTCTAACATGCAACCTAAAATTCAAGATTTCATATTTTCGACTTTTTGTCGGTTTGGTTCGACACTAGAAAACACTAACTTCTGGTCCAAATCAAACTTCACAATTTTTACCAACTAATCATTAAGGTATCTAGTTTCTATCATCAAAATTTCAGGATTTATCATGTCCATTTACATATTTAATTAAGCTCGCGAAAGTTCCGAACACATTTCTCGAAAACTAACATGTCAGTCCTATAAATCGGCTCGTAGAGAAAAATGAGTACGTTTCTGGAAAAAGTGCAAAGCACGAACGTTGTAGATCTTTTCGATACGCAAATTTCAAAAAAAATGCATCGTCTAATTCTTAGTATACGATTTTATACGAATATTTTTGTAAACTGACGATTTTTAGGCAGATTCATGCATGTTCAAGTTTGCTTTATAAAAAACAATTTTTGCACTTCTTTTTGGACATATTCATGTTAGATGAACATTATAACCTTAAAATCAGTAGTAAATAAGTACTATAAGTGAAGGGTTTGATGACTTATACCAAGATAATGATGGAGAAGCAAGAGGGAGTTGAAGATGATGATGTCTTGGTGTTAGCTTCCTTCCTTTGTTCTTGCTTAGTGGTGGCTTATGGTGGATGTGGTGGTTGATGATGGTGGAAGAAAGCTGAGTTTTTCTTCAGCAAAAAGAGAGAGGATGGAGGGTTGAGTGAGAGAGTTTGAAGTGTGTAGGTGTGTAAGTGAATGCATGTAAGTGGAGTGGTGAAAGGGTGAAGAAACATCATCATTATAATGCATGTAAAAGGAGAGGGCAAAGAGGGTGGTGACCACATGGGGGGGGCGGGGGGGACGGCCCATGGGGATCCCACACAAGGGTATTTTGGTCATTTCACATTTTCCTTTTAATTGGTTACGTTTCCCGTTCGTTTACCCGATTGCTTAGACGTTTATTTATACGTTAAATGTTTAGTTGACGTTTTTATTTAACGATTTAAATTTCGATATTTCCACTTGAAATATTTTATCTAGATACTTGAAAACATTTATAAAAATGTTTCGTTAGTTCGTCGACCTCGATTTGCGTGTTAGTTCTACGGAGGTTTAAATCGTGTAACGTTATTTTGACTCGTTTATATTAACGATATAATTTGGATAAATTTCCATTGAAGTATTAGTTAAAATACTTAATTTGTGTTTGTCAAATTAATTATTGACGTTTATTTGGTTGTCGAATTTAATTCGCGCGTTATCGTTGCGTTTGAGACGTTTTAATCGAAACGTCTAGGTTTTTCGTGTATTATCTTAACAAAATAATAAATAATGATAAATAACTTCCAAAAATAGATTTAAGTTATTTATAGAAATGTTTTCACCAACGTCGTATTTTGTGTCGGAATCCGTCCAATTGTTTTGCGTAATTACAGTTAAACACATAATCACGTAATTGTCTATTCAAATACATATGAAATTACAAATATTTAGCCTAATATAAACTAAATACAAGTAATTTAGAATTTTCAAGTAGGTCTAACAATAACCCTAAATCGTCGGGTGTCACACTATGGTCAAATTTACTATGTGTTTTGCTCATGGCTATAAGTATAAACGCTACAGCTAGCTCCATTGTCGTCCAAGGTGATGCTCTACATCGGATTCTTCAGGATACCGATGTTGATAGTAATGACATTTATGCTGTTTTAATCGACGTCTATATATAAAAGTACTTATGTAAAGATCAAGTATATCCATAGAGGGTCACTTGGTCTCTTAAAGACAGTGAGGGAGTTTTAAAGCAGTCTGCTGTGATCAGAATCATGATAACATAGAATTCAGTGACATATGCTTTTATGATAAAAACTAAAACGTGTGGTCTTAATGTTTACATCGAACGCAAAAAGATAAATAAATATCCTCTCATTAATTCATTAGGGGAAAACATATTAAATGGGACTTATATAGTGCTTGAAAAACTAATGAGAATGTCGAAGATGACGACTATATATGCAACCGTGGTTTAAGAAATGTATTTTAAACTACCGTTTAACGTATGCACAGATAAACAACTTTATATTTCATAAATTAATAATTAACATAATTACAATATATTCAATTCAAACATTAAATCTGTAGAATATGTTTCGGTACTATTTTTACATAATCACTCATATATAAAGACGGTGGCAACCTAGTGATGGAAAGCATATAGCATAAAAGAGAGGTCACGGGTCAGTTCCTGTCCCCAAGTTTCTGCAACTGCGAGTTACGCGGTTTTTCTTTCTCATGTATACCGTGGAATTGGTCGATGAGTCACTGTATAATTAAGTGAAGTACGTGGTGCTATTATGAAATATGAACCTTTTGTGTTATCGAGTATAAAATTAGGTGGAAAAGAAGAGAATGGAACAAAGATGAACATAAAAGAAAGAAAGGAAGATAAATTTAAACTAGTGTTCTTGAGTCTAAAGGAAACGAAAGTAAAAGAAATGAAAAGAAGTTATTCTCTCCTAATCATCCAAAAATGGGAGGAAACTGTTAGAAGAAAATTACACTTGACCTTCCCTTCTTTTTCCTTCCATTTCTTTTCCTTTCCTCGCATAAAAAAAATTCAAGGACGCAAATTTATTTTCTAATCCTTTCACTTCCTTTTCCTTTCCACCATATAAGAGTCTATGCAAAAAATAAGGGTAAAAATGTCATCTTCACTCAATATAATTTCTTAAACTCCGTAAAAATTTATTGTGAACACTTATTTTGGGAGTTGGGACGGAGGGAGTATACTCAAAGTAGCATTACATGCCACATTTATACACATTAAAATGCCTTTTAAACATAAACATATCATATGCCGTTAGACGTACATGTGGACCTAACCTTTACTTCCTAATTTTCGTTAATGTTGTCATTCTGCTTTTTGTTTTTGTGCAGACCAAATATATATATTCTTCTATTCTTTTAATCGAAGTCTATATATAAAGGTATCATGATCAAGTATATATATCCAACTAGTGGGTGCTAATTAAGCTATCGATTTGTTCTTCATTCTTCTACTGATCGATTCAAAACTATACGTGCAACTATATATACTCCGATCTCTAAACAATTAACACTGGGCGTTCAAATGTGTTAGAACATAGTCAACCGATCTGAATTCAAAAATTTATAGGTTTTCTCTTCTTACATGCATACTCTCCACTCACATTTATATTTTTTTTATTCTGTTAAGTTTGTCTAACTATCTATACAGCAAAGCCTTTTCCATTTTCCGTGACTTTTATACACTAGTTTTGTATCACAAATATTCGTACCATCTCAAATTATTTGAATGGTAGAAAATTAAATTAAATTAAACCAATATATAGAGATATTTCTATAGACTATCGATTCATTTCTAGTTGTGTTGTGGAAAAATAAAGATTTATTTTATATTCTTTGAAAAAATGATGTGAAACATAATTACTCTCTGTCACCCCTAAATACAACGTTAATGTTCAAAAACATTAATTATAAATTTTGACCAATGCCGCACATTTAAGAAATCACTAAACTATGAATGTTATTTAAGTTAATTAGAAGATTATAAAAATCCCATTCATACCCGCCAAAATTACTTCCAAATTCCCTTATATGTTTCTCATTTTTTGAATTTGTTAATTACCCACTTTTTTAACAAGCGCATTCACTCCTAATCCTATATTTTTTGTATCCTGTTGAGAATTTTTGTAGTATTAGAAGAAATGAAGAGATATATCATGTCTATGGTCAAATTTACTATGTGTTTTGATCATGGCTAAAAGTATAGACGCTACAGCTAGCTCCATTGTCGTCCAAGGAGACGCTCTACATCGGATTCTTCTGGATACCGACGTTGATACTGATGACATTTATGCTATTCTAATCGACATCTATATATAAAAGTATGTATGTCAAGATCAAGTATATCCACAGAGGGTCACTTGGTCTCTCAAAAACAGCGAGGGAGTTTTAAAGCAGCCTGCTGTGATCAGAATCATGTTAACATAGAATTCAGTGACATATGCTTTTATGATAAAAACTAAATGTGTACGTGATCTTAGTGTTTACATCGAGCGAAAAAAGATAAATAAATATCCTCTCATTAATTCATTAGGGGGAAAACATATTAAAGGAGACCTATATAGTGCTTGAAAAACTAATGAGAATGTCAAAGATGACGACTATATATGCAACCGTGGTTTAAGAAATGTATTTTAAACTACCGTTTAACGTATGCACGGATAAACAACTTTATATTTCATAAATTAATAATTAACATAATCACAATATATTCAATTCAAACATTAAATCTGTAGAATATGTTTCGGTACTATTTTTACATAATCACTCATATATAAAGACGGTGGCAACCTAGTGATGGAAAGCATATAGCATAAAAGAGAGGTCACGGGTCAGTTCCTGTCCCCAAGTTTCTACAACTGCGAGTTACGCGGTTTTTCTTTCTCATTTATACCGTGGAATTGGTCGATGAGTCACTGTATAATTAAGTGAAGTACGTGGTGCTATTATGAAATATGAACCTTTTGTGTTATCGAGTATAAAATTAGGTGGAAAAGAAGAGAATGGAACAAAGATGAACATAAAAGAAAGAAAGGAAGATAAATTTAAACTTGTGTTCTTGAGTCTAAAGGAAATGAAAGTAAAAGAAATGAAAAGAAGTTATTCTCTCCTAATCATCCAAAAATGGGAGGAAACTGTTAGAAGAAAATTACACTTGACCTTCCCTTCTTTTTCCTTCCATTTCTTTTCCTTTCCTCGCATAAAAAAAATTCAAGGACGCAAATTTATTTTCTAATCCTTTCACTTCCTTTTCCTTTCCACCATATAAGAGTCTATGCAAAAAATAAGGGTAAAAATGTCATCTTCAATCATTATAATTTCTTAAACTCCGTAAAAATTTATTGTGAACACTTATTTTGGGAGTTGGGACGGAGGGAGTATTACTCAAAGTAGCATTACATGCCACATTTATACACATTAAAATGCCTTTTAAACATAAACATATCATATGCCGTTAGACGTACATGTCGACCTAACCTTTACTTCCTAATTTTCGTTAATGTTGTCATTCACTGCTTTTTGTTTTTGTGCAGACCAAATATATATATATCCTTCTATTCTTTTAATCGAAGTCTATATATAAAGGTATCATGATCAAGTATATATATCCAACTAGTGGGTGCTAATTAAGCTATCGATTTGTTCTTCATTCTTCTACTGATCGATTCAAAACTATACGTGTATCTATATATACTCCGATCTCTAAACAATTAACACTGGGCGTTCAAATGTGTTAGAACATAGTCAACCGATCTGAATTCAAAAATTTATAGGTTTTCTCTTCTTACATGCATACTCTCCACTCACATTTATATTTTTTATTCTGTTAAGTTTGTCTAACTATCTATACAGCAAAGCCTTTTTCATTTTCCGTGACTTTTATACACTAGTTTTGTATCACAAATATTCGTACCATCTCAAATTATTTGAATGGTAGAAAGTTAAATTAAATTAAACCAATATATAGAGATATTTCTATAGAATATCGATTCATTTCTAGTTGTGTTGTGGAAAAATAAAGATTTATTTTATATTCTTTGAAAAAATGATGTGAAACATAATTACTCTCTGTCACACCTAAATACAACGTTAATGTTCAAAAATATTAATTATATATTTTGACCAATGCCGCACGTTTAAGAAATCACTAAACTATGAATGTTATTTAAGTTAATTAGAAGATTATAAAAATCCCATTCATACCCGCCAAAATTACTTCCAAATTCCCTTATATGTTTCTCATTTTTTGAATTTGTTAATTACCCACTTTTTTAACAAGCGCATTCACTCCTACTCCTATATTTTTTGTATCCTGTTGAGAATTTTTGTAGTATTAGAAGAAATGAAGAGATATATCATGTCTATGGCCAATTTAACAATGTGTTTTGATCATGGCTAAAAGTATAGACGCTACAGCTAGCTCCATTGTCGTCCAAGGAGACGCTCTACATCGGATTCTTCTGGATACCGACGTTGATACCGATGACATTTATGCTATCTTAATCGACATCTATATATAAAAGTATGTATGTCAAGATCAAGTATATCCACAGAGGGTCACTTGGTCTCTCAAAAACAGCGAGGAAGTTTTAAAGCAGCCTGCTGTGATCAGAATCATGTTAACATAGAATTCAGTGACATATGCTTTTATGATAAAAACTAAACGTGTACGTGATCTTAGTGTTTACATCGAACGAAAAAAGAAAAATAAATATCCTCTCATTAATTCATTAGGGGGAAAACATATTAAAGGAGACTTATATAGTGCTTGAAAAACTAATGAGAATGTCGAAGATGACGACTATATATGCAACCGTGGTTTAAGAAATGTATTTTAAACTACCGTTTAACGTATGCACGGATAAACAACTTTATATTTCATAAATTAATAATTAACATAATTACAATATATTCAATTCAAACATTAAATCTGTAGAATATGTTTCGGTACTATTTTTACATAATCACTCATATATAAAGACGGTGGCAACCTAGTGATGGAAAGCATATAGCATAAAAGAGAGGTCACGGGTCAGTTCCTGTCCCCAAGTTTCTACAACTGCGAGTTACGCGGTTTTTCTTTCTCATGTATACCGTGGAATTGGTCGATGAGTCACTGTATAATTAAGTGAAGTACGTGGTGCTATTATGAAATATGAACCTTTTGTGTTATCGAGTATAAAATTAGGTGGAAAAGAAGAGAATGGAACAAAGATGAACATAAAAGAAAGAAAGGAAGATAAATTTAAACTTGTGTTCTTGAGTCTAAAGGAAACGAAAGTAAAAGAAATGAAAAGAAGTTATTCTCTCCTAATCATCCAAAAATGGGAGGAAACTGTTAGAAGAAAATTACACTTGACCTTCCCTTCTTTTTCCTTCCATTTCTTTTCCTTTCCTCGCATAAAAAAAATTCAAGGACGCAAATTTATTTTCTAATCCTTTCACTTCCTTTTCCTTCCACCATATAAGAGTCTATGCAAAAAATAAGGGTAAAAATGTCATCTTCACTCAATATAATTTCTTAAACTCCGTAAAAATTTATTGTGAACACTTATTTTGGGAGTTGGGACGGAGGGAGTATTACTCAAAGTAGCATTACATGCCACATTTATACACATTAAAATGCCTTTTAAACATAAACATATCATATGCCGTTAGACGTACATGTGGACCTAACCTTTACTTCCTAATTTTCGTTAATGTTGTCATTCACTGCTTTTTGTTTTTGTGCAGACCAAATATATATATCCTTCTATTCTTTTAATCGAAGTCTATATATAAAGGTATCATGATCAAGTATATATATCCAACTAGTGGGTGCTAATTAAGCTATCGATTTGTTCTTCATTCTTCTACTAATCGATTCAAAACTATACGTGCATCTATATATACTCCGATCTCTAAACAATTAACACTGGGCGTTCAAATGTGTTAGAACATAGTCAACCGATCTGAATTCAAAAATTTATAGGTTTTCTCTTCTTACATGCATACTCTCCACTCACATTTATATTTTTTTATTCTGTTAAGTTTGTCTAACTATCTATACAGCAAAGCCTTTTTCATTTTCCGTGACTTTTATACACTAGTTTTGTATCACAAATATTCGTACCATCTCAAATTATTTGAATGGTAGAAAGTTAAATTAAATTAAACCAATATATAGAGATATTTCTATAGAATATCGATTCATTTCTAGTTGTGTTGTGGAAAAATAAAGATTTATTTTATATTCTTTGAAAAAATGATGTGAAACATAATTACTCTCTGTCACACATAATGTGACACCCATCAAATTAGGACTAGTTATTAGATCCTAATCATCCAGTATTACATGTAATTAGTGCTATGTTTTAGGCTAATTGTATGTATCAATATGTATATTGTTATATATATATCAGTACGCGATTTGTTTAAATCGTGCATTTTCAAATCGGCCGAATTTCCGATACACTTTCATACGGACGTTGGTGAAACTTTTTAATAAATAACATAAATCTATTTGGTGATTAAATAGTAGTTATTTACATTATATTATTATGTATTAATAATATACAAAACAATGTACGTTTTGTATAAAACGTAACCGACACGAATTAAACGCGTGAGATACGCCCGACAAATAAAATAATCATAAGTTATATTTTTATAACTTCAAACAAAGTAATTTGATTAAATACTTTCATTATAAATATCGTATTTCAAACCGATAACAAAAACGTGTATTTTAAACGCTACACGATTAAACATCCGAAACATGAGCACGTAAATCAATACCGACACTATAAACAAACATTTTTATAAATGTTCTCCAAGTATTATAAGTTATACTTCCATCTAAAAATATCGAAACCCGAACGTTATTTAAAACACGTACGTATAACGTTTAAATTACAAACGAACGTTTAAACGACCGGGGAAACGGACACCGCACGGAGCGCAAACTCGGGGAACAAAATTTGAGACAATAACCACCTTGTGGGACCCACACCCCACTGATTTTCAGCTCCAAAAACAAGATCCACAATTTGTGGATCTTGTTGTTGAAAGATTAAACCACAACATCATCACCCATCTCCCTCATTCATGTCTTCACCTCTCTCTCTCACTAAAACACACACACTTGAAACTCTCTCTTCCCTCTCCTCTTGACCAGCCACGCCACCACCATCCACCACCATCAACCACCACCATTTTACTTGAAGGAAGCAAAGGAAAAGGAGCTAGGAAGCTAGTTTGAAGCACCATCATCTCATCTCTCTCTAGATCACCTTCTTTCTTGTAAGAAATTCGTTTTCTCTCTCTAGAATTCCTAGATTTACATATATATACATGTTTAGTAGTTCATCTAACCATAAAATGTCCAAATATCACTTTGAAAATCGTTTTTAGAACACCTATGTAAAGATGTAGAATCTGTCCAGAATTTTCGGCTCACGGAAACGACTATAACTTGATATCTAGGAAGAATCAACTCTCGACTTCTAAACGAAAGATGTTCCTTAGGATGTCGACTACAACTTTTATTTTTGGCCCTTGGACCAGATCCTCACGGATCATAACTAAAAACACGAGTCTTTGGACTGACTTCACTGTTGAGACGAAACCGACCACCCTTCATATTTATTTTTGTTAAAAATAGTAAACGGACATGTAAAAATACCATAAAATTCAGAAATGATCTAGACATATATGAGAACATGTGTGATTTTTGGTTAGCTATGAATCGGACTAGAAAGGGTCCAAATCGAGAGGTTTATCATGTACAAAAATCTGGAAAACTAACCACGGGGACTGTTTTGGTACTTTTATAAAAACGACCCTTCGAGAAACCTACGAAACGAAACGACAATTTTTATAAACTCATTTAACCATTTTAAGGGTTGGGTAAAAGTTTCGGGTCAAACCGAGACCATTGACCATGTTTTCGACAATGACATATACCTACGACACTTATAATTCATTTTTCAAAATAAGTATCAAACGTCGCGTAACATTTAATACTTATACAATACAACATTTAATCATCTCAAATATACTTTATAAGTATATCATTTCAACATCATAATAATAATACTTTGGAATTATTATTCGAACTCACCAACGGGCCGTACATAATTACAAAATACAAAGAATCCAAAACTAATCATTTAGACATTACTAGTTAAATGAGCAACTAGCAAAGATAGTCTGTTAAGACATCTAATCATTTATCAAAACCTTGCGCGTCTAAGACGCCCTGCAGGTTTCAGTCGATTGATCGACATCATTGTCTTGTTAATCATCATTTGTGCTTAGTAGCATCTCATTAGACTCAGGTGAGTCTCATAGCCCCTTTTTAAATGCTTTTACCTAGGGGTGAGATACATGCTCGTTTTGTTTTACATGTGAACACAAGTATCAAATTATCACGTATGCTGCATGAGTTGTTTTCATCTAATCAATCAAAGTCATCTGGAGCATAGTTCTGTTAATATGATTTAGCGTGAATGTTAGTGTATGGTACCATATGGGATTGACAATCCCCGTCCGAGTTAGCAAGCACTAACCTGTCAAACGGACGCATTATCATTTGTTCAGTATTGAGTGTAGATTAGGCACTCATAGAGAGGCACCTCGCTCAGGTCCTTAAAGGTGGATCCTGACCCCTCAGTTAAGCTCAGACTATGTGCTCTTGGCAGTGATACTCATTATTCATTTATTTACATGTTTTGTAAATCAACTCATTAAATCTTGCGGTTCACAAATCATATCTTATCATATTAAACCTGTGAGCTCACCAGCTTTTTAGCTGACCTTTTAGCATGTTATCTCAGGTACTCAGCAGTAGGTTGGACTGCCCATCAGGATACTGTAGCTCAAGTCGCATGCAATCATATAAACATCAAGAGATTTCCCTGCATTTCTATATTTTGTATAAATTAGATATGTATTAGAATCTCTCAAATATCTATGCGAACTCGTCTTTTGTAAAACATATGTAGACTTTTACGTTAATCAATGTAATTTGTAAAACGACTCATGTAGTGGTCGTTCATTATATATCTTGTGTGCTTTGTTATTGATTAGTCGCGCCCCGAACCGACCCGCTTCCGCAACCCGAATTAGGGGGTGCGACACATAAATACAACGTTAATGTTCAAAAACATTAATTATATATTTTGACCAATGCCGCACGTTTAAGAAATCACTAAACTATGAATGTTATTTAAGTTAATTAGAAAATTATAAAAATCCCATTCATACCCGCCAAAATTACTTCCAAATTCCCTTATATGTTTCTCATTTTTTGAATTTGTTAATTACCCACTTTTTTAACAAGCGCATTCACTCCTACTCCTATATTTTTTGTATCCTGTTGAGAATTTTTGTAGTATTAGAAGAAATGAAGAGATATATCATGTCTATGGTCAAATTTACTATGTGTTTTGATCATGTCTAAAAGTATAGACGCTACAGCTAGCTCCATTGTCTTCCAAGGAGACGCTCTACATCGGATTCTTCTGGATACCGACGTTGATATTGATGACATTTATGCTATTTTAATCGACATCTATATATAAAAGTATGTATGTCAAGATCAAGTATATCCACAGAGGGTCACTTGGTCTCTCAAAAACAGCGAGGGAGTTTTAAAGCAGCCTACTGTGATCAGAATCATGTTAATATAGAATTCAGTGACATATGCTTTTATGATAAAAACTAAACGTGTACGTGATCTTAGTGTTTACATCGAACGAAAAAAGATAAATAAATATCCTCTCATTAATTCATTAGGGGGAAAACATATTAAAGGAGACCTATATAGTGCTTGAAAAACTAATGAGAATGTCGAAGATGACGACTATATATGCAACCGTGGTTTAAGAAATGTATTTTAAACTACCATTTAACGTATGCACGGATAAACAACTTTATATTTCATAAATTAATAATTAACATAATTACAATATATTCAATTCAAACATTAAATCTGTAGAATATGTTTCGGTACTATTTTTACATAATCACTCATATATAAAGACGGTGGCAACCTAGTGATGGAAAGCATATAGCATAAAAGAGAGGTCACGGGTCAGTTCCTGTCCCCAAGTTTCTACAACTGCGAGTTACGCGGTTTTTTTTCTCATTTATACCGTAGAATTGGTCGATGAGTCACTGTATAATTAAGTGAAGTACGTGGTGCTATTATGAAATATGAACCTTTTGTGTTATCGAGTATAAAATTAGGTGGAAAAGAAGAGAATGGAACAAAGATGAACATAAAAGAAAGAAAGGAAGATAAATTTAAACTTGTGTTCTTGAGTCTAAAGGAAACGAAAGTAAAAGAAATGAAAAGAAGTTATTCTCTCCTAATCATCCAAAAATGGGAGGAAACTGTTAGAAGAAAATTACACTTGACCTTCCCTTCTTTTTCCTTCCATTTCTTTTCCTTTCCTCGCATAAAAAAAATTCAAGGACGCAAATTTATTTTCTAATCCTTTCACTTCCTTTTCCTTTCCACCATATAAGAGTCTATGCAAAAAATAAGGGTAAAAATGTCATCTTCACTCAATATAATTTCTTAAACTCCGTAAAAATTTATTGTGAACACTTATTTTGGGAGTTGGGACGGAGGGAGTATTACTCAAAGTAGCATTACATGCCACATTTATACACATTAAAATGCCTTTTAAACATAAACATATCATATGCCATTAGACGTACATGTGGACCTAACCTTTACTTCCTAATTTTCTTTAATGTTGTCATTCACTGCTTTTTGTTTTTGTGCAGACCAAATATATATATCCTCCTATTCTTTTAATCGAAGTCTATATATAAAGGTATCATGATCAAGTATATATATCCAACTAGTGGGTGCTAATTAAGCTATCGATTTGTTCTTCATTCTTCTACTGATCGATTCAAAACTATACGTGCAACTATATATACTCCGATCTCTAAACAATTAACACTGGGCGTTCAAATGTGTTAGAACATAGTCAACCGATCTGAATTCAAAAATTTATAGGTTTTCTCTTCTTACATGCATACTCTCCACTCACATTTATATTTTTTTTATTTTGTTAAGTTTGTCTAACTATCTATACAGCAAAGCCTTTTTCATTTTCCGTGACTTTTATACACTAGTTTTGTATCACAAATATTCGTACCATCTCAAATTATTTGAATGGTAGAAAGTTAAATTAAATTAAACCAATATATAGAGATATTTCTATAGACTATCGATTCATTTCTAGTTGTGTTGTGGAAAAATAAAGATTTATTTTATATTCTTTGAAAAAATGATGTGAAACATAATTACTCTCTGTCACACCTAAATACAACGTTAATGTTCAAAAACATTAATTATATATTTTGACCAATGCCGCACGTTTAAGAAATCACTAAACTATAAATGTTATTTAAATTAATTAGAAGATTCTAAAAATCCCATTCATACCCGCCAAAATTACTTCAAAATTCCCTTATATGTTTCTCATTTTTTGAATTTGTTAATTACCCACTTTTTTAACAAGCGCATTCACTCCTACTCCTATATTTTTTGTATCCTGTTGAGAATTTTTGATGTATTAGAAGAAATGAAGAGATATATCATGTCTATGGTCAAATTTACTATGTGTTTTGATCATGGCTAAAAGTATAGACGCTACAGCTAGCTCCATTGTCGTCCAAGGAGACGCTCTACATCGGATTCTTCTGGATACCGACGTTGATACTGATGACATTTATGCTATTTTAATCGACATCTATATATAAAAGTATGTATGTCAAGATCAAGTATATCCACAGAGGGTCACTTGGTCTCTCAAAAACAGCGAGGGAGTTTTAAAGCAGCCTGCTGTGATCAGAATCATGTTAACATAGAATTCAGTGACATATGCTTTTATGATAAAAACTAAACGTGTACGTGATCTTAGTGTTTACATCGAACGAAAAAAGATAAATAAATATCCTCTCATTAATTCATTAGGGGGAAAACATATTAAAGGAGACTTATATAGTACTTGAAAAACTAATGAGAATGTCGAAGATGACGACTATATATGCTACCGTGGTTTAAGAAATGTATTTTAAACTACCGTTTAACGTATGCACGGATAAACAACTTTATATTTCATAAATTAATAATTAACATAATTACAATATATTCAATTCAAACATTAAATCTGTAGAATATGTTTCGGTACTATTTTTACATAATCACTCATATATAAAGACGGTGGCAACCTAGTGATGGAAAGCATATAGCATAAAAGAGAGGTCACGGGTCAGTTCCTGTCCCCAAGTTTCTACAACTGCGAGTTACGCGGTTTTTCTTTCTCATGTATACCGTGGAATTGGTCGATGAGTCACTGTATAATTAAGTGAAGTATGTGGTGCTATTATGAAATATGAACCTTTTGTGTTATCGAGTATAAAATTAGGTGGAAAAGAAGAGAATGGAACAAAGATGAACATAAAAGAAAGAAAGGAAGATAAATTTAAACTTGTGTTCTTGAGTCTAAAGGAAACGAAAGTAAAAGAAATGAAAAGAAGTTATTCTCTACTAATCATCCAAAAATGGGAGGAAACTGTTAGAAGAAAATTACACTTGACCTTCCCTTCTTTTTCCTTCCATTTCTTTTCCTTTCTGGCATAAAAAAAATTCAAGGACGCAAATTTATTTTCTAATCCTTTCACTTCCTTTTCCTTTCCACCATATAAGAGTCTATGCAAAAAATAAGGGTAAAAATGTCATCTTCACTCAATATAATTTCTTAAACTCCGTAAAAATTTATTGTGAACACTTATTTTGGGAGTTGGGACGGAGGGAGTATTACTCAAAGTAGCATTACATGCCACATTTATACACATTAAAATGCCTTTTAAACATAAACATATCATATGCCGTTAGACGTACATGTGGACCTAACCTTTACTTCCTAATTTTCGTTAATGTTGTCATTCACTGCTTTTTGTTTTTGTGCAGACAAAATATATATATCCTTCTATTCTTTTAATCGAAGTCTATATATAAAGGTATCATGATCAAGTATATATATCCAACTAGTGGGTGCTAATTAAGCTATCGATTTGTTCTTCATTCTTCTACTGATCGATTCAAAACTATACGTGCATCTATATATACTCCGATCTCTAAACAATTAACACTGGGCGTTCAAATGTGTTAGAACATAGTCAACCGATCTGAATTCAAAAATTTATAGGTTTTCTCTTCTTACATGCATACTCTCCACTCACATTTATATTTTTTATTCTGTTAAGTTTGTCTAACTATCTATACAGCAAAGCCTTTTTCATTTTCCGTGACTTTCATACACTAGTTTTGTATCACAAATATTCGTTCCATCTCAAATTATTTGAATGGTAGAAAGTTAAATTAAATTAAACCAATATATAGAGATATTTCTATAGACTATCGATTCATTTCTAGTTGTGTTGTGGAAAAATAAAGATTTATTTTATATTCTTTGAAAAAATGAAGTGAAACATAATTACTCTCTGTCACACATAAATACAACGTTAATGTTCAAAAACATTAATTATATATTTTGATCAATGCCGCACGTTTAAGAAATCACTAAACTATGAATGTTATTTAAGTTAATTAGAAGATTATAAAAATCCCATTCATACCCGCCAAAATTACTTCCAAATTCCCTTATATGTTTCTCATTTTTTGAATTTGTTAATTACCCACTTTTTTAACAAGCGCATTCACTCCTACTCCTATATTTTTTGTATCCTGTTGAGAATTTTTGTAGTATTAGAAGAAATGAAGAGATATATCATGTCTATGGTCAAATTTACTATGTGTTTTGATCATGTCTAAAAGTATAGACGCTACAGCTAGCTCCATTGTCGTCCAAGGAGACGCTCTACATCGGATTCTTCTGGATACCGACGTTGATACTGATGACATTTATGCTATTCTAATCGACATCTATATATAAAAGTATGTATGTCAAGATCAAGTATATCCACAGAGGGTCACTTGGTCTCTCAAAAACAGCGAGGGAGTTTTAAAGCAGCCTGCTGTGATCAGAATCATGTTAACATAGAATTCAGTGACATATGCTTTTATGATAAAAACTAAATGTGTACGTGATCTTAGTGTTTACATCGAGCGAAAAAAGATAAATAAATATCCTCTCATTAATTCATTAGGGGGAAAACATATTAAAGGAGACTTATATAGTGCTTGAAAAACTAATGAGAATGTCGAAGATGACGACTATATATGCAACCGTGGTTTAAGAAATGTATTTTAAACTACCGTTTAACGTATGCACGGATAAACAACTTTATATTTCATAAATTAATAATTTACATAATTACAATATATTCAATTCAAACATTAAATCTGTAGAATATGTTTCGGTACTATTTTTACATAATCACTCATATATAAAGACGGTGGCAACCTAGTGATGGAAAGCATATAGCATAAAAGAGAGGTCACGGGTCAGTTCCGGTCCCCAAGTTTCTACAACTGCGAGTTACGCGGTTTTTTTTTCTCATTTATACCGTGGAATTGGTCGATGAGTCACTGTATAATTAAGTGAAGTACGTGGTGCTATTATGAAATATGAACCTTTTGTGTTATCGAGTATAAAATTAGGTGGAAAAGAAGAGAATGGAACAAAGATGAACATAAAAGAAAGAAAGGAAGATAAATTTAAACTTGTATTCTTGAGTCTAAAGAAATGAAAGTAAAAGAAATGAAAAGAAGTTATTCTCTCCTAATCATCCAAAAATGGGAGGAAAGTGTTAGAAGAAAATTACACTTGACCTTCCCTTCTTTTTCCTTCCATTTCTTTTCCTTTCCTCGCATAAAAAAAATTCAAGGACGCAAATTTATTTTCTAATCCTTTCACTTCCTTTTCCTTTCCACCATATAAGAGTCTATGCAAAAAATAAGGGTAAAAATGTCATCTTCACTCAATATAATTTCTTAAACTCCGTAAAAATTTATTGTGAACACTTATTTTGGGAGTTGGGACGGAAGGAGTATTACTCAAAGTAGCATTACATGCCACATTTATACACATTAAAATGCCTTTTAAACATAAACATATCATATGCCGTTAGACGTACATGTGGACCTAACCTTTACTTCCTAATTTTCGTTAATGTTGTCATTCACTGCTTTTTGTTTTTGTGCAGACCAAATATATATATCCTTCTATTCTTTTAATCGAAGTCTATATATAAAGGTATCATGATCAAGTATATATATCCAACTAGTGGGTGCTAATTAAGCTATCGATTTGTTCTTCATTCTTCTACTGATCGATTCAAAACTATACGTGCATCTATATATACTCCGATCTCTAAACAATTAACACTGGGCGTTCAAATGTGTTAGAACATAGTCAACCGATCTGAATTCAAAAATTTATAGGTTTTCTCTTCTTACATGCATACTCTCCACTCACATTTATATTTTTTATTCTGTTAAGTTTGTCTAACTATCTATACAGCAAAGCCTTTTTCATTTTCCGTGACTTTTATACACTAGTTTTGTATCACAAATATTCGTACCATCTCAAATTATTTGAATGGTAGAAAGTTAAATTAAATTAAACCAATATATAGAGATATTTCTATAGACTATCGATTCATTTCTAGTTGTGTTGTGGAAAAATAAAGATTTATTTTATATTCTTTGAAAAAATGATGTGAAACATAATTACTCTCTGTCACACCTAAATACAACGTTAATGTTCAAAAACATTAATTATATATTTTGACCAATGCTGCACGTTTAAGAAATCACTAAACTATGAATGTTATTTAAGTTAATTAGAAGATTATAAAAATCCCATTCATACCCGCCAAAATTACTTCAAAATTCCCTTACATGTTTCTCATTTTTTGAATTTGTTAATTACCCACTTTTTTAACAAGCACATTCACTCCTACTCCTATATTTTTTGTATCCTGTTGAGAATTTTTGTAGTATTAGAAGAAATGAAGAGATATATCATGCCTATGGTCAAATTTACTATGTGTTTTGATCATGGCTAAAAGTATAGACGCTACAGCTAGCTCCATTGTCGTCTAAGGAGACGCTCTACATCGGATTCTTCTGGATACCGATGTTAATACGGATGACATTTATGCTAATTTAATCGACATCTATATATAAAAGTATGTATGTCAAGATCAAGTATATCCACAGAGGGTCACTTGGTCTCACAAAAACAGCGAGGGAGTTTTAAAGCAGCCTGCTGTGATCAGAATCATGTTAACATAGAATTCAGTGACATATGCTTTTATGATAAAAACTAAACGTGTACGTGATCTTAGTGTTTACATCGAACGAAAAAAGATAAATAAATATCCTCTCATTAATTCGTTAGGGGGAAAACATATTAAAGGAGACTTATATAGTGCTTGAAAAACTAATGAGAATGTCGAAGATGACGACTATATATGCAACCGTGGTTTAAGAAATGTATTTTAAACTACCGTTTAACGTATGCACGGATAAACAACTTTATATTTCATAAATTAATAATTAACATAATTACAATATATTCAATTCAAACATTAAATCTGTAGAATAAGTTTCGGTACTATTTTTACATAATCACTCATATATAAAGACGGTGGCAACCTAGTGATGGAAAGCATATAGCATAAAAGAGAGGTCACGGGTCAGTTCCTGTCCCCAAGTTTCTACAACTGCGAGTTACGCGGTTTTTCTTTCTCATGTATACCGTGGAATTGGTCGATGAGTCACTGTATAATTAAGTGAAGTACGTGGTGCTATTATGAAATATGAACCTTTTGTGTTATCGAGTATAAAATTAGGTGGAAAAAAAGAGAATGGAACAAAGATGAACATAAAAGAAAGAAAGGAAGATAAATTTAAACTTGTGTTCTTGAGTCTAAAGGAAACGAAAGTAAAAGAAATGAAAAGAAGTTATTCTCTCCTAATCATCCAAAAATGGGAGGAAACTGTTAGAAGAAAATTACACTTGACCTTCCCTTCTTTTTCCTTCCATTTCTTTTCCTTTCCTTGCATAAAAAAAATTCAAGGACGCAAATTTATTTTCTAATCCTTTCACTTCCTTTTCCTTTCCACCATATAAGAGTCTATGCAAAAAATAAGGGTAAAAATGTCATCTTCACTCAATATAATTTCTTAAACTCCGTAAAAATTTATTGTGAACACTTATTTTGGGAGTTGGGACGGAGGGAGTATTACTCAAAGTAGCATTACATGCCACATTTATACACATTAAAATGCCTTTTAAACATAAACATATCATATGCCGTTAGACGTACATGTGGACCTAACCTTTACTTCCTAATTTTCGTTAATGTTGTCATTCACTGCTTTTTGTTTTTGTGCAGACCAAATATATATATCCTTCTATTCTTTTAATCGAAGTCTATATATAAAGGTATCATGATCAAGTATATATATCCAACTAGTGGGTGCTAATTAAGCTATCGATTTGTTCTTCATTCTTCTACTGATCGATTCAAAACTATACGTGCATCTATATATACTCCGATCTCTAAACAATTAACACTGGGCGTTCAAATGTGTTAGAACATAGTCAACCGATCTGAATTCAAAATTTTATAGGTTTTCTCTTCTTACATGCATACTCTCCACTCACATTTATATTTTTTATTCTGTTAAGTTTGTCTAACTATCTATACAGCAAAGCCTTTTTCATTTTCCGTGACTTTTATACACTAGTTTTGTATTGTGATAACCGTCACTCGAGCTAGGTTAGTAGGTTTATCCATTTCGTGATTTATTTAATTCTTGACCTAATTGTTAAGTCATGTTTGATAAATTACGTGCTTAACTGAATTATGTGAAACTTACGATTAATAGAAATTATCTATTTTTGGAAACTTGAAATAGTCAAGGGATGATTTTTATTTGGTTAGGATATACGAGTTAGTGCTTAAGAACTAGTAGTCAATCGAGGAAGAAACGCAGTCTTCTCAGAGACATAATATTTCCGAAACTTTGATGCGGTTCATAAATAATGATAATAATAATAATAATAACAATAATAATAATAATAATAATAATAATAATTGTCATTATCATCATATCGTATATAATGGTTTAATAATGAAAAAAAAAATAATATAATAATAATAATCATTAGCATGTAATAAATAATAAAATATAATAAATGACTTCATGGAAGTCGTTGGACTTCAAGAGGCCGAAGAAAAAAAAAAAAAAAAAAAAATACGGCCCAACATTAAAAGAGACCCAAATCTCCTAACTTAGCCTCCAAGCCAATTTAAACCCTTAAATATCAACTTAAATTAAACCCTAATCTTTTTGGATAAAATATACGATCGTTCCTGAGGTTTGTTTTCTGCTTGTGCCGACTGGAAAAAAAAAGGGGAGGAAGAAATCAAAAGAAGAACTTCACAAAATCGAATTCGAGACTTGCTTTCGTGTGTTGATCGTTTGTGTGTTCGTATAGGTATTTTTCATAAACCCTAACTAATATTTTTTTTTTCTGGAATAGATGTATATTTGAGGCGATTTATGTTTTTGGGGAAGGGTTATGTCAAGTATGATATGTTTTTGAATTCGAAAGTTATATACCGTTAATCGCATTTCCTGTCCATGTTTTCGTAGGAGTAATAAACGGCGGTTTTGGCTTATCTACGTTGGTTTTCAGGCTTCAGCCAAAACACGAAAGTTGTAGATCTAGAAATTTTACTATATGTCGCGAGGTTTCAGCCTCTAAAAAGCAACGTACGATTTTATAGAAATTATTTTGTAAACTGATATTAAGAGTGACGAAATTTCAGAAAAAGTTGATAATGTTAAATCGTTTGATCAAATTGTCTTTAGTTATTTTGGAGATTGTAAAGAATGTTTAAGGATGTATTTTTTTTATTGTAAATAAATCACATTTATAAAATTTTAAGATTTAATTTATATATTTAATATAAAAAGAATAGGTTATGGTATATTTTTTTTAAATCTTGTGTAATTATATTCATTCGTAATTATTGAAGAAGAAGTATGAATTAATTTATGATACCTTCATGTTTTATCATCACTATTTTAATATAAGGGTTTTCATGACTTAAAGTTTGGTAATGATACATCGAGTGGGATGCGATGAAAAGGTCTTCACCATATTTAAAAGTAGTAATCAATAAATATGTGTATAGGTATTGTGGACTAACGTGCGGATATAGTTGGACTTATTTGGGAGATTAACTTGCTTTGAGTTCAAGGTGAGTTTCGTGGCCCCTTTTTCATTTATATTTTTAACGTTTTGGGGGAAAAGAATGCTCAAACATATTTTATACTGTTTTATTGATGTGGAAACAATCTTTGAACTTGCTTTTGATCATGAGTTGCTATGAAATACATGTATAGTTTAATGTGTATTGTTTGATTGTGTGGAACGATAACGTGAATAGAGCTTAGCATTTGTGTGTGATTATTTTGTGTGGAATGATGATAGAAACGTAGGAACGTAGAAACGTTGGAACGATGGAACGTAGAAACGTATGAACGATGGAACGTAGAAACGTATGGTGTAACGTAACGTTGTTTTGATTATTTGAGATGTTGAACGTGTATTTTATTTGAACGTTGAACATGTAACATATTTGTAACGTGGATAACGTATGATTTCTTGAACGTTGTATTATTGTACATTGTATAGTTTGCACTCATGTGTTTAAAACGAAATGATTTTGATTTGATAAAATGTTTACTTAAAAACCTACGAACTCACCAACCATGTGTTGACGTTTTTAAGCATTTCTTTTCAGGTGAAGCTAGTAATTCAAGGACTGAGACTAAGGTGGCTTAGCAAGACTGTTAGATTGCATTTTAAATTTGATTACTGTGAACGATTGTATTTGTGACGTTGTGAAGCGGTTTCATAAAATTTTGTTGAATTTCATTTAGTGAATTTCTTTTATATCAATGTGTTATGATCTAGTCATGTGTTGCATTCCGTTGTTTCCGCTTTAGACGGGGTGTGACAGATTGGTATCAGAGCCATTGGTTATAGAGAATTAGGTGGATTGACCTAGACTATAACCTAGGACCCTTCATATAGTAGCTATGCTAGGAACTATCTGTGCATGAAACATGATGTACTTATTTGAAACGATGTATGTTACATGAAACGATACGAATTTAATTGAACGATGTGTGTTTATGTGAAACGATGCGTATTTATTGCAACAATGTGTAATTGAAATAAGATGTGCTTACTTGACACAATGCATGCTTATTTGAAACGATGTGCTCTTAATTGTAATGAACTGTGACTACTATGCCATGAGGTGCTTTATCCTGTTAGGAGCTACACTTGTTTGTTGCATAGACAATATGAACTCATTCACGCTTCGGTTCTTGAGCAATATATGCTCCGTTTGTGATTCCGCACGTGCCCGTGTACCTGAAAGGGTACTATAGGCTTAACGGCACAGAATCATTAATGTTTTCTATTGATAATATATCCCTCATAGTATCATTCTCTTAAAACTTGTGCCACTCTTAGATTTGACTATGTAGGAATGAGGTTGAACATTGTGATATAGGATTTGGTAATAAGTACATATATGAAAGGATACCCTAACAATTATGGCGGCCGACGTAATTGCAAAGGTATCACGACATATATGTATTTATACGACCATATTCGAGTGTCCCATGTGTCGCCTTCAAAGTCGCATGACTTCATAAACATTCGAATCTTTTTGTTTTGAAAACCTTGACTATTGTTCGTGGTTTGGCGTATACGTCTTACACTATCCAAACTGTTTATCTGTTTTGAACTCATAAGCCTTTGAAATCGTAGTGAACATGCCACCAAGACGCTCTGTTCGAAGAACAGGTGGACGCTCGGGTCGAGGAGGTGGTCGAACAGGTGGTCGAACTGGAGGGAGTGATGTTAATGGAGGCGGAAATCCCGATGTTGCTGCAATTATAGCACAACAGTTGCAAGCCCTACTGCCTGAAATTGTAACACAGGTAACAGAGGGTATTATAAATCATGGTGGTGGTGAAGAGGAAACTGGGGGTGAAGAGGATGTCAATGTGAATGGTACTGGAGAGGATGGTACTGCAAAAGGGTGTTCATACAAAGAGTTCCTGGCATGTAAGCCTAGGGAATTCGATGGAAAAGGGGGAGCGGTAACCTACTCTCGATGGGTTGAGAAAACTGAGGCAGTGATGGATATTAGCGATTGTGCAGAGGAGAAAAAGGTAAAGTATGCATCTAGCCTGCTGTCTGATAAAGCACTAACATGGTGGAACACACAGATACAAGCTAGGGGTAGAGTTTCCGCTACGGGTATGACATGGGATGAGTTTAAGGCGTTATTGGGAGAAGAGTATTGCTCCATTAATGAGATGAACAAGTTGGAGAGAGAGTTTTGGGATCATTCAATGGTGGGGGCCAACCATGCTGCCTATACTGACCGTTTTCACGAGCTGGCCAAATTGGTTCCACACTTGGTAACACCGGAGTCTAAAAGAATTAAAAAGTACATAGATGGGCTGGTACCAGAAATCAGGGGTATGGTTGAGGTGACTGAGCCGGCCACTATTCAAAGTGCTATACTAAGAGCTGGGGCGTTGACTGACCAAATGGTTAGAAGTGGCATACTAAAGAGGGATAACGATAAAAAGAAAGATTCAGACGACGTTATCGAAATTGTGGATGAAAAGACCGATAATAAGAAAGCCAAGGTAGCTAGTGGGTTTGTAATGGTTAGCACGAGAAGGAAGGAGTACGAGGGTTTTTACCCAAGGTGTGGTAGATGCAATTATCATCATCAAGCATCAACTTCATGCCACACGTGTTTTAACTGTAATCAATTGGGACACTTTGCAAGGGATTGTCCGGTAGTGGCTAGGCAAGTGCCACCGGTGAATGCGTTCAATGTGGCAGGAAATTCGAAGACATGTTATGAGTGTGGAAGTCCACATCATTATCGTAATGCATGTCCTAGATTGGTGAGGACATTGACACAAGGAGGGAATATATCAAATCAAGCATTAGTCATGGAAAAAAATCAAAATCAAGGAACTAATATTGACACAACTCAAGGACAATCATCTGGCAGGAATACGAATGAAACGCGTCCAACCTAGTATACTGCGATGGGTCAGTATTCACAAAACGATCATTCTATCACTGTTTAATTTAACGTTGAAAACCGATTGTAGACTTTTCTACATTAAATTTATGTGTTATTTGATGAGAAACATGGTACCTTAACGAAATAAGTTAAATAAATGAATAAATAAATAAACAAATAAATAAATAAGATTTTATTTGAGAATGTTTCCATGGTGGTGGAATGTTACTTTGGGAGTCTTAAACTTCTATCGTGTTGAGAGACTCGACTTGGTAATAGAGAGGTGGATTGGGATGGCGTGTCAATAGATAGTAAACCGCATTTCGATCACTTTGAAGATGTGAGATGCTTTAGGACCTTGGAGAACAACCCGAGTGAGAACGAAAAGTGAGATTGTTAGACGATCCGAACAATTTAAATGAACTACCCCTCCGTGACACATAAAAACGTGCATTGATCTTGTGTTGGGAAGAAACATTAGAGGTTAAATTCTCATAACATATGTGAAGACAAGGATCAATGTCTTATCATTGGGGATGGCGATTTATTGGATAAACTTCAAGGGTTCGCATTGGTAAATAGAAGATTGGCTTCGACTAGGCGATGAAAATAAGTGTAGAATCACAATGAGGATATTCCAAAGATGGCGTTGGGAGTCGATGTGGTTGTGCCTCTCGACCTAACTTGCGGTAACAATCGTATTTGGACTTGAGGTGGAGCTCTAAGACATTAAGAAAAACGTACACTGTATACTCTCGTCAATATTTATCGTTTAACGAACCGGATGAATTTGTATAAAACATTTAACGCATAGGTTCGATAACCTACCAATTGAAGAGAAGCATGATGAGCCTCATAGAATGTTATTCAAACAAAAATGTTGTGAAGTATCGCTAGATGGAATTGAGTTGATGTACAAACTACGCTTTGATATAGAACTAATGAACACTATAAGAAAGAGAAGCCAAGTAGCGGAGAACGTAACACGACCAAGATAGTATAGATACGATATAACGTTCGGAGAGAATTGGAAATTGCCTAGGAACAAGGGAAACTTAAGAAACTCAAAACCAGGGGTCATTTCATGATTAGCGCGTTCAAAATAACTTAGTTTGAATTTCAGGACGAAATTCCCTAAACGGGGGGATACTGTGATAACCGTCACTCGAGCTAGGTTAGTAGGTTTATCCATTTCGTGATTTATTTAATTCTTGACCTAATTGTTAAGTCATGTTTGATAAATTACGTGCTTAACTGAATTATGTGAAACTTACTATTAATAGAAATTATCTATTTTTGGAAACTTGAAATAGTCAAGGGATGATTTTTATTTGGTTAGGATATACGAGTTAGTGCTTAAGAACTAGTAGTCAATCGAGGAAGAAACGTAGTCTTCTCAGAGACATAATATTTCCGAAACTTTGATGCGGTTCATAAATAATGATAATAATAATAATAATAATAATAATAATAATAATAATAATAATAATAATAATAATAATAATAATAATAATAATAATAATAATAATAGTCATTATCATCAGATCGTATATAATGGTTTAATAATGAAAAAAAAAAATATAATAATAATAATCATTAGCATGTAATAAATAATAAAAATATAATACATGACTTCATGGAAGTCGTTGGACTTCAAGAGGCCGAAGCAAAAAAAAAGAAAAAAATAATACGGCCCAACATTAAAAGAGACCCAAATCTCCTAACTTAGCCTCCAAGCCAATTTAAACCCTTAAATATCAACTTAAATTAAACCCTAATCTTTTTGGATAAAATATACGATCGTTCCTGAGGTTTGTTTTCTGCTTGTGCCGACTGGAAAAAAAAAAAGGGGAGGAAGAAATCAAAAGAAGAACTTCACAAAATCGAATTCGAGACTTGCTTTCGTGTGTTGATCGTTTGTGTGTTCGTATAGGTATTTTTCATAAACCCTAACTAATATTTTTTTTTTCTGGAATAGATGTATATTTGAGGCGATTTATGTTTTTGGGGAAGGGTTATGTCAAGTATGATATGTTTTTGAATTCGAAAGTTATATACCGTTAATCTCATTTCCTGTCCATGTTTTCGTAGGAGTAATAAACGGCGGTTTTGGCTTATCTACGTTGGTTTTCAGGCTTCGGCCAAAACACGAAAGTTGTAGATCTAGAAATTTTACTATATGTCGCGAGGTTTCAGCCTCTAAAAAGCAACGTACGATTTTATAGAAATTATTTTGTAAACTAATATTAAGAGTGACGAAATTTCAGAAAAAGTTGATAATGTTAAATCGTTTGATCAAATTGTCTTTAGTTATTTTGGAGATTGTAAAGAATGTTTAAGGATGTATTTTTTTTTATTGTAAATAAATCACATTTATAAAATTTTAAGATTTAATTTATATATTTAATATAAAAAGAATAGGTTATGGTATATTTTTTTTTAAATCTTGTGTAATTATATTCATTCGTAATTATTGAAGAAGAAGTATGAATTAATTTATGATACCTTCACGTTTTATCATCACTATTTTAATATAAGGGTTTTCATGACTTAAAGTTTGGTAATGATACATCGAGTGGGATGCGATGAAAAGGTCTTCACCATATTTAAAAGTAGTAATCAATAAATATGTGTATAGGTATTGTGGACTAACGTGCGGATATAGTTGGACTTATTTGGGAGATTAACTTGCTTTGAGTTCAAGGTGAGTTTCGTGGCCCCTTTTTCATTTATATTTTTAACGTTTTGGGGGAAAAGAATGCTCAAACATATTTTATACTGTTTTATTGATGTGGAAACAATCTTTGAACTTGCTTTTGATCATGAGTTGCTATGAAATACATGTATAGTTTAATGTGTATTGTTTGATTGGGTGGAACGATAACGTGAATAGAGCTTAGCATTTGTGTGTGATTATTTTGTGTGGAATGATGATAGAAACGTAGGAACATAGAAACGTTGGAACGATGGAACGTAGAAACGTATGAACGATGGAACGTAGAAACGTATGGTGTAACGTAACGTTGTTGTGATTATTTGAGATGTTGAACGTGTATTTTATTTGAACGTTGAACATGTAACATATTTGTAACGTGGATAACGTATGATTTCTTGAACGTTGTATTATTGTACATTGTATTGTTTGCACTCATGTGTTTAAAACAAAATGATTTTGATTTGATAAAATGTTTACTTAAAAACCTACGAACTCACCAACCATGTGTTGACGTTTTTAAGCATTTCTTTTCAGGTGAAGCTAGTAATTCAAGGACTGAGACTAAGGTGGCTTAGCAAGACTGTTAGATTGCATTTTAAATTTGATTACTGTGAACGATTGTATTTGTGACGTTGTGAAGCGGTTTCATAACATTTTGTTGAATTTCATTTAGTGAATTTCTTTTATATCAATGTGTTATGATCTAGTCATGTGTTGCATTCCGTTGTTTCCGCTTTAGACGGGGTGTGACATGTATCACAAATATTCGTACCATCTCAAATTATTTGAATGGTAGAAAGTTAAATTAAATTAAACCAATATATAGAGATATTTCTATAGACTATCGATTCATTTCTAGTTGTGTTGTGGAAAAATAAAGATTTATTTTATATTCTTTGAAAAAATGATGTGAAACATAATTACTCTCTGTCACACCTAAATACAACGTTAATGTTCAAAAACATTAATTATATATTTTGACTAATGCCGCACGTTTAAGAAATCACTAAACTATGAATGTTATTTAAGTTAATTAGAAGATTATAAAAATCCCATTCATACCCGCCAAAATTACTTCCAAATTCCCTTATATGTTTCTCATTTTTTGAATTTGTTAATTACCCACTTTTTTAACAAACGCATTCACTCCTACTCCTATATTTTTTGTATCCTGTTGAGAATTTTTGTAGTATTAGAAGAAATGAAGAGATATATCATGTCTATGGTCAAATTTACTATGTGTTTTGATCATGGCTAAAAGTATAGACGTTCTACATCGGATTCTTCTGGATACCGACGTTGATACTGATGACATTTATGCTATTTTAATCGACATCTATATATAAAAGTATGTATGTCAAGATCAAGTATATCCACAGAGGGTCACTTGGTCTCTCAAAAACAGCGAGGGAGTTTTAAAGCAACCTGCTGTGATCAGAATCATGTTAACATAGAATTCAGTGACATATGCTTTTATGATAAAAACTAAACGTGTACGTGATCTTAGTGTTTACATCGAACGAAAAAAGATAAATAAATATCCTCTCATTAATTCATTAGGGGGAAAACATATTAAAGGAGACTTATATAGTGCTTGAAAAACTAATGAGAATGTCGAAGATGACGACTATATATGCAACCGTGGTTTAAGAAATGTATTCTAAACTACCGTTTAACGTATGCACGGATAAACAACTTTATATTTCATAAATTAATAATTAACATAATTACAATATATTCAATTCAAACATTAAATCTGTAGAATATGTTTCGGTACTATTTTTACATAATCACTCATATATAAAGACGGTGGCAACCTAGTGATGGAAAGCATATAGCATAAAAGAGAGGTCACGGGTCAGTTCCTGTCCCCAAGTTTCTACAACTGCGAGTTACGCGGTTTTTCTTTCTCATGTATACCGTAGAATTGGTCGATGAGTCACTGTATAATTAAGTGAAGTACGTGGTGCTATTATGAAATATGAACCTTTTGTGTTATCGAGTATAAAATTAGGTGGAAAAGAAGAGAATGGAACAAAGATGAACATAAAAGAAAGAAAGGAAGATAAATTTAAACTTGTGTTCTTGAGTCTAAAGGAAACGAAAATAAAAGAAATGAAAAGAAGTTATTCTCTCCTAATCATCCAAAAATGGGAGGAAACTGTTAGAAGAAAATTACACTTGACCTTCCCTTCTTTTTCCTTCCATTTCTTTTCCTTTCCTCGCATAAAAAAAATTCAAGGATGCCAATTTATTTTCTAATCCTTTCACTTCCTTTTCCTTTCCACCATATAAGAGTCTATGCAAAAAATAAGGGTAAAAATGTCATCTTCACTCAATATAATTTCTTAAACTCCCTAAAAAAAATTTGTGAACACTTATTTTGGGAGTTGGGACGGAGGGAGTATTACTCAAAGTAGCATTACATGCCACATTTATACACATTAAAATGCCTTTTAAACATAAACATATCATATGCCGTTAGACGTACATGTGGACCTAACCTTTACTTCCTAATTTTCGTTAATGTTGTCATTCACTGCTTTTTGTTTTTGTGCAGACCAAATATATATATCCTTCTATTCTTTTAATCGAAGTCTATATATAAAGGTATCATGATCAAGTATATATATCCAACTAGTGGGTGCTAATTAAGCTATCGATTTGTTCTTCATTCTTCTACTGATCGATTCAAAACTATACGTGCATCTATATATACTCCGATCTCTAAACAATTAACACTGGGCGTTCAAATGTGTTAGAACATAGTCAACCGATCTGAATTCAAAAATTTATAGGTTTTCTCTTCTTACATGCATACTCTCCACTCACATTTATATTTTTTATTCTGTTAAGTTTGTCTAACTATCTATACAGCAAAGCCTTTTTCATTTTCCGTGACTTTTATACACTAGTTTTGTATCACAAATATTCGTACCATCTCAAATTATTTGAATGGTAGAAAGTTAAATTAAATTAAACCAATATATAGAGATATTTCTATAGACTATCGATTCATTTCTAGTTGTGTTGTGGAAAAATAAAGATTTATTTTATATTCTTTGAAAAAATGATGTGAAACATAATTACTCTCTGTCACACCTAAATACAACGTTAATGTTCAAAAACATTAATTATATATTTTGACCAATGCCGCACGTTTAAGAAATCACTAAACTATGAATGTTATTTAAGTTAATTAGAAGATTATAAAAATCCCGTTCATACCCGCCAAAATTACTTCCAAATTCCCTTATATGTTTCTCATTTTTTGAATTTGTTAATTACCCACTTTTTTAACAAGCGCATTCACTCCTACTCCTATATTTTTTGTATCCTGTTGAGAATTTTTGTAGTATTAGAAGAAATGAAGAGATATATCATGTCTATGGTCAAATTTACTATGTGTTTTGATCATGGCTAAAAGTATAGACGCTACAGCTAGCTCCATTGTCGTCCAAGGAGACGCTCTACATCGGATTCTTCTGGATACCGACGTTGATACTGATGACATTTATGCTATTTTAATCGACATCTATATATAAAAGTATGTATGTCAAGATCAAGTATATCCACAGAGGGTCACTTGGTCTCTCAAAAACAGCGAGGGAGTTTTAAAGCAGCCTGCTGTGATCAGAATCATGTTAACATAGAATTCAGTGACATGTGCTTTTATGATAAAATTAAACGTGTACGTGATCTTAGTGTTTACATCGAACGAAAAAAGATAAATAAATATCCTCTCATTAATTCATTAGGGGGAAAACATATTAAAGGAGACTTATATAGTGCTTGAAAAACAAATGAGAATGTCGAAGATGACGACTATATATGCAACCGTGGTTTAAGAAATGTATTTTAAACTACCGTTTAACGTATGCACGGATAAACAACTTTATATTTCATAAATTAATAATTAACATAATTACAATATATTCAATTCAAACATTAAATCTGTAGAATATGTTTCGGTACTATTTTTACATAATCACTCATATATAAAGACAGTGGCAACCTAGTGATGGAAAGCATATAGCATAAAAGAGAGGTCACGGGTCAGTTCCTGTCCCCAAGTTTCTACAACTGCGAGTTACGCGGTTTTTCTTTCTCATGTATACCGTGGAATTGGCCGATGAGTCACTGTATAATTAAGTGAAGTACGTGGTGCTATTATGAAATATGAACCTTTTGTGTTATCGAGTATAAAATTAGGTGGAAAAGAAGAGAATGGAACAAAGATGAACATAAAAGAAAGAAAGGAAGATAAATTTAAACTTGTGTTCTTGAGTCTAAAGGAAACGAAAGTAAAAGAAATGAAAAGAAGTTATTCTCTCCTAATCATCCAAAAATGGGAGGAAACTGTTAGAAGAAAATTACACTTGACCTTCCCTTCTTTTTCCTTCCATTTCTTTTCCTTTCCTCGCATAAAAAAAATTCAAGGACGCAAATTTATTTTCTAATCCTTTCACTTCCTTTTCCTTTCCACCATATAAGAGTCTATGCAAAAAATAAGGGTAAAAATGTCATCTTCACTCAATATAATTTCTTAAACTCCGTAAAAATTTATTGTGAACACTTATTTTGGGAGTTGGGACGGAGGGAGTATTACTCAAAGTAGCATTACATGCCACATTTATACACATTAAAATGCCTTTTAAACATAAACATATCATATGCCGTTAGACGTACATGTGGACCTAACCTTTACTTCCTAATTTTCGTTAATGTTGTCATTCACTGCTTTTTGTTTTTGTGCAGACCAAATATATATATCCTTCTATTCTTTTAATCGAAGTCTATATATAAAGGTATCATGATCAAGTATATATATCCAACTAGTGGGTGCTAATTAAGCTATCGATTTGTTCTTCATTCTTCTACTGATCGATTCAAAACTATACGTGCATCTATATATACTCCGATCTCTAAACAATTAACACTGGGCGTTCAAATGTGTTAGAACATAGTCAACCGATCTGAATTCAAAAATTTATAGGTTTTCTCTTCTTACATGCATACTCTCCACTCACATTTATATTTTTTATTCTGTTAAGTTTGTCTAACTATCTATACAGCAAAGCCTTTTTCATTTTCCGTGACTTTTATACACTAGTTTTGTATCACAAATATTAGTACCATCTCAAATTATTTGAATGGTAGAAAGTTAAATTAAATTAAACCAATATATAGAGATATTTCTATAGAATATCGATTCATTTCTAGTTGTGTTGTGGAAAAATAAAGATTTATTTTATATTCTTTGAAAAAATGATGTGAAACATAATTACTCTATGTCACACCTAAATACAACGTTAATGTTCAAAAACATTAATTATATATTTTGACCAATGCCGCACGTTTAAGAAATCACTAAACTATGAATGTTATTTAAGTTAATTAGAAGATTATAAAAATCCCATTCATACCCGCCAAAATTACTTCCAAATTCCCTTATATGTTTCTCATTTTTTGAATTTGTTAATTACCCACTTTTTTAACAAGCGCATTCGCTCCTACTCCTATATTTTTTGTATCCTGTTGAGAATTTTTGTAGTATTAGAAGAAATGAAGAGATATATCATGTCTATGGTCAAATTTACTATGTGTTTTGATCATGGCTAAAAGTATAGACGCTACAGCTAGCTCCATTGTCGTCCAAGGAGACGCTCTACATCGGATTCTTCTGGATACCGACGTTGATACTGATGACATTTATGCTATTTTAATCGACATCTATATATAAAAGTATGTATGTCAAGATCAAGTATATCCACAGAGGGTCACTTGGTCTATCAAAAACAGCGAGGGAGTTTTAAAGCAGCCTGCTGTGATCAGAATCATGTTAACATAGAATTCAGTGACATATGCTTTTATGATAAAAACTAAACGTGTACGTGATCTTAGTGTTTACATCGAACGAAAAAAGATAAATAAATATCCTCTCATTAATTCATTAGGGGGAAAACATATTAAAGGAGACTTATATAGTGCTTGAAAAATTAATGAGAATGTCGAAGATGACGACTATATATGCAACCGTGGTTTAAGAAATGTATTTTAAACTACCGTTTAACGTATGCACGGATAAACAACTTTATATTTCATAAATTAATAATTAACATAATTACAATATATTCAATTCAAACATTAAATCTGTAGAATATGTTTCGGTACTATTTTTACATAATCACTCGTATATAAAGACGGCGGCAACCTAGTGATGGAAAGCATATAGCATAAAAGAGAGGTCACGGGTCAGTTCCTGTCCCCAAGTTTCTACAACTGCGAGTTACGCAGTTTTTCTTTCTCATGTATACCGTGGAATTGGTCGATGAGTCACTGTATAATTAAGTGAAGTACATGGTGTTATTATGAAATATGAACCTTTTGTGTTATCGAGTATAAAATTAGGTGGAAAAGAAGAGAATGGAACAAAGATGAACATAAAAGAAAGAAAGGAAGATAAATTTAAACTTGTGTTCTTGAGTCTAAAGGAAACGAAAGTAAAAGAAATGAAAAGAAGTTATTCTCTCCTAATCATCTAAAAATGGGAGGAAACTGTTAGAAGAAAATTACACTTGACCTTCCCTTCTTTTTCCTTCCATTTCTTTTCCTTTCCTCGCATAAAAAAAATTCAAGGACGCAAATTTATTTTCTAATCCTTTCACTTCCTTTTCCTTTCCACCATATAAGAGTCTATGCAAAAAATAAGGGTAAAAATGTCATCTTCACTCAATATAATTTCTTAAACTCCGTAAAAATTTATTGTGAACACTTATTTTGGGAGTTGGGACGGAGGGAGTATTACTCAAAGTAGCATTACATGCCACATTTATACACATTAAAATGCCTTTTAAACATAAACATATCATATGCCGTTAGACGTACATGTGGACCTAACCTTTACTTCCTAATTTTCGTTAATGTTGTCATTCACTGCTTTTTGTTTTTGTGCAGACCAAATATATATATCCTTCTATTCTTTTAATCGAAGTCTATATATAAAGGTATCATGATCAAGTATATATATCCAACTAGTGGGTGCTAATTAAGCTATCGATTTGTTCTTCATTCTTCTACTGATCGATTCAAAACTATACGTGCATCTATATATACTCCGATCTCTAAACAATTAACACTGGGCGTTCAAATATGTTAGAACATAGTCAACCGATCTGAATTCAAAAATTTATAGGTTTTCTCTTCTTACATGCATACTCTCCACTCACATTTATATTTATAATTCTGTTAAGTTTGTCTAACTATCTATACAGCAAAGCCTTTTTCATTTTCCGTGACTTTTATACACTAGTTTTGTATCACAAATATTCGTACCATCTCAAATTATTTGAATGGTAGAAAGTTAAATTAAATTAAACCAATATATAGAGATATTTCTATAGACTATCGATTCATTTCTAATTGTGTTGTGGAAAAATAAAGATTTATTTTATATTCTTTGAAAAAATGATGTGAAACATAATTACTCTCTGTCACACCTAAATACAACGTTAATGTTCAAAAACATTAATTATATATTTTGACCAATGCCGCACGTTTAAGAAATCACTAAACTATGAATGTTATTTAAGTTAATTAGAAGATTATAAAAATCCCATTCATACCCGCCAAAATTACTTCCAAATTCCCTTATATGTTTCTCATTTTTTGAATTTGTTAATTACCCACTTTTTTAACAAGCGCATTCACTCCTACTCCTATATTTTTTGTATCCTGTTGAGAATTTTTGTAGTATTAGAAGAAATGAAGAGATATATCATGTCTATGGTCAAATTTATTATGTGTTTTGATCATGGCTAAAAGTATAGACGCTACAGCTAGCTCCATTGTCGTCCAAGGAGACGCTCTACATCGGATTCTTCTGGATACCGACGTTGATACTGATGACATTTATGCTATTTTAATCGACATCTATATATAAAAGTATGTATGTCAAGATCAAGTATATCCACAGAGGGTCATTTGGTCTCTCAAAAACAGCGAGGGAGTTTTAAAGCAGCCTG
The DNA here is from genome assembly GCA_949592205.1 of Helichrysum umbraculigerum. Lineage (NCBI taxonomy): Eukaryota > Viridiplantae > Streptophyta > Magnoliopsida > Asterales > Asteraceae > Helichrysum > Helichrysum umbraculigerum. The sequence continues at coordinate 132,962,025 of CATIUR010000003.1, read as the reverse complement.
CTGTGATAAGAATCATGTTAACATAGAATTCAGTGACATATGCTTTTATGATAAAAACTAAACGTGTATGTGATCTTAGTGTTTACATCGAACGAAAAAAAGATAAATAAATATCCTCTCATTAATTCATTAGGGGGAAAACATATTATAGGAGACTTATATAGTGCTTGAAAAACTAATGAGAATGTCGAAGATGACGACTATATATGCAACCGTGGTTTAAGAAATGTATTCTAAACTACCGTTTAACGTATGCACGGATAAACAACTTTATATTTCATAAATTAATTATTAACATAATTACAATATATTCAATTCAAACATTAAATCTGTAGAATATGTTTCGGTACTATTTTTACATAATCACTCATATATAAAGACGGTGGCAACCTAGTGATGGAAAGCATATAGCATAAAAGAGAGGTCACGGGTCAGTTCCTGTCCCCAAGTTTCTACAACTGCGAGTTAAGCGGTTTTTCTTTCTCATGTATACCGTGGAATTGGTCGATGAGTCACTGTATAATTAAGTGAAGTACGTGGTGCTATTATGAAATATGAACCTTTTGTGTTATCGAGTATAAAATTAGGTGCAAAAGAAGAGAATGGAACAAAGATGAACATAAAATAAAGAAAGGAAGATAAATTTAAACTTGTGTTCTTGAGTCTAAAGGAAACGAAAGTAAAAGAAATGAAAAGAAGTTATTCTCTCCTAATCATCCAAAAATGTGAGGAAACTGTTAGAAGAAAATTACACTTGACCTTCCCTTCTTTTTCCTTCCATTTCTTTTCCTTTCCTCGCATAAAAAAAATTCAAGGACGTAAATTTATTTTCTAATCCTTTCACTTCCTTTTCCTTTCCACCATATAAGAGTCTATGCAAAAAATAAGGGTAAAAATGTCATCTTCACTCAATATAATTTCTTAAACTCCGTAAAAATTTATTGTGAACACTTATTTTGGGAGTTGGGACGGAGGGAGTATTACTCAAAGTAGCATTACATGCCACATTTATACACATTAAAATGCCTTTTAAACATAAACATATCATATGCCGTTAGACGTACATGTGGACCTAACCTTTACTTCCTAATTTTCGTTAATGTTGTCATTCACTGCTTTTTGTTTTTGTGCAGACCAAATATATATATCCTTCTATTCTTTTAATCGAAGTCTATATATAAAGGTATCATGATCAAGTATATATATCCAACTAGTGGGTGCTAATTAAGCTATCGATTTGTTCTTCATTCTTCTACTGATCGATTCAAAACTATACGTGCATCTATATATACTCCGATCTCTAAACAATTAACACTGGGCGTTCAAATGTGTTAGAACATAGTCAACCGATCTGAATTCAAAAATTTATAGGTTTTCTCTTCTTACATGCATACTCTCCACTCACATTTATATTTTTTATTCTGTTAAGTTTGTCTAACTATCTATACAGCAAAGCCTTTTTCATTTTCCGTGACTTTTATACACTAGTTTTGTATCACAAATATTCGTACCATCTCAAATTATTTGAATGGTAGAAAGTTAAATTAAATTAAACCAATATATAGAGATATTTCTATAGACTATCGATTCATTTCTAGTTGTGTTGTGGAAAAATAAAGATTTATTTTATATTCTTTGAAAAAATGATGTGAAACATAATTACTCTCTGTCACACCTAAATACAACATTAATGTTCAAAAACATTAATTATATATTTTGACCAATGCCGCACGTTTAAGAAATCACTAAACTATGAATGTTATTTAAGTTAATTAGAAGATTATAAAAATCCCGTTCATACCCGCCAAAATTACTTCCAAATTCCCTTATATGTTTCTCATTTTTTGAATTTGTTAATTACCCACTTTTTTAACAAGCGCATTCACTCCTACTCCTATATTTTTTGTATCCTGTTGAGAATTTTTGTAGTATTAGAAGAAATGAAGAGATATATCATGTCTATGGTCAAATTTACTATGTGTTTTGATCATGGCTAAAAGTATAGACGCTACAGCTAGCTCCATTGTCGTCCAAGGAGACGCTCTACATCGGATTCTTCTGGATACCGACGTTGATACTGATGACATTTATGCTATTTTAATCGACATCTATATATAAAAGTATGTATGTCAAGATCAAGTATATCCACAGAGGGTCACTTGGTCTCTCAAAAACAGCGAGGGAGTTTTAAAGCAGCCTGCTGTGATCAGAATCATGTTAACATAGAATTCAGTGACATATGCTTTTATGATAAAAACTAAACGTGTACGTGATCTTAGTGTTTACATCGAACGAAAAAAGATAAATAAATATCCTCTCATTAATTCATTAGGGGGAAAACATATTAAAGGAGACTTATATAGTGCTTGAAAAACTAATGAGAATGTCGAAGATGACGACTATATATGCAACCGTGGTTTAAGAAATGTATTTTAAACTACCGTTTAACGTATGCACGGATAAACAACTTTATATTTCATAAATTAATAATTAACATAATTACAATATATTCAATTCAAACATTAAATCTGTAGAATATGTTTCGGTACTATTTTTACATAATCACTCATATATAAAGACGGTGGCAACCTAGTGATGGAAAGCATATAGCATAAAAGAGAGGTCACGGGTCAGTTCCTGTCCCCAAGTTTCTACAACTGCGAGTTACGCGGTTTTTCTTTCTCATTTATACCGTGGAATTGGTCGATGAGTCACTGTATAATTAAGTGAAGTACGTGGTGCTATTATGAAATATGAACCTTTTGTGTTATCGAGTATAAAATTAGGTGGAAAAGAAGAGAATGGAACAAAGATGAAGATAAAAGAAAGAAAGGAAGATAAATTTAAACTTGTGTTCTTGAGTGTAAAGGAAACGAAAGTAAAAGAAATGAAAAGAAGTTATTCTCTCCTAATCATCCAAAAATGGGAGGAAACTTTTAGAAGAAAATTACACTTGACCTTCCCTTCTTTTTCCTTCCATTTCTTTTCCTTTCCTCGCATAAAAAAAATTCAAGGACCCAAATTTATTTTCTAATCCTTTCACTTCCTTTTCCTTTCCACCATATAAGAGTCTATGCAAAAAATAAGGGTAAAAATGTCATCTTCACTCAATATAATTTCTTAAACTCCGTAAAAATTTATTGTGAACACTTATTTTGGGAGTTGGGACGGAGGGAGTATTACTCAAAGTAGCATTACATGCCACATTTATACACATTAAAATGCCTTTTAAACATAAACATATCATATGCCGTTAGACGTACATGTGGACCTAGCCTTTACTTCCTAATTTTCGTTAATGTTGTCATTCACTGCTTTTTGTTTTTGTGCAGACCAAATATATATATCCTTCTATTCTTTTAATCGAAGTCTATATATAAAGGTATCATGATCAAGTATATATATCCAACTAGTGGGTGCTAATTAAGCTATCGATTTGTTCTTCATTCTTCTACTGATCGATTCAAAACTATACGTGCATCTATATATACTCCGATCTCTAAACAATTAACACTGGGCGTTCAAATGTGTTAGAACATAGTCAACCGATCTGAATTCAAAAATTTATAGGTTTTCTCTTCTTACATGCATACTCTCCACTCACACTTATATTTTTTATTCTGTTAAGTTTGTCTAACTATCTATACAGCAAAGCCTTTTTCATTTTCCGTGACTTTTATACACTAGTTTTGTATCACAAATATTCGTACCATCTCAAATTATTTGAATGGTAGAAAGTTAAATTAAATTAAACCAATATATATAGATATTTCTATAGACTATCGATTCATTTCTAGTTGTGTTGTGGAAAAATAAAGATTTATTTTATATTCTTTGAAAAAATGATGTGAAACATAATTACTCTCTGTCACACCTAAATACAACGTTAATGTTCAAAAACATTAATTATATATTTTGACCAATGCCGCATGTGACAACCGTCACCAAACCGTAATCATAATTCAAGCCGTAAGAACTCATTTTTGTGTTAAGACTCATCTTATGGACTTCATTAAATCAAAGTATTCATTTTCGAAAAACGAATCCAATGTAAAAAGAATCATCGCAATCAGACATGTAACGAAGAAGATACGAGGCTAAATGCAAATGCGTTAATTATGCGAAACGATATGATTTATTTAAACTACGCGAAATACGAAAATAATTTGATTGGGATCGCTTATTCTTAAATAGTGTGACCCGAGTTTTCTCGTGTGTCTTCGTTGTTTGGCCCAACAATCGACCAAAAGCCCCTCCCTTTTGGTGGATCATTCGGCCCAACCCAAGCCACACAACCCTAGAACTATAAAAGCCATCCTAAAACAAAAACCCTAACTTTGTTGATAAAAAAAAAATCGTCCATTCCACTGTCCAAAAATCACAGTCAACTTCTGAGGCCGTTTTGACCTACTTAGCGTCATTTCCAAGCTTCGGCCAAAACTAAAAAGTTGTAGATCTCGATGTTTTAGCACAGTTCGCGAGGTTTCGGCCTCTGAAACGAAGTAGATTACTTTATAAAAATTATTTCGTAAACTGCTACTGTCGGTGACGAATTTTCTGAAACTTTGGTAAGTTTTCGATCCTATAACTCTTGTATATGTTTGATCAATCTACAAAAATGAATTATAAGAGTGTATATCCTCATTATTTACATATTATAAGGGATTCCTATCGTGCGGGTTCTCGTTGTCGGTATATGTTCTTTCCGAATCATTCAATTAAATATATTCGATTGTTTCGTATTATCGGTTTTGTTTCGGTTCGATTCCATTGTATCCTAGTGGATGAAATCATTAGGTTATATATGAAATCAGTATATAAGTTTGTTGTGAGCGAAATATTCGATTGATTAAGTGTTTGGATTGGTTAGTATGAAGATTTAGGTTTAAATGTATAAACCCTAAATCTGGACAGATTCGAGTTTTGGATTGTGAAGCTTGTAACTTGGTCATTTCATGAAGATTTTCAATGAAACAGGAGTCTAAACTTAAGTATTTCGAGTCTAATTTTAAATGGAATTGGTTTCATGGCTAAATGTAGAGTATAAGTCAGTCAAAACGATTTTACAAGATCGGGTGTCATTTCTGAGTTTTTCGGTTCCTGATTTTGGTTAACTTGTTGATTTCTGAAACGTAGGTTGAACTAATAATTAGGATTTGAAATTTTTACTGAAGTGTTTTCAAGGTGTTATCTATTTTCTGTAAAAATATTATAATCATAGTAGGTTTTAAAGTATTTTTAATAAATTGTGACTTTTTGGTACTTAGAAATCATGGTGGGTTCGGAGCAGATTGTTTTGGTGAATTTTTAAAAACAGTAAACTACAGTATTTCGTTTTGGAAAAATTACAGGTTATTCTAAACATATTGAAGTGTCACTGGTTAAATTTGTAGAGTCGAATAATTTCATTAAGTAATATTTAAAAATCGGTGAAGTTGTACAAAGTTTGTGGACAGAATCTGATTTTTACTCGATAAGTTGATTCAAGTTAATATACATGAGTTTGGGTTGTGAGAGAACATAGTGAAAGTGTTTGGACTTGGGATACAATGGAATGACCTGGTTATATCTAGGTTGTGACCCATATGCATTATCTGATTGTTGTAGACTGCAAGAATTGTTGGTGGTTAAACTTAAGGGCAAAACTTACATCTTTATTTCAAGGTGAGTTTTCGTGGCCCCATTTTCTTTACATATTTTTATCATTAGGGGAAAAGTATGCTCACATGTTTTATCAATTGTTTTTATGCTGTGAAACGTATTCATTTTCATTTTCGGACATATGCTTGAAATGTGTGACACTATGTGACTTATATGCATTGGTTGTTGGATTTGTTTTGTTAAAAGGCTGCACTCCTTGGGGAGTGTATACCTAGTGTATATGCTTTGTATACACTGAAGGACATGTTTATTTCCAAGGCTGCACTCTTTCGGGAGTGTATACCTAATGTATGCTTAGGTGTACATTGAAGGTCATTTATGGGTAGCTACCGCATACACAGGATTTGGTTGGGTCATACTCCTTCGTGGGGTGATGACGGTTTGTGGATTGTTGGTTGTATTATTTCACTTGTGTGCCATTTCTATATGCATTGTCCTAACTAACTTACTTTTATCACAGCAAAATGTTCATTTTTCTGGTGTCTGGTTTCAAACCTACGAAACTCACCAACATTCGTGTTGACGTTTTTGAGCATATCTTTTCAGGTTTTACTAGTGGACTTAAAGCAGTGGACAAGAGAACTTAGTGGACCTTTAGGGTTGCATTAAGAGTTATTCAAGACTTGTGGTACATCATTAAGGTTGTTTGTGAAGGCTTGTTTTGCCTTAACATTGTATAGTACGTTTGTTTGTAAGCTTTTGAATTCATTGTTGAAATGTATGCATGACATGAACCGTTATTCATGTTAATGGCATCATGACACATTGGATATTGTATTTCATATAGAATTCTTTATAATGATGTGTTTTGATCCTATTACCGTTATACCCCGTTGTTTCCGCTTTAGACGGGGTGTGACAGATTGGTATCAGAGACATTGTTTATAGAGATCTAGGTGGATTGGCCTAGACTATAAATAAGGAACCCACATATAGAACATGAGTTAGGAAGTTATGTGTGCATACAATTCCGTGAAGCTAGACGTAGCTAAAGTCGATCATTCATTCTTAACCATTTCAAGTAATAAGGACGTTGTAAGCGTTTCTTCATCGTCTTACGACTCTTTATGTGGTTCGTCTACATGTTACTTAGGATTCTATAAATATCTAATCTCTTTACGTGAATACAAAGCATATTCCGATACAAAGACTTGGAAGATAAGTATGTGTATGAAAGAACGCTTTCACGATTACGGCTGCAGACGTAATTGACAAAGGTGTTCCGACGTATGTGTGCTTATCCGACCATGTTTGCGTGTCTCATGTGCTATCTCCGTGTCGTATTGTAATAAAATCCCAATTGCTTTCGCTACCGAATCAATCTTATGTTTGTAAGTCTTGTGCATTTATGCCTTGACAAACTCCAAAGTATTCAACTATTCTAAACTCATATTAATTCGGAAGTATAGCAAGCATACTACCAAGACGCAATACACGTAAAATTTACTCGTGGAGGAGAAACACTCGGAGGTGGTCATACAAGTGATAGTGGTGATTGAACTGATGGTTGAACTGGAGGAATTTGTTGTATTGAAGGCAAGAACTCCAATGTTGTTGCAATCATTGCACGACAATGGTGGGCCTTAATATTCAAAGTTGTCATGCAAGTTGTAACAGCATATTGAATTATGGTAGAGCTAACGACACCAAAGGCGAAAATGGAATTAATAGTCGAGAATTCAAAGGATGGAAGTGGTGATGGCGCGAAATAAATAAATAAATAAAATAAAAAATAGTAATAATAATAAAATATATAAATAAATAAATAAATAGATAGATAGATAAATAAATAAAATAAATAAAGGCACTGCTTAAGGAGAAATATTCTTTCAATAACGAAATGAATAAGTTAGTGAACAAGTTTTAGAATTTTTCTACAATGGGAGTTAATCATGCAACATATATCGGATAATTTCATGAGTTGGCAAGAATTAGACCTCATCGCGTGGCACTCGAAGCTATGAGAAATGAGAAGTACATCAACAACTTTGTTCTGGATACTCGCGGGATGGTTAAAGTGACTGACCCTCCTACCATCCAAGGCGCAATACTAATGGGTGGATTGTTAATTAATGAGATCAATAAGGCAGGAAATGTAGAAACAATACCAAGAATGAGAGGGTATTCAAAAGACTGGAAGATACTAACACATGAAGAGAGGGTTACGCTAGTTCACATACCTTGTGTGTAAGGTGTAACTACTATCATCACACATCTGCATCATGTTGTGTTTATTCAAACTGCAACTTAAGAGGTCACTTTACAATTAAATGTCAGATGACAGCTAGTCAAGTGGCACCAATCAACACAGTAGGAAACTCGATGGCTTGTTTTGAGTGGAAAACTTCGAAATAATTTATTAACTGGAGCGCATGGAGACTAAAAGAAGTTATATAAGGGTATACTCTAGTGCTAGAAGATTTCTCTTTTAGCATTGACTTGTTACCCTTCGGACTCGGAAGTTTTGGTTTAGTTGTGGAAATGGATTAGTTGACGAAATTTAGGTAGAAATTGTATGTTTGAGAAGTATTTCGTATACCACTTAAATGGTGGTGTAATACCTGAGATTTTCATAGAACACTTCAAAGACGAAAAGAAACAACTCATGAGCGTAAAGGCTAATAAGTTAAAAACTCAAAAACATTCTATTATCGACGGTTTCCTCGAGGTCTTCCCGGAAGACTTAGAAGGACTATATCCCTCTGTACTCGTAAAGTTTTGTATTGATCTTATTCTTGGAGCAACCCCAGTTGCAAATGCTCCAAATCGCTTAACACTATTTGAATGCAAGAGTTATTTAATTCTCTTTAAGATGCTCCAAGACAAGGGTTTTATTTGCCCTAGTCTTTTCCGTTGGGAGCACCTGTTTTATTTGTCAAAAAGAAAGATGGTTCTTTTCATTTGTGCATTGATTATCGTGAACTTAACAAATTTACGGTCAAGAATCGCTGTTCTTTTCCAAGGATAGATGATTTATTTGATCAACTTCAAGGTGTTCGGTGGTTTTCAAAAGAAAAAAACAATCTTCATTCTGGTTACCATCAATTGAGGGTACCTGAATCAGATATACCTAAGATTTCGTTTAGTACTCGTTACGAACATTTCAAATTTCTCGTTATGTCTTTCAACCTTACTAATGCGACTATAGCATTCCTATATTTAACGAACACGTATGTAAACCGCATCTCGACGAATTTATCATACCTTTTCATCTGCGACATTCAAATTTATTCTAAAACTAAGAAGGAGCATGAAGTTCCTTCAAGACTAATCCTGGAGTTTCTTTTGAAAGAAAAGGTCTATGCAATATATTCAGAGTTCGAAATTTGACTACAAGAGGTTTGTTTTGTTTGGGCACTTTGGTGAACAACGAAGTTATTCTTGTGTATTTTAGCAAAATAGAAGCTATAAGGGGATGGAAGGTCCCACAGCTATCGTGAAGGTTCGTAAAGCATTTGAGATTCACAGGTTATTATCGGCATTTTATCGGGAGTTTTTCAAGGATCGCTCTACTGCTCACAAAATATATATATATATATATATATATATATATATATATATATATATATATATATATATATATATATATAGAAGTTTGTTTGAGGTAGGAACTAAGAAGAATCTTTTCAAACAGTGAAGGACGACGGATCGGAGGATTTCGTTGTGTATTGTGATGCATCAGACTGAAATCTAGGTTGTGTGTTAATTAAAAGGGGAAGGTGATCGCATTCATGAAAATTTTTGTATTACCCACGATTTGGAACTTGGAGCGGTAGCATTCGTACATATATGTTGAAGATACTACTTGTATGGAATGAAGAACCTTATGTACACCGATCATAAGAGCTTTTAACACCCCTATGTTCAAAAGAAGTTGAATACGAGGCAAATGAGAACGCTCGAAATATTTAGTGGCTACGATTGTGAATTTCGATATCATCCGGGGAAGACGGATGTTGTGGCAGATGTTTTGAGTAGGAAGGAAAGAGTAAGCTAAGGTGAGTGCACGTCAAAGTATGACGAGTCACTCTGGCATTAAGGATAAAATGTTCAAAGTTCAAGATGAAGCGTTAGGGATACTCATGTACCAAAATAAAAAGTTGTGCGGGTTAGACAAACAGTTGGAGCACAAATTGGATGAGATATTACACCTTGTGAGAGAATTTTGGGATTTCTTTACCGGGTGGTTTATTAACACTAGTAATGGACAAAGTACATAAAAATAAATAAATAAATAAAAATCATGATATCATGGATTTGTGTTGGCGTCTGAGATGAAGAAGGACATCATTAACTACATTAGTCAATTTGTTAATACATGATCTGATTGAGGTTCAAGGTTGAATACCTGAGACTCTCTAGTCTAGTACTATAACCGGAGATTTTCGAATGGAGAAGGGGTAGCATAGTCATGAGTTTCATTATGAAATTTCCTAAAACTAGTAGTGAGCGTGATTTGATTTGGGTAGTTGTGGATAGAATGACATCATCAGCTTATCTCTTAGCTATCCACGAGGATTACAAAATGGAGAAATTGGCAAGGTCGTATATTAGCAAGGTAGTAGCAAGGCGTGGAGTGTCTGTATCAATTACATCTGATTGTGATGGTTATTTTTTTTTTTAACAATTTTGGCAAACGTTACAAAGGCTTTGGTAACACATTTTGATGTGAGGGCGGTTTATCATTCTCGAACTAATGAGCGGAGTAAGCAAACCATTCAAACATTTGGGAATATTCTTAGAGCGTGTTATCGATTTTGGATTGAAGTTGGGATACTCACTTACCACTAGTTGAGTTCCCATACAACACAGTTCTCATTCTGGTAATTAATGGGCACTATTTCAAGCACTTCAAAAGTATAAGAGTCGTTCATTTACAGTGTGTGCCGAAGTTGGCTTTAGGTCAATTGATTGGATTGAAATAGTCCATGAAAGAATTGACAAGACCGTTCGAGTCAACGAGAGACTGGAAACAGTACAAGTTAGGCGAGTGAGTTACGCAAACAAACATCGACAGCAGTTAGAGTTTTGTGTGGGAATCATATATTGTTTAAAGTGTTACTTTGGGAAGTTTGAAATATTAGCATATGTGTTTGTTGGACCGTTCTAAATAGTTTAACGTATATGTCCAATAACATATCGATTGAAAGTTGTCACAAGAGTGAAGTGGTGTTCACGAGGTATTCCATGTTTCAAATCTATGAAAGTGTTGACTGATAAGGTCTTACACGTATTTTTTGAAGGAATTTACAGGGAACCACAGATAACATTGGGTAGAGAAACTGGTAGAAACCATGGATTGAGAGGTCAAAATCTCGAAGCACAGAAAGATTTAAATTTATTATTTCCCGGTCGAATGCTTAGCGGGGACCCGAATTTACTTGCGAACGAAAAGATCAAATCAATCTTAATTTTACGTACTTATTCAGTGATCGTGTTGACAGTATAGCTCCGACTGAATTTCGGGACGAAATTCTCTCAACTAGGGGATACTGTGACAACCGTCACCAAACCGTAATCATAGTTCAAGCCGTAAGAACTCATTTTTGTGTTAAGACTCATCTTATGGACTTCATTAAATCAAAGTATTCATTTTCGAAAAACGAATCCAATGTAAAAAGAATCATCGCAATCAGACATGTAACGAAGAAGATACGAGGCTAAATGCAAATGCGTTAATTATGCGAAACGATATGATTTATTTAAACTACGCGAAATACGAAAATAATTTGATTGGGATCGCTTATTCTTAAATCGTGTGACCCGAGTTTTCTTGTGTGTCTTCGTTGTTTGACCCAACAATCGACCAAAAGCCCCTCCCTTTTGGTGGATCATTCGGCCCAACCCAAGCCACACAACCCTAGAACTATAAAAGCCATCCTAAAACAAAACCCTAACTTTGTTGATAAAAAAAAAAATCGTCCATTCCGCTGTCCAAAAATCACAGTCAACTTCCGAGGCCGTTTTGACCTACTTAGAATCATTTCCAAGCTTCGGCCAAAACTAAAAAGTTGTAGATCTCGATGTTTTACAATAATCCGCGAGGTTTCGGCCTCTGAAACGAAGTAGATTATTTTATAAAAATTATTTCGTAAACTGCTACTGTCGGTGACGAATTTTCTGAAACTTTGGTAAGTTTTCGATCCTATAACTCTTGTATATGTTTGATCAATCTACAAAATTGAATTATAATAGTGTATATCCTCATTATTTACATATTATAAGGGATTCCTATCGTGCGGGTTCTCGTTGTCGGTATATGTTCTTTCCGAATCATTCAATTAAACATATTCGATTGTTTCGTATTATCGGTTTTGTTTCGGTTCGATTCCATTGTATCCTAGTGGATGAAATCATTAGGTTATATATTAAATCAGTATATAAGTTTGTTGTGAGCGAAATATTCGATTGATTAAGTGTTTGGATTGGTTAGTATGAAGATTTAGGTTTAAATGTATAAACCCTAAATCGGGACAGATTCGAGTTTTGGATTGTGAAGCTTGTAACTTGGTCATTTCATGAAGATTTTCAATGAAACAGGAGTCTAAACTTAAGTATTTTGAGTCTAATTTTAAATGGAATTGGTTTCATGGCTAAATGTCGAGTATAAGTCAGTCAAAACGATTTTACAAGATCGGGTGTCATTTCTGAGTTTTTCGGTTCCTGATTTTGGTTAACTTGTTGATTTCTGAAACGTAGGTTGAACTAATAATTAGGATTTGAAATTTTTACTGAAGTGTTTTCAAGGTGTTATCTATTTTATGTAAAAATATTATAATCATAGTAGGTTTAAAGTATTTTTAATAAATTGTGACTTTTTGGTACTTAGAAATCATGGTGGGTTCGGAGCAGATTGTTTTGGTGAATTTTTAAAAATAGTAAACTACAGTATTTCGTTTTGGAAAAATTACAGGTTATTCTAAACATATTGAAGTGTCGCTGGTTAAATTTGTAGAGTCGAATAATTTAATTAGGTAATATTTAAAAATCGGTGAAGTTGTACAAAGTTTGTGGACAGAATCTGATTTTTACTAGATAAGTTGATTCAAGTTAATATACATGAGTTTGGGTTGTGAGAGAACATAGTGGAAGTGTTTGGACTTGGGATACAATGGAATGACCTGGTTATATCTAGGTTGTGACCCATATGCATTATCTGATTGTTGTAGATTGCGAGAATTGTTGGTGGTTAAACTTAAGGGCAAAACTTACATCTTTATTTCAAGGTGAGTTTTCGTGGCCCCATTTTCTTTACATATTTTTATCATTAGGGGAAAAGTATGCTCACATGTTTTATCAATTGTTTTTATGCTGTGAAACGTATTCATTTTCATTTTCGGACATATGCTTGAAATGTGTGACACTATGTGACTTATATGCATTGGTTGTTGGATTTGTTTTGTTAAAAGGCTGCACTCCTTGGGGAGTGTATACCTAGTGTATATGCTTTGTATACACTGAAGGACATGTTTATTTACAAGGCTGCACTCTTTCGGGAGTGTATACCTAATGTATGCTTAGGTGTACATTGAAGGTCATTTATGGGTAGCTGCCGCATACACAGGATTTGGTTGGGTCATACTCCTTCGTGGGGTGATGACGGTCTGTGGATTGTTGGTTGTATTATTTCACTTGTGTGCCATTTCTATATGCATTGTCCTAACTAACTTACTTTTATCACAGCAAAATGTTCATTTTTCTGGTGTCTGGTTTCAAACCTACGAAACTCACCAACATTCGTGTTGACGTTTTTGAGCATATCTTTTCAGGTTTTACTAGTGGACTTAAAGCAGTGGACAAGAGAACTTAGTGGACCTTTAGGGTTGCATTAAGAGTTATTCAAGACTTGTGGTACATCATTAAGGTTGTTTGTGAAGGCTTGTTTTGCCTTAACATTGTATAGTACGTTTGTTTGTAAGCTTTTGAATTCATTGTTGAAATGTATGCATGACATGAACCGTTATTCATGTTAATGGCATCATTACACATTGGATATTGTATTTCATATAGAATTCTTTAAAATGATGTGTTATGATCCTATTACCGTTATACCCCGTTGTTTCTGCTTTAGACGGGGTGTGACACCGCACGTTTAAGAAATCACTAAACTATGAATGTTATTTAAGTTAATTAGAAGATTATAAAAATCCCATTCATACCCGCCAAAATTACTTCCAAATTCCCTTATATGTTTCTCATTTTTTGAATTTGTTAATTACCCACTTTTTTAACAAGCGCATTCACTCCTACTCCTATATTTTTTGTATCCTGTTGAGAATTTTTGTAGTATTAGAAGAAATGAAGAGATATATCATGTCTATGGTCAAATTTACTATGTGTTTTGATCATGGCTAAAAGTATAGACGCTACAGCTAGCTCCATTGTCGTCCAAGGAGACGCTCTACATCGGATTCTTCTGGATACCGACGTTGATACTGATGACATTTATGCTATTTTAATCGACATCTATATATAAAAGTATGTATGTCAAGATCAAGTATATCCACAGAGGGTCACTTGGTCTCTCAAAAACAGCTAGGGAGTTTTAAAGCAGCCTGCTGTGATCAGAATCATGTTAACATAGAATTCAGTGACATATGCTTTTATGATAAAAACTAAACGTGTACGTGATCTTAGTGTTTACATCGAACGAAAAAAGATAAATAAATATCCTCTCATTAATTCATTAGGGGGAAAACATATTAAAGGAGACTTATATAGTGCTTGAAAAACTAATGAGAATGTCGAAGATGACGACTATATATGCAACCGTGGTTTAAGAAATGTATTTTAAACTACCATTTAACGTATGCACGGATAAACAACTTTATATTTCATAAATTAATAATTAACATAATTACAATATATTCAATTCAAACATTAAATCTGTAGAATATGTTTCGGTACTATTTTTACATAATCACTCATATATAAAGACGGTGGCAACCTAGTGATGGAAAGCATATAGCATAAAAGAGAGGTCACGGGTCAGTTCCTGTCCCCAAGTTTCTACAACTGCGAGTTACGCGGTTTTTCTTTCTCATTTATACCGTGGAATTGGTCGATGAGTCACTGTATAATTAAGTGAAGTACGTGGTGCTATTATGAAATATGAACCTTTTGTGTTATCGAGTATAAAATTAGGTGGAAAAGAAGAGAATGGAGCAAAGATGAACATAAAAGAAAGAAAGGAAGATAAATTTAAACTTGTGTTCTTGAGTGTAAAGGAAACGAAAGTAAAAGAAATGAAAAGAAGTTATTCTCTCCTAATCATCCAAAAATGGGAGGAAACTTTTAGAAGAAAATTACACTTGACCTTCCCTTCTTTTTCCTTCCATTTCTTTTCCTTTCCTCGCATAAAAAAAATTCAAGGACGCAAATTTATTTTCTAATCCTTTCACTTCCTTTTCCTTTCCACCATATAAGAGTCTATGCAAAAAATAAGGGTAAAAATGTCATCTTCACTCAATATAATTTCTTAAACTCCGTAAAAATTTATTGTGAACACTTATTTTGGGAGTTGGGACGGAGGGAGTATTACTCAAAGTAGCATTACATGCCACATTTATACACATTAAAATGCCTTTTAAACATAAACATATCATATGCCGTTAGACGTACATGTGGACCTAACCTTTACTTCCTAATTTTCATTAATGTTGTCATTCACTGCTTTTTGTTTTTGTGCAGACCAAATATATATATCCTTCTATTCTTTTAATCGAAGTCTATATATAAAGGTATCATGATCAAGTATATATATCCAACTAGTGGGTGCTAATTAAGCTATCGATTTGTTCTTCATTCTTCTACTGATCGATTCAAAACTATACGTGCATCTATATATACTCCGATCTCTAAACAATTAACACTGGGCGTTCAAATGTGTTAGAACATAGTCAACCGATCTGAATTCAAAAATTTATAGGTTTTCTCTTCTTACATGCATACTCTCCACTCACATTTATATTTTTTATTCTGTTAAGTTTGTCTAACTATCTATACAGCAAAGCCGTTTTCATTTTCCGTGACTTTTATACACTAGTTTTGTATCACAAATATTCGTACCATCTCAAATTATTTGAATGGTAGAAAGTTAAATTAAATTAAACCAATATATAGAGATATTTCTATAGACTATCGATTCATTTCTAGTTGTGTTGTGGAAAAATAAAGATTTATTTTATATTCTTTGAAAAAATGATGTGAAACATAATTACTCTCTGTCACACCTAAATACAACGTTAATGTTCAAAAACATTAATTATATATTTTGACCAATGCCGCACGTTTAAGAAATCACTAAACTATGAATGTTATTTAAGTTAATTAGAAGATTATAAAAATCCCATTCATACCCGCCAAAATTACTTCCAAATTCCCTTATATGTTTCTCATTTTTTGAATTTGTAAATTACCCACTTTTTTAACAAGCGCATTCACTCCTACTCCTATATTTTTTGTATCCTGTTGAGAATTTTTGTAGTATTAGAAGAAATGAAGAGATATATCATGTCTATGGTCAAATTTACTATGTGTTTTGATCATGGCTAAAAGTATAGACGCTACAGCTAGCTCCATTGTCGTCCAAGGAGACGCTCTACATCGGATTCTTCTGGATACCGACGTTGATACTGATGACATTTATGCTATTTTAATCGACATCTATATATAAAAGTATGTATGTCAAGATCAAGTATATCCACAGAGGGTCACTTGGTCTCTCAAAAACAGCTAGGGAGTTTTAAAGCAGCCTGCTGTGATCAGAATCATGTTAACATAGAATTCAGTGACATATGCTTTTATGATAAAAACTAAACGTGTACGTGATCTTAGTGTTTACATCGAACGAAAAAAGATAAATAAATATCCTCTCATTAATTCATTAGGGGGAAAACATATTAAAGGAGACTTATATAGTGCTTGAAAAACTAATGAGAATGTCGAAGATGACGACTATATATGCAACCGTGGTTTAAGAAATGTATTTTAAACTACCGTTT
This sequence comes from Helichrysum umbraculigerum, assembly GCA_949592205.1. NCBI lineage: Eukaryota > Viridiplantae > Streptophyta > Magnoliopsida > Asterales > Asteraceae > Helichrysum > Helichrysum umbraculigerum. The sequence goes on along the minus strand of CATIUR010000003.1, from coordinate 132,945,361 downwards.
AACGTATGCACGGATAAACAACTTTATATTTCATAAATCAATAATTAACATAATTACAATATATTCAATTCAAAACATTAAATCTGTAGAATATGTTTCGGTACTATTTTTACATAATCACTCATATATAAAGACGGTGGCAACCTAGTGATGGAAAGCATATAGCATAAAAGAGAGGTCACGGGTCAGTTCCTGTCCCCAAGTTTCTACAACTGCGAGTTACGCGGTTTTTCTTTCTCATGTATACCGTGGAATTGGTCGATGAGTCACTGTATAATTAAGTGAAGTACGTGGTGCTATTATGAAATATGAACCTTTGTGTTATCGAGTATAAAATTAGGTGGAAAAGAAGAGAATGGAACAAAGATGAACATAAAAGAAAGAAAGGAAGATAAATTTAAACTTGTGTTCTTGAGTCTAAAGGAAACGAAAATAAAAGAAATGAAAAGAAGTTATTCTCTCCTAATCATCCAAAAATGGGAGGAAACTTTTAGAAGAAAATTACACTTGACCTTCCCTTCTTTTTCCTTCCATTTCTTTTCCTTTCCTCGCATAAAAAAAATTCAAGGACGCAAATTTATTTTCTAATCCTTTCACTTCCTTTTCCTTTCCACCATATAAGAGTCTATGCAAAAAATAAGGGTAAAAATGTCATCTTCACTCAATATAATTTCTTAAACTCCGTAAAAATTTATTGTGAACACTTATTTTGGGAGTTGGGACGGAGGGAGTATTACTAAAAGTAGCATTACATGCCACATTTATACACATTAAAATGCCTTTTAAACATAAACATATCATATGCCGTTAGACGTACATGTGGACCTAACCTTTACTTCCTAATTTTCGTTAATGTTGTCATTCAATGCTTTTTGTTTTTGTGCAGACCAAATATATATATCCTTCTATTCTTTTAATCGAAGTCTATATATAAAGGTATCATGATCAAGTATATATATCCAACTAGTGGGTGCTAATTAAGCTATCGATTTGTTCTTCATTCTTCTACTGATCGATTCAAAACTATACGTGCATCTATATATACTCCGATCTCTAAACAATTAACACTGGGCGTTCAAATGTGTTCATAGTCAACCGATCTGAATTCAAAAATTTATAGGTTTTCTCTTCTTACATGCATACTCTCCACTCACATTTATATTTTTTATTCTGTTAAGTTTGTCTAACTATCTATACAGCAAAGCCTTTTTCATTTTCCGTGACTTTTATACACTAGTTTTGTATCACAAATATTCGTACCATCTCAAATTATTTGAATGGTAGAAAGTTAAATTAAATTAAACCAATACATAGAGATATTTCTATAGACTATCGATTCATTTCTAGTTGTGTTGTGGAAAAATAAAGATTTATTTTATATTCTTTGAAAAAATGATGTGAAACATAATTACTCTCTGTCACACCTAAATACAACGTTAATGTTCAAAAACATTAATTATATATTTTGACCAATGCCGCACGTTTAAGAAATCACTAAACTATGAATGTTATTTAAGTAATTAGAAGATTATAAAAATCCCATTCATACCCGCCAAAATTACTTCAAAATTCCCTTATATGTTTCTTATTTTTTGAATTTGTTAATTACCCACTTTTTTAACAAGCGCATTCACTCCTACTCCTATATTTTTTGTATCATGTTGAGAATTTTTGTAGTATTCGAAGAAATGAAGAGATATATCATGTCTATGGTCAAATTTACTATGTGTTTTGATCATGGCTAAAAGTATAGACGCTACAGCTAGCTCCATTGTCGTCCAAGGAGAAACTCTACATCGGATTCTTCTGGATACCGACGTTGATACTGATGACATTTATGCTATTTTAATCGACATCTATATATAAAAGTATGTATGTCAAGATCAAGTATATCCACAGAGGGTCACTTGGTCTCTCAAAAACAGCGAGGGAGTTTTAAAGCAGCCTGCTGTGATCAGAATCATGTTAACATAGAATTCAGTGACATATGCTTTTATGATAAAAACTAAACGTGTACGTGATCTTAGTGTTTACATCGAACGAAAAAAGATAAATAAATATCCTCTCATTAATTCATTAGGGGGAAAACATATTAAAGGAGACTTATATAGTGCTTGAAAAACTAATGAGAATGTCGAAGATGACGACTATATATGCAACTGTGGATTAAGAAATGTATTCTAAACTACCGTTTTACGTATGCACGGATAAACAACTTTATATTTCATAAAATAATAATTAACATAAATACAATATATTCAATTCAAACATTAAATCTGTAAAATATGTTTCGGTACTATTTTAACATAATCACTCATATATAAAGACGGTGGCAACCTAGTGATGGAAAACATATAGCATAAAAGGGAGGTCACGGGTCAATTCATGTCCCCAAGTTTCGACAACTCCGAGTTACTCGGTTTTTCTTTCTCATGTTAACCGTGGAATTGGTCGATGTGTCACTGTATAATTAAGTGAAGTATGTGGTGCGATTATGAAATATGAACCTTTTGTGTTATCGAGTATAAAATTAGGTGGAAAAGAAGAGAATGGAACAAAGATGAACAGAAAAGAAAGAAAGGAAGATAAATTTAAGACTTGTGTTCTTGAGTCTAAAGCAAACGAAAGTAAAAGAAATGAAAAGAAGTGATTATCTCCTAATCATCCAAAAAATGGGAGGAAACTCTTAGAAGAAAATTACACTTGACCTTCCCTTCTTTTTCCTTCCATTTATTTTCCTTTCCTTGCATAAAAACATTTAAGGATGCAAATTTATTTTCTAATCCTTTCTTTTCCTTTTCCTTTCCAGCATATAAGAGTCTATGCAAAAAATAAGGGTAAAAATGTCATCTTCACTCAATATAATTTCTTAAACTTCGTAAAAATTTATTGTGAACACTTATTTTGGGAGTTGGGACGGAGGGAGCATTACTCAAATTATCATTACATGCCACATTTATACACATTAAAATGCCTTTTAAACATAAACATATCATATGCCATTAGACGTACATGTGGGCCTAACCTTTACTTCCTAATTTTCATTAATGTTGTCATTCACTACTTTTTGTTTTTGTGCAGACCAGATATATATGCTTCTATTCTTTCTATCGAAGTCTATATATAAACGTATCTGGATCAAGTATATATATCCAACTAGTGCGTGCTAATTAAGCTATTGAGTAGTTCTTCATTCTTCTACTGGACGATTCAAAACTATACGTGCATCTATATATACTTCGATCTCTAAACAGTTAACACTGGGCGTTCAAACGTGTTAGAACATAGTCAACCGATCTGAATTCAAAAATTTACAGGTTTTCTCTTCTTACATGCATACTCTCCACACACATTTATATTTTTTATTCTGTTAAGTTTATCTAACTATATATACAGCAAAGCCTTTTTCATTTTCCATGACTTTTATATACTAGTTTTGTATCACAAATATTCGTATCATCTCAAATTATTTGAACGGTAGAAAGTTAAATTCAATTAAACCTATATATAGAGGTATTTCTATAGATTATCGATTCATTTCTAGTTGTGTTATGGAAATATAAAGAATTATTTTAGATTCTTAGAAAAAATGATGTGAAACATATTTACCATCTGTCACACCTAAATACAACGTTAATGTTCAAAAACATTAATTATATATTTTGAACAATGCCACACGTTTTAGAAATCACTAAACTATGAATGTTATTTAAGTTAATTAGAAGATTACAAAAATCCCATTCATACCCGCCAAAATTACTTCCAAATTCCCTTATTTGTTTCTCATTTTTTGAATTTGTTAATTACCCACTTTTTTATCAAGCGCATTCACTCCTACTCCTATATTTTTTGTATCATGCTGAGTATTTTTGTAGTATTAGAAGAAATGAAGAGATATATCTATTGGAAATAGTCACTACAACAAACTTGGTCTATTAGGACACCTATAAAGGTCCCTATTAGGTTCTTTTTAGGACCTTTTGTTTGATAGTACCAACATCACATGTGTCCTATATAAAGGCGTTGTAATAAGTTAAGGTGTCCCAATAGATATTTTATAGGACACTCATAACATTACATGTAAGAACACAAATGAATGTCCTAAGAAATTTGAGAATACAAAATCGGTGTCCTAAGAAATTTGAGAATACAAAATCGGTGTCCTAAGAAATGACTTTAATAAGACACAACTAAGGGTCGTAAGAGCCTTTAGTTTTGCAAACAAAATAGATTATATAAAACCAATATGGGCGTCCTAAGAAGGTTTTTTTAGGACCAAAGTAATATCTACACACATCATCCTAATGTATATGAATATTAATCAACCAATAACTGTATCTTCCACTTCCAAAATCTAATACATGAAGGTAATTAAATTAAATTTTTCATTATAATTCACACAAGTACTTAATTACACAATCACATATGATAACTAATATATAGTCATCTAATCCTTACACTTACTGATGAGTTAACCTAAAGTATACATAAACCTAAAGTATACATATTGCCACTCCAATATATATATAAAAATATAAATCTTCAAACATGTAACACAATTGCAGACAGTTCAAGGTGCCCTTCTTGCTGGGAAGAAAAGTTATTGGCATAAATCTTGACCACATGACCTTCTAACTTCTTTTGCATGAATTTCCACCAACTGCAAACAAATAGAAGTACAATATTTAAGATTAACACTTTAACCCACTACCATTCAGCAAGATTCATAATTTAATTGTAGAATCAAAATGACAACTGATTCAATAGCCAAAACAAACATCTTACACCAGCACTAAGTACAACTTGATTGAATTATAATACAGTATTGGCTAGAGGTTTCTAAGTAACTGTTCTACAAACATTTAACAAAAAGTTATTGGAGACCCACCTGAACCGTACATAATCCTCCAGCCATTAACCAGCCTCCACGATTGGTATAGATTTTAATAGGAGCTACCTGAACCCATACAAAGATGTTAATTTTCCTTTTTAATGACAACATATATTAACAAACAAGCAAACAAATACAAAGAGGGTAATTACCAGTCTACCAGCATTTGACAAGTCCAAATGGATAGGCAACATACCAAAATCACTACACATTACTGCATAAGCACTACAATGCTACCAAGAGCTGAACAAATTTGAGATTGCATCATAAAATTAATAAAAGAAGAAAAAGACAAACTAACCTTAATAGAACGTATATAACACACTTAGATTTAAGACCAAAATGAGTAGAACAACAACTGCAGTATCAATGTGTGTCAAGCTAAGATTAAACATGAATATAAGCAAAAGGAGAAAAAGATAAATCTGACCTGTTTTAAAGAGCGCATTGTTTCAACTTGTAGTCATTTCGATCAAAAACCTTGTTGAAATATTTTTTATAGTGCTTGCATCAATATGAACTCCGTTTTACCTGCTGTCATCACACTCATTTTTTTCAAATCTATATAGATAAGAAATTAAATCAAATGAACTTAATAAATTTGACACAGAAGCTCAAGACAAAACCAAATCTGATATAACCCATTAGTATTTTAGCAATACATAAAGTATTGACAATAGATTAAACAAAACAACTACATCAATTTAGAATATATCATGTTCGTAATCTGATATAACCCATTAGTATTTTAGCAATACATAAATTATTGACAATAGATGAAACAAAACAACTACATCAATTTAGAGACAGATCATACAAGGCCTCAATAGACTAGACCAAAAAGGTAACAAAATGTAAAAAGAGAGAAAATAAAAACCTTTCCATTAATGTAAAAATGTTCAGCAGAATCATGGTATCGCCCATTGATGTCACCACAGACGGTTACAATTTTGGTGAGTGACAAACATTAAGTGTGCAAATGTAAAGTTGAAACTTGAAACCATACACACTACTACCGATGAATCTTGAGAAAACCTCAATGCGATGGGTGATCATCTCATATATGACCTACAATAAAGTGAATATTATTGAAAGCTTATATCTCAAAAGATTTTGTTTGATAAGTTTTAAATGCAATATCTCTAATTTACTAGATAACAACTTGTTATTTGAAGACTTCAAAATACCCTCCTGCCAAATTATAAAAACACATGTGTAGGGCTTCAAAGTCTTCCAAACGAAACACGAGCACTTACTCCCTAAAAAATAAAAACGTACACAAGTTCTAACAAATTGGATTTTCGTCTGCCACATGTACTACCAATCGAAAGTAACATTAAAAATTTAATTTACAAAAAGAGTAAAATGAACGCACCTATTTGATCAATAAAAGCTAACACGGTATAAATCCAACGTGACTTAGTTCGTAAGCAGACTGTTAGTAGTTGATTCTCGCATCGTGATTCAGAATGGAAACAATCAGAGCAGGTGCAATTAGATTAGGGTTTCAATTGATTTCGGTTCAGTTAAAGGTAATCCTATTTAAGTATCACAGCAAAACAGGTACAAAACAATTTGATTCATCAACATGGACATACAATGTAGAGAACGATGCCGATTTACAATTAAGATAACAGGTACAGTCTTGATTTTGGGGGGAAAAAATTGAGCGGTACAATTTTGATTTTGGGAGAAAAAAATTGAGCGGGGAGTGAAAAATGGGAAACATTCAAACTGATTCATACGGAGTATAATACAGTGTATAACAGTTCAAACAAACAATACAAGTGTATGATATTACAACTTTGGTGTACGAATGAATTCGTGTGTTGTATTTATCAAAACCCGTAAAAAATAGCTGTAACCTTACAACTTTAACTCTTCAATTTTAACTAAAAACAAAAACTTTTATTCATAAAAAGATGTAAATTTAATTTAATTTAATGGTACATAAAAGATCACCATCGTATCATATAAAATTAAAAAAATCTTCATGAAATACATATAAAATTATGTGTATAATTTTGATCTAACTATTTTCTTAATACAACCCTTTAATGATAAAATTCCCCAAAAACTTTTACTAAAAAGGCCGAACGGCATAAACTTCTAAACACGTCCAAAATTGTTTCATGCAACACTTTGTACAACATTTATAGCTTATTGTACAAGTATGCATAAGCATAACTTTGTTTTAAGAAACAAATTTGGTGTTGTATTTATCAACTTTCATCTATCTATCTATATATTTATTTCATATACATAAAATAAGCTTTTTAAAACAAATTTTACATATGTCATATCAATTATTTCCTTAAATAACAATATGTTAACAATTTAATAAAATTCCTACACATACCACATCATTGTTACTTTAAATAGTTTCATAAAATAAATAAAAAAATAGTTATTTTAAATGCTTATATAAAATTAGTTCATTAATATAAATAAATCTTGAAAATATGTGCTTACATATAATATATATTATACAAATCATATGTATGTATACTTGAATTTATATGTAATGTGACTATTTAAATACAAATTAGAATTGAAGTTTATTTATCTTTATTATACCGCCTAAATTTGTACATGTTAGTTCAACGATATCCAAACCAAATGTTTATTGTAATTGTAATAAAATTGTTATCAGACATAAATAATTAATATACAAAGATATGTAACTAGAAAGATTGTCGATGTTTTATTTATGTACCTTAGGAGATTATGGCAATTAACCTCATGAAATATTTATTTTGTCATTTAATTTTTAAAATTTAAAATCATACATGTGTTTATTGCATCTTCCTTTTAATGCTATTATTATACATGTGTTTATTGCATCTTCCTTTTAATGCTAAGTCTGAGTTTTTATTTTATATGGTCTACACTTTTTATTATTAATATCTTTAGCAATTCATAATTTGTTGTTTAGTTTGGTATTCTTATTAATCTTTTATTTTTTCAATAATAGTTGCACATTTGTCGACAACATTTTATTTATGAATTATAATATGTATTTTTAAAATGGCTGTACATCGTGCGGGTCAATACCCAGTAGTATTAGTTTTTAACATGACTATTTAGTTATATCACTCAAACAAGTTAGTAGGTTGGGTGAGTTGATATCTAATCATAGTATGTAAATTTAGTGAGTTGAGAAGGGTTGCGGGTAGGAGTGTTCAAAATATTCTAAAACTGAATAACCAAAGCAAATTAATTTTTTTTTTTTTTAGTACATGTGTATATTAAAGATATATCATTTTGATTACATTTATGTGATTTACTTGATAAATGCTAGTAAAAACTAAAATAAAATTTATGCAGTAGTAAAATTCATATAAGATACAAATGTGTATAAAATTAATAAAAAGTCATACGAAATTACATATAGCAATATAAGGGCTTAAAAAATAAAATAAGGTAACGGAATTGAACCCTCGCCGACTGAGTTTAAAGCGAACAACTCAACCAAACGTGCTACACGAAATAGTTTATGTGTACTTGCTTTACCTAATATAAATTTATTGTTTATATTGTTAATAAACCTACAACGAATAAACGTAAGATAAAACATATGTATCAATTGACAATTGTAGTCATAATTAATTAATTAATAATTATAAGTCTCATACGAATAAGTATCCCTTTAATTTGATCTGACAGGAACCTTGAATCGATCCTCCTAACTTACTTCATGTTACAACCCTAATGAAAACGTGTCTAATAAATAATTTCTATACACATGATAATATTACATTATCATAGGACCTAAAAATAAGCGTCCTAATGTCCTATAAATCTTAATGTAATAGGACGTTTCTATCAGATGTCCTATTAGAGTTTACAAAGATAAGACCCTAAACGAATAAGTGTCCTATGTAATATTATGTAATAGGACATATCTAACAAGAGTCGTATTAGATTACTTCTTAATGGCACTAAAAAGTTAAAGTGTCCTAATAAGTATCTTTTAGGACACCTTTTGCAAGATGTTGCATGAAAAAGGTCCTAAAAGACCATTTTTCTTGTAGTGAGTGTCCAATGTCATAACTAATTGGTAAGACTATTCTAAAGGTAGAGTCCTTTTTGGGTTGCCCTCGATAAACAGTAAGAGAAACAATAAGAGAGATAATATTAATTAGAATTAATATTGTAGTTAATTAATTAGTTTTTTAATTTATCAAAGTTGATAAATTAATTAGAAGCTAAAAGTAATTAACAGAAATTATAAATAATATTTAGTTAGTTTATTAAATTGGATATTAATTAGAAACTAAAAGGAATATTATAGAAACGAGTTCCAACCGGCGGTTGTAGGATTAAGGTTTGTAAGTCGGTGACACGTATTGTTACTTGGGTAGGAATCAAGTCCAACCGGTGGTTGGAGGCCGAAACTGATTGTCCCACATCGGCCAGAGATAAAACCCACGGGGTTGCTCTCCCCTTATAAATAGAGCCCTAATCCAAGGTTTCCAATCATCCTAGATTCGAATTGAATTCGTCTCTTTCTCTCTTTCTCATTCCTAATCCTTGTGAGAGTTTACACGACTTAGGGTCGGGACCCTAGGATTATGGAGTTTCTCCTGGTTCACGGGTATGACGCATTAGAGGTATTCTATTTTGGATACTCGCCATCCAAAGCATGGAAGGTCGAGCAAGGAGTCTGCGTGAAGGTTCTGCAAGGTGGTCTGCGCGTGAGAAATTGGTTTTCTCAAAGGTTAGTATTTTCTTATTTATCTATTTATTTTGTTATTGTTAATAGCTTTATTAAGTAACAGTCCTTAGGGTTTAGTATCCTAGTTGATCTAGATAAATTGTTATTTTCCGCTGCATAAGTTAATCTAGTTAGGGAATAGAAAATCCAACAGTGGTATCAGAGCGTAGGCTTAATAAGGTTAGCAATACAAAATGTAGATAAAATGTATATTGAAAATAAAATTATTTTTATTCTGTCCAAATAATTAAGTTAAGTATATATGTATAATAGATTTATATATGTATACACTTAATTCATTTACTAATCAGACCTTAGTATTTTAATGGTTTAAAATATATGCTCAATTTTAAAATGTTTTAAAATAGAACCCTGAACCTTAAATGTGTAAGAGAGACCTTATAAATAATATGATATATATATATATATATATATATATATCATTTAAGTCTAAATACATCGTCAGTCAATTGATAAATCGGCTCACCTATAGAGAACAAACTATAAGAGAGGTATAAGGCGGGTCGCTCTGCTTCCCTAAAGAAGTAGGTTTTTAATAAGCTTCGTGCTGACCTGCTTCTCCGCTTCTTTGTGCGTTCAATGGAGCTACCGAGGACTTTTGATAGGATGATGTCTAGATTAAAGGTAGACTTAATATAGTAAAACAAAATCCCGTTTTAGCTATAGAAAATGTGAAAAGTATGCTAACCCATGAAAACCGCACATTTCTCCTATGGACTATTAATGGAGCGTGTGTGGTTAACCGGCACATTAATGTGAGGACATATTGAGAGGTGATGTGAGACTCACGATTCTCGAGCGTACTCGAACCGGGCATCACGCGGGGTTTGCATGGTTAGTTCACCATCTAGTTCATGATCCTCGGCATACCAGTCATGAATGGTAGATGAGCATAACCGAGATTAACATGCCATTGATAGGTATCAATGAATCTCAAAGATCTAGGAGTTTCATAGAAATGAAATAGACAAAGGTATTTTGTTATATGATTACGGCGACCTTTTTCATAAAACTGAAAATATAGATCCTAGCCTTAATTAGAAATTGGGTAATTAATTAAGGAATAGTCAGACTAACTAAAATAGTTTTATCTCAAAAATATCTGTTGAAAATGGTAATAACCCTCTTGTTCCCAATTCCGCATATAACCTAAACTTCTCAGTACTCTCAGTTCTTGAGAGGGAAAGACTCACTAGTTCAAACTGTATGGACGGGTGATGTAATCCTAGGTTCACTCTAAGGAACAAGGAGTATGTTCTCGATGAGCTGTAAAACCGTAGGTACGAGAATAAGGAGTATGTTCCCGACGAGAATAAGGAGTATATTCTCGATAAGTAACTTCCCACTATTGATAATGATTCAGCCCAAGAAGAGATTAAAGCTCACCGAAAATATTATGATACCAAGTCTTGGTCAACATAATTATGTCCGGTCAGTCAGCTGTCTACAAACAGTTTGTAACCTCATGTCAAATGGTTTTGAATGAGAAAGAGACCTGTATAATGGAACTCCCAAAAGTAGCTGTCACACCCCCAAAATCGGTAATCGTGTTTAATGATAGTTTAGCAGAAGCATTATCATTTATTAGCGGAAGCATTTTAATAATAGTGTAGCAGCGGGGGTACTGACGTTACAATAGTGCATTCACTGTATCAGAGCATATGATCACATAGAACATATAATATATTTAAGATACCATAAGTTTAAAGTTATTACAAAAGATACGACTTGTAAAGTCGTACATAAGTAGGGTTGTCAAAGACAACATAAGTATTTTGAATTTACAAGTTATAAAAGATGGATTTCATAAGTATAACCAATGGAATTGATAATACAAAGGAAATCCAAGTGTCCCAAAAGTGGCATCATAAATAGTCGGGTTGCCTACAAAGTCAACATTTTAGAATTATTGCTACAAACCGTCACCAACGGGCCAAACATGTTTTCCAACAACAAACAATTACAAACATACGGACAAACATTGGATGTACTAGTTGTGTACAACTAAACGAAACGTCTTGCGGGACACATACTTACATAACCTCATATGTTTAGGCATTTGAAGGTTACGGGTTCGGAGAACCTACTTGCTTTACTTACTACTTGCTAATTGCTACTGATTACTGCAAGACTCAGGTGAGTCTTACGGCCCCACTTTTACTGTTTTATCTTATTGGGGGAGAAACATGCTACTACTTTTCCTTGAACACAAGTACTAAAACTGTTTACTATACTAAACGGAATTGCATGAGTTGTCTACTATTTACAGAAGTCTCTCCATCATATATCGTTAGTTATGGACTTAAGCGCGAACACTAGTTAATGGATCCATTAGGGAAATGACCCTCCCCGCCCGGGGTAGTAGCGCTACCACGAACCGTTATGTATAAACGGGAGACTATTATTCGTTACATATGCTTGCTCAGTTACGAGCATGTCACGGGAGCAACTTATTACTTACGGGTTAAGCTTCGATTATGATCCTCATGGCAACGGTATAACTTACTTACTTACATTTGCTGGATTGCAAATACTGGTTTTACATTTGCTGGGTTGCAAATACTGATTTTACGCCTACGGGCACTACTGAGAAAATCTTGTGTTCAAAACTGATATTACTTACAAACCTGTGAGATTCACCAACATTCGTGTTGACCTTTTTAGCATGTTTTCTCAGGTACCCGAACGGAGTAGGATTACTCCAGGACTTTAGCTAGAGTCGCATGATTTCAACACAACTGCGTTAACGGAGATTCTTAGCATTATCTTTTGTATATTTCGATTATGTAATAGAATCTCCCGCTATACGCGTGGACTTTAGTAAACTACATTTTTGTATACGAAAACATTAAGTTTTCAAACATTATATCTATGGGAATGTAACTAATTTACAAACGTTGCATATAGATGTCGTTTACTTTATCTTTGCGGTGTGATATTTGATTAGTAGCACCCCAAAACCTGCTTCCGCTAAACAGTGAATTCGGGGGTGTTACAGATTGGTATCAGAGCCTAAGGTTATAGTGAACTAGGTTGCATTTAGTGGGCCTAGACTATGACCGTTAGGCAGTATTTCCTTATTAGGCATGACTGGTTCAGGAATTACAGCATACGACTTAAATTTAACATAGCCTGATCAATTATGAACAATTAAGGAAAGATGATGTAAGGTCTGAAACGATTATGTTGAACGGGGATACGTTAGTTGACTCTGACCACGAGAGAATCGGACCATTACTTGATACGTGCTAGACACTAGGCTGGATATTATGTACTTACTCATATATTAGCCTCGTCTTACTTACACTCTGCCACAGGAATGGCAAACACACCACCTAATTCATCACGCTCTCATCCGCAAGGATCTCGAAACCCACGAATAGCCAGGAGGACCACTAGGTCACCTCGAACCAGCCCCTATCCTGTTCATAACTCTCGGAACTCGGCACACCCTACGGTGCCAAGGTTGGCTGCTCAACTCCATCATCAGGAGAAAAGGCTCGAGAATCTCGAACGGGAACAACACCGAATGACCCATCTGCTCCGCCAAGCTCTTGAACACATATCCCAACTCCAGCGAGAACAAGAAGATACCAGCCTCTCTGTAAGCATAATTCAGGACTCAATGACCGCTGAATTAGGTGCGGATGAACTCATAAGAAACCGACTAGAGGAATGTGAACAGCGTTCACATGAGACCGAGGAGTACTCTCGTGCACTGGTTCAACGACTGGCCTTGGTTGAAGACGACGCCAGGCAAGCCAACAGACTTGCGGACACGGTGGATCGCCTTGTTGCGCTAATGGAGCAAGTCAACTTACGTCAAGACTAGAGTAGTCTCCACCTTGTAACCAATTATCTGCCAAAGTAGGAATTATGTAATTCGACCGGATGTAATAATTCCCGGTACTTTTGTACTACTATTACTCTGTAATCTTTTGGAAAACTCGTACCTTGTGTCCAACTGATTATCTAAATGAATTATGATTATCACCTCGTATTGTTATCGTGTGTCTCATCATATACACTTGTGATGTATCATGAACTTCGTACAACAATCTTATTTCTTTTCATTGTTCTTTTCTTGTCAGCATCATGCCTCCTCGCCGACAAGTCACCCTCAGTGAAGCCGAAATAGCGGGTCTGATTGCCCGCAGTGTAGCCCAAGCCTTAGCTACCCAAACCTCAAACCCCGGTAGCGAAGATACAGCTAACAATGCACCACAACCCAAACCCTGTTCTTACAAAGACTTCCAGAACTGCAAACCTTTGAGCTTTGCAGGTACTGAGGGAGCTATCGGTCTAGTACGCTGGATCGAGAAAATCGAATCTGTATTTCTTATCTGCAACTGTGCGGAGGGAGACAAGGTTAAGTTCTCCGTCAGTACTTTTACTGACACCGCTCTCACCTGGTGGAACACCTATGCCCAGACTGTGGGTATTACTAATGCTTACAAACTCCCGTGGGAGGAGTTGAAGGAGATGTTAAGGGGCGAGTACTGCCCCAGGGATGAATTGAAACAGCTGGAATTGGAATTCTGGAACCACAAAATGCAGGGTGATGACATCACCGGTTACACCTACCGTTTCCACCAACTGGCACTTCTGTGCCCATCTATGGTCGATCCTGAGTACAAGAGGATCGAGAAATACGTTGATGGACTTCCCGAGAGACTCCAAGACCTGGTGACTTCATCCAAACCTGGTACTATTCAGAGCGCCATTCGTATGGCCCATGAGCTAACGGCAAATTCTGTCCGCCGTGGCACAACTTCAACCCCATCTGCAAACAACAAACGCAAATGGGAAGGAAACCCCAACTCATCCAACCAAACCTCCAACAAAAAGCCTGAGTCTGTTAAGGCTTATTCATCGGGGACTTCGGAAAAGAAAGGGTACATCGGGAACAAACCCTACTGTTCCAAATGCAACCGCCATCATGACGGTTCTTGCCCTTGCTCCAACTGCAAACGGTTCGGGCATTTAGCCAAGGATTGCCGAATCACCATTCCTACCCCCAACACTAATGCACCAAAGGCCTGCTTTGGGTGCGGAAATTCAGGGCATTTCAAGAAAGATTTCCCAAAACTGAAAAACAACAACAACCCTGCTCGCGGTAGAGCATTCGTTATCAAGGCTGGGGAAGCCAGACAAGACCCGAACGTCGTGACGGGTACGTTCCTTCTCAACGACCTTACTGCTTCTGTGTTATTTGATACCGGTGCCGATAGAAGCTTCATATCTGAGAAATTTAGCCCTTTACTTGATATAACTCCCACTGCCTTAGATGCTAAATACATTGTAGAACTAGCTAAAGGCAAACTGATTGAGACTGATAGCATCATACGCAACTGTACACTTAACCTTACGAACGAGACGTTTTCTATTGATTTAATCCCTGTCGAGATCGGCAGCTTCGATATTATTGTCGGTATGGATTGGTTATCCGAGCACCGAACTGAAATCGTCTGTTATGACAAACTCGTTCGCATACCTCTTGTCTCCAGTGGAACCTTAGTCCTACAAGGGGAGACCGGCAGACGGAATCTGAATATTGTATCCTGCCTGAAAACTAGAAAATATCTGCGAAAAGGGTATCAAGCCATCCTTGCACATATAACTAGGAAGAAGTCGGAGGAGAAGCGACTTGAGGATGTTCCAATCGTGCGGGATTTCCCGGAAGTCTTTCCTGAGAATTTGCCCGGACTTCCGCCACCTAGACAAATTTAATTTCAAATCGAACTTGTGCCAGGGGCTGCACCCGTGGCATGAGCCCCATACCGTCTAGCACCATCCGAAATGCAGGAGTTGTCTAACCAATTACAGGAACTCCTGGAGAGAGGATTTATTCGACCAAGTTCCTCGCCTTAGGGAGCTCCGGTCTTATTCGTGAAAAAGAAAGATGGATCTTTCCGCATGTGCATTGACTACCGAGAGTTGAATAAGCTAACCATAAAGAATCGGTACCCGCTTCCTAGAATCGATGACCTATTTTACCAACTCCAGGGATCGAGTGTTTACTCAAAGATTGATCTACGGTCAGGTTATCATCAACTCCGAGTCCGCGACAATGATATCCCAAAGACAGCTTTCCGAACTCGTTATGGGCATTACGAATTCCAAGTGATGCCATTCGGTTTAACCAACGCACCGGCCGTATTCATGGACCTTATGAATCGGGTGTGCAAACCATATCTTGACAGATTCGTCATTGTGTTTATCGATGACATCCTGATTTACTCTCGTGATGAACAGGAACATGCTCAACATCTGGAAACCATTCTAGGACTCCTTAGACACGAAGAGTTATATGCCAAATTCTCTAAGTGTGAGTTCTGGATTTGAACCGTTCAATTCCTCGGACACGTTATTGACAGCCAGGGAATTCATGTTGATCCCGCCAAGATTGAAGCAATCAAGGGCTGGGAGTCACCGACCACTCCAACCGAAGTGAGACAATTCTTAGTTCTTGCTGGTTATTACCGTCGATTCATTGAAAACTTTTCAAGAATAGCTGTTCCCTTAACAACACTGACTCAGAAAGATAAGAAGTTCGATTGGACTGATAAACAAGAGTCAGCTTTCCAGCTATTGAAACACAAACTTTGCAGTGCACCAATCTTGTCCTTACCCGAGGGCACCGATGACTTCGTAGTTTATTGCGACGCCTCACACCAAGGACTTGGTTGCGTGTTAATGCAATGGGAAAAAGTCATTGCCTATGCCTCACGACAACTAAAAACCCACGAGAAAAACTATACGACCCACGACCTCGAGTTAGGTGCCGTGGTCTTCGCATTGAAAATCTGGAGACATTATCTCTACGGTACGAAAAGCACTATCTTTACCGATCACAAAAGTCTCCAACACATATTCGATCAGAAAGATCTAAACATGAGGCAACGTCGTTGGGTTGAGTTACTTAGTGACTACGACTGCGAGATCAAATACCATCCGGGCAAGGCAAACGTAGTCGCCGATGCCTTAAGCCGAAAAGAACGAGTGAAACCCCTTCGAGTCCGAGCACTTTCTATGACAATTCGTAACGAGCTCCCTGCTCAAATTCTTACCACTCAGCTTGAAGCACTCAGCGATGAAAACCTGAAAAATGAAGCCTTATGAGGCTTGGATAAACAATTCGAAATCAAACCCGATGGGACTCGATACTTCTCTAACCGGGTGTGGTTACCCAAATTCGGAAACTTGCGAGATTTGGTGATGGCTGAAGCTCACAAATCCCGCTACTCTATACATCCTGGTTCTGACAGATGTATCACGACGTCAAGGGGTTGTATTGGTGGCCTAACATGAAAGCTGACATCGCCATGTACGTGTAAGGCCCCACCTTTTACAAACCGAAACATATCATATTACTTTATATTATACATTAAAAGCGTGGTCCCAAAACATAATTACCGATTTACATAAGTTCAGAAGTACCAAGTTTTCAAAACATTTACACACATATATAAGTTTAGTTACAAACATTTACTTAAACAACCGGGCATTAAGAAAACTATTCAAAACCAAAAGTTAGATTCCCCCAAAAATTGTCAGAGTAAGCGCTATGACAGTCAACCATTCCATTAAGCATCTACAACCCGGTCCACACCTATTAAAAGCCTGCAAAAAGATTAACAACGAGGGATTAGCCAATGCTAAGTGAATGGAACCGTAACCGACGGTTCAATTCAGAAGTAACAAGCCTACAACGCACAAACCAAACCAACAAATAATGCTTACAGCCTAAAGCATCGTAAACAACAATCACACAAATTATGATTACCGCTTAAAGCTTCGCAATCATAAACACGTATCGTCAAAGAGGACCGGCGGCCCCTGGTTAGCCAACCAGCGAAAGCCTACAACCACTGCCGGCCCCAACAGTGGCTTACCGATAGTTTGAAGCTATCTTCACTGACAAGGATTCATCCCTCAACTACATGTATCGGGAAACCCAGGCAGCCCAACAATAGCCACAAACCCAACCAGCGTTGACCTCTGAAATCACATATGCCAAACGGCCCAAGCATCACATATTTCATAATAGTCATGACAATATGTAGCTAACCTATTCAAACCGCATAATCATCATGCCAACAATTAATACCAATAATAACCAAGTAAACCAAATCACAATATCAACAATCATGTCAATGTATTAACCAATAACCGATAACAAGTCAAACCAATAACCGAAAGTTCATCCGTTGCAACCAAACTCGTTACAACGGAATTGAACCGAGGAATACAATTCCACTCACCGAATATTATCGTCTGATTACCAACTCAGTGGTCTAATCTTACTGAGTGGCCGCCCGCTTATCTGAGAACACAAAGATAACAAGTCAATAACTCGTCTCATAATCATCATCATAACATATTTATCAAATCAAGTAATCTCTAAAGTCTAAGTAAACAAAAGTTCAATCAGAATTGAAATTAAAAATCCCGAACTAATGTTTAAAAACTGTAAAATGTCATTTTCGACCCTTAAATGACCCCGAATGGCCAAAAACCACCTAGGCTATTAGAATATAGTTTTGACCATAGGGCCGTTTCCGAGTGAACATGTGAATCTCATCCCAAACCGAGTTAATGAAATTGTTACATAACCGTGACCCTGAAAAGACTTACGCATTTTCAAAATTTACAAAATCCGTCAAAATTATTCATGCGAACGCGATCCGGATCAGGGTGGCTGGATCGCGTTCACCTTTAGAAAAAGTTCTGTATCCGTTTTACACTTGGAAACGCGATCCGGAAACGAGGGCGGGATCGCGTTCGTATGACCAAAACTCGAATATACCAAATTATAACTAAGGAACGCGATCCGGAGACATGGCCGGGATCGCGTTTGCTAGTTCAAAAACGACCTGCACTTTCAGCTCAAAACACAACACGAACCAAAACTCCATTTTTACCAAAATCAGTTGCACACACGAATTTTTACCATAAAAATGACCACAACATCAACCACTATCATATGTAAACTACTAACAACTATTATCACACAATCTATAAGCATGCATCATCATCCAAATTCCCAAATCACCAAAACCTAACTTATGAACTCACAATTGAAGAACACAATAATTCTAACATATAATCATCATGTAATAAATCAACTATTTATCAATAAACAACAAGTAATTAACAAAACATGATTTCCTAGCTTCAATTCATCTCAATCATCATATTTATCATAAACCCAAATTCTATAAAAAGAAGCTCAAGAACACTTACAATGATTTAGCAAGATAGAGATGATGAACAAGATGATTATATGCTTCTTTCAAGTAGTAAGAATCCAAGAACACAATTTAATTTGATTGATTCTTTTGATTTTCTTTGAATTTGAGATAGAGAGAAATAGATGAACAAAACAAAATGGGAAAGAGTTTGGTAGGTGGCTCGGTCTTATCCCACCGCCCCATTTTTTATTATGTATAAATTATACCCGTTTCCTAGCCTATTGTCTGGAACCCGAAAATACCCGAAAGTCAAAATACTTTTATTTTACCGTCAACTTTAACTTTTTAAAACAAACAATATTTTACTTGTCACAATAAAAACTGGGACCTTTAAAACCATTTATTTTCCAAATAAACCATTTAAACTTAATAAAATACAATTTATTTCCAGGTCCAGAAACAGGATGTTACAAATCTTCCCCCCTTAAAGGATTTCGTCCCCGAAATCCAATCTCACACTATTAATCCAAACGCTACTGATTACACTTAATCATGCAATACTAATTACAATTTACATATCACATCAAAATCAATATCGAATCTACCTGGATTGTTATCTTCAAGCCAATCTCCTACGGTCATCTGAAATGCCCGAGGAGGCGCAGTCTTTCTCTTTTGTCCGACAGATGCCGAGGAACCCGAGCCTGAACTCCCAGCAAATCCTGTACTCCCAGCCAATCCAGTTCCTTGTCTTGCCTTCTCCAAACACTGACCCGCTCTGTGGCCCTCCTTCTGACAATTCCAGCAAACATTCCTTGGAAAGATACAATCCTTAATATTGTGTCCAAACCCTCCACACCTAACACACCTAACAGTATCCGAAGTACACGGCCCCGGATGCCTCGCTTTACAATCCACACACCAAGCAATCCTATCTCTTGCCTCCTCAGAAAAAGACACTCTCCTACTCGCTTGACTTGATTTGCTACTCGTGGAACTATTCTTGGAATGGTGCACCGCCTTTTCCTTAACTAACTTTTCCGAAGCTCTAGTGTCACTATCCACCGACTTAGCCAAATCAAAAGCATTTTTCAGATTACCGGCTAATCTCACCGACGTCCTGTAGTGTGGTGGCAAAGTTCCCACAAAATGATTTATTCTATCTCTTTCATTCGGGACCCATTGCTGAACAAAGCGTAGCTTTTCTGTGAATTGAGTTATAAGATCATCCATGGTCATAGTCTCAGTCAATTTCAAATCCATGAACTCCTGCTTAATCCTGACCATGTCAAACTCCGAGCAAAACTGCCTGCAAACTTCATTATGGAATTCCATCCAAGTGATAGAAGATCGTTGCACAGGTGTCAAATGTGCGGTCATTGAATCCCACCAATTCATTGCCTGACCTTTCAGTAACTGCACTGCATATCCAACCCTTAACTCCTCCTCACATTGACATACCTCGAACTTTCGTTCAATGTCCCTTAACCAATTTAAAGTTACCGCTGGATCATTACCCCCTTCGAACTCTTTCGGTCCACAAGACTTGAAAGTCTTAAAAGAACATACCCGCCTCTGTTGATTAGGAGATGGAAACTGAGATCCAAAATTTCCTTGTTGTGCTAACCTTGCTTGTTGTTCCTTGTACAATTGTTCAAACTTTCTTAACCTTAGTACCTCATCTTCTAACTGTAATTTATATTCCTCATCACTAGCCCCCTCCTGATTAACATTAGATGTACCACCCTGATTACCCTCATTATTTTCCGGAGGTGGAAGCTCATTTCTGGGTGCATCATTGGGAGTCGGGTTCTCAGTATCTGCCATTCCTGTACTCATACACAATAACTCATAACTTGTTAATCGTTAGTATCACCTATACTAACCAATCAACCCCCCATTCATAGCTAATCCCACTTACTGAAATGTTTGACTGTCACCAAAAGATTTGGGATTGACATTAGCCAATGTCCAATTCACCCAAACCTTTGCTCTGATACCAACTTGTAAGGCCCCACCTTTTACAAACCGAAACATATCATATTACTTTATATTATACATTAAAAGCGTGGTCCCAAAACATAATTACCGATTTACATAAGTTCAGAAGTACCAAGTTTTCAAAACATTTACACACATATATAAGTTTAGTTACAAACATTTACTTAAACAACCGGGCATTAAGAAAACTATTCAAAACCAAAAGTTAGATTCCCCCAAAAATTGTCAGAGTAAGCGCTATGACAGTCAACCATTCCATTAAGCATCTACAACCAGGTCCACACCTATTAAAAGCCTGCAAAAAGATTAACAACGAGGGATTAGCCAATGCTAAGTGAATGGAACCGTAACCGACGGTTCAATTCAGAAGTAACAAGCCTACAACGCACAAACCAAACCAACAAATAATGCTTACAGCCTAAAGCATCGTAAACAACAATCACACAAATTATGATTACCGCTTAAAGCTTCGCAATCATAAACACGTATCGTCAAAGAGGACCGGCGGCCCCTGGTTAGCCAACCAGCGAAAGCCTACAACCACTGCCGGCCCCAACAGTGGCTTACCGATAGTTTGAAGCTATCTTCACTGACAAGGATTCATCCCTCAACTACATGTATCGGGAAACCCAGGCAGCCCAACAATAGCCACAAACCCAACCAGCGTTGACCTCTGAAATCACATATGCCAAACGGCCCAAGCATCACATATTTCATAATAGTCATGACAATATGTAGCTAACCTATTCAAACCGCATAATCATCATGCCAACAATTAATACCAATAATAACCAAGTAAACCAAATCACAATATCAACAATCATGTCAATGTATTAACCAATAACCGATAACAAGTCAAACCAATAACCGAAAGTTCATCCGTTGCAACCAAACTCGTTACAACGGAATTGAACCGAGGAATACAATTCCACTCACCGAATATTATCGTCTGATTACCAACTCAGTGGTCTAATCTTACTGAGTGGCCGCCCGCTTATCTGAGAACACAAAGATAACAAGTCAATAACTCGTCTCATAATCATCATCATAACATATTTATCAAATCAAGTAATCTCTAAAGTCTAAGTAAACAAAAGTTCAATCAGAATTGAAATTAAAAATCCCGAACTAATGTTTAAAAACTGTAAAATGTCATTTTCGACCCTTAAATGACCCCGAATGGCCAAAAACCACCTAGGCTATTAGAATATAGTTTTGACCATAGGGCCGTTTCCGAGTGAACATGTGAATCTCATCCCAAACCGAGTTAATGAAATTGATACATAACCGTGACCCTGAAAAGACGCATTTTCAAAATTTACAAAATCCGTCAAAATTATTCATGCGAACGCGATCCGGATCAGGGTGGCTGGATCGCGTTCACCTTTAGAAAAAGTTCTGTATCCGTTTTACACTTGGAAACGCGATCCGGAAACGAGGGCGGGATCGCGTTCGTATGACCAAAACTCGAATATACCAAATTATAACTAAGGAACGCGATCCGGAGACATGGCCGGGATCGCGTTTGCTAGTTCAAAAACGACCTGCACTTTCAGCTCAAAACACAACACGAACCAAAACTCCATTTTTACCAAAATCAGTTGCACACACGAATTTTTACCATAAAAATGACCACAACATCAACCACTATCATATGTAAACTACTAACAACTATTATCACACAATCTATAAGCATGCATCATCATCCAAATTCCCAAATCACCAAAACCTAACTTATGAACTCACAATTGAAGAACACAATAATTCTAACATATAATCATCATGTAATAAATCAACTATTTATCAATAAACAACAAGTAATTAACAAAACATGATTTCCTAGCTTCAATTCATCTCAATCATCATATTTATCATAAACCCAAATTCTATAAAAAGAAGCTCAAGAACACTTACAATGATTTAGCAAGATAGAGATGATGAACAAGATGATTATATGCTTCTTTCAAGTAGTAAGAATCCAAGAACACAATTTAATTTGATTGATTCTTTTGATTTTCTTTGAATTTGAGATAGAGAGAAATAGATGAACAAAACAAAATGGGAAAGAGTTTGGTAGGTGGCTCGGTCTTATCCCACCGCCCCATTTTTTATTATGTATAAATTATACCCGTTTCCTAGCCTATTGTCTGGAACCCGAAAATACCCGAAAGTCAAAATACTTTTATTTTACCGTCAACTTTAACTTTTTAAAACAAACAATATTTTACTTGTCACAATAAAAACTGGGACCTTTAAAACCATTTATTTTCCAAATAAACCATTTAAACTTAATAAAATACAATTTATTTCCAGGTCCAGAAACAGGATGTTACAATACGTCAGTAAATGCTTAACCTGTTCCAAAGTCAAGGCCGAACACCAAAGACCCTTGGGATTGCTCCAACAACCTGAAATTCCTCAATGGAAATGGGAGCAAATTGCCATGGACTTCAATACTAAACTTCCAAAAACTTCGAGCGGTTACGATACCATTTGGGTGATTGTGGACCGTCTCACAAAATCTGCTCATTTTCTGGCCATCAAGGAAACTGACAAGATGGAGCGTTTGGCTCGCATCTACATCAAAGAAATTGTTTCGCGACACGGTGTACCTATCTCGATCATCTCGGATAGAGACAGCCGTTTCACTTCCAACTTTTGGCAATCGTTACAGAAATCTCTCGGTACTCGTCTGGATATGAGTACAGCTTATCACCCTCAAACCGATGGTCAAAGCGAGCGAACCATCCAAACACTGGAGGATATGCTACGAGCCTGTGTAGTGGACTTCGGTACTTCTTGGGAAAGCCACTTACCGTTGTGCGAGTTCTCGTACAACAACAGTTACCATACCAGCATTAAGGCTGCACCCTTCGAGGCACTCTACGGGCATTAGTGCCGATCACCTATCTGTTGGACTGAGTTAGGAGATTCCCAACTCACGGGTCCGAAAATCATTCACGAAACTACTGAGAAAATCATTGGTATTCAAAACCGGCTGAAAGCCGCACGTGATCATCAGAAAAGCTATGCTGACGTGAGATGCAAACACCTTGAGTTCTAGGTAGGGGACAAGGTACTTCTCAAAGTGGCACCATGGAAAGGTGTCATTCGATTCGGAAAACGAGGCAAACTAAACCCTAGATACATCGGGCCATTCGAAATCCTTGAAAGGATTGGTCTAGTGGCATACCGCTTGCAACTTCCTGCTGAGCTTAGCAGCGTTCACAACGCCTTTCACATTTCTAACCTGAAGAAGTGTCTGTCTGACGAGACACTAATAATACCGCTCGACGAAATCCAAATCGATGATAAACTTCATTTTGTCGAGGAACCTATGGAAATCATGGACCGTGAGGTCAAGCGATTGAAACAGAGTCGTATTCCCATCGTAAAAGTCAGGTGGAATTCTAGACGTGGTCCTGAATTCACCTGGGAACGGGAAGACCAAATGCGACAGAAATACCCACATCTCTTCCCAGACAAAGCACCGTCCGTGCACTCGAGCTAATTTCGGGACGAAATTTCTTTAACAAGGGGAGAATGTGACACCTGCCTAATTAGGATAATTAATTATGCCTAATTATTTGTAACTAGTTGTAATTAGTATGTAATAGGACTAATTACAGAGTCTATTTGTATATATAAGGTGATTTATATATATGTGTGTACTTACGCGATTTGGATAAATCGTACGGATTAACCGGACAGAGTCCGATACATTTTACTTGAACGTTGGTGACAAAATTTACTTAAATAATGTGAACGTAATTTACTGTATAAATACATATTCGAACGAACATTATTCATATTATCGCGACGACATTTGAATAATTCAATAAAAACGTATCAAACGCAAACCAAATAATTTAAATATCTCGGCAAATGTTTTTATAATTAATTTCAATGTAATTATATTAAAATACTTCCGTCACATTTTAAAAATATAACTGTTTGGTTAAATACTATAAACGAGCAATCAACCAATTAGAACACGGAGTAAATATTGCATTTTGTGAGTGTTTCCCCTCCCTTGTCTCTTTGGAACCAGCCAACATCCACCACCCTCTCACTTTTTCCTTTTCATTTTTCATTCAAACACACACACACAAACTCTAAACTCTCTCTCAAATCTTCATCAATTTTCAGATTTTGCAAACCAACCAACGAAATTCACATTTTCGGAATCACCATCAAACAAGGAACAAGATTAACAAAGGCAACCTCATCATTTTCGGCCTCCTTTAGCTTCGATTTGCATTTGTAAGAAAATTTCTAAAAAATTAGATCTACTCATTTTGGTGTTATATTTTGATGTTATAATATTTACACAACGTAGTATTGTCCATATGTATGAATAAAACACGATTTTACAGCTTAAAAATGTGTTAGATTTGGGTTTTGGATCGGAAAAAAGCATCAGTCGCAACTTTCTGGGCTGGTGTTCATCTTTGCGACACAACGCTTGTGTCGCATAAACCATATTGTGTCGTATTTTGTGTCGTAGCTTATGTCGTACATTATGTCGTACCCTTGTGTCGTAAACCTTATACGACACAACCCTTATGTCGCTGTTGAATCAGCATCGCAAGCCTTTGCGACACAACCACTATGTCACAGAGCTCTTGTGTCGCACTTTTATGCGACACCACCCTTGTGTCGCATGACCAACTTCTGTGTCGCAAATTATGTCGCAGAAAACAGAAAAACTTGGAAATTTTGAAGGATTTTCAATATAGCAAAGTCAAAGTTACTGTAGCAAAGTCAAATTTTACTGTAGAAATTCACTGTAGCACAGTTACTGTAGCAAAGTCAACATTTTAGAATTATTGCTACAAACCGTCACCAACGGGCCAAACATGTTTTCCAACAACAAACAATTACAAACATACGGACAAACATTGGATGTACTAGTTATGTACAACTAAACGAAACGTCTTGCGGGACACATACTTACATAACCTCATATGTTTAGGCATTTGAAGGTTACGGGTTCGGAGAAACTACTCGCTAATTGCTACTTATTACTACAAGACTCATGTGAGTCTTACGGCCCCACTTTTACTGTTTTATCTTATTGGGGGAGAAACATGCTACTACTTTTCCTTGAACACAAGTACTAAAACTGTTTACTATACCAAACGGAATTGCATGAGTTGTCTACTATTTACAGAAGTCTCTCCATCATATATCGTTAGTTATGGACTTAAGCGCGAACACTAGTTAATGGATCCATTAGGGAAATGACCCTCCCCGCCCGGGGTAGTAGCGCTACCACGAACCGTTATGTATAAACGGGCGACTATTATTCGTTACATATGCTTGCTCAGTTACGAGCATGTCACGGGAGCAACTTGTTACTTACGGGTTAAGCTTCGATTATGAGCCTCATGGCAACGGTATAACTTACTTACTTACATTTGCTGGATTGCAAATACTCGTTTTACATTTGCAGGGTTGCAAATACTGATTTTACGCCTACGGGCACTACTGAGGAAATCTTGTGTTCAAAACTGATATTACTTACAAACCTGTGAGATTCACCAACATTCGTGTTGACCTTTTTAGCATGTTTTCTCAGGTACCCGAACGGAGTAGGATTACTCCAGAACTTTAGCTAGAGTCGCATGATTTCAACACAACTGCGTTAACGAAGATTCTTAGCATTATCTTTTGTATATTTCGATTATGTAATAGAATCTCCCGCTATACGCGTGGACTCTAGAAAACTACATTTTTGTGTACGAAAACATTAAGTTTTCAAACATTATATCTATGGGAATGTAACTAATTTACAAACGTTGCATATAGATGTCGTTTAATTTATCTTTGCGCTGTGATATTTGATTAGTAGCACCCCAAAACCTGCTTCCGCTAAACAGTGAATTCAGGGGTGTTACAACAGGTTTATCAAATAAGTAAACATATCCATTCAAGTTGTTACAGGAAATTCAAGTTTATAAATCAAATAAACATTTCCAGTTCAATAGTTATAGGAAAATTAGGTTTAGCAGTCAAGTAAACATTTTCCAACAGATAGTTAATAGGAACTCAAGTTTAACAATAAAGTAAACGTTCCAAAAATAATTGTTGCAGGAAACACATGTTTAACAATTAAGTAAACATTTCCTTATAAAAGTATGCATGTAGGAACACCTGTCCTATTAGTTATCACAGGGAATACCTTTCCCAAAATAGTAGTTGAGTAGTTGTGTAGTTTAAGTGGGAAATACAGACTAAGATCCCTCTAAGGTGAGAGACACCTTTAAAGTTAAAGTACGACTCCTAGTGCTATAACCAATCCATAACTATTTGTTGTGTTGTTGCCGCAGTAACAATCTAAGTATACACTCCGCGTTACGACTGCCGTCGTGTGGTTGGAATGACCAACGAGTTATATCCTGGGAGGGTTGTCAAATCGATAGTACTATCTGTATACTTAGTGGCTAGAGTCACCTAGCTAATGGTTATAGCTTGCAAGCACTGGGACTTATGTGCACTACAACTACCTCGCGTAAACCTAGGATCGTACCAAGATACGTTGTCTTAATTCCCAAAATAGTAGTTGAAAAATCATTTCATGTAAATAATTCCAATTTAAACATATGAAAAACCTTTCATATAAACAGAGCAAGTTCAGTGCTATGAAAACATTTCATATAAACAGTTTAAGTTTAAGAACACGAAAACATTCATGTTAATTAAGAGTATATAATAGCATGCAGAGTAATTATATATAAAACAAGTAGCATGTTATATCACATTGTTCTATGTTTTCCACCCCTAGTTTTAAAAGCATTTAAAACAAGTAGAAAATAGGGGCTGCGAACTCACGTGTAGCAAGTCTTCAGCCAATAATACGCAGTAGTCCAAGTGTGCCTCTCAGATACCTAGACACAATTAAATATACTTTATATAAGTATATGGACTAATTGTTGAGTTGAAATGTTTATAACCTTTTAGTTGTTGGTGACATTTGTGTTGAAATAATCGTTGCGTATAAGTATATATTTTCATATACTTATTAGTTGAATATATATATTCTATCATATATATTATTTGTCGTCGTCGTTTATATATATACGTCATTATAAATGTTGAGTATATATATATATAGTTGTCGTTGTTGTTGATTATGTTTTAAAAACATAATTATAATAGTTATAAAAATAACTTTGTTAAATCGTATATATATCTATAAATACACTTGTCGAATTGTCGTGTCTATATATACATATATATAGCATAAGTTGTCGTTATCCATTTGTCGCGTTATTAATATCATTCGTTTTCCTTTAAATCGTCTCATATTTGTATATAACTTGATATAAGATTGCGTTTTAAAGTTTGCGACCCATTGGGCTTTGGCCCAAAATGTTCGGCCTAAAATAAGTTCAAATAGTTTGGCCCACTAACGAGCCCCAAATGGGTTAGGACTTGGCCCAATTAACATTTTTAACCCAATTTGGCCCAATTAGAAATTTAAGTCCTCTTTTTATGAAATCGTTAACATTTTTGTGTCACGAAGATACATCGACCGAGAGTTTAAAGTTTAATAGAAATGGCTCGGCCCGGAACCCAAACTCAGCCGGTCGGCTAAGCTTGCATAGCCGATCGGCTAGCTTGCTCAGGCCGATCGGCTCTTCCCTTTCGAGCCGTTTGTTTGTCGCGTTTAACACTCGAACCCAAGTACATTACATCGCATCGTTTGGTTAAGGTTTGGTTCGGGGTTTGAGTGGGCTAGCCGTTCGGCTAGGATCACATAGCGGTTCGGCTTAGATCACCTAGCCGTTCGGCTATGATCACTTAGCCGTTCGGCTGGAGTGATCTAGCCGTTTGGCTGGGTTAGTCTAGCCGTTCGGCTTTGGTTGGTCCAGTCCGGTCTCTGTTCTGCGTTCGATTTTTAGTCCAAATTACATGCGTTTTTGCTTTGGTTTCGAGTTACATTCTGTACCAAAGTTTAACCTTAACATTATTACAAGTTTTATTCACAAAGTTTTCCCCATTTTTATACCCGTTTTTCATGTACAGAGGCTTATTTTTTTATGTTCTTCATCAAGTCCATATATACATATATCATTAATTCTTAGAAATCAAACCCGAATTTATATGTTAAAATCATGTTATAATGACTTTTTCATACATAATAATCTTTACATAATCAAAGGAAATAAGAAATATATATATGAAATATAAAGATTTTTAGTTATAAAAATCCTCACAGTGAGTTTAAAATGTCGATGATGATGATGAAGACTGACGATGATGATCGATGAACGATGATGATGATGATGATGATCAAAATGTGAAGAAAATGGTGATGAAGATGAAGGTTTGAAGGTGATTTGGGAGTTGCTTCCTTCCTGCTTCTTGCTCCAGACGACTCACGCACACACACACAAGAACACAGATGAATTATTGGTATGTGAATGGTTGGTGGATGAGTTTGTGAGGAGGGAGTATTATAAAATGAAACCAGAGATCAAATTTCAAAAGGGAAGCATGGCGGTGTACGCATTTTGTCGAACAGATATTTTGTTTGTGCTAATAGTTTGGGTTTTTAGCCCGTTAATTTCGAGTACGTGTATAATTTGTGATACTTCGTGTACTAATCAATTATCCGTTAGTTTAATTTATATTTTAAACTTAGTAACTGATATTTATAAAAATGAAATGTTTTATTAAAATCATGAATAAAATTGGTTACAGTAGAAGTACTGTACGGTAAAATTGCGTGCCAGATTTCAGTCAAATTTGGAATTTATATTTTGAAGTAATCTTCCAATCACTAAAACAGTGACGGGAAAAATAATACTTTTATTATTTTCGACCTTTAGGTACGTTTTATAATTGTTTATGTTCGTGTATAACGCATCCTAAATAGCAGTCTAAAGGTTTCCGATTTATTTTTGTTCTAATACTTTTCTATAATAATTTCAAACAGAAATTATTCAAAAGTATTTTGAAGTTCTTTTTGGAACTTTATGATTCGCGTTTGATACGTTTAATATAAAACGTATAATTTATTATATTATCTCAATAATATAATATCTAATATTTGTAATTAATAATTTTCGAATTATTAATTATTTCGTATCACCAACTTTATTGTATTTAATTTGTCGAGTTCAACACGTTTATTTCGTACGTAATCGTATATATACATATAACTACGAGTCTAATTCGTCACGTATCACATAGTAAGTTTCACAAACTTAACACATAAAAATCGTTTTGAATTCACTAATCAGGGAATTACTCTAGGTAATGCATGTACTTTAGTTAAGAATGTACCCTAATTGGAGGATTGTCACATTCTCCCCCCGTTAGCGAAATCTCGTCCCGAGATTTAAGTTGAGTCATTCGTGACCGTTGTTTGTTCAAACAGGTGAGGGTACTTCTTTCGTATCTCATCCTCACGTTCCCAAGTAAACTCTGGGCCATACTTCGAGTTCCATCAAACTTTGACAAGTTTTATTCGTTTATGTCGAAGTTTCTGTGTTTTAGTATCGGTTACTTCGATAGGTTCCTCAACAAAGTTAAGCTTTGAGTTAATAAAGACTTCGTCAGGAGGGATGATAAGCGTTTCATCGGAAAGACACTTATTTAAGTTACACACATGAAAAGTGTCATGAATGCTACTAAGCTCTTGTGGCAACCTTAGTTTGTAAGCGACAGGACCAATCCTCGCAAGGATCTCAAAAGGTCCAGCATATCGCGGGTTCAACTTTCCTTGTTTACCGAATTGTGCTATTCCCTTCCAGGGCGATACCTTGAGTAGGACTTTGTCTCCTACTTGAAACTCAAGAGGTTTACGATGGTTATCGGCGTAACTCTTTTGTCTGTCACGCGCCGTTTTCAGTCAGTTGAGTACTTGAGTTATCTTGTCGGTGGTTTCTTGGACAAGTTCAGGTCTGTCACCCAACTCTGCCCAACAGAGTGGTGATCGGCACTTTCGTCCATACAAAGCTTCAAACGGTGCCATCTGTATGCTAGTGTGATAACTGTTGTTGTAGAAGAATTCTGCTAGTGGGAGATGAGTATCCCAGTTTCCTCCAAAGTCGATCACACATGCTCGCAACAAGTCTTCGAGCGTTTGAATCGTTCGTTCGCTCTAGCCATCGGTTTGTGGATGATAGGCTGTACTCATATCAAGTCGAGTACCTAAAGCCTGTTGTAGTGACTGCCATAAGCGAGATGTAAATCTGCTATCTCTATCAGATATAATGGAAAATGGTACACCGTGCCGAGAAACGATCTCTTTGATATAGATCTTCGCCAGTTTCTCTAGTTTATCATTCTCCTTGATAGCAATGAAGTGAGCTGATTTCGTCAATCGATCGACAATCACCCATATTGAATCAGCTCCAGCTGATGTCTTTGGTAGTTTTGTGATGAAGTCCATTGTTATGTGTTTCCATTTCCATTGTGGAAACTCTAGTTGTTGTAAAAGTCCTGAAGGTTTTTGATATTCAACCTTGACCTTTGAACAAGTTAGACACTTGCTGACATAAGTAGCGATGTCTCTCTTCATGTTAGGCCACCAATAGAAACCTTTCACATCTTGGTACATCTTATCTGCACCAGGATGAATTGAGTAGTTGGACTTGTGAGCTTCGTCCAAAATCAGTTTGCGTAAATCATCGTCGCACGGTACCCAAATTCGATTCATGAAGTATAAAACTCCATTTTCTTTAGTTTTGAGTTGTTTCTCCATTCCCTTCAGGGATTCATCTTTCATGCGCTCGGCGGTGAAAGCTATTCGTTGCGTGTCACGAATTTGAGTAATGAGATTCGAGTGGATTGTCAAAATCAAAGCTCGAACTCTGCGAGGTTTAACATTTTCTTTACGACTCAGGGCATCCGCTACTACATTAGCCTTGCCCGGATGGTACTTAATCTCACAGTCATAATCGTTTAGCAATTTGACCCAACGTCTTTGTCTCATGTTGAGCTCTTTCTGGTCGAATATGTGTTGTAGATGAAAGTCCCTTTAGCCTTGGATCTAGATGACTGATAACAATAATTGATTGGCGGAAACAATCAATTGCACGAACAAGTAATAAACTCAAACCGAAAACAACGAATCAATCAAAGTAAACGAATATATTAGCTTGTAAATTGTAATGGAACTGTTTACAGTAGTGCTTAGTCGACAAATGGTGCTAGGGTTTCGTCAACCCTAGCCTAAAACCCGTAGGTTTGTATTTATACTAAAACTAAATCGGCAGACATGCGTCACTTGGGAAGTGTCGCATGTCGCCGCCCTCATGCGTCACTTACTTAAGTGACGCTATGCGACACTAAGGCAAGTGTCGCCTAACACAGAAGCTAAGTGTCGCTATACATGAAAATGACTTTTCTATTCAACTTAACTAACGACACTTACAACTCGATAGACCAACTGACAGACACACTAAAATGCATCAACAAACTCCCCCATGTCTTCAGCTTGGTCTTCAAAACATCTTCAGTTCAAACCCAACCTGGTGGAAATACTCCACCAGCATGAATACCAACTCGAACACAAATCTCGACCACCTTCTCGAACTTTGAAGCCTCTTCTTGATCAAAACGATGATACTCCATTTTGCTTTTGTGAAGAGCTTTCAAATCTTTCTTTGTTAGATTGATAAGGCTGATCGGATCAAAAACACGAAGAGACCTTCCATACTTTGCAGATAGATTCCAATTACCCTTTTCAATCACTGGATCTTCATCTGAAAGATATTCAATAACTGCTTCTTGAGTAACGGAATCAAACCACCAATATCGTAATCTCTTGAGACAATCAAGTGGCAGAGACTGCAGTGGCACAGTTTTCAGACTAGCAGCTGGAGGATAATGATATTTCACGATCGGTTGCTGAGTTCTTGAATCCAACTTTTTCTTGTATGAATAACGAACTCCCAGCTCTGGTCTAACCCACAAATACTTCTTGCTGTAAATATCTTTTCTGAGAATCTTCTGAAACAAGTTACCACGAAAATCATCAGTGTGGTTAACAATGTTCAGTTGAGCAAGACGATTCAACTCTTCCTTCGGCAGTGTGCTGATGCAGTTGAATCTTGGCCGGAAATACTGTACGCCATCTCTTCGTTTAATAAGAATCAGAAAGTTGTCTTCATCAAATTTCCAACTTCTGATCAAACCAGTCAAATCACCTCGAACCTGATAAGTTTTACAAATTTTCAATTCAGGCTTAAGCTTTCGAAACATTGGACGATCTGAAGATGTAGACGGTTGTGCTTGTTCAGGAACGGATTCAGCAGCTGGTTGTTCCTGAATAGGTTCTGTTGGAGGTTCCTGTTCATCATCAGAATGATCGGATTCAATGATCGGTGTATCAAATTCATACGGTTGAGCCGGTTTTTTCTGAACAGGTTCCGGTTCTCGCTCAGGCGCCGGTTCCTGATTCGGATTATCCAAATATTCTTCGTCCGACCCTGGAACCTCCGCATCCATCTCGATATCATCCGGATCAACTGATATGTCTTCTTCATCACCCGGATTTATCAAACTCTGAAGATATGTGAGAACAACGTTTGAATAATCAACCGAAATGGGTCTCGGTTGTCCTGGAACATCAACAAAATAATCCAAAGCAATGTTATCATTAATAGAATCTGGATTTACATTTTCAGGTTTTGGGGGAGGGGTTAAATTTGTTTCCAAGGTTCTCTGACCTTCCTCCCCCGAAACAACAGTAACCGCTTCCAACTCTAACAACCTAGACTTAACGTCCGTCAATTCAAGCTTCAAATCAGTCACCTGAGCTGCCTTGATCTCCAATTCCTTAATTTGGGTAGCTTGAGCTTCAATCATGGCAGCCTGATCATCAAAACGCTTATTCATCTCAGCCATCTGATCAAGAAACTGCTGAAGCATCGCAGGCGTCGGTTGTTGTTGAGCTTGCTGACCAGGTTCCTGAATACTAATTCCTGTTCTCTGGCGTCTCCTATGTGGTAAATCAGCATATGAAGGAGAAGACCCAGCTGGTCGCTTGCCCAAATTTGGCGGTACATGAACACGCCCTGCAGATATCCTTCGCAAAATACGCTTAAAGCGTCTAGGATCTGCTAACTGAATCCCATCCAATGCATCCTGAGGTGGCACATCACCTGGAGAGTCAGGTGGTGTCGGACCACTGTCAGATTCCTCAGCCACAACTTCCTCAACTTGCTCAATATCTTCTAAGTCTTGAGCGACAGCAGCATCAACCAAATCAGCCTCATTAACCGGAGGCACAACAATATCCTCATAACCATCCCCAGGCGGCGCAATGTAGTTTTCGTTCACTACGTGCCCGAACAGCTCGCGATCAGGCAAAACTGCAGAATCTTTCGGTGGCAGCTTATAGTCGTTGAAAACACGCAGAAGCATTGGCGTCGGTTGTAGTAACGACCTCTGATCCGGAGCGATTCGCAAATCCAAATCATTTAACAATAGCTGAACAAAACGTGGATAAAGCAACCACTTATCTTTACCAGCTCGAACATTTTCCACCATATTCCCAAAAACATAACCACTGAAGTTATACGGTTTGTTATAAACTAACGCCAGCATCAAAGATAAAGTCGTATGACTTGCAGCATCATATCCACCTTTTCGCGGAGATAAACACACAATAACTATATGAGCTAAGTATCTCCAAACTCTGCACAGATACTGTTTTCTAAAATCCATAAGCTGATCGGCCTGATAACCCATTCTCTGAAGACCCCCATAGATAAATACGGTCTCAAATGCAGTTGGCATATTGTGCGTGTCATTAAACTGCAAAACACGGCGAACAGAATCCTGTGTAATTTCAATCTCACGACCAAACATAGTAGAGACGATCCTCGGAGTGTCATTTTCAGTTCTGATAAACGCATGATCATAGAACTCCTCAATTTGATTCATATACACTGGTGTAGACGCTGTAATAGCATGATGAATCCTGGATCTGCGAAGAAATGAAATCATTTGCCTGAATGGAAGTGAGTTTTTGTGCGTCGAATCCAGAAACGCAACAATATTATGCCTGGTGTTTGTTCGGCGATAATAATCTTGAAGACCTGCCATCTGTAAGCTAAAATCCACACAAGAAAGCAAAGGACAATATTATAGAATAATATATTTCATAAGAATTATCACAAAAGTAGGATTTTATAGATATGGTAAATAGTTACAAAGAAAAATTACACATATCAAATCCTAAACCTTAAACCAACACCTAGAGCTAGATTCTAGTATATACATGAATCGCCAAAATCCAAGACAAGGTAAGGCGAAGATTCAGGATAAGGATTGAATCCCACCAGACCAGAAGACCAAGATCCAGGATAGTGAAGGAATTCCGCCAGACCATGAAGCCAAGATTCAGGACAAGGAGAGAATTCCACCAGATCAGTAGCCAACTGAGACAAAAATGGTCATATCTAAGTGACCTGATAGAAGCTTTAAGGCACTTGATCAACTTATGAAGCTTACAAGACACCAGAAAGCACAAAAGGATCCACGACTAGAAGATAGTCCTTCTAGCCACTGAGGGACGAGTTGTGACACTCTTTGGGCAGAAGCAATGAACACAGTCTTTCTTAAGCAGTTAGAAACTGAAAGAAATCCCCCGCCATTGCTGAACACAAAGAATAGTAACTGAATTAGAATTCTGAGTTGAGGCGTCACTTAGGAAGTGACGCAGTAGATATGACCGACACTCATGGAGTGCCGCATGGTACAGTAAAATCTAATCAGAAATCATAAGATGCGTCACTTAAGGTAAGTGACGCATGACAAGCGTCACTGGTGTAAGTGACGTTGCTACAACATGAGTCATTCAAAGTTTATGGAACAAGTGACGGATATGCGTCAGTGAGGAAGTGACGCATAAGAGTGACGCATAAAGGCGTCACTCAGCAAAGTGACGGTCTGAATGATGGTTAACTTATCAAATTACCATTAAGCGTCACTTATAGAAGTGACGCTTGAAGTGACGCAACGATGAAGATCATCGTGCCACTGTTCAATCCCAGAAATCACGAAGAACACAAATTGGGGTTTTTGCAAACGGATTTAACCAAACGGTGCGGAAAGCATAAACGAGTAAAACACACCTTTTATTTACACAAAACATTAGCAAATCGATCCCCAATTTTCGTGATTTCGAAAACCCTCCCGTAACCTATAACCAGCGATTAAATCATGAATACGCAAATATAGAAGGTAAAAATTATACCTAAAGACGCGTATGAGTGAGAGGAACAAGGTCACGGAGGCCGATTGCACGCAAAGCACTTGAAAGTCCACAGATCGATCGAAAAGAGCAAACAGTCGAAGTGACGCAACGACAGAGGAAGTGACGCTTGAGCAGTGGAAGTGACGCGTAATGAATAGTTTTGGTGGTGAGAATAAGTGCCGAATACGGAACTATTTATACCAAAACCCTAAAATGCGTCACTTAGAACGACTCTTTGTGCGTCACTTACTGCGTCACTAGCAGCGTCACTTAAGGAGTGACGCATACCGACAGTTAGCGAAAAATTTTAAAATTTTGTCAATCTTTTGCGTAGTACTTGATTTGACAGTAAATGTGACTTGGGTAAGACTAAAGTAGAAAATAAAATAAAATTAACAAAAAATTGATTCAAAAATACAAATATAAAGCAAACTAAATACATTCTTTTTGGTGACGGAGTTGATTGAGTCTGGTTAGGGATCATATCGGAATAACATGCAATTATTAGGAATAGTAAGTGTTATTTCGATCATCAGTATATTTGTCCACTTTAAATTTACTTGGCATACTTAAAACACCTTTTATAAAAGTTATTTCAAGACGATTATTGGTATTGTTTGTCCACCTAAACATGTTACATCCGTATTTGTGAGCTAACTTTTATTGTTAGTTTGAATATTAATTTTGAGAAACCTATTATATGATATACTGATAAACTTTAGTAAAACACAAAACACTGCATATTTACCCAAGGTAGAGATTACAAGACCAAGTTTATCTCGGCTTTCTCGTAACATACACTTGATATTTAAATTTAGGCATACATCAAACCGACTATGAAGATACTAGTGGCCCCAGATCTGTACTTAGTATAACAGAGGGTCCCTTAGTATGAACATAACAAGTTTGAGACTATTTGCATAACTAATGGATTCAGGTCTGTACGTGAGTACAACAATAGTCACCATTAGTTAGGCGAATAACCATATTATTACTATATGCCAATTTTACATTTACATAATAATTATGACAGTGTATGGCAGTACTTACATTTATCAATTAAGACTTATGTCATACATCATATAACATTTTTCACAAAGTAATAGACAAGTTTTAATATTACTTCTTACTCACTCACAAACCGGTGTGTATCATGCCTACCAATACATCGTGTGATGAAGACAAATTTCATAAAAACTGTTTTAAATATGTCAGATAAACCTACTGACACATCCAAGATAAACCTTAAAATTCCATTTTGTGCATGTTACCCATGTACTATCATATCCCAAGTTGTTTACAGACACAACTCAACGTCTATTTTAAAAATGTAGCAACCGTGAATTTCTTATATACTAAAGAGTATAAAGAGTGGCTGTTGCCAAAAATTTTTTTTTTTTTTTAAACACACATAAAAGCAAATAATATTAACTATCCAAGTCACACATTACTTTTTAGGTCCAAAGAACCTTAAACCGATCATGTTAACCAGTTCATCAAATCGAGCACGTGAAAAAGCTTTGGTGAATATGTCGGCATTTTGCTTAAGGGTGTCTATGTGGACCAGGTCTATCAAGTGTTTTTCATAGCAATCCCGTATGAAGTGGAACCTGAGTTCTATGTGTTTAGTCTTAGAGTGCTGTACGGGATTGCGTGTGATAGATATCGCAGCAGTGTTATCTATGTGAATAGGAGTCATAGTAAGAAGTAACCCGTAATCGCGTAGTTGGTGCTGAATCCAGAGAACTTGGGCACAGCAGCTAGCAGCAGCAACATACTCAGCCTCTGCTGTAGAAAGAGAGACTGAAGTCTGCTTCTTGCACTGCCAAGAGACCAAACGCGATCCCAGAAATTGACATCCACCAGTTGTTGACTTCTTATCGATACTGCAACCTCCATGATCCGAATCCGAATAGGCTGTAAGAGCGAAAGTCTTCTCATTTGAATACTAAAGACCAAGAGTAGGTCTAGCTCTGAGATAACCAAAAATTCGCTTTACTGCCTTCATATGAGACACCTTTGGTTTAGCCTGATAGCGTGAGCAGATTGACACGGCAAATACGATGTCCGGCCTAGAGGCAGTCAAATACATAAGAGAACCTATCATTGAACGATAGTCCCTCTCTTTGCAATCTTAGTCTTCCTCAGCAAGTCTAAGATTGTGATTAAGCTCGATAGGAGTCCCATAGGTTTTATAATTGAGCAGGTCATACCTAGTCAACATGTCATTGACATATTTTGACTGATGTATATAAATACCTTTTGCAAGCTGCTCAACTTGTACACCTAAAAAGAATGTGAGCTCCCCCATCGCGCTCATCTCAAACTCAGACTTCATGATTTTCTCAAAGTTCTTGCACATTGCCTCATTTGTAGAACCGAAGATAATATCGTCCACGTAAACCTGCACAAGTAGCATATCTTCCCTATCCTCCGACTGTTCACGAAGAATGAATAGCGTGCTATCTATGTTGCCTCTCACAAAACCATGCTTAATCAGATGTGTAGTTAGCCTCTCATACCAAAGTCTCGGTGCTTGGTGAAGACCATACAACGCCTTGTTCAATTTACAGACGTATTCAGGATGCTCAGGGTCTTCAAAACCAGGAGGCTGCTTAACGTACACATCGGTATCAACTTGTCCATACAGAAACGCACTTTTCACATCAAGTTGATTGACGCGAAATCCCTTGAAAGACGCGTATGCCAGAAAAATGCGTATGGATTCCAATCGAGCAACATAGGCAAATACATTATCATAGTCCAAACCCTCAATTTGGCTGAAGCCTTGAACTACTAGACGTGCTTTATTACAAATCACAATGCCCCTATCATCCATCTTATTACGATAAACCCAACGAGTGCCAGTCAAGTGGGCACCCTTGGGCAATGGAACTACTTCCCAGACTTGCAACTTTTCAAATTGCAATAGTTCCTCTTGCATGGCCTCGATCCAGGATGGATCTTTTAAGGCCTCTTCAACTTTCTTGGGTTCAATTTGCGAAAGATAACATGAATCGATATTGGCTACCAGACCCAAAAGTTGCTCAGTATCAGACTGCTTCGCTTGATGTCTTGTTTGAACAGGAGTATGAGGGTCACCAATGATATTATCAATGGGGTGATTCTTATGTATCCGAGTAACTGGAATTTGATCTGGCACAAGATTCTGTTCCAAGTTGCTCAAATCTCCCTCAGTTGCGGGAGTTTTTGGTGAAGCATCATCATCTTCATCTCCTTGAGAATAGAAATGAGAATAATTTGTCTTTTCTGCTTCCTCTTCTTCATCATCTTCCTCCCCTTCTTCTTCTAAGGAAGGCATCAATGGATCATAGGGAAGCTCCTTCGTATAGATAGACTTAGAAGTTGAAGGAGCATCCGAAGACGGTGTAGTAGGAGATGGTTTAAATGTGGGTGTAGGTGAGGGTGTAGATGTAGATGCGGATGCGGGTGTTGGACTTGATGTTGTGGCAGGTGCGGTAGTGGGTGTTGGAGTAGGTGTTAAGGTAGATGTTTAATTTGATGTGGACTCAGGGTTCGGGTTGGATGGTTTTAAGGGAGAATCAGATGTCTCTTGAGAGAGACTGATTCCATGGAGTAGGGTGACCAACTCTTCCTCTTCTTCTATTTCAGGTAAGTTGAAAGAATTAAAGATACCCTCATAGTTGAAAAACCAATCCGGACCCGTTCCTTGAGGAGGATCCGTATAACGTAAACATTTTACCTCAAAATGCTCCTCAATCTGACTTGTTGTTTTGTTATAAACTCTCTTGTTTGGAGAGTTCACTGAATAACCAAGAAAAATCCCTTCAACTGCTTTATTGTCAAACTTGGAGATTTTATCTTTAGTAATCATGATTAAACAAGGACACCCAAATGGCTCCAGAAACTGCAGATTTGGCTTACGGTTATTAAAAAGTTCATAACAGGTTTTGTTCTTCTTCTTAACCGTGAGCACCCGATTCAGAACATAACATGCAGTCCTCAGCCCAGAAGATTATAGGCAGCTTAGAGTCAGCTAGCATGGTCCGAGCGGTCTCGATGATAGTTCTATTTTTACGTTCTGCGACTCCATTCTGTTGAGGAGTTCTTGGAGCACTGAATTGATGTTCAATGCCTCTTGCAGCACAGAATAACTCGAGAGTAGAGTTCTTGAATTCGGTACCATTATCACTGTGCAGTCTCTTCACCTTTAAGTAGCACAGATTTGCCAACTTATCCAACAGATAAACCAAGATGTCCGCCGTCTCACCCTTTGAAGCTAGGAAATAAACCCACGAAAATCTTGAGTAGTCATCGGTGACTACCAAGCAATACGATCTGCCACCAATACTTTTTGTAGAAATAGGACCAAAAAGATCCATATGCAAAAGTTCCAATGGTGCAGCAATAGAATTCACTATCTTAGACTTATGGGACTTTTTATGGAGTTTGCCCTTGTGGCAAGAAACACAGTCATCCTTTAATGAAAAGGATTGTTTTGGAACTCCATTCACCAGATCATTCTTTAAGAGAAAATTCATTTTACGAAAATGGATGTGTCCCATCCGTCTGTGCCAAAGAAGTGATTCTTTCTCAGAAGCCTTTGAAAGGAGACAAGTATACTCGCTGGTTGTCTCAACAGTTTGCATATTCAAAACATAGGTGTCGTCTTTCCTCGGTGCTCGCATTAGCACCCATTCCTCAGGAATGATGAACCCCGGCTTCAGTATAACACACTCAGTCTTTGTGAATGCAGTGGTATAATCCTTATCACAAACTTGTGAAACGCTCAGCAAGTTGTGATTGAGTTGTGCCACATAATTCACATTCTCAAAGCTAACATTTCCATTCGTTAGCGTTCCTCTACCCGAAATGGTTCCACCTGTATCTCCAGCAAAAGCAACATATCCTCCTGCGAATGGTTTAATATCCACTAGAAGAGACACATCGCCAGTCATGTGTCGCGAGCAGCCACTGTCTAAGTACCATTTACTATCTCTCACACGTTCAGACTGCTGCAACACACAAAAATAGGAGATTAGTGAGAAACGGTGACCCAAGCCTTTACAGACTTAGGTACACCGGAGTCATCAACAATAATCACATCAGATAGAATTTTATTTTTTAATAAATCAGAATTTTCATCTGATGGGTTATTGTTGACAACTTTAGAGTCAACAACAAACTCTTTTCTTTTCCAAACCTTAGATGGTTCGGAAATTGGCTTGGAAGTGATGTCAGGCTTTTGTTTTGGCAAAGAATTTTGCTCAACATCACTTTGCTTCTTAACCGGCTTGGGAGAGACAGAATAACGCCTAGGTGGGGATTTTGAAAACGAATTCTTATAAAAAGAAGTTCTAGGCATTTCTCTCCCAAAGCGTTGGTTAGAGAGCTTGGGACAGTCACGGATTAAATGTCCCTGTTTCTTGCAATAGAAACAGGAACGCATCTCAACAAAAGGTTGAGGCTGAGGATATACCGGAGGAGGAGGAGAAGCATTCCTTGAACATGCACAATGTGTACACATTTTAGGTGGTGCTTTCTCAGGTTTATTGGTTGAAGTTGAAGGTTTGTTGTGAGAAATTTTATCATTATTCAAATTTCGTTTCAAAATCTTTACAGGTGTCTGTAAAGTTTGAATGTTCTCATTTACAACCTTTTGTTTTTCCTTTTGAACCTTAACTGGTTTAGTTTGCAAAATTTCAGGTTTAACTTCAACCTTTTTAACCTTCGGATACTCATGTTCGGTAATATCGTCAATCTCAACGACCTCCTCTAAACTAACTGGAGGTGTACTCTCAGGCTTAACAAAAGTCGGCAAGGGATACTCTGACCGCTTAGTTTTCTCCTTTGCCTGCCTTTTGGGATTGGAATTAACTTCTTTAGAATTTGTAGCTGACCATGATGAATAATCAGCCACAAGTTCTTCGGTGCCTTCCTTAACAGGCAGAGGATAGTGATTGGTAGGAGGTGGAACTGAGTTATACCCTATTCCAGCCTTACTTTTATCTGTCCTCTGCTTGTCAACGATTTCATCGAAGATCTTTTGAGAGTTTGAGAAACTTGTAATCCCCTTTTTAAAATTGTCAGACTCAGACTTTAGTTCAGAAAGTTCTTTATTCAACAAGTCAATTTCTGTTAAGTAACTTTTAATTGCATCTTGTTGATTAAAGACTTTTGCTTTAAAGGTTTGAGTATCTATCTTATAACCTTCAATCTGCTTATCATAAAGTCTTTCATTACCTTTTAAAAACTTATTTGATTCAGTGAGTTTCTCAACTTTTTCTCTCAAGCTTACATTTTCAATTTGAAAACATTTTAATGAAGTTTCCAATTTAATACAAGATAAACAAGTAACAGGCTCTTCAGGTTCTTTATGTACCTCAGGTGTGATGTGAGCCATTAAGCATTGTTGGTACTGCTGAGCTTGTGCGCTCCAATCCAGACTAGAAGGCTCGATCACAATCAATGCATCAGAAATTCCAGTCGTCTGAACATCTTTCTCAGGAGTCTTGGGAGGAGATGGTTTAGTGAGACCTGATGGTGGCATCTTTGGCTTCTCACATTCTCGGGCAAAATGTCCCAAGTTCTGGTAGTTGTAGCAACGAACTTTGCTTTTATCAAAACCAAAGCCAGATTTACCAGCTCCTTCCAAACTCTTCCTTCCTGTTCTTTGCAGGAATTTTTGAACCCTTCTCGTAATCATAGCAATGTTCCAGTTTAAATCCATCTGTTCCAGATCATCATCATCAAGCTGTCTGCAGTCCTCCTTTGTTAACTCCAAAGTGGTATTTGGTTGTGACACCAAATCTTTGTAAGAACTAAGAAAAGCTGTATAAATGGCAGCTTGTTCTTCGATGGCTGGAGAAATAGGAGTCTGTGCACTTGGTGCACCTTGTGAAGTGCCAGCAGAGAAAACTGATGACTGACCACCAGTGGAGCTTGGTAGAGCACTGATATCTGACATAAACGCCAAACCACCAGGGGTATTTCCAGAACTAATTTTACCCCCATACAAAGAGGGATTTTGTACAAAGCCTCCACTCTTACATTCTTTCTTCTTCAACTCCATAGCATGTGCTTGGAGTATCCCAACTAACTCATCTAACTTCCATGTAGCCAACTATTGATTCTCTTTCAACATTTGTACCTTGATGTCCCACTCTTTAGGTAGTGCATCCAAGAGCTTCTTATTAATCTCCAGTTCAGTAAAGGTATAACCTCCTTCCGTCAAGTCACCCACAAGCTGTGTGTATCTCATGAACAAACTAGTTGTGGTCTCATTAGGTGCAATATCAAAGAGATCGTATTGTTTCTTGATCAACTCTAATTTCGCCTCCTTGTATTTCTCATTTCCACCACAGCGAAGCTCAATTGCATGCCACAGATCATAAGCAATCTCATGTTGTTTGAACATGCGCAAAACATCTGGAGTTAAAGCCATCTTTATTGCTGAAAGACATTTACGTTCAGTATCATAATCCTTACTGATGTCGCTTGTGAAAGCGCGTCTTGTTTTACAATTTATAAATAGAAATACCTAAATAATACTTTCAAGCAACCAGGCAAGAATACCCGATCATTTGTAAATATAGATTGGTAAGTCAAGTTCGAACACAGGGAAAAGGTGGAATATTTAATAATAGAAAATTAACAATTAACTAGAAAACAGTAAATATGGGGTGCGTTTTAGTTCCGTGCGAACATTTTAGAAAACAATTGATTAAAATAAACAAACTTTAATAAAACTTAATTTAAAATTACCAATAAATATAATAATAAATCCTAATTGGAAGGAACAAGTAATTGTATAGTTAATGTCACTTAGATTCATATTTCCCGATTGATTACGTATTGATTATCTGATTGTGATTCTTTTAGATCAACTTAATACCAAATTCTTCAATGAATACTAAGTCGAATATGAACTAGCCAACGTTTCGGGTCCAACTAATTCCTATAATCTAGGGTCCAACATGAAACACTGGTTCCAATGTCACAAGATGATCAGTCAATTGTGTGCCTTTCCCTAAATTATGCATTAAACATTCACAACGCCTTATAATTAACTCTATTGGTATGACTCAACAATACCCAATAATTAACTTATTGTCTTGCTCATTTTAAAGTAAATTATTATTGTATACTCGACCTATCAGACTCAACGTATTTAGTGATAAATCAAAACCCTAAAGTTATGACCATCAATAGTTAATAACATTAAAGGAACTCAA
Organism: Helichrysum umbraculigerum; assembly: GCA_949592205.1. NCBI lineage: Eukaryota > Viridiplantae > Streptophyta > Magnoliopsida > Asterales > Asteraceae > Helichrysum > Helichrysum umbraculigerum. Next base: position 132,901,101 of record CATIUR010000003.1, on the reverse strand, counting down.
TCTCAACAACATTATTAACCACGTGAAGTAACAATAATAACTAGTTACCAATAAACAAGTGTCCACGAGCAATATAACCATTTTCAATCAAATAACTTATTCAATACGCAATAACAATCGTTCCATAATCATAATCTAAGTTAAATAAACTACACAATCACTTTGGATATTCAATTCATCATCAAAACAGAAATATTCAGATTCATTATATCAAATTCTTCAATGAAAATAAAGAAACGAAATATACCGAATCGATTAACGATGAACTACGAAAGATTAGAGTGAATTATCCTCGTTCCTTAGCTTCCGTACCTCCAAACTAACCCTAAAATACGAAATTAAAACCCTAAAATACGTCTGAAACCGAAAGAAAACGAAAAACCTTTTAAAACTGTCGAAATAAGGTTTTTACGCGTTTTTATACTTCTGTGATTTTTGATCCATACGGCGTATGGATTTCCATACGGCGTATGGATTGATTTCAAGCCCAGCCCAGACTTGCGTAACCTGGGCCTCCACTGCTGCAATCCATACGGCGTATGGATTCCATACGGCGTATGGATGCTTTTTCCAGCCGATTTCTTAACTTTTCTTATTTCATTCTTTTCTTCGACTTCGGCTCTCATTATTCTTCAAATATGCATCATTTAGCTCGATTATTGACTGTTTTCCGTTCCTTTTCCATAAACGCTCCATTTCCACATCTAATTGCAAATATGAACGAAATCAATATCTATTCTAAACAAAATGCAATAAAAACATTCAAGATTAGGGGTAAAATACTACTAAAATATAGTACTTTTGAGTGTTTATCAAACATCCCCCACTTGAATCCTACTTGTCCTCAAGTAGACTACCAATTCAAAAATCAACTTCTTGGGAAAACAGTCATCTCCATTAAACTAAACAACTAAAGTAGGGATTACACAACATCACCCGTCTTCAACCCAAATGTTTAAATTTAAAATTCTGTTAATTCTAAAAACAATTATTAAGAAACTCTGAGATTTACAAAAACTGATCTACACATAGAGTTATTATTCTAAAACAGCAAATAGTTCAAAATGATTACTGATATTGTTATCCACTTAAACAATCTATAATTGAATATTCGAGCTCAACTTATTATTATTTATGTAAATATTTCCTTAGACTCCCAAAAACTATATACTTTCATACTCATAATATGCCAATATTACATATCTTGAAATTTAATCAAAACAATCATTTTTCAAATCAAGACAGAGGTGACAGGTCTGTGCCTCAACACAACAAAGCAACATAACTTGATTTTGGTTTAGCAATAATGTTTTTAGTCAAACCATTGGTGACAGGTCTGTACCTCAGTACAACAAAGCGACTTAATTTGACCACATTTTAAAATTATGAGTTTTTAAACTCTTTTGCTCTTTTTCATTAAATATACTGACGGAGACCAGGTCTGTACTTTCGTACAACAAAGGAAACAACACCCAGTATATCCCCAAATGATTATTAATTAAATTCCCAAAAATATGGCATATCACACATTACTAATATGAAAATTAAGACATACGTCATACATAGCTAAAATTCATCTAAAAGAAATATTTACTCCTTAATTATCATTTCTTAACAGCTCCAACATTCTCATATAAATCGCCTATCAATACATCATATAATGAAGCTAAATAATATCTTTAATAGCTTAAGTTTTTAATTAAAAGTGTAGAAAATTTTAAATTTAACCTACAAAGTTACAAAATAATTATCCCTAGAAAACAAGAAATTTAAATGCAAAAATTTGGTTGAAGAATGGGCAACTCATAACCTCCTAGTTACTCACCTTTAATAAGATAACTATTAACCAAATTACAAAATCATATACTTATTAACAGAATAATAATGTGGAAATTTCACTTCTTTTCTCTCCCATCCCCCACTTAAAGATGTACAATGCCCTCATTGTACAAATAATGACACTCTTAAAAGAAAACGGGAAAAAGAGAAAAGAACTTAGAACAGAAAAACTCCCCTGGAATAGTGTGCAGTTTAATGACAAGGATGATACGAATTTCCCACATCCTCTCGATTCAATTATTCGTTGCGCTGAACTTACTGCCAGCATGATACGTACTCACAACACAATTCTGAGGGAACAATCAACAAACATAATTAAACAATACCAAATAAAAACAACCGAATTAAAAACAACCAAACCTAAAACTACCAATCCAACATAATTAATAAAACCTACAAAATAAAAACAGTCATAATAATAATAATAATAAAACAATAATAATAATAGTGTCTGGAATCATAAACCAAATAGGATGAACATCATCCTAATCACTATCGTCATCCTGGCGATACCGGTACTGATGAGAAGGCGCTCCATACTCTGACTGCGATGGTGGTGGTGGTCGTGGCATGAACTCTGGTGGCATCTAGTATTGGAATGGCTGATATGAGGGTCCAAAAGGAAACTGACCAAACAACTGCTCAAACAAGCCATCCTGGTAGTCCAAGTGTGCACTGGTCTGATGGAAATGCTGTCTCTGCATCAGATCTATCTGATCAAACCTCTGAGTCTGCTGTAACTGCATCTGATGCATCTGCTGAGACAACTGATCAAACTATGTAGCATACCCTCTGTTACGGCCTCGTGCTGTACCTCGACCTCTATCACTGCCACTCGTATCTCCTCTGGCTCTAGCCTGCCTCGACTGCAAAGTCTGTCCCACCGGAGTAATCGGAAACCAGTAATACATCTCTGCAGGACCTCCATACGTGGTACATGGCTCAATAAGAGCAAACGCCTCCAACCGGCGTGCAGTCAGCCAACCCATACTAGGCTGAACAATCGTGCATGAGCCCATCTCATCCTGAGTAGCCAAACCAAGATATCTCGCCAATCGAGTAACAAAGTGACCTCCACACAAACTACTACCATCTCTAGTACCAGTAGCTCTCTTCGACATCCACTTAGCCAACCTCCAAGGTACATTCACTAACCTCTTCCTGATAATCGAGCTCAAATAAAACAAGTCAGGCCTCGAAACTTTCTCAGGCCCCTCCTTACGACCCACAATGGTGTAAGTCAACAATCTGTGAATGAGTCGATGACGAGGATCTCGAATATGCATGTAAGAAGGCGTCGAACTACCATAAGCACCCTGGGCAATAAACTGCCACTCCTGCTCAACTTCCAAATCAGTGAGCTTCTTCACAGCACCTGCAGAAATGTGGTCTAGAAAGTGAGGATTATCCAGCTCATTGGGCTCATAAAGCCCCAGTCCCAAAGCAAACTGAACCAAAGTCATCTGTCTAGGTTGTCCCCCTAGCTGGAAGAAAATGGAGTTCTCAGTCCATTGAGTCGACCTGGCATCAAACCTAAAAGTGCTGTAAAACTCTACAACCAACTCTCTGTAGATATCCTCCCTGATACTGAATAACCGGGACAAAGCATAGGAAACAAATCCAATGTTTCCATCCTCTAATACGTATGGAATAGCCAGTAAATTCCTAATGGCTTCAGCACCATTAGTAAACCCTTCTCTAGCAATCACATGCTCCAAAACATTCCAGTTAACAGCATCAAACACCTCAATAGACTGGCCAATATTGGAAGCCAGACGATCTCCAAACTGCATCCTAGCAGTCTCAGTATATGACCCATGAAATGTGAGGTATCTATGTGATCTAATCAATGGGTTTCCCAAAGTCTCACCTCCTCGTGCTCTCCTGCTAGACATGATAACTGCTAAACAAAACAATTGTTAATAATACTAAATAAGCAGTTAAAAAGATCACTAAAATTTTCGGCAGCATTTCGGCTTAAAATTGAATAATCCACCATAAAGGTTTAGCCTAAAACTACTGCAACAATCAATTTCATTAACCTGAATTGCAATTTAAACAAAACTACTCAATATGCATACATGTATATACTTAAATAAATATTCCTGACAATTGCATAATCAAATGTATTATAATAACTTGGTACCATTCTGAATATACGAAATTGCACAATCACTAAACTCGAGTATTAGCAACTAGCAAACATTCATACAAACTCAAAATGAATTATTATAACACAATTAATCAATATAACAATTTATCACATGACCGTAATCACAAACACGTGTGTACCAAACAAATATTTGCATTAATCATCATGTGGTCAGAAAATTAATAAGCACTGAATTAAAATATAGCATAATTGAGCACAACTCATATTCTCAATTACTCCTCACTAACGAATAATCCAAATAATCTCGAATATGCAATACAATTGAAAAACGAATATGACATTGCAATGCATATAGCAATTAGAACATAACTCAATCAAAACATGCCAATAATCATACGCGTATCCAAAATACCCAAAATTCTATCATAAACCCTAACTTCCAAACGAGCGAATTAAACAACGAAAATGAAAACGGGAAGTTATACCTTTAAGAGGAACGTGCGTGTAACACGAATATGCAAAAATGGCGATGAATGCGTTGCCGGAATTTCCGTTTGGGGGTTGTGGAAGTGAAAACCGTAGGTGGTTTTTTTTAGAAAAAGGGTTTTGGATGAAAAATGAGAAAGAAGGAGGCTGCTGGCGGTTTTCTGCATTTTTGATCCATACGGCGTATGGATTAACTAGGCCCAAGTCAACTCATTAAACCCAGTCAACGGCCCAGTCCAGCGCCCAATCAATCCATACGGCGTATGGATTCCATACGGCGTATGGATTGAAAAATCTGAATTTTTCAATAAACGATTTTCAACCCAAATTTTAACCCAAATTCACCACTAACTTTATATAATTAAATTTCAAACCTGGATGATAATCACGACTTCAAAATCTTCACAATTCCACACTATAAAATAAATAACAAAAATTAACAAACTTAGAAAAGAAAAATATTCAAATTAATACTAATATTCAAACCACACATTCAAAAACAAAAATCCAAACAAACAAAAGTCTAACATAATCCAAAACAAACCAAAATGTTAAAAATAATCCAATAGCATAAGGAATATAAAAGGAATAGAATCACTGATTCGGATAGATAGCAAGGAAATGCTCAGTGACAATGGGAAGGATATTAATGATCCCATGACCAAAAGTTGGAAAAGTTGCCAAATGCTAGTTAACCACAGGAAGCAGATAAATTAAATCCCAACTGATCTTCAATACTGACTTAGTTACTTCTCCTTCTTCATCCCACACTTCATCATTACCAACTAACTTAACCTCTCGCTCTGGACTGTCATCCTCAAGCTCACCAATAAATTCTAAACATGATTCTCCAATCTGATGATGCTTGCTCATCAATGGAGTTTCCTTCAAACTTCTGATTAAGCCTTCAATTTCCCTCAAAACTTGCTCTTGAAGTTTGTTAAAACACAAACCTGAACTCCTGAATATCTCAACAAATCTCATGTAGATTTCCACCATTCCATAGTGGAAATGTTCATTTGGGTACAGAATCTTAGTCTCATCCACTAACTCTCTCATATTCGCCACTAGATATGTTGCTAAATCAATTTCACCAGTTGGGTGAATAAAATCCGGGCGTGGTCTTCCTTCCTCTTCCTTAGCAAGACGATCTAACTGTTCAACCATTCTATTCATGTGATAGTGAATAGTGTTACTCACTACAAAACAATGAGGTGTCTCATCCTTGAGATGATCATCTATCTTTAACAATTGAACCAGATCCTTTAAACCAGCTAAAAATCCCTTATCAGCTTCGGAAGTTGGATGACCTGTTAACTCATAACAAGCATTAACCATACTGCTAAGACATGCGGCCTGCTTAGCCGAATAAGGAAACGAATGTTGTCTTAAAATTTCATAAATCTCAACATATCACCTCTTTTGATTTGCAAAGAATACTTTCTCATCCTCAATCCTTAAAGTTATAGATTCCTCAAAATCAAAAAGATCATCCAGAAACTGCTGAGAATCCCTAAATTGTCTTACCACTTCTGCACTATCTAGTAAGTTCTGTACTAATGCCAGTTGATAATCTGAGAAATAAACATGGGATATCCTGATTAGTTCAGCTGTAAAAGGAATGTCCCATCTCACATTCGCAATCGCACCCAATAATTCTTCACATGAGGATGTGATAGGCACAACCTTGCGGCCTAAATGAGTGAATGATGGAATTGCACTTTCTACCCTTGACACCAAACTCTCAGAATCATAAATACCAACCAAATTGTAATTGTTTGCATCACTTTCAAAACTCCTCGCCATTGGACAAACCTAATTAAAAAAAATCTGAAAATACAAAACACCACTAACGAAAAACAAGTTAGTTCACACAAAATAAACAAAAATTAAATAACATGTACAATTTTAAATAAATGTAACTCCAACCGGCGGACGGATTTCCATCCGCCGGTTGAAACTAAAACCCCAAAAGTTTAACCAATTAAAAGATAATTAGTTTCAACCAGTGAATTAATGAAAACAAATTACAAACTTAATTAACTTATTAAAACAACTTTACTGAAATTAATTAACAAAAGTAACTGTTAAAAAGAAAGAATTAAAAATTATTAATTTCTATTCAAATAAACACAACCGCTCTCCCCGGCAGCGGCGCCAAAAACTTGATGTCGCTTGTGAAAGCGCGTCTTGTTTTACAATTTATAAATAGAAATACCTAAATAATACTTTCAAGCAACCAGGCAAGAATACCCGATCATTTGTAAATATAGATTGGTAAGTCAAGTTCGAACACAGGGAAAAGGTGGAATATTTAATAATAGAAAATTAACAATTAACTAGAAAACAGTAAATATGGGGTGCGTTTTAGTTCCGTGCGAACATTTTAGAAAACAATTGATTAAAATAAACAAACTTTAATAAAACTTAATTTAAAATTACCAATAAATATAATAATAAATTCTAATTGGAAGGAACAAGTAATTGTATAGTTAATGTCACTTAGATTCATATTTCCCGATTGATTACGTATTGATTATCTAATTGTGATTCTTTTAGATCAACTTAATACCAAATTCTTCAATGAATACTAAGTCGAATATGAACTAGCCAATGTTTCGGGTCCAACTAATTCCTATAATCTAGGGTCCAACATGAAACACTGGTTCCAATGTCACAAGATGATCAGTCAATTGTGTGCCTTTCCCTAAATTATGCATTAAACATTCACAACGCCTTATAATTAACTCTATTGGTATGACTCAACAATACCCAATAATTAACTTATTGTCTTGCTCATTTTAAAGTAAATTATTATTGTATACTCGACCTATCAGACTCAACGTATTTAGTGATAAATCAAAACCCTAAAGTTATGACCATCAATAGTTAATAACATTAAAGGAACTCAATCTCAACAACATTATTAACCACGTGAAGTAACAATAATAACTAGTTACCAATAAACAAGTATCCACGAGCAATATAACCGTTTTCAATCAAATAACTTATTCAATACGCAATAACAATCGTTCCATAATCATAATCTAAGTTAAATAAACTACACAATCACTTTGGATATTCAATTCATCATCAAAACAGAAATATTCAGATTCATTATATCAAATTCTTCAATGAAAATAAAGAAACGAAATATACCGAATCGATTAACGATGAACTACGAAAGATTAGAGCGAATTATCCTCGTTCCTTAGCTTCCGTACCTCCAAACTAACACTAAAATACGAAATTAAAACCCTAAAATACGTCTGAAACCGAAAGAAAACGAAAAACCTTTTAAAACTGTCGAAATAAGGTTTTTACGCGTTTTTATACTTCTGTGATTTTTGATCCATACGGCGTATGGATTTCCATACGGCGTATGGATTGATTTCAAGCCCAGCCAAGACTCGCGTAACCTGGGCCTCCACTGCTGCAATCCATACGGCGTATGGATTCCATACGGCGTATGGATGCTTTTTCCAGCCGATTTCTTAACTTTTCTTATTTCATTCTTTTCTTCGACTTCGGCTCTCATTATTCTTCAAATATGCATCATTTAGCTCGATTATTGACTGTTTTCCGTTCCTTTTCCATAAACGCTCCATTTCCACATCTAATTGCAAATATGAACGAAATCAATATCTATTCTAAACAAAATGCAATAAAAACATTCAAGATTTGGGGTAAAATACTACTAAAATATAGTACTTTTGAGCATTTATCACTTACGTTCCTCAGGAGTCATAGCCTTATAAGTCTTAGCTGGAGCAACGCCACGGTAGTTTCCCTCAGCTAATGGTCTTACATATCTTTCAGTCAGTGGACCCCATAGTTCTGGACAATGAAAATTGATATACTGCTCAAATCGTGATCTCCAATATGTATAGTCCATATCAGCAGTAAAAACGGGAGGTTTACTACTGGTTCCCACATCGTTGCCTTGTCTAATCATTTCCCTAATGCTTTGAATAGTTTCCCTATCCGACATCGTGGAAATGTACCTGTAAAATCAACTTAAAACAAAACTAGAAAGCTGATTAGTAACAAAGGCGTCACTTGGTAAGTGACGCACCTAAGTGTCGCAAAGAGTAGCGGCACTGGGTAAGTGACGCTATCGAGTGACAAATAAATGAACACAGCGACACTAGAGATTAGTGTCGTATAATCAAGAAGTGACGCACTCAAGTGACGGACTTGAGTGACGCTCAGTAATAACAGGCGTCACTAAGGTAAGTGACGCTTTTAGTGACTCACAGTAATAACGCGTCACTAGCAATAAGTGACGGATAACACACAAGTGTCGTCCAAAGTGACGCAATTAAGTGTCGGTAAGAACAATAGGCGTCACTAAGATAAGTGACGGATAATCCTCAAGTGACGTTACTGAGTGACGTACTTGAGTGTCATTAAAACCCTAATTGCACCTTACAGAAGTGTTGCTCGAAGTGCCGCAAAAAGTGACGAAGTGACGCAGAAACGGCTGTGAACACCCAAAAACCCCAAAAATCGAATTTTCGTAAACCTAACGAAAATTCTTGAATCCCAATCGAACGAAACCTGTAATACTTGATTCAAAACGTAATGATAGCACCCAATCGATCCAAATATTGCTAGAATACCTATGATCTTCACAAAATCAAACCGAAAAGCTTCCAATACGCGAACACACGTTGATCAAATCACCTAATGGCTCTGATACCAGTTGAAAGTCCCTTTAGCCTTGGATCTATATGACTGATAACAATAATTGATTGGCGGAAACAATCAATTGCACGAACAAGTAATAAACTCAAACTGAAAACAACGAATCAATCAAAGTAAACGAGTATATTAGCTTGTAAATCGTAATGGAACTGTTTACAGTAGTGCTTAGTCGACAAATGGTGCTAGGGTTTCGTCAACCCTAGCCTAAAACCCGTAGGTTTGTATTTATACTAAAACTAAATCGGCAGACATGCGTCACTTGGGAAGTGTCGCATGTCGCCGCCCTCATGCATCACTTACTTAAGTGACGCTATGCGACACTAAGGCAAGTGTCGCCTAACACAGAAGCTAAGTGTTGCTATACATGAAAATGACTTTTCTATTCAACTTAACTAACGACACTTACAACTCGATAGACCAACTGACAGACACACTAAAATGCATCAACAGTAGACTCTTGTGGTCGGTGAAGATCGTACACTTTGTACCATATAGGTAATGTCTCCAGATCTTCAGTGCAAAAATGACTGCTCCCAACTCTAAGTCATGAGTTGTATAATTCTTCTCGTGAATCTTCAATTGACGGGATGCATAAGCAATAACTTTGTCGTTTTGCATGAGAACACAACCTAATCCTTTGTGTGAGGCATCACAGTAAATGATGAAGTTCTCTGTTCCCTCAGGTAAAGATAGAATCGGTGCGGTGCTCAACTTTTGTTTCAATAATTGAAAGCCGTTCTCTTGTTTTTCTCCCCATTCAAATTTCTTATCCTTCTGAGTTAAGGTGGTGAGTGACTGAGCTATCTTTGAAAAATTTTTGATAAATCGCCGGTAATAGCCAGCCAAACCAAGAAATTGTCGAATCTAATTGGTTGGGGTTCTTGGAGCTTCCCAGTTTTTGATCGCCTCTATTTTGGATGGGTCCACATGAATTCCTTTATCATTTATCACGTGACCAAGGAAATGAACCTCTCTAATCCAAAATTCGCATTTGGAGAACTTAGCATACAGCTTCTCGTTCTCAAGTAGTTGGGGGATAAGTTTCAAGTGCTGTTCGTGATCCTCTTTTGTCTTTGAGTAAATTAAATGTTATCAATGAACACAATGACAAGCTTAGCTAGATATGGTTTGCACACTCGGTTCATGAGATCCATGAATACTGCAGGCGCGTTAGTCAATCCAAACGGCATGACTAGGAACTCATAATGACCATAACGAGTTCTAAACGCGGTCTTCGGTACATCCTCTTCTCGAACCTTCAGTTGATGGTAACCAGAATGAAGGTCGATCTTCGAGTAGTAACTCGATCCTTGTAGTTGATCAAAAAGATCGTCGATGCGTGGTAACGGATATCGGTTCTTGATAGTTACCTTGTTCAGCTCTCGGTAATCAATACACATCCGCATGGATCCATCCTTCTTCTTGACAAACAAAACCGGGGCTCCCCAAGGTGAAAAGCTCGGTCGGATGAATCCTAAGTCTAAAAGCTCCTGCAACTATAAAGACAGTTCTTGCATTTCTGATGGAGCTAAACGATAAGGTGAGCGAGCGATTGGTACGGATCCTGGCACCAGATCGATGCGAAACTCGACTTTTCGCGGAGGTGGTAATACTGGAAGGTCATCAGGAAACACTCCCGGATAGTCTCGCACTACAGGTATATCACTTAAACTTTGCTCTTTGGGTTTCTTTTCTACAATGTGTGCCAAAAATGCTTGGTATCCCTTCCGGAGATACTTAATAGCTTTCATGCAATTAACCATCTTAATGGCACTCTCTCTCTCTTATCTCCTTGTATCACCAAGGTTTCTCCTGTCGGTAATGGTAGACGTACCATCTTATCAAAGCAAACAATTTCGGTTGAGTACTTCGACAACCAGTCCATACCGACTACGATGTCAAAACTTCCCAACTCTACCGGCAGTAGGTCTATTTCGAATGGATGACCCTCCAAAGTTAGAGTACATCCAGGTACTATTTCTCCTGATTCAATCAACCTACCATCGGCTAGTTCTAGTGTGTACTTGTTGTCTAGTCTACGGGATCTTATATCTAATAGTGGTCTAAAATCCCTAGACACGGAACTTAAATCGGCGCCAGAATCAAATAACACAGAGGCATAATGGTTGTTAACTAGGAACGTACCAGTGACAGTATTGGGGTCCTGGCGTGCCTCCTGTACTCCTATGACAAACGCACGACCTTGAGCTGGTTGGTTGATGGGGTTTCCACGGTTGTTGTTGTTGTTCTGATTGGCGTTGCGGTTCTGATTGTTTCGGTTGCCGCGGTTAAGCTTAGGACACTTGTTTCGGAAATGGCCTTGCTCGCCACATTCGAAACATCCTTTAGCTGGGCGATCCCTATTTGCTTGAGTAGCAGGGTTTGATCTACAGTATTGAGCCAGATGCCCCTAGCGTTTGCATTTCTCACAGAAAAGACAATCACCCTCATGGTGACGTTCACACTTGCCACATTTGGGCTTATTCCCCAAGTAAGTCTTTTGTTCAGTAGTGGTGGCAAGGTAAGCTTTTGTGGTTCTAGCCTGCTTCTTATTCTGCTAACCCTGACGGTCATTCCACTTACGTTTACCCTTTACAGACTTTCCAGCATCTGTACTGCTTGGTTCACCTTTTCCCGAAGCAGCTTTCTTAGTGAGGGTTCCCATCCTGACTGCTTCATCAGTCAGATGTTGTGCTAGCTCCACAGCACTCTTAAAAGTAGCAGGATTCGACGAAGTCACCAAGCTTCGGATTTGTGGTACCAAACCCCAGGTGTACCTTTCAATACGCTTGTACTCAGGTGTGACCATGTGAGGTACAAGACGTGTCAACTCTTGAAATCTGGTGGTATATCCTATGACATCAGCACCAATCATTGCAATGTCCCAGAGTTCAGTCTCAATCTTCTGCAGCTCACTGCGGGGACAGAACTCATCCATGACCATGGTTCTCAAAGTCTCCCAAGTTAGAGAATAGGCGGTTGGACGACCAAGTGCTTGAACTTGACCGTTCCACCATGTTAATGCCTTATCAGAAAACGTGCATGTAGCATACTTAACCATGCAGTCACGGGCACAGCTGCTAATATCTAGCACAGACTCCATTTTCTCAATCCAATGGATAATTCCTATGGCACCTTCAGTACCACGGAAATGGCTCGGTTTTCAAGCTAGGAATGTTTTGTACGAACATCCTTTTTGGGTACTCTCAAGGTTATCGCCAGATATAACTGGTTCGGTATTTCTGCTACCGCTAACCCTGTCGCTACAGTTTCGGTCAGTATCATACTGAGCAAGTGCTTCAGCAATCCTTCGGTTGACCATTTGTTCAGTCGTCTCCTCAACAGCAGGAGGTGGTGAAGGGTTTCTTTGGTTGTTCCGGGTATTCCTATGTTTAGGCGGCATGATTCAGTTCTGTGATGAATAAAACATAGAAGTCAATGCCAATGGAAAGAATGTGAAGAACCAAGTTTCACATTGTTCAGATAATAACTAGTATACCTGAATTTAAACCATCCCCATCATGTATAAATCGACTTCGAAACACCCACATGTACTTAGTATAATATAATCACGTTGGCCAGGCGTCATTATATGGCACTAATTACACGTTTCTTTTCGTCATCGTTTGATACAATTAGGTCTAAAGGAGTTCTAAACAAGAATCGGTTGTTATGATGTGGTATGTTTTGAGAACACCAATTGTGATCACTAGGGTTTGTTGATTAACTTTTTGTTCTAACACACCAATGTATGGTTTAGCACTAACCATATAGAGTACTTGTAAGATACCCTAATCAAATCATCACTTATAAAGTATGTGATAAATATAGATATAGTATGATAATCAATCACCAATTGATATCACTAATAGGGTACACAATGTTGTAAACCAAACATACGTTATATATCATATATATAAGTCAAAAGGTTTCACATAAGTTTTGTACAAGGATAGGATTTAATACATATATGTACCCATCAGATCAGTCATGATCCACAAAATGTGACGGATTTAACTAATATATCCATCTAGTCAAAAGTATCTAGCTAATACATCACAAATACAGTCCTACTACAACATAAATACAGTACAGTCTAATGGAAATACGGTAGACACCATCCCACAATCATCCTGACAACTGCCATCAAAGCATAAAATCCAATCACAGCGCCTACTACACTAACACGCCTCTCCAACCTGATCAAGCATGCTCTAGTAGCATCAGCAGACTCCCTGTCTACATCAATATGCATCTCAGAGGTAGCAACACGTCCATACAAAGAAAGCACATCTCCCACTAGTCGGGAGGTATCACTACGCAAACCCCTGATAGAATCCTATGTATCATAATGAAATCCAAGAAGAGTGCGGATAACTGCAACTGCAGTAGGGATGGTGAGCTCTAGAGACTCTCCGGTAAGATGTAAAGGTGTAGGTGAGTGTGACGACTCTCCGGTCTCAGAAATGGAAGGAATCCTCTCTAGTGTCCTCCAGTGGCGTAAAATACGCGGCATCCAGTCTAGGTGTGGAGGTCTAACCCTCTGTTATAACTGCTCGTCACGAGGTACCTCTCTCTCCTCAGTCATCGGCTCCTTGCCGCGAGATGACGAGGGTCCTACAGGTAAATCTCTGACACACGACCTCAGTGTCTCTCTAAGTGTAGGCCTATAAGAAGGCTCTCCAATAAGGTGACGTCTAGCCATGAAAGTAGATCCTAGCATACGGGTAGTGGGATCAGTGGGTGGTGATGGTGGTGTGTCAATAGTACCATCCGAAGTAGCTCTATGGCCTACAGGTGAGTGCTCAGTCTCAGAAACAACCTCATCACTAGCATACTCAGGCTCCTCCTCTGACTCTGAGATATAGATCGGGTTCTGTCTAGACATATCTGTGACCAAAGCAATTGTGTGTGTCGTGTTAGACGTATGCAAAGGTATGAATGCATAAATGTGTTAGCCAAGGCTATAGTCTAGGTCTCTAAGGTTTTTAGTCACTTAAAGACTTATAGTTCACTATAACCAATGGCTATGATACCAAGTCTGTCACACCCCCAAAATCGGTAATCGTGTTTAATGAAAGTTTAGCAGAAGCATTATCATTTATTAGCGGAAGCATTTTAATAATAGTGTAACAGCGGGGGTACTGACGTTACAATAGTGCATTCACTGTATCAGAGCATATGATCACATAGAACATATAATATATTTAAGATGCCATAAGTTTAAAGTTATTACAAAAGATACGACTTGTAAATTCGTACATAAGTAGGGTTGTCAAAGACAACATAAGTATTTTGAAAATAAAAGTTATAAAAGAGGGATTTCATAAGTATAACCAATGGAATTGATAATACAAAGGAAATCCAAGTGTCCCAAAAGTGGCATCATAAATAGTTGGGTTACCTACGTCCTTTATGCATGCAGATGTACCTAAGTCCTAATTCCCTGAAAAACATAGAAAATCGTCAACATTGAATGTTGAGTGAATTCACAGGTTTTGTTTATAGTGGTCAAACCAAGTTTTGTATAAATCATTCATGTACACAAACAAAATGTTTATATGTAAAGTAGGAAACACAAGTATTCTTAATTAAAGAAAACATTTCCTATTAAGTTGTAAGAATGTCATTCTTACTCAAGTTCAGTCAATGTGTTAGGAAACACAAGTATAATAAAAAACATTTCCTAATTATATGGTTTACAGGATATACAGGTTTATCAAATAAGTAAACATATCCATTCAAGTTGTTACAGGAAATTCAAGTTTATAAATCAAATAAACATTTCCAGTTCAATAGTTATAGGAAAATCAGGTTTAGCAGTCAAGTAAACATTTTCCAACAGATAGTTAATAGGAACTCAAGTTTAACAATAAAGTAAACGTTCCAAAAATAATTGTTGCAGGAAACACAGGTTTAACAATTAAGTAAACATTTCCTTATAAAAGTATGCATGTAGGAACACCTGTCCTATTAGTTATCACAGGGAATACCTTTCCCAAACGATAGTTGAGTAGTTGTGTAGTTTAAGTGGGAAATACATACTAAGATCCCTCTAAGGTGAGCGACACCTTTAAAGTTAAAGTACGACTCCTAGTGCTATAACCAATCCATAACTAGTTGTTGTGTTGTTGCCGCAGTAACAATCTAAGTATACACTCCGCGTTACGACTGCCGTCTTGTGGTTGGAATGACCAACGAGTTATATCCTGGGAGGGTTGTCAAATCGATAGTACTATCTGTATACTCAGTGGCTAGAGTCACCTAGCTAATGGTTATAGGTTGCAAGCACTGGGACTTATGTGCACTACAACTACCTCGCGTAAACCTAGAATCGTACCAAGATGTGTTGTCTTAATTCCCAAAATAGTAGTTGAAAAATCATTTCATGTAAATAATTCCAATTTAAACATATGAAAAACCTTTCATATAAACAGAGCAAGTTCAGTGCTATGAAAACATTTCATATAAACATTTTAAGTTTAAGAACACGAAAACATTCATGTTAATTAAGAGTATATAATAGCATGCAGAGCAATTATATATAAAACAAGTAGCATGTTATATCACATTGTTCTATGTTTTCCACCCCTAGTTTTAAAAGCATTTAAAACAAGTAGAAAATAGGGGCTGCGAACTCACGTGTAGCAAGTCTTCAGCCAATAATACGCAGTAGTCTAAGTGTGCCTCTCAGATACCTAGACACAATTAAATATACTTTATATAAGTATATGGACTAATTGTTGGGTTGAAATGTTTATAACCTTTTAGTTGTTGGTGACATTTGTGTTGAAATAATCGTTGCGTATAAGTATATATTTTCATATACTTATTAGTTGAATATATATATATATTCTATCATATATATTATTTGTCGTCGTCGTTTATATATATACGTCACTATAAATGTTGAGTATATATATATATATATATATATATATATATATATATATATATATAGTTGTCGTTGTTGTTGATTATGTTTTAAAAACATAATTATAATAGTTATAAAAATAACTTTGTTAAATCGTATATATATCTATAAATACACTTGTCGAATTGTCGTGTCTATATATACATATATATAGCATAAGTTGTCGTTATCCATTTTCCGCGTTATTAATATCATTCGTTTTCCTTTAAATCGTCTCATATTTTTATATAACTTGATATAAGATTGCGTTTTAAAGTTTGCGACCCATTGGGCTTTGGCCCAAAATGTTCGGCCTAAAATAAGTTCAAATAGTTTGGCCCACTAACGAGCCCCAAATGGGTTAGGACTTGGCCCAATTAACATTTTTAACCCAATTTGGCCCAATTAGAAATTTAAGTCCTCATTTTATGAAATCGTTAACATTTTTGTGTCACGAAGATACATCGACCGAGAGTTTAAAGTTTAACAGAAATGGCTCGGCCCGGAATCCAAACTCAGCCGGTCGGCTGAGCTTGCATAGCCGATCGGCTAGCTTGCTTAAGCCGATCGGCTCTTCCCTTTCGAGCCATTTGTTTGTCGCGTTTAACACTCGAACCCGAGTACATTACATCGCATCGTTTGGTTAAGGTTTGGTTCGGGGTTTGAGAGGACTAGCCGTTCGGCTAGGATCACATAGCCGTTCGGCTTAGATCAGCTAGCCATTCGGCTATGATCACTTAGCCGTTCGGCTGGAATGATCTAGCCGTTCGGCTGGGTTAGTCTAGCCGTTCGGCTTTGGTTGGTTCAGCCCGGTCTCTGTTCTGCGTTCGATTTTTAGTCCAAATTACATGCGTTTTTGCTATGGTTTCGAGTTACATTCTGTACTAAAGTTTAACCTTAACATTATTACAAGTTTTATTCATAAAGTTTTCCCCATTTTTATACCCGTTTTTCATGTACAGAGAATTATTTTTTTATGTTCTTCATCAAGTCCATATATACATATATCATTAATTCTTAGAAATCAAACCCGAATTTATATGTTAAAATCATGTTATAATGACTTTTTCATACATAATAATCTTTACATAATCAAAGGTAATAAGAAATATATATATGAAATATAAAGATTTTTAGTTATAAAAATCCTCACGGTGAGTTTAAAATGTCGATGATGATGATGAAGACTGATGATGATGATCGATGAACGATGATGATGGTGATGATGATCAAAATGTGAAGAAAATGGTGATGAAGATGAAGGTTTGAAGGTGATTTGGGAGTTGCTTCCTTCCTGCTTCTTGCTCCAGACGACTCACGCACACACACACACAAGAACACAGATGAATTATTGGTATGTGAATGGTTGGTAGATGAGTTTGTGAGGAGGGAGTATTATAAAATGAAACCATTGATCAAATTTCAAAAGGGGAGCATGGCGGTGTACGCATTTTGTCAAACAGATATTTTGTTTGTGCTAATAGTTTGGGTTTTTAGCCCCTTAAATTTCGAGTACGGGTATAATTTGTGGTACTTCGTGTACTAATCAACTATTCGTTAGTTTAATTTATATTTTAAACTCAGTAACTGATATTTATAAAAATGAAATGTTTTATTAAAATCATGAATAAAATTGGTTACAGTAGAAGTACTGTACGGTAAAATTGCGTGTCAGATTTCAATCAAATTTGGAATTTATATTTTGAAGTAATCTTCCAATTACTAAAACAGTGACGGGCAAAATAATACTTTTATTATTTTTGACCTTTAGGTACGTTTTATAATTGTTTCTGTTCGTGTATAACGCATCCTAAATAGCAGTCTAAAGGTTTCCGATTTATTTTTGTTCTAATACTTTTCTATAATAATTTCAAACAGAAATTATTCAAAAGTATTTTGAAGTTCTTTTTGGAACTTTATGATTCGCGTTTGATACGTTTAATATAAAACGTATAATTTGTTATATTATCTCAATAATATAATATCTAATATTTGTAATTAATAATTTTCGAATTATTATTTATTTCGTATCACCAACTTTATTGTATTTAATTTGTCGAGTTCAACACGTTTATTTCGTACGTAATCATATATATACATATAACTACGAGTCTAATTCGTCACGTATCACATAGTAAGTTTCACAAACTTAACACATAAAAATCGTTTTGAATTCACTAATCAGGGAATTACTCTAGGTAATGCATGTACTTTAGTTAAGAATGTACCCTAATTGGATGATTGTCACAGTAGCTGACCAAGGGATCAATAAGATTGATGTGCCCTTGTCGCACCCCCAGATTATGATGCGGAAGCGATTCGGGTGGGGGCGCGACTAATCAAATATCAACAGCACATAAGATATAATGAACGACTCTATATGTGTCGTTTACAATACATTGATACTATAAAAGTCTTTCACTGTTATAATAGTTTACAAAAGCGCGAATTGATGTAAGAGATTCTATGTCATAACTAATTTATACAAAATATAGTAATGCATGATAATCTCCTGATGTTTGCATGAGACTCGAGCTAATGGGCATCCTGAGTGAGCAGACTTACTGCTGCTGCGAATCTGAGAATACACGCTAAATTGGTCAGCTTACGCTAGTGAGCTCACAGGTTTAATGATAAAGTATAATGTATGAACCGCAAGATTTAAGTATGATGATTTGCAATTAAGCAAATAAATAAATAATAAATGATGTATATAACTACCATGAGCACATAGTCTGAGCTTAACTGAGGTGTCAGGATCACAATTAAGTGCCTGAGCGAGGGTGCCTCTATGCGTATGCCTAATCAACACACGTATGAACAAATGATAATGCGTCCGTTTTGACCAGTCAGTGCTTGCTGACCCGGACGTGGATTGTCAGTCCCATATGGTACCATACACTAACATTCACGCTACAAAGTATTACCAAACTATGCTAATGAGGACTTATGATGATTAGATGATTAACTCATGCAGAATATAGCGATATTTGATACTTGCGTTCACATGTAAAACAAAACAAGCATGTATTCTCACCCCTAGAGTAAAAACAGTAAAATAGGGGCTATGAGACTCACCCGAGTCTGATGAGATTCTATCAAGCACTAATGATGGTGTACAAGGGAAATGTTGTCGTCTCCAACGATCGAAACCTGTTGGGCGTCCTAAACGCGCAAGGTTCTAATGATTAGATGTCTCAACAGATTATCTATGCTAGTTGTTCCTTCAACTAGTTATGTCTGTTGGGACATGTATTTGTGACAACAGATCTAGCTTGTAATAGTACTAGAGATTATTGTAATCAAGTGTGTACAATTGATTTTGAATTGTAATAATTGATATAATATTAGTTTGTTGTTAATATTCGTTAAATATATTAGTAACATAAAGTGTTAGACGAATATCGAGAATGAAAATGCAAACTAAAAGTCTGTCTGCGAGATGAGATCTCAAGTCGCAGGATTGAGTTCTGCGAGTCGAGATCTGGGCTCGCAGAAGTGGCAACGAACCGAGACCAGCATGGGCTTGGTTTTGGGCTGCGAAGTTAGTCGACTCGCAGAGCCCATCGGGCTGCGAGTCGAGTCGGCAGAAATCATATATATACAAAATTAGGTTTAAACCATAAAAAACTTTTGCCATTCGTATTTTCCAGAGCATATTATCGATTTCTAAGCATTCTAAGGTTAGGTATTGATCGATTAACATTAATTAATCGATACAAAACCTTGTTGAGTAATCAATTCGCTATTATCTTGCGAAACAATTCGTTCACAATCCGTGAACCAAGTATTGAGGAATTCCGCGCCTTAATACCTAAAGATAACCTCGTTATTGATCCATAACACACGGGACTTACAATGTCCAAATACATTGGTTTGTTTTTTTGTGTTTTTGATAACATGTACGGCCCGTTGGTGGTGGTTTGTAATAATAATTCTCAAAGTATTATTATTATGTTTGTTTCGTTTATTGACTTGTAAAAGTATACGTATTTGTTTAAGTGTTTCAACACATGTATCGTTATCCGTAAATATCGTAGCATCGTTTTTGTTCAAGTTTCATAGTAAAACACCTAAAACAATTGTTTCGAGCCAAAATCTAAAGTTTTACATTTCGTTTTACGTTTTTCGTACCGAGGCTCGTTTCGGTTGACTTGGTCAAACGTGTTCGGTTTGAACCGAAACTTTTACACAAGTCTTAAAATAGTTAACTAAGACTTATAAAGTTGTCGGTATGTTTTATGGTTGGCCCGAAGGGTCGGTTTTATGTTTATGTCAAAAACAGTCCCAAAATGTGTTTTTCGGTTTTGTCGGTTCATTTCGCCACTCTATTTTAACGTGTTCTAGTCCGAATTAGATTCCACAATTTTTACTAGCTGATCATGTGTGTGTCTAGTTCATAACATGGTTTTTTCAACAATTATAGAGTTCATATAGATGGGTAATTAATTCCACGAAAGAACCGTACTCGGTTTTCGAATACATGCAGACCAGTCTCAAAGATCCATTTTTAACTGAAAATTAGTAGATTTATGTATAACACCCTGCTTTCAATCAACACATTTTAATAATGGATCTCGACCCGGAAGCGATGTCCCATTTCAAACTCTTCATTTTAAATACAAATACATTCAATAATTTATAATTTCACAATCAAAATACAGCCGTTGGGTGTTATATAAATCCAAACATCACAATATTTAACAAAATCAATATCAGAGTCAACGCAGAAGTCGTCAAACATTCAGTCAGGTCAACACCTTCTTGCCCAACCACCATATCAAGTCATAACCTGCAAGAAGTAATTTAAAGTGGTGGGATTAGCACAACTGCTAAGTGAGATAGAACTGTGACCGACAGTCCAATTTAGCAATAACAACTTTGTCTACAACAAATAATCACTGTCACATAGTTTCACACAACATCAGAGGATCGGTGGTTGTTGGCAGTAAAGCAACACTTAGTAACCCCACTGAGCTGTAGACCACAACAACGGCTATTCAATAACCCAACTGAGCTGCTGGTCGAAATAGCGGTTAACCGATAGCTGGTTACTACTTTCACACGACCTAATTTCCTATTAACGACATGTACAAGGAAATCCATGTCGTCCAACAATAGTAACCCAGCCCAAACATCTTGACCTCTGATTTATCACATATGCCCAATGGCCAACTAATCACAATCACATAGCAGACTAAACAGTCAATCAAACAGTAAATCTACGTTCACTTGCTGTAACCAAACCTGTTACAGCTAAATCACACTGAAGGTACAGAACCACTCACCAATCACCTTAGTCTCCACTCAGTAGTCTAATGTCATTGAGTCTCTTGTTTATCTGAAATCACCACAAACATCACAAGTCAGTAATTTGTCAATCAACAATAAACTTATGTTATAATAAGTAACACATGTTATAATTATATAACATATCACATCGTCTCAATTCACAATATTCCATTTATAACAAGTTGCCACTTTATGTGTTAAGTCTTTAGCAAGACTTATCTATCCACACTATGTATATCATCACAATTATCATCATAATCTATGTAAGATTAGTCTACTATCACAAACACTAGTATCATACTAATCTCATTATGTCCTCAACTAAGTTGTTAATCATGATAATCCACAATTACTCATCTACATTAAGTTGGTTTATGAATAACACTTCATTTCAGTCTATTGTCACAGTTTTATATTCATAAAACATTTATACATATAACTTATATATCAACTAAACAAGCAAACGGATCTGATCTGTGCAAATCAAAATCGCGTCGCGTTTTAGGTGGAATCACGTCGTGAAACTAATATAATCGCGTCACGATATCATAAGGATCGCGTCGCGATCCTTTGTTTTCCAGCAACCTGCGAATTCTTCCTGTTTAACCCATAATCCGAATCAATCACCCTCAAATCAACACTTTCAGGTTTCTAATCGATTATATACTAAAACTAACAACTTCTAACAATAATAAGCATCATATATCATCACTTCAAATCATCAATTTCATGTATATACACTAACCCTAACATTTTATATGTAAATATTTAAAGAACACTTACACTTGATTGTATACAAGATGGAGTAAGTGATGATGATATGATGATTTACTAAAATCAAGTCAAGAATAAGCTTTCCTTTAATCCCTTACTATGTTTTTAGTTTGTATATGGGAAATATGAGAGCATCAGGAAGGAAATAAGGAAAATAAGGAATAACAAAGATTTTGGGAAATAAATTAAAAGAAGGTCGGCTCCTTCCTAAACCGACTTCAAATATACGGGTATAATTTAATACCTCTTCTCAACCTATTGTCTGGAACCCGAAAACCACTTGCGAGTCCAAACCTTTTATTGTTCCATCAACTATATTAATTTAAAACAATTAATATTTCACTATTCATAATAAGTTCTAAAACTTATTTTACCCATTTATTTTCAACAAATCTATTTCATAGCAACTAAAATTCAGGAAATAATATAAAACTTATAGGCCCAATTTGCGGATGTTACATTATGCAAAGAGCCATAGAAGAACTTTTTGTAGATCTTTTCAATACGCAACTTATAAAAAAATCCGTTGTCTAGTTCTTAGTAGAACTCAAGTTATGATCGTTTTTGTAAACTGACTTTTCTGAGACAGAATCTGTCATTTTTAGATGTTTATGAAAAACATGTTTTAAGCTTTCTTTTGGACATAATCATGTTAATGGAGCTATAAAATATATAAATAAACAACATGCAATAATATTAATGAAGGGTTTAGGTGATTCTCACAATGGGGATGATGAAGAATAAGTGTAGATGAAGATGATGATAATGATTCTTGAGTTCCTTCATTCTTCTTATTCTTGATTTTCTTGATGATTGATGATAAATGGTGATGTTGATGAATCTGATTTTGGAGTGATGGTGGTGGTGGAAATCGATGGGGGAGAGAGAGAGGAGAAAGGAGTTGGGTGTTTGTGTATGAATCAAAAGAGTGTGGAGTGCAAATGAGGTGAAAAGGATGGATGGTGGTATAAGTCAACATGCAATGGTGCATGTGTTGAGGTGGTGGTGGCCTTGGGCCTGTTTTTAAGGGGGCCCACTCAAGTGTGGGTCTCCAAATTTCAATCCCACAATTTGTGCTCCGTGCGGTGTTCGTTTCCTCGTTCGTTTTGACGTTTATTTAGACGTTACACGTTTAATACCCGTGTTTTAGATAACGATTTAAATCTCGATATTTTTGATTGAAGTATTCATTAAAATACTTAAAAACATTAATAAAAATGTTTCGTTTATTTATCGGCCTCGATTTGCGTGTTTGTTTTACGGAGATTTAATCGCGTGACGTTTAAACTAGCCGTTTTTGTTATCGTTTTAAGATACGATATTTTAAATGAAAGTTTTACTCGAAATGATATATTTTAAACTTATAAAATATATTTTTGGTTTTCGTTCGATTGTCGGGAGCGTTTCACCCGTTTCTGTAATATACGGGTTACTTAATACGATACAAATGATTTATTAAATATTATCAACATAATATTTATGAGTTTATGAGTTTATTAAATAATTTCATATTATTTAATATTTTGTTCACCAACGTCCGTATTTATGATGTCAGAATTCATCCGAATATGTAAATGTACGATTTAAACAAATCGCATACGTGTGTGTATATATAATAAATATATCGATACACATAATGATACACATAATTAATCCTAATTACATGTATTAGTACTATGATTAGGCACTAATTACTAGCCCTAATTGGTCGGGTGTCACAGCCCTCTAGCTCAGCAGCTCCTGTGTTGTCAATTGGTCATGATGCAAAGGAAACGAAGAGATCTGGAATAGCTGCGAATGGAAAGTCCAATCGTAGGCCTAAGAGAAAGATTGACTCTGAAATTGCACCGGCTAATGATCCAAAGGAATCAGTGTGTTATACTGCAACACAGAGGAGCACTAGAAGCATTGCTGCCCAAAATATCTGAAGGACCTTGAAGACAGTAAGGTTGAAAAGGATTCAAGTATATAAATGATTAAACTCCATAATACTACGACTTATAATTCGTAGGTCTTGAATATAGGGTGTGGTACTCACATTTGCACTATATTGCAAGGCCTAAAGGAAAGTACAAGTCTGAGGTATGGAGAGCTTAACTTAATCGTGGGAGACAAGAGTGTCATGCCCATTGGAAAGTTTGAGCTCATGCTAAAATCCGGAGTTAGGATACATTTAAATAATTGCTGTTATTCGTCAGAAATGACAAGCAACATAGTTTCATTTTATGCTTATTTAAGGAGACTTATCAGTTTTCATTTTGAAATGAAAATGGTGATAAAGCGTCTACTTGCAAAGGCATCTATGATAATGTTGAAATAAGTCAGCAAAGGAATTTAAATGATGGTTCGTCTAAAAATCTTGACAAATCCAAATTGTGGCAATATCGTCTAAGGCACGTAAACAAGAAAGAATATCGCCCAAACTCCAAAAGTATGGAGTGCTGGAATCATTCGACCTTAAATCGGATTATATATGCAAATCTTGGTTATTGAGCAAGATGACTAAATCACTATTCACGTGTTATATGAAAGAAGTGATGGATTGTTCGACTTGGTATACATGGATATATGTCAACCATTTCGATGCGCCATAAAAGATGGAAATAACTACTATGTTGCTGATTACTTCAGTAGACATGGATATGTTTATCTGATTAAACATAACTCAGACACTTTTGAAAGTTCAAAAGGTGTTAGGACGAAATATAGAGAACCAAATGGGCAGAAAGATAAAGGTACTCCGATCCGATAGGGGAAGAGAAAAACCTTAGTATCAAGTTTCTTGATCATCATTGACATTGTGGAATGGTTTCACAAAATTAACTCCTCCTAGAACACCATAGTTGAATGGAGTAGCTGAGAGGAGAAGTAGAATCCTGTTAGACATGGTTCAATCTATGATGAGTCGGGCAACACTTCTAATAAGCTTCTGGGGTTAGGCATTAGAAACAAGTTTCGCATATCTTAAATTTAATACTCACCAAGAAAATGATGTGGAAGGGAAAAAGGTTTTTCTCTTGGGCACATCCACATCTGGGGTTGTGAAGCTATCGTTAGACGAGAACTTAGCACAAACTAGAAGCCAGATGAGAAAAGGTATCTTTTCATCGGTTACCCACAGTAGTCGTTTAGATATTTGTTTTACAGACCCAAGGATAGTGTGGTGTCTGTAGTTCAAAGAAGATTGTTCCTTGAGAAAGAAATGATATATAAAGAGGACAGTGGGAGTACAATTGATCTTGAAGAAATTCAAGGATCTGCCGATGAAGAACCTACAGTAAACACTGACACTCAACAAGAGGTGGTCACACCTGTTGAACTTGATGACATATCCTTTCCCGCTCGCAGTTGTAAAGTTAGCAAACCTCCTCGGTTCTATTATGGTTTCCATAAAGAAAAATAGGATAAGATTAGTGATAGTACAGTAAGTAAATTGGATGAGTCTGCTAACTACAAGGAAGCGATGGCAGGCCCTAAGGCTGCTAAGTAGAAGGAAGCTGTGAAAAGCAAGATTCAGTCTATGTCTAACAACCAAGTTTAGAATTTAGTTGGCACTACACTCAGTCTCAAGACGATGAGTTGTAGATGTATCTTCAAGAGGAAGATAGACATGGATGGGAAGTACATACTTATAAAGCTAGGATGGCAGCGAAAGGCTATACTTATACCTTCGGGATTGATTATGAGGAAACCTTCTCACCAATAGCTGAAATAAAGTCAATTAGGATATTGATTGCAATAGCTGCATTTCATGGTTATGAAATTTGGCTGATGAATGTCAAAACCACCTTCCTTGACAGGAAACTGACAGGGGATCTGTTCAAGGCACAACCGGAAGGTTTTGAAAATGCAAAGTGTCCTAATAGAGTGTGTAAGCTTTAGAAGGCCGTTTGTAGATTTAAACAGGCTTCTTGCTGGAATCTCTACTTTCATGAGAAAGTCTAACAGTTTAGATTTTCTAGAAGCAAAGATGAGTCCAGCATATGTGTCAAAGTCAGTGGGAGCATTGTAGTCTTCCCGGTATTATATGTAAATGATATAATACTCATAGGAAATGTAATCCCAATATTACAAGGTGTAAAGAGTTGATTGGGAGAATATTTCACTGTGAAAGAAGATACGATATATTCTTGGTACAAAGATTTACAGAGATATGTTGATAACGTCTCAAAGGACTTACCCAGGACATGTACTTAGAATGAAATTTTGAAAAGTTTTAAAATGGAGAATTCTAACAAAAAGGAATCTACCCTTACATCATGGCATAAAAATTACTAAAAGATTAGTGTCCAAAGACTGCACAAGATTGGACTAAATGAGTCGAGTCCCATAGGCTTTGGCTATAGGATCGATCATACATGCCATGAAGTATACAAGACTCGATGTCTCATTTGCTTGGAGCATAATGAGTCGACATCAGCAGAATCCTGGTAAAGGTCATAAAACAGCTGTAAAGAATATTCTTGAGTATTTGAGAAATACTAAAGACAGGTTCTTAGATTATGGTGGAGAAGAGAAACTTAGAGTAAAGGTTTATAGTAACGTAAGTTTTCCGAATAGACAGAGATGACAGTCGTTCACAGTCTAGTTGGGGATTCTTACTGAATATGGGAACAATAACTTTGAAAGGTTCAAAGCAAGATACAATAACAGATGGGAATCTAAGTATATTGAAACTTGCAAGACTTAAAAAGGAGTCATAAGGATGAGAAATTTCATTGGTGATCTTGGAGGTGTTCCAATAGAACGAATCCCATTGAAATATGATGTGATAACGGAAAGTCCCAAAGCAAATTGAAATAAAATACCATTTTGTTCATAGGAAGGTAGAAAAGAGACACATGATTGTGATGGACACACGATCAGTAAACATGCTGGGAGCATAGGTTTACGAGATAAAGTTTTAGTTTTTTGATTTTGAAACATTACAAACAATGATGGGAACTAGAATAGACTTGGTGATAAATAATGGAGATTTATTTATGGGAAGGAGTTCTACCATTTACTATCGTTTATCATTGTGTTTCAGTTTAGCATGTTTAGACACCACTTCCAGAGTAATTAGAATTACTCAAAACTCCTCAGTCGATCATAATATAGGAAGTATGTGGTGAATAAAGACTGTCATGGAGTGTTAGTAGATTGTCTATGGAGATTAGACATTGCATGGAGATTGCTGCAACACTCATGGGTACTTAATGGGGATTTAAGTATAGGAAAAACCCGCACTCATGGAAGTTACTTCATGGATTGAAATCACGAGTAACTCTGAGATGATAATATCTTATATTCTTAAAATGGAGATACATTTGAGTTTCTAGTTTTCAAGTCTGTTGTACTTTAGTTTATTCAAATGCTGTGCGTAAATCCCAGTCATAAAGGATACGCTAGGTATGACATGATGAGTTGACTAGTGCTATGTATGCGGAATTTATTTGTTCCTTTTGCCTAAATGGAAAAGAGATATCTCTGGGCCTCTGATGATTAAATGTTGACTCATAAAGTGCTTGGCCAAGCCAGGACTAAATTGATATGTACAATTCAGTAGTCCCATATAGTCAAATTGATCGGAAATCAGAAAATATAATCTTGAATCTGGAGATTGATTAAATCCATGTCCCAATTTCATACGATATCTGAAACAAAGGAATATATGATCACTTATCTAAAAGGACTGTCACTGGATATGATCAGAGTTCGGCAGATACATTGGATGGCACCTCTACTTAGGATAGAGACGGACCAATAGTAGTTGATGACTAGTCCAAGTGGGAGACGGTTTGTAACACCCCCAAATTCACTGTTTAGCGGAAGCAGGTTTTGGGGTGCTACTAATCAAATGTCACAGCGCAAAGATAAAGCAAATGACATCTATATGCAACGTTCGTAAATTAGTTACATTCCCATAGATATAATGTTTGAAAACTTAATGTTTTTGTATACAAAAATGTAGTTTCCTAGAGCCCACACGTATAGCGGGAGATTCTATTACATAATCAAAATATACAAAAGATAATGCTAAGAATCTCCGTTAATGCAGTAGTGTTGAAATCATGCGACTCTAGCTAAAGTCCTGGAGTAATCCTACTCCGTCGGGGTACCTAAGAAAACATGCTAAAAAGGTCAACACGAATGTTGGTGAATCTCACAGGTTTGTAAGTAATATCAGTTTTGAACACGAGATTTCATCAGTAGTGCCCGCAGGCGTAAAATTAGTAATTGCAATCCAGCAATCGTAAAACTAGTATTTGCAATCCAGCAAATGTAAAACCAGTATTTGCAATCCAGCAAATGTAAGTAAGTGAGTTATACCATTGCCATGAGGCTCATAATCGAAGCTTAACCCGTAAGTAATAATGTTTGCTCCCGTGACATGCTCGTAAACTGAGCAAGCATATGTAACGAATAATTAGTCAACCGTTTCTACGTGTAAATCAGTACGTGGTAGCGCTACTACCCCGGGTGGGGAGGGTCATTTCCCTAATGGATCCATTAACTAGTGTTCGCGCTTAAGTCCATAACTAACGATATATGATGGAGAGACTTCTGTAAATAGTAAACAACTCATGCAATTCCGTTTGGTATAGTAAACAGTTTTAGTACTTGTGTTCAAGGAAAAGTAGTAGCATGCATCTCCACCAATAAGATAAAACAGTAAAAGTGGGGCCGTAAGACTCACCTAAGTCTCGTAATAAGCCGTAGCAAATAGCAAGTAGTAAATATAGCAAGTAGGTTCTCCGAACCCGTAACCTTCAAATGCCTAACCATATGAAGTTATGTAAGTATGTGTCTCGCGAGACGTTTCGTTTAGTTGTACACAACTAGTATATCCAATGTTTGTCCGTATGTCTGTAATTGTTCGTTTGTAGGTAAACATGTTTGACCCGTTGGTGACGGTTTGTATCAAAAATTCTAAAATGTTGATTTTTGCTACAGTAACTGTGCTACATTGAATTGCTACAGTAAAATTTGACTTTGCTACAGTAACTTTGACTTTGCTATAGTGAAAATCCTTCAATATTTCCAAGTTGTCTGTTTTCTGCGACATAATCTGCGACACAAGGATTTGTATGCGACACAAGGGTTGTGTCGCAGACGTCATGTGACACAAGGATACGACACAAGGACTGTGTCGCATCGGATACGATATGCTAAATTAATAGCGACATAGTGGTTGTGTCGTATAAAAATACGACATAATATACGACATAGAGTGCGACACAATATTGTGTCGCAAAAGTTACGTCACTAAAGGTTTGGTACGACACAAGATTGCGACATAACAGGCTTTATGCGACACAACATGCGACACAAGCGTTGTGTCGCAAAGATGAACACCAGCCCAGAAACTTTCGGATGTCGAGATTTTCCGACCAAAAACGCAAATCTAACCCATTTTCGAGCTGTAAAATCGTGTTTTCTTCATTGTTTAGGTTATAACTATGTTGTGTACACAATATTTCGTCAAAACATTACACCAGAATGAATAGATCTAAGATTTTAGAAATTTCTTACAATTGTAAATCGAGAGAGATGGAGGCCGAAAATGATGATGGTGCTTTTGCAAATCTTGTTCCTTGTTTGTTGGTGATTCCGAAAATATAAATCTCGTGGGTCGGTTTGTGAATCCGGAAATTTGAGAGAAATTGGTGAGAGTGTTTGTGTGTGTTTGTTTAAGAGAAAATGAGAGAAAGAGATGAGAGGGTGGTGGGTTGGTGGCTGATTCCAAAAGGAAGGGAGGGAAAACACTCCTCAAAACACAGTGTTTACTCCGTGTCCTAATCGTTTAATCCCTCGTTTTTAATATTTAACCAAACAGTTATATTTTTAAAATGCAACTGGAGTAATTAAATAAAAATACCTTGAAATTAATAATAAAAACATTTGTCGAAATATTTAAAATTATTAATTCGCGTTTAATACGTTTTTGTTGAATTGTTTAAAATGTCGTCGCGATAATATAATTAATGTTCGTTCAATTGTGTATTTTATATAACAAAATACGTTCTCATTATTTAAGTAAATTTCTGTCACCAACGTCTAAGTAAACTGTGTCGGACTCTGTCCGGTTGATTCGTACGATTTAACCAAATCGCGTAAGTACACACATATATATATATAAATCACCTTATATACAAATAGAGTCTGTAATTAGTCCTATTACATACTAATTACAACTAGTTACAAATAACTAGGCATAATTAATTATCCTAATTAGGCAGGTGTTACATTCTCCCCTTGTTAAAGAAATTTCGTCCCGAAATTAGCTCGAGTGTCCGGACGGTGCTTTGTCTGGGAAGAGATGTGGGTATTTCTGTCGCATTTGGTCTTCCCATTCCCAGGTGAATTCAGGACCACGTCTAGAATTCCAACTGACTTTTACGATGGGAATACGACTCTGTTTCAATCGCTTGACCTCACGGTCCATGATTTCCATAGGTTCTTCGACAAAATGAAGTTTATCATCGATTTGGATTTTGTCGAGCGGTATAATCAGTGTCTCGTCAGACAGACATTTCTTCAAGTTAGAAATGTGGAATGTGTTGTGAACGCTGCTAAGCTCAGCAGGAAGTTGCAGGCGGTATGCCACTGGACCAATCCTTTCAAGGATTTCGAATGGTCCGATGTATCTAGGGTTTAGTTTGCCTCGTTTTCCGAATCGAATGACACCCTTCCACGGTGCCACTTTGAGAAGTACCTTGTCCCCTACCTGGAACTCAAGGTGTTTGCGTCTCACGTCAGCATAGCTTTTCTGACGATCACGTGCGGCTTTCAGCCGGTTCTGAATACCAATGATTTTCTCAGTAGTTTCATGAATGATTTCCGGACCCGTGAGTTGGGAATCTCCTAACTCAGTCCAACAGATAGGTGATCGGCACTTACGCCCGTAGAGTGCCTCGAAGGGTGCAGCCTTAATGCTGGTATGGTAACTGTTGTTGTACGAGAACTCGCACAACGGTAAGTGATTTTCCCAAGAAGTACCGAAGTCAACTACGCAGGCTCGTAGCATATCCTCCAGTGTTTGAATAGTTCGCTCGCTTTGGCCATCGATTTGCGGGTGATAAGCAGTTTTCATATCCAGACGAGTACCAAGAGATTTCTGTAGTGATTGCCAAAAGTTAGAAGTAAAACGGCTGTCCCTATCCGAGATGATCGAGATAGGTACACCGTGTCGTGAGATGATTTCTTTAACGTAGATGCGAGTCAGACGCTCCATCTTGTCGGTTTCCTTGATGGCCAGAAAATGAGCAGATTTCGTGAGACGGTCCACGATCACCCAAATGGTATCGCAACCACTCGAAGTTTTTGGTAGTTTGGTAATGAAGTCCATGGTAATTTGTTCCCATTTCCATTGAGGAATTTCAGGTTATTGGAGCAATCCCGAGGGTCTTTGGTGTTCGGCCTTGACTTTGGAACAGGTTAGGCATTTACTGACGTACATGGCGATGTCAGCTTTCATGTTAGGCCACCAGTACAACCCTTTGACGTCGTGATACATCTTGTCAGAACCGGGATGTATAGAGTATCGAGATTTGTGAGCTTCAGCCATCACCAAATCTCGCAAGTTTCCGAATTTGGGTAACCACACCCGGTTAGAGAAGTATCGAGTCCCATCGGGTTTGATTTCGAATTGTTTATCCAAGCCTCGTAAGGCTTCATTTTTCAGGTTTTCATCGCTAAGTGCTTCGAGCTGAGTGGTAAGGATTTAAGCAGGGAGCTCGTTACGAATTGTCATAGAAAGTGCTCGGACTCGAAGGGGTTTCACTCGTTCTTTTCGGCTTAAGGCATCGGCAACTACGTTCGCCTTGCCCGGATGGTATTTGATCTCGCAGTCGTAGTCACTAAGTAACTCAACCCAGTGACGTTGCCTCATGTTTAGATCCTTCTGATCGAATATGTGTTGGAGACTTTTGTGATCGGTAAAGATAGTGCTTTTCCTACCGTAGAGATAATGTCTCCAGATTTTCAATGCGAAGACCACAACACCTAACTCGAGGTCGTGGGTCGTATAATTTTTCTCGTGAACTTTTAGTTGTCGTGAGGCGTAGGCAATGACCTTTTCCCGTTGCATTAACACGCAACCAAGTCCTTGGTGTGAGGCGTCGCAATAAACTATGAAATCATCGGTGTCCTCGGGTAAGGACAAGATTGGTGCACTGCAAAGTTTGTTTTTCAATAGCTGGAAGAGTGACTCTTGTTTATCAGTCCAATCGAACTTCTTATCCTTCTGAGTCAGTGTTGTTAAGGGAACAGCTATTCTTGAAAAGTTTTCAATGAATCGGCGGTAATAACCAGCAAGACCTAAGAATTGTCTCACTTCGGTTGGAGTGGTCGGTGACTCCCAGCCCTTGATTGCTTCAATCTTGGCGGGATCAACATGAATTCCTTGGCTGTCAATCACGTGTCCTAGGAATTGAACGGTTCGAATCCAGAACTCACACTTAGAGAATTTAGCATATAACTCTTCGTGTCTAAGGAGTCCTAGAATAGTTTTCAGATGTTGAGCATGTTCCTGTTCATCGCGAGAGTAAATCAGGATATCATCGATGAACACAATGATGAATTTGTCAAGATATGGTTTGCACACCCGATTCATAAGGTCCATGAATACGGCCGGTGCGTTGGTTAAACCGAATGGCATCACTTGGAATTCGTAATGCCCGTAACGAGTTCGAAAAGCTGTCTTTGGGATATCATTGTCGCGGACTCGGAGTTGATGATAACCTGACTTTAGATCAATCTTTGAGTAAACACTTGATCCCTGGAGCTGGTCAAATAGGTCATCAATTCTAGGAAGCGGGTACCGATTCTTTATGGTTAGCTTATTCAGCTCTCGGTAATCGATACACATGCGGAAAGATCCATCTTTCTTTTTCACGAATAAGACCGGAGCTCTCCAAGGCGAGGAACTTGGTCGAATAAATCCTCTGTCCAGGAGTTCCTGTAGTTGGTTAGACAACTCCTGCATTTCGGATGGTGCTAGACGGTAAGGGGCTCGTGCCACGGGTGCAGCTCCTGGCACAAGTTCGATTTGAAATTCAATTTGTCTAGGTGGTGGAAGTCCGGGAAAGTCTTCAGGAAAGACTTCCGGGAAATCCCGCACGATTAGAACATCCTCAACTCGCTTCTCCTCCGACTTCTTCTCCGTTACATGTGCGAGGATGGCTTGATACCCTTTTCGTAGATATTTTCTAGTTTTGAGGCAGGATACAATATTCAGATTCCGTCTGCCGGTCTCCCCTTGTAGGACTAAGGTTCCACCGGAGACAAGAGGTATGCGAACGAGTTTGTCATGACAGATGATTTCAGCTCGGTGCTGGGATAACCAATCCATACCGACAATAATATCGAAGCTGCCGATCTCGACAGGGATTAAATCAATGGGAAACGTTTCGTTCGTAAGGTTAAGTGTACAGTTGCTTATGATGCTATCAGTCTCAATCAGTTTGCCGTTAGCTAATTCTACAATGTATTTAGCATCTAAGGCAGTGGGAGTTATATCAAGTAAAGGGCTAAATTTCTCAGAAATGAAACTTCTATCGGCACCGGTATCAAATAATACAGAAGCAGTAAGGTCGTTGAGAAGGAACGTACCCATCACGACATTCGGGTCTTGTCTGGCTTCCCCAGCCTTGATAACAAATGCTCTACCGCGAGCAGGGTTGTTGTTTTTCAGTTTTGGGCAATCTTTCTTGAAATGCCCTGAATTTCCGCACCCAAAGCAGGCCTTTGGTGCATTAGTGTTGGGGGTAGGAATGTTGGTTCGGCAATCCTTGGCTAGGTTCCCGAACCGTTTGCAATTTGTGCAAGGGCAGGAACCATCATGGTGATGATTGCATTTGGGACAGTAGGGCTTGTTCCCGATGTACCCTTTCTTTTTTGTAGTCCCCGATGAATAAGCCTTAACAGACTCAGGCTTTTTGTTGGTGATTTGGTTGGATGAGTTGGGGTTTCCTTCCCATTTGCGTTTGTTGTTTGCAGATGGGGTTGAAGTTGTGCCACGGCGGACAGAATTTGCCGTTAGCTCATGGGCCATACGGATGGCGCTCTGAATAGTACCCGGTTTGGATGAAGTCACCAGGTCTTGGAGTCTCTCGGGAAGTCCATCGACGTATTTCTCGATCCTCTTGTACTCAGGATCGACCATGGTTGGGCACAGAAGTGCCAGTTGGTGGAAACGGTTGGTGTATCCGGTGATGTCATCACCCTGCATCTTGTGGTTCCAGAATTCCAATTCCAGCTGTTTCAATTCATCCCTGGGGCAGTACTCGCCCCTCAACATCTCCTTCAACTCCTCCCACGGGAGTTTGTAAGCATTAGCAACACCCACAGTCTGGGCATAGGTGTTCCACCAGGTGAGTGCGGTGTCAGTAAAAGTACTAACGGAGAACTTAACCTTGTCTCCCTCCGCACAGTTGCAGATAAGAAATACAGATTCGACTTTCTCAATCCAGCGTACTAGACCGATAGCTCCCTCAGTACCTGAAAAGTTCAGAGGTTTGCAGTTCTGGAAGTCTTTGTAAGAACAGGGTTTGGGTTGTGGTCCATTGTTAGCTGTATCTTCGCTACCAGGAGTTGAGGTCCGGGTAGCTAGGGCTTGGGCCACACTACGGGCAATCAGACCCGCAATTTCGGCTTCACTGAGGGTGATCTGTCGACGAGGAGGCATGATGCTGAACAAGAAAAGAACAAGGAAAGCGGAATAAGATATTTGCATGAAATTATGATATGTCACAAGTGTAAATGATGAGATACACTATAACGGTACGAACTGACAATCACATTTCATTTAGATAAACAAGTTGAATACAAGATACGGGCTTCCAAAAGATTACAGAGTAATAGTAGTACAAAAGTGCCGGGAATTGTTACATCCGGTTGAATTACATAGGCCCTAATAAAGTAGTTAGTTGGTTACAAGTTACAGACTGATCTAGTCTTGATGCAGATTAATCTATTCCATCAGCGCGACAAGGCGGTCCACGGTTTCTGTTAGTCTGTTGGTTTGCCTGGCGTTGTCTTCAACCAAGGCCAGTCGTTGTACTAGTGCTCGAGAGTGCTCCTCAGTCTCCTGTGAACGCTGTTCACATTCCTCTAGTCGATTTCTTACGAGTTCATCCGCACCTAATTCAGCGGTCATTGAATCCTGAATTACGCTTACAGAGAGGTTGGTATCCTCTTGTTCTCGCTGGAGTTGGGATATGTGATCAAGTGCTTGGCGAAGCAGGTAGGTCATTCGGTGTTGTTCCCGTTCGAGATTTTCGAGCCTTTGCTCCTGATGATGGAGTTGAGCAGTCAACACTGGCATCGTAGGGTGTGCCGAGTTCCGAGAGTTATGAACAGGATAGGGGCTGGTTCGAGGTGACCTTGTGTTCCTCCTGGCTACTCGTGGATTTCGTGACCCATGTGAGTGAGAGTGTGACGGATTAGGTGGTGTGTTTGCCATTCCTGTGGCAGAGTGTAAGTAAGACGAGGCTAATATATATAAGTATATAATATCCAGCCTAGTGTCTAGCACGTATCAAGTAATGGTCCGGTTTTCTCGTGGTCAGAGTCAACTAACGTATTCCCGTTCAACATAATCGTTTCAGACCTTACATCATCTTTCCTTAATTGTACATAGTTGATCAGGCTATGTTAAATTAAAGTCGTATGCTGAAATTCCTGAACAAGTCATGCCTAATAAAGAAATACTGCCTAATGGTCATAGTCTAGGCCCACTAAATGCAACCTAGTTCACTATAACCTTAGGCTCTGATACCAATCTGTAACACCCCCAAATTCACTGTTTAGCGGAAGCAGGTTTTGGGGTGCTACTAATCAAATATCACAGCGCAAAGATAAAGCAAACGACATCTATATGCAACGTTCGTAAATTAGTTACATTCCCATAGATATAATGTTTGAAAACTTAATGTTTTCGTATACAAAAATGTAGTTTCCTAGAGCCCACGCGTATAGCGGGAGATTTTATTACATAATCAAAATATACAAAAGATAATGCTAAGAATCTCCGTTAATGCAGTAGTGTTGAAATCATGCGACTCTAGCTAAAGTCCTGGAGTAATCCTACTCCGTCGGGGTACCTGAGAAAACATGCTAAAAAGGTCAACACGAATGTTGGTGAATCTCACATGTTTGTAAGTAATATCAGTTTTGAACACGAGATTTCATCAGTAGTGCCCGCAGGCGTAAAATTAGTAATTGCAATCCAGCAATCGTAAAACCAGTATTTGCAATCCAGCAAATGTAAAACCAGTATTTGCAATCCAGCAAATGTAAGTAAGTGAGTTATACCGTTTCCATGAGGCTCATAATCGAAGCTTAACCCGTAAGTAATAATGTTTGCTCCCGTGACATGCTCGTAAACTAAGCAAGCATATGTAACGAATAATTAGTCACCCGTTTCTACGTGTAAATCAGTACGTGGTAGCGCTACTACCCCGGGTGGGGAGGGTCATTTCCCTAATGGATCCATTAACTAGTGTTCGCGCTTAAGTCCATAACTAACGATATATGATGGAGAGACTTCTGTAAATAGTAAACAACTCATGCAATTCCGTTTGGTATAGTAAACAGTTTTAGTACTTGTGTTCAAGGAAAAGTAGTAGCATGCATCTCCCCCAATAAGATAAAACAGTAAAAGTGGGGCCGTAAGACTCACCTGAGTCTCGTAATAAGCCGTAGCAAATAGCAAGTAGTAAATATAGCAAGTAGGTTCTCCGAACCCGTAACCTTCAAATGCCTAACCATATGAAGTTATGTAAGTATGTGTCTCGCGAGACGTTTCGTTTAGTTGTACACAACTAGTATATCCAATGTTTGTCCGTATGTCTGTAATTGTTCGTTTGTTGGTAAACATGTTTGACCCGTTGGTGACGGTTTGTATCAAAAATTCTAAAATGTTGATTTTTGCTACAGTAACTGTGCTACAGTGAATTGCTACAGTAAAATTTGACTTTGCTACAGTAACTTTGACTTTGCTACAGTAACTTTGCCTTTGCTATAGTGAAAATCCTTCAATATTTCCAAGTTGTCTATTTTCTGCGACATAATCTGCGACACAAGGATTTGTATGCGACACAAGGGTTGTGTCGCAGACGTCATGCGACACAAGGATACGACACAAGGACTGTGTCGCATCGGATACGATATGCTAAATTAATAGCGACATAGTGGTTGTGTCGTATAAAAATACGACATAATATGCGACATAGAGTGCGACACAATATTGTGTCGCAAAAGTTACGTCACTAAAGGTTTGGTACGACACAAGATGCGACATAACAGGCTTTATGCGACACAAGATGCGACACAAGCGTTGTGTCGCAAAGATGAACACCAGCCCAGAAACTTTTGGATGTCGAGATTTTCTGACCAAAAACGCAAATCTAACCCATTTTTGAGCTGTAAAATCGTGTTTTCTTCATTGTTTAGGTTATAACTATGTTGTGTACACAATATTTCGTCAAAACATTACACCAAAATGAATAGATCTAAGATTTTAGAAATTTCTTACAATTGTAAATCGAGAGAGATGGAGGCCGAAAATGATGATGGTGCTTTTGCAAATCTTGTTCCTTGTTTGTTGGTGATTCCGAAAATATAAATCTCGTGGGTCGGTTTGTGAATCCGAAAATTTGAGAGAAATTGGTGAGAGTGTTTGTGTGTGTTTGTTTAAGAGAAAATGAGAGAAAGAGATGAGAGGGTGGTGGGTTGGTGGCTAATTCCAAAAGGAGGGGAGGGAAAACACTCCTCAAAACACAGTGTTTACTCCGTGTCCTAATCGTTTAATCCCTCGTTTTTAATATTTAACCAAACAGTTATATTTTTAAAATGCAACTGAGTAATTAAATAAAAATACCTTGAAATTAATAATAAAAACATTTGTCGAAATATTTAAAATTATTAATTCGCGTTTAATACGTTTTTGTTGAATTGTTTAAAATGTCTTCGCGATAATATAATTAATGTTCGTTCAATTGTGTATTTTATATAACAAAATACGTTCTCATTATTTAAGTAAATTTCTGTCACCAACGTCCAAGTAAACTGTGTCGGACTCTGTCCGGTTGATTCGTACGATTTAACCAAATCGCGTAAATACACACATATATATATAAATCACCTTATATACAAATAGAGTCTGTAATTAGTCCTATTACATACTAATTACAACTAGTTACAAATAACTAGGCATAATTAATTATCCTAATTAGGCAGGTGTTACACGGTTGGAAATAGTGTCCAATGTCATAACTAATTGGTCAGACTATTCTAAAGGTAGAGTCCTTTTTGGGTTGCCCTCGATGAACAGTAAGAGAAACAATAAGAGATATAATATTAATTAGAATTAATATTGTAGTTAATTAATTAGTTTGTTAATTTATCAAAGTTGATAAATTAATTAGAAGCTAACAGTAATTAACATAAACTATAAAGAATATTTAGTTAGTTTATTAAATTGGATATTAATTAGAAACTAAAAGGAATATTCTGGAAACGAGTTCCAACCGGCGGTTGGAGGATTAGGGTTTGTAAGTCGGTGACACGTATTGTTACTTGGGCAGGAATCAAGTCCAACCGGCGGTTGGAGGCCGAAACTGATTGTCCCACATCGGCCAGAGATAAAACCTACGGGGTTCCTCTCCCCTTATAAATAGAGCCCTAATCCAAGGTTTCCAATCATCCCAGATTCGAATTGAATTCGTTTCTTTCTCTCTTTCTCATTCCTAATCCTTGTGAGAGTTTACACGACTTAGAGTCGGGACCCTAGGTTTATGGAGTTTCTCTTAGTTCACGGGTATGACGCATTAGAGGTATTCTATTTTGGGTACTCGCCATCCAAAGCATGGAAGGTCGAGCAAAGAGTCTGCGTGAAGGTTCTGCAAGGTGGTCTGCGCGTGAGAAATTGGTTTCCTCAAAGGTTAGTATTTTCTTATTTATCTATTTATTTTGTTATTGTTAATAGCTTTATTAAGTAACGGTCCTTAGGGTTTAGTTTCCTAGTTGATGTAGATTAATTGTTATTTTCCGCTGCATAAGTTAATCTAGTTAGGGAATAGAAAACCCAACAATATCATGTCTATTGTCAAATTTACTATGTTTTTTGATCATGGCTATAAGTATAGACGCTACAGCTAGCTCCATTGTCGTCCAAGGAGACGCTCTACATCGGATTCTTCTGGATACCGACGTTGATACTGATGACATTTATGCTATTTTAATCGACGTCTATATATAAAAGTATGTATGTCAAGATCAAGTATATCCACAGAGGGTCACTTGGTCTCTTAGAAATAGTGAGGGAGTTTTAAAGCAGCCTGCTGTGATCAGAATCATGTTAACATAGAATTCAGTGACATATGCTTTTATGATAAAAACTAAAACGTGTACGTGATCTTAGTGTTTACATCGAACGAAAAAAAAATATCCTCTCATTAATTCATTAGGTAGAAAACATATTAAAGGGGACTTATATAGTGCTTGAAAAACTAATGAGAATGTCGAAGATGACGACTATATATGCAACTGTGGATTAAGAAATGTATTTTAAACTACCGTTTAACGTATGCACGGATAAACAAATTTATATTTCATAAAATAATAATTAACATAATTACAATATATTCAATTCAAACATTAAATCTGTAAAATATGTTTTGATACTATTTTAACGTAATCACTCATATATAAAGATGGTGGCAACCTAGTGATGGAAAGCATATAGCATAAAAGGGAGGTCACGGGTCAATTCCTGTCCCCAAGTTTTGACAACTCCGAGTTACGCGGTTTTTCTTTATCATGTTAACCGTGGAATTGTTCGATGTGTCACTGTATAATTAAGTGAAGTACGTGGTGCGATTATGAAATATGAACCTTTTGTGTTATCGAGTATAAAATTAGGTGAAAAAGAAGAGAATGGAACAAAGATGAACAGAAAAGAAAGAAAGGAAGATAAATTTAAGACTTGTGTTCTTGAGTCTAAAGGAAACGAAAGTAAAAGAAATGAAAAGAAGTGATTCTCTCCTAATCATCCCAAAAATGGGAGGAAACTCTTAGAAGAAAATTACACTTGACCTTCCTTTCTTTTTCCTTCCATTTCTTTTCCTTTCCTTGCATAAAAAAATTTAAGGACGCAAAAAATTTAGTTAATCCTTTCTCTTCCTTTTCCTTTCCACCATATAAGAGTCTATGCAAAAAATATGGGTAAAAATGTCATCTTCACTCAATATAATTTCTTAAACTCCGTAAAAATTTATTGTGAACACTTATTTTGGGAGTTGGGACGGAGGGAGTATTACTCAAATTATCATTACATGCCACATTTATACACATTAAAATGCCTTTTAAACATAAACATATCATATGCCATTAGACGTACATATGGACCTAACCTTTACTTCCTAATTTTCGTTAATGTTTTCATCACTGCTTTTTATTTTTGTGCAGACCAGATATATATATATATATATATATATATATATATATATATATATATATATATGCTTCTATTCTTTCTATCGAAGTCTATATATAAACGTATCAGGATCAAGTATATATATTCAACTAGTGCGTGCTAATTAAACTATTGAGTTGTTCTCCATTCTTCTACTGATCGATTCAAAACTATACGTGCATCTATATATACTTCGATCTCTAAACAGTTAACACTGGGCGTTCAAATGTGTTAGAACATAGTCAACCGATCTGAATTCAAAAATTTACAGGTTTTCTCTTATTACATGCATACTCTCCACACACATTTATATTTTTTATTCTGTTATGTTTATCTAACTATGTATACAGCAAAGCCTTTTTCATTTTCCATGACTTTTATACACTAGTTTTGTGTCACAAATATTCGTATCATCTCAAATTATTTGAATGGTAGAAAGTTAAATTCAATTAAACCTATATATAGAGGTATTTCTATAGATTATCGATTCATTTCTAGTTGTATTGTGTAAAAATAAAGAATTATTTTATATTCTTTGAAAAAATGATGTGAAACATATTTACCTTCTGTCACACCTAAATACAACGTTAATGTTCAAAAACATTAATTATATATTATGACCAATGCCACACGTTTAAGAAATCACTAAACTATGAAGGTTATTTAAGGTAATTAGAAGATTACAAAAATCCCATACAAACCCACCAAAATTACTTCCAAATTCCCTTATTTGTTTCTCATTTTTTGAATTCGTTAATTACCCACTTTTTTAACAAGCGCATTCACTCCTACTCCTATATTTTTTGTATCCTGTTGAGTATTTTTGTATTATTAGAAGAAATGAAGAGATATATCATGTCTATGGTCAAATTTACTCTGTGTTTTGATCATGGCTATAAGTATAGACGCTAAGCTAGCTCCATTGTCGTCCAAGGAGACGCTCTACATCGGATTCTTCTGGATACCGACGTTGATACTGATGACATTTATGCTATTTTAATCGACGTCTATATATAAAAGTATTTATGTCAAGATCAAGTATATCCACCATATAAGAGTCTATACAAAAAATAAGGGTAAAAATGTCATCTTCACTCAATATAATTTCTTAAACTCCATAAAAATTTATTGTGAACACTTATTTTGGGAGTTGGGACGAAGGGAGTATTACTCAAATTAGCATTACATGTCACATTTATACACATTAAAATGCTTTTTAAACATAAACATATCATATGCCATTAGACGTACATGTGGACCTAACCTTTACTTCCTAATTTTCGTTAATGTTTTCATTCACTGCTTTTTATTTTTGTGCAGACCAGATATATATATATGCTTCTATTCTTTCTATCGAAGTCTATATATAAACGTATCAGGATCAAGTATATATATCCAACTAGTGCGTGCTAATTAAGCTATTGAGTTGTTCTCCATTCTTCTACTGATCGATTCAAAACTATACGTGCATCTATATATACTTCGATCTCTAAACAGTTAACACTAGGCGTTCAAATGTGTTAGAACATAGTCAACCGATCTGAATTCAAAAATTTACAGGTTTTCTCTTATTACATGCATACTCTCCACACACATTTATATTTTTTATTCTGTTATGTTTATCTAACTATGTATACAGCAAAGCCTTTTTCATTTTCCATGACTTTTATACACTAGTTTTGTGTCACAAATATTCGTATCATCTCAAATTATCTGAATGGTAGAAAGTTAAATTCAATTAAACCTATATATAGAGGTATTTCTATAGATTATCGATTCATTTCTAGTTGTGTTGTGTAAAAATAAAGAATTATTTTATATTCTTTGAAAAAATGATGTGAAACATATTTACCCTCTGTCACACCTAAATACAATGTTAATGTTCAAAAACATTAATTATATATTATGACCAATGCCACACGTTTAAGAAATCACTAAACTATGAAGGTTATTTAAGTTAATTAGAAGATTACAAAAATCCCATACATACCCGCCAAAATTACTTCCAAATTCCCTGATTTGTCTCTCATTTTTTGAATTCGTTAATTACCCACTTTTTTAACAAGCGCATAAACTCCTACTCCTATATTTTTATTGTATCCTGTTGAGTATTTTTGTATTATTAGAAGAAATGAAGAGATATATCATGTCTATGGTCAAATTTACTATGTGTTTTGATCATGGCTATAAGTATAGACGCTAAGCTAGCTCCGTTGTCGTCCAAGGAGACGTTGTACATCGGATTCTTCTGGATACCGACGTTGATACTGATGACATTTATGCTATTTTAATCAACGTCTATATATAAAAGTATTTATGTCAAGATCAAGTATATCCACAGAGGGTCACTTGGTCTCTTAAAAACAGTGAGGAAGTTTTAAAGCAGCCTGCTGTGATCAGAATCATGTTAACATAGAATTCAGGGACATATGCTTTTATGATAAAAACTAAAACATGTACGTGATCTTAGTGTTTACATCGAACGAAACAAGATAAATAAATATCCTCTCATTAATTCATTAGGGGGAAAACATATTAAAGGGGACTTATATAGTGATTGAAAAACTAATGAGAATGTCGAAGATGATGACTATATATGCAACTGTGGATTAAGAAACGTATTTTAAACTACCGTTTAATGTATGCACGGATAAACAACTTTATATTTCATAAAATAATAATTAACATAATTAAAATTTATTCAATTCAAACATTAAATCTGTAAAATATGTTTCAGTACTATTTTAACGTAATCACTGATATATAAAGACGGTTGCAACCTAGTGATGGAAAGCATATAGCATAAAAGGGAGGTCACGGGTCAATTCTTGTCTCCAAGTTTCGACAACTCCGAGTTACGCGGTTTTTCTTTCTCATGTTAACCGTGGAATTGGTCGATGTGTCACTGTATAATTAAGTGAAGTACGTGGTGCGATTATGAAATATGAACCTTTTGTGTTATCGAGTATAAAATTAGGTGAAAAAGAAGAGAATGGAACAAAGATGAACAGAAAAGAAAGAAAGGAAGATAAATTTAAGACTTGTGTTCTTGAGTCTAAAGGAAACGAAAGTAAAAGAAATGAAAAGAAGTGATTCTCTCCTAATCATCCCAAAAATGGGAGGAAACTCTTAGAAGAAAATTACACTTGACCTTCCCTTCTTTTTCCTTCCATTTCTTTTCCTTTCCTTGCATAAAAAAATTTAAGGAAGCAAATTTATTTTCTAATCCTTTCTCTTCCTTTTCCTTTCCACCATATAAGAGTCTATGCAAAAAATAAGGGTAAAAATGTCATCTTCACTCAATATAATTTCTTAAACTCCGTAAAAATTTATTGTGAACACTTATTTTGGGAGTTGGGACGGAGGGAGTATTACTCAAATTATCATTACATGCCACATTTATACACATTAGAATGCCTTTTAAACATAAACATATCATATGCCATTAGACGTACATGTGGACCTAACCTTTACTTCCTAATTTTTGTTAATGTTGTCATTCACTGCTTTTTGTTTTTGTGCAGACCAGATATATATGCTTCTATTCTTTCTATCGAAGTCTATATATAAACGTATCAGGATCAAGTATATATATCTAACTAGTGCGTGCTAATTAAGCTATTGAGTTGTTCTCCATTCTTCTACTGATCGATTCAAAACTATACGTGCATCTATATATACTTCGATCTCTAAACTGTCACACCCCGTCTAAAGCGGAAACAACGGGGTATAACGGTGATAGGATCATAACACATCATTATAAAGAATTCTATATGAAATACAATATCCAATGTGTCATGATGCCAATAACATGAATAACGGTTCATGTTGTGCATACATTTCAACAATGAATTCAAAAGCTTACAAATAAACGTACTATACAATGTTAAGGCAAAACAAGCCTTCACAAACAACCTTAATGATGTAACACAAGTCTTGAATAACTCTTAATGCAACCCTAAAGGTCCACTAAGTTCTCTTGTCCACTGCTTTAAGTCCACTAGAATTACCTGAAAAGATATGCTCGAAAACGTCAACACGAATGTTGGTGAGTTAAGCAGGTTTGATAAGACACATACACAAAGAATATAGTTTTGCTGTGTTAATTTAGTAAGTAGGACATATGATATGAAATAAGCACATAAGATAACCAACTCATCCACCATAAGCAATCCGTTCCGTTCCTGGATAATATTCACTCAAGGA
Organism: Helichrysum umbraculigerum; assembly: GCA_949592205.1. NCBI lineage: Eukaryota > Viridiplantae > Streptophyta > Magnoliopsida > Asterales > Asteraceae > Helichrysum > Helichrysum umbraculigerum. The sequence continues at coordinate 132,856,311 of CATIUR010000003.1, read as the reverse complement.
TAACGTATCTATCACAAGAGCGGGACCGTCGTCCGATAGTACTATTAATAATCATATCCGTATTAGTAAGAAATATGGAGTGTTGTCAGGGTCCCGAAGACACAAGACTCATCCGAACAATCAGCAATCGGTCCACAACAATCAGCAATCAGTCCACAACAATCAGAATGTCACTTATTCAATCATAATGTCCAAAACAGAAAACTCAGATAGTTTACACAGCATATGAAAACAGTTCGAAATCATTTTGAGCATTCTTTTCCCCCAACGGAAAATAAGTAAAGAAAATGGGGCCGCAAAACTCATCTCAAGAAATGATGTAAGTATCGTCCCTTAAGTATAACCACTAATCAGCTCGCCAATCTACAATGTCATAATGCGTATGGGTCACAACCTAAGCATAACTAGGTCATTCCATTGTATCCCAAGTCCAAACACCTTCACAAAGTTTCCTCCCAACTCAACCCATGTATATTAACTTGAATCAACCTATCGAGAAAGAAATCAGATTCTGTCCACAATTTTCATACCACTTTATGAATTTTTAAATAATAATTAATGAAATCATTTGACTCTAAAATTTTAAACAGTGATATTTAAATGTGTTTAGAACAACATGTAATTTTTCCAGAACTTATTTCAATGGTTTACTATTTTTAAAAATTCACTAAAACAATCTGCTCAGAAACTAAAATGACTTATGAGTACACAAAAGTTACAATTTGTTTAAATACTTAAAGACTTACAAAGACTATGATATTTTTAAAGAAAATTGTTAACACTTTAAAATTACTTCAATAAAAATTTCAAGACCTAATCATTAGTTTAACCTATGTTTCAAAAATCGACAAGTTAACCAAAATCAGGAACTGAAAAACTCAGAACTGACACTCGATCTTGTAAAATCATTTTGACCGACTTATATTCAACATTTTGCCATGAAACCAATGCCATTTGAAAGTAGACTCAAAGTACTTAAGTTTAGACTCATTTTTCATCGAAAATAATCACGAAATGACCAAGTTACAAGCTTCCCAAACCAAACAAAATTTCTGATCAGACTAGGGTTTGTAAGTTTAAAGCTAAATCTTTGTATAAACAAATCCAAAACACGTATATGATCGTAATATTCATTCATAACAATTATAACACTGATTTTTAATCATTCTAACAAAGTCACATTAACGGGGATACAATGGATCGAACCGAAATAAAATGATAACAACGAAACGATCGAAATAACGTATCAATGAATGAAATCGGATAGGAATAATACCAACTATCGAATGATCGCACGAGAACACCCCTTAGAATTTGTATGAATAACGTTTCGTGAGGATCAATACACACAAAGCACAATGAATCCAAAGATACAAAGATTTAGAACGCAAATCTTACCGAAATACACCAACACGTGAGTTCTCGATCAATAAAATGATTTAGAGATTATATGTTTAGGTTCTTGGGGTTTGGAATTCGAAAATGTGAAGATAGAATCGCCTCTGGTCGTCTGGAACCGAAAATAGGGTTTACAAATACGTTTTTGGGGTTAAAATATGTTTATATATGGATCTGGGCCGTTTTATAATCGCGTCGAGATTAGGGGTGAATCGCGTCGCTATTTGGGGTGAATCGCGTCGCTATTTGGGGTAAATCGCGCCTCTATTTGCCCCAAATCGCGTCTCTATTATCAGCCCAAATTTCGTTTACGTTTTGCTTCATAACTTCTTCGTTACACGTCGGATTGAGTTGATTCTTTTTGCGTTGGATTCATTTTTCAAAAACGAAGACTTTGATGTAAAGAAATCATTGAAATTAGTATTTTCACAAAAAATGACTTTTTACGGATCAAACTACGATAACGGTTTGGTGACGGTTGTCACATTATCCCCCAGTTGAGAGAATTTCGTCCCGAAATTCAGTCGGAGCTATACTATCAACACGATCACTGAATAAGTACGTAAAACTAAGCTTTGTACACTCTTTTTGTTTCGAAGTAAATTCAAATCCTTGCTAAGCGTTCAATCAGGAAATGACAAATTAAAACTTTCTGTGCTTCGAGATTTTGACCTCTTAATCCATGGTTTCTACTAGTTTCTCTACACAATGTTATCTGTGATTCCCTGTGAATTCCTTCTAGAAATACGTGTAATACTTTACTAGCCAACTCTTTCTTAGATTTTACACCTGAAATACATCGTGAACACCACTTCACTCTTGTGACAACTTTCAATCGATATGTGATTGAACCCATACGTTTAAAAATTTAGAACGGTCCATCAGACACATATGCTAATATTTCAAACTTCCCAAGGTAACATTGTAAACAATATATGATTCCTAACACAAACTCCAACTACTGTCGATGTTTGTTTGCATAACTCATTTACCTATCACGTACTGTTTCCAACCTCTCATTGATTTGAACAATCTTGTCAACAGCTTCATGGACTATTTCACTCCAATCAACTGACTTTAATCCAACTTCAGCCCACGCTACAATGAACGGCTCCTACACATTCTGAAGTGCTTGAAATAGTGCACATTAAATACTAGAATATTAACTGTGTTGTATGAGCACTTGACTAGTGGTAAGTGTGTATCACAACTTCTATCAAAATAAATAACGCGCAACTAAGTATATTCTCAATTGTTTGAATGGTTCGCATCACTCCGTCCATCAGTTCGAGAAAGATAAACCGTCCTCAAATCAAAACGCGTTCCCAAAGTCTTTTGTAATTTTTGCCACAATCCTGTAGTAAAATGACCATCAATATCAGATATAATCGATACAAGCACTCCATGCCTTGCTACTACTTCATTAATATACAACCTCGCCAATTTCTCCATCGTGTAGTCCTCGCAGATAGCTAAGAAATAAGCTGAATTAGTCATTCTATCCCTAGATTGAGCCATGCTCACAACTAGTTATAAGAAACTTCATAACGTAATCCATCGTCATGTTTCCTACTTTCCATTCAAAAATATCCGGTTGCTGTAATAGACCTGAGAGTCTCTGGTATTCAGCCTTGAACTTCAAACAGGTCATGCATTGACAAATGGAGAATGTATTAAATGATGTCCTTCTTCATTCCCAGACACCAATACAAATCCATGATATCATACTACTTCTTAACAACTCCCTTTGTATGGAATCTTTTGACTTACGTACTCTGTCCATTACTAGTGTCCATAGACCACCTAGCAAAGGAAATCCAAAATCTTTTCGATAATGTAACATCTTGTCCACTTTTTGTTCCAAATGTTTGTCTAACCCGCACACTTTTTGTTTTGCACATGAGTATCCTTAACGGTTCATCTTGAATTTTGAACATCTTATCCCTAATGCCAGAATGTATCATAACACTTTGACTTGCATTCACCTTGGTTTTCTTTTTCCTTCCTACTCAGAACATCTGCCACAACATCAGTCTTCCCCGGATGATATCGAAATTCACAATCGTAGCCACTGAATATTTCGAGCTTCCTCATGTGCCTCATATTCAACTTCTTTTGAACATAAGGGTGTTAAAAGCTCTTATGATCGGTATACATAACGTTCTTCATTCCATACAAGTAGTGTCTTCAACACATATGTACGAATGCTACCGCTCCAAGTTCCAAATCGTGGGTAATATAGTAATGCTTATGTATTTTGAGTTGTTGAGAAACGAATACGATTACATTTCCCATTCAATTAACACACAACCTAGACCTCGGTCTGATGCATCACAATACACAACGAAATCCTCCGATCCATCGAGAAAAGTCCGTATTGATGCATTACACAAGACATCCTTCAATGTTTGAAAAGCTTCTTCTTGTTCCTCACCACAAACAAACTTATATATATATATATATATATATTGTGTGAGTGGTTGAACAATCTTTGGAATAACTCTCGATAAAATGCCGATATCAGCATGTGAATCCTAAATGCTTTACGAACATCCAACGATGAGTGTGGGACCTTCCATCCCTTTACAGCTTCTATTTTGCTAAAATTCACGAGAATAACTTCTTTGTTCACAACGTGTCCAAGAAAAACAAACCTCCTGTAGTCAAATTTCGTACTCCCAATATATTGCATAGACCTTTTCTTTCAAAAGAAACTCCAGGATTAGTCCTGAAGGAACTTCATGCTCCTTCTTAGTTTTAGAATAAATTAGAACGTCGCAAATGAAAAAGTATGATAAATTCATCGAGATGCGGCTTACATACGCGTTCGTTAAATATAGGAATGCTATAGTCGCATTAGTAAGATCGAAAGACATAACGAGAAATTTGAAATGTTCGTAACGAGTACTAAACGCAGTCTTTGGTATATCGGATTCATGTACCATCAATTGATGATAACCAGAACAAATATTGATTTTTGAAAACCACCGAACACCTTGAAGTTGATCAAACAAATCATCTATCCTTGGAAAAGGACAGCGATTCTTGACCGTAAATTTGTTAAGTTCACGATAATCAATGCATAAATGAAAAGAACCATCTTTCTTTTTGTCAAATAAAACAGGTGCTCCCAAAGGAAAATGACTAGGGTGAATAAAACCCTTGTCTTTGAGCATCTTAAAATTGATTATATAATTCTTGCATTCTAATAGTGTTAAGCGATTTGGAGCTTTTGCAACTGGGTTGCTCCAGGAATAAGATCGATACAAAATTTTTCGAGTAAGGAGGGATAAAGTCCTTCTAAGTCTTTCCGGGAAGACCTCGAGGGAATCGTTAATAATAGAATGTTTTGGAGTTTTTAACTTATTATCATTTACGCTCATGAGTTGTTTCTTTTCGTCTTTGAAGTGCTCTATGAAGATCTCAGGTATTACACCACCATCTAAGTGGTATACGAAATACTTTCTCAAACATACAATTTATACCTAATTTCGTCATCTAATCCGTTCCTCAACCACACCAAAACTTCTGAGTCCGAAGGGCAACAAGTCAATGTTAAAAGAGTAATCTTCTAGCACTAAAGTACACCCTTGTGTAACGTCTTTTAGTCTCTATGTGCTCCCATTAATAATTTTTTTTTTTCAAAGTCTCTCACTCTAGACAAGCCATCGAGTTTCCTACTGTGTTGATTGGTGCCACTTGACGAGCTATCATCCGGCATTCAATTGTAAAGTGACTTCTTCGGTTGCAGTTTGAATGAGTATAACATGTCGTAGATGTATGTTGATAGTAGTTACACCTTACACACAGAAGATGTGAACCAGTGTAACCCTCTCTTCATGTGTTAGTATCTACCAGTCTTTTGAATACCCTCTCATTCTTGGTATTGTTTCTACATTCCCAGCCTTAACGGTTTTAACGATTAACAATCCATCCATCAGTATTGCGCCTTCGATAGTAGGAGGCTCAGTCCCTTCTACCGTCCTACTAGTTTTTAGAACAAAGTTGTTGATGTAATTCTCAATTTTCTTAGCTTCGAGTGCCACGCGATGAGGTCTAATCTTGCCAACTCGTGAAATTGTCAGATATATATTGCATGATTAACTTCCATCGTAAATAATTATCAAAACGTGTTTACTAACTTCTTCATTTCGTTATTGAAAGAATATTCCCCTTAAACAGTGCCTTTATTTATTTTATTTATTTATTTATATTTTTATTTATATATTTTATTATTATTATTATTATTATTATTATTATTATTATTATTATTTTATTTTATTTATTTATTTGTTTATTTTTCGCGCCATCACCACTTCCATCCTTTGAATTCTTGACTATTAATTCCATTTTTTTTCTTCCATACCGCTAGCTCTACCACGATTCAATATGCCATTACAAACTTTGCATGACATTTTCAAATATTAAGGCCCACCACTGTTGTGCAATGATCGCAACAACATTGGAATTCTAGCCATCAATACAACAAATCCCTCCAGTTCAACCATCAGTTTAATCACCACTATCACTTGTATGACAACCACCGAGTGTTTCTCCTCCACGAGTAAAATTTACGGGTAATGCATCTTAGTAGTATGTTTGCTATAATTTCGAATTCATATGAGTTTAGAATAGAATGAATACTTTGGAGTTTGTCTAGGCATAAATGCACAAGACTCACAAACATAAGAATGATTCGATAAGGAATGTAATTGGGATTTTATTACCATACGACACAAAGATAGCACATGAGACACGCAAATATGGTCAGATAAGCACACATACGTCGGAACACCTTTGTCAATTACGTCTGCAGCCATAATTGTGAAAGTATTCTTTCATACACATACTTATCTTCCAAGTCCTTGTATCACAATAAGCTTTGTATTTACGGAAAGAGATCAGATAGTTATGGAGTCCTAAGCAACATGTAGACGATCCACATAAAGAGTCGTAAGATGATGAAGAAACGCTTACAACGTCCTTATTTGAAACGACTAAGATGAATGATCGACACTAGCTACAACTAGCTTCACGGAATTGTATGCACACATAACTTCCTAACTCATGTTCTATATGAGGTTCCATATTTATAGTCTAGGCCAATCCACCTAGATCTCTATAAACAATGGCTCTGATACCAATCTGTCACACCCCGTCTAAAGCGGAAACAACGGGGTATAACGGTAATAGGATCATAACACATCATTATAAAGAATTCTATATGAAATACAATATCCAATGTGTCATGATGCCAATAACATGAATAACAGTTCATGTCGTGCATACATTTCAACAATGAATTCAAAAGCTTACAAATAAACGTACTATACAATGTTAAGGCAAAACAAGCCTTCACAAACAACCTTAATGATGTAACACAAGTCTTGAATAACTCTTAATGCAACCCTAAAGGTCCACTAAGTTCTCTTGTCCACTGCTTTAAGTCCACTAGAATTACCTGAAAAGATATGCTCGAAAACGTCAACACGAATGTTGGTGAGTTAAGCAGGTTTGATAAGACACATACACAAAGAATATAGTTTTGCTGTGTTAATTTAGTAAGTAGGACATATGATATGAAATAAGCACATAAGATAACCAACTCATCCACCATAAGCAATCCGTTCCGTTCCTGGATAATATTCACTCAAGGATAACGTATCTATCACAAGAGCGGGACCGTCGTCCGATAGTACTATCAATAATCATATCCATATTAGTAAGAAATATGGAGTGCTGTCAGGGTCCTGAAGACACAAGACTCATCCGAACAATCAGCAATCAGTCCACAACAATCAGAATGTCACTTATTCAATCATAATGTCCAAAACTTAAAACTCAGATAGTTTACACAGCATATGAAAACAGTTCGAAATCATTTTGAGCATTCTTTTCCCCCAACGGAAAATAAGTAAAGAAAATGGGGCCGCAAAACTCACCTCAAGAAATGATGTAAGTATCGTCCCTTAAGTATAACCACTAATCAGCTCGCCAATCTACAATGTCATAATGCGTATGGGTCACAACCTAAGCATAACTAGGTCATTCCATTGTATCCCAAGTCCAAACACCTTCACTAAGTTTCCTCACAACTCAACCCATGTATATTAACTTGAATCAACCTATCGAGAAAGAAATCAGATTCTGTCCACAATTTTCATACCACTTTACGAATTTTTAAATAATACTTAATGAAATCATTTGACTCTAAAATTTTAAACAGTGACATATAAATGTGTTTAGAACAACATGTAATTTTTTCAGAACTTATTTCAATAATTTACTATTTTTAAAAATTCACTAAAACAATCTGCTCAGAAACTAAAATGACTTATGAGTACACAAAAGTTACAATTTGTTTAAAATACTTAAAACTTACAAAGACTATGATATTTTTTTAAAAAAAATTTAACACTTTGAAATTACTTCAATAAAAATTTCAAGACCTAATCATTAGTTTAACCTATGTTTCAAAAATCGACAAGTTAACCAAAATCAGGAACTGAAAAACTCAGAACTGACACTCGATCTTGTAAAATCATTTTGACCGACTTATACAAAACATTTTGCCATGAAACCAACTCCATTTGAAAGTAGACTCAAAGTACTTAAGTTTAGACTCCTTTTTCATCGAAAATAATCAAGAAATGACCAAGTTACAAGCTTCCTAAACCAAACAAAATTTCTCATCAGATTAGGGTTTGTAAGTTTAAAGCTAAATCTTTGTATAAACAAATCCAAAACACGTATATGATCTTAATATTCATTCATAACAATTATAACACTGATTTTTAATCATTCTAACAAAGTCACATTAACGGGGATACAATGGATCGAACCGAAATAAAATGATAACAACGAAACGATCGAAATAACATATCAATGAATGAAATCGGATAGGAATAATACCAACTATCGAATGATCGCACGAGAACACCCCTTAGAATCTGTATGAATAACGTTTCGTAAGGATCAATACACACAAAGCATAATGAATCCAAAGATACGAAGATTAAGAACACAAATCTTACCGAAATACACCAACACGTGAATTCTCGATCAATAAAATGATTTAGAGATTATATGTTTAGGTTCTTGGGGTTAGGAATTCAAAAATATGAAGATAGAATCGCCTCTGGTCGTCTGGAACCGAAAATAGTGTTTACAAATACGTTTTTGGGGTTAAAATATGTTTATATATGGGTCTGGGCCGTTTTATAATCGCGTCGCGATTAGGGGTAAATCGCGTCGCTATTTGGGGTGAGTCGCGTCGCTAAAAGGGGTAAATCGCGCCTCTATTTGCCCCAAATCGCGTCTCTATTATCAGCCCAAATTTCGTTTACGTTTTGCTTCATAACTTCTTCGTTACACATCGGATTGAGTTGATTCTTTTTGCGTTAAATTCGTTTTCCAAAAACGAAGACTTTGATATAAAGAAATCATTGAAATTAGTATTTTCACAAAAATGACTTTTTACGGATCAAACTACGATAACAGTTTGGTGACGGTTGTCACATAAACAGTTAACACTGGGCGTTCAAATGTGTTAGAACATAGTCAACCGATCTGAATTCAAAAATTTACAGGTTTTCACTTCTTACATGCATACTCTCCACACACATTTATATTTTTTATTCTGTTATGTTTATCTAACTATATATACAGCAAAGCCCTTTTCATTTTCCATGACTTTTATACACTAGTTTTGTGTCACAAATATTCGTATCATCTCAAATTATTTGAATGGTAGAAAGTTAAATTCAATTAAACCTATATATAGAGGTATTTCTATAGATTATCGATTCATTTCTAGTTGTGTTGTGTAAAAATAAAGAATTATTTTATATTCTTTGAAAAAATGATGTGAAACATATTTACCCTCTGTCACACCTAAATACAACGTTAATGTTCAAAAACATTAATTATATATTATGACCAATGCCACACGTTTAAGAAATCACTAAACTATGAATGTTATTTAAGTTAATTAGAAGATTACAAAAATCCCATACATACCCGCCAAAATTACTTCCAAATTCCCTTATTTGTTTCTCATTTTTTGAATTCGTTAATTACCCACTTTTTTTAACAAGCGCATTCACTCCTACTCCTATATTTTTTGTATCCTGTTGAGTATTTTTGTATTATTAGAAGAAATGAAGAGATATATCATGTCTATGGTCAAATTTACTATGTGTTTTGATCATGGCTATAAGTATAGACGCTAAGCTAGCTCCATTGTCGTCCAAGGAGACGCTCTACATCGGATTCTTCTGGATACCGACGTTGATACTGATGACATTTATGCTATTTTAATCAACGTCTATATATAAAAGTATTTATGTCAAGATCAAGTATATCCACAGAGGGTCACTTGGTCTCTTAAAAACACTGAGGGAGTTTTAAAGCAGCCTGCTATGATCAGAATCATGTTAACATAGAATTCAGTGACATATGCTTTTATGATAAAAACTAAAACATGTACGTGATCTTAGTGTTTACATCGAACGAAAAAAGATAAATAAATATCCTCTCATTAATTCATTAAGGGGAAAACATATTAAAGGGGACTTATATAGTGATTGAAAAACTAATGAGAATGTCAAAGATGACGACTATATATGCAACTCTGGATTAAGAAATGTATTTTAAACTACCGTTTAACGTATGCCCGGATAAACAACTTTATATTTTATAAAATAATATTTAACATAATTACAATATATTCAATTCAAACATTAAATCTGTAAAATATGTTTTGGTACTATTTTAACGTAATCACTCATATATAAAGACGGTTGCAACCTAGTGATGGAAAGCATATAGCATAAAAGGGAGGTCACGGGTCAATTCCTGTCCCCAAGTTTCGACAACTCCGAGTTACGTGGTTTTTCTTTCTCATGTTAACCGTGGAATTGGTCGATGTGTCACTGTATAATTAAGTGAAGTACGTGGTGCGATTATGAAATATGAACCTTTTGTGTTATCGAGTATAAAATTAGGTGAAAAAGAAGAGAATGGAACAAAGATGAATAGAAAAGAAAGAAAGGAAGATAAATTTAAAACTTGTGTTCTTGAGTCTAAAGGAAACGAAAGTAAAAGAAATGAAAAGAAGTGATTCTCTCCTAATCATCCCAAAAATGGGAGGAAACTCTTAGAAGAAAATTACACTTGACCTTCCCCTCTTTTTCATTCCATTTCTTTTCCTTTCCTTGCATAAAAAAATTTAAGGACGCAAATTTATTTTCTAATCCTTTCTCTTCCTTTTCTTTTCCACCATATAAGAGTCTATGCAAAAAATAAGGGTAAAAATGTCATCTTCACTCAATATAATTTCTTAAACTCCGTAAAAACTTATTGTGAACACTTATTTTGGGAGTTGGGACGGAGGGAGTATTACTCAAATTATCATTACATGCCACATTTATACACATTAAAATGCCTTTTAAACATAAGCATATCTTATGCCATTAGACGTACATGTGGACCTAACCTTTACTTCCTAATTTTTGTTAATGTTGTCATTCACTGCTTTTTGTTTTTGTGCAGACCAGATATATATGCTTCTATTCTTTCTATCGAAGTCTATATATAAACGTATCAGGATCAAGTATATATATCCAACTAGTGCGTGCTAATTAAGATATTGAGTTGTTCTTCATTCTTCTACTGATCGATTCAAAACTATACGTGCATCTATGTATACTTCGATCTCTAAACAGTTAACACTGGGCGTTCAAATGTGTTAGAACATAGTCAACCGATCTGAATTTAAAAATTTACGGGTTTTCTCTTCTTACATGCATACTGTGACACCCGACGATTTAGGTCAACTGTTAGACCTAAGCTAGGACTCTAATTACGTGTGTTTAGTTTAGTATTAGGCTAAATACTTGTAAATACTTGTAACTATTTGTATATTTATGTGAATAGACACCCCCGTAATTGATTTATATTACGCTTACGCAATCTGGTGAAATTGTGCAAAATAACCAGACGAAGTCCGCCTAACTATACGACGTTGGTGAAAACATTTCTATAAATAACTTGAATCTATTTTTAGAAGTTATTTATCATATATTGTTAATTTGTTAAATTAATACACGAAAAACTTAGGTGTTTTGGCTAAAACGTCTCAAACGCAACAGAAACGCTCGGAACGCGCCCGACAATCGAACGAAAGTCAGAATATATATATTTTAATAATTTAAAATATATTATTATGTATGAAATTATTATTGAAAACACCATATAATAGTTCGTCAACGAAAAACGTCTATTTAAAATGTTACGCGATTAAACCTCCATAAAACGTGAATGCAAATCGAGGCCGATAAATTAAGGGAACATTTTTACAAGTGTTTTCAAGTATCTATATTGAATATTTCAAGTGAAAATATCGAAATTAAATTCATCATTTAAATACGCATATTAAACGTTTAACGTATAAATAAACGTCTAAACAATCGGGTAAACGAACGGGAAACGCAACGAATTAAATTAAAAACAAAAAATGACCAAAATACCCTTGAGTGGGCCCCCTAGGCTGGCCCCCCTGCCCCCATGTGATCCCATGTGACCACTAACTCTTTCCCCACTTAGAAACCATGCATTCATGCAAACCCATCATTTCACACTTCACTCAAACACACACTTCCCCATTTCTCTCTAACCTCTCACTAGGAACTCATCCTCTTTCTCTAATTGCTGGAAATCCAGCCACCACAAGACCACCATTAACCACCACAACCACCACCATAAACCACCACAAGACCACCATCAACCACCAACAAAAATTCTTAACTATTTGTAATAATAACAAGCTCAAGATCATCACTTCCTTCTCCTCATCGATTTCTTTGTAAGAACACAAACTAAACTTTCATCTATGTTTATTTACATGTTATTATGTTCATCTATCACTATTATGTCCAAATCTCAACTTAAAAATCATTTTTATACAATGAACATGAACATGCATAAATCTGTCCAGAAAAACACAGTCCACTAAAACGACCATATCTTGAGTTTTAGGAGGAGTTAGACAACGAATTTTTTTTAAAAGTTGCGTATTGAAAAGGATACAACTTTCGTGTTTTACACTTTTTCCAGATCTGTACGGATTATTATGAATAAACCCATCTTTGAGTCTGGTCTGCACTTATTCGAAAACCGAGTTCGGTTCCTTCGCGAAATTAATTACCTATGTAAATGGACACTTTACTTGCTGGAAAAATTATATGTTAGACCAGAAACCTTGATAATCAGTGGGTAAAATTTGTGAGACTTGATGTGGACTAGAAATGGTAGAAATCCTATGGCGAAACAAACCGACAAAAACCGAAAACATAACTTAGGGGCTGTTTTGGAACTTTTGTAAAACCGACACTTTGGGTGAACTCCGACATGAACCGACAAATTTTATGGACACTATAAACTGATATATGGGTTGGGTAAAAGTTTCGGGTCAAACCGAGTAGGTTTGACCAAGTCAACAAAAACGGCTCGGTGGCTAAAAACGACAAAACTTAGTATTTTTGGAAAGTGGTAACAAAAATGGTTTTGGGTGACTTAGTTGGTAACTTGGACCAAAAACTAAACTTTGAAAGTTTCCCGAATTAGAAACCGACATATAAATTGAGAAGTGACTCATAAATCATAAGTGACTCTATAAGTGACTCATAAATCATAAGTGACTCTATAAGTGACTCATAAATCATAAGTGACTCTATAAGTGACTCATAAATTGAGAAGTGACTCATAGTTTGACCAACCTTAACCAGTTTGACCAGGTTTGACTAGTTTGACCAGGTTTGACCAGTTGACCAGGTTTGACCAGCTTTGACTAACGAGTTGACCAACTTTGACCTACGGTTTAAGGCTTATACAAACTAAAATAATCTATTTGCAACACACGATTTGTACTACTGAATAGTATACAACAAAACAAACTTAATAATAATGTCTAAATGAATTATTATTACAAACTTTCACCAACGGGTCGTACACGTTTTTGATAGACGAACTTGAACAACTTATTTGGACATAACTAGTTGATGAACTAGCTCTAGGTGGATATTAACCCTCCACCTGCACGATTGGCTTAAGTGGACATTAACCCCCACTTATACAATCGCTATAGATGGTCTTTTGAGACATCTACTTACATACAACCTTATACGTTTAGGACGTTAGAAGGTTGCACGTTGGATTCACTCATTGTTTACCTATTTGATTATTTGCTAGCTGTTTGCTAAATTCAGGTGAGTTTCATAGCCCCACTTTTTACTGCTTTTACTTTGGGGTGAGAATACATGCTCTGTTTTATCAACTGTTTTACATATGAACGCAAGTAACAAAGACTCTTATACTGATTGCATGAGTAACTAAACCAAACTACGATGGCCCCTAACAAATATCATAGTACTTTAATACTAAGCGCGAACATTATGGATAGATCTATCGGGACCTGACTGTAACACCTCGTCAAAAAGTCAATTTTCGCGCTGAATTTAAACTTCAAATAAACGATTTAACTTTTATTCCCAATTAGTATTTTTATAAAATACTTTCATTAGAAAACATTTTTAAATAATATAAATAAGATTTTATTTTATATTATGACTGGACAAATAAAATACGGGTATTTTGTACTGTGGTTGGAGACCACAGTCCGCGCACTGGGGATCTGTGTTGGACAAAACCCAACCCTCTTCCCATTTCATCTCATTTTCATCATCTTCTCCATCTCATTTTTCTCTCTAAAAATAATCACCACCAAACACCACCACCGCCGGCCGATCACCACCACCACCATCACCATACATTTTCGGAATCACCATCAAGAGAGGAACAACATTAACAAAGACGACACCCTCGTTTTCTTCCTCGTTTGGCCACGATTCGCAATTGTAAGAAATTCCTAAATTTTTAGATTTAATCATTTTGGTGTAATGTTTTAGTGTAATAATGTTTACCTAAGTTGCTTATAACCTAAACAACCAAGAAACCACGATTTTACAGCTTGAAAATGCGTTTGATTTGCGATTTTGGCCGGAAAAACGCGAAACCCGAAGGTTTCTGGGCTGGTGTTCTTGAGTGCGACACAAGCCTTGTGTCGCATACTGTGTCGCATAAACTATCTATGCGACACAACCCTTATGTCGTATCCTTGTGTCGTACCTTGTGTCGTAGACTCCATGCGACACAACCCTTATGTCGCTATTGATTTAGCATCGCACACATTATGCGACACAACCACTGTGTCGCAGAACTCTTGTGTCGCATTATGCGACACAACCCTTGCGTCGCACGACACATTTTTGTGTCGCATGTTATGTCGCAGAAAACAGAAATTTGCCAAATTTTTCTAAGTGTCGGAAAACGTTTTCAAAAGACAATTTAAATACGATACGACTTGTACTCCAAAACAAATATACTTTATGAAGTATACGAAAACTCAAACCTAATAATAATATGAATTATTATTACGAACATCCATAACGAACCGCACTTACAAACGTACGAAATCTCTCGTGTTTAGGACATTAGGAGATTTCACTTGGCACGACTCGTTACGCTAGGACGCTAGCTCTTCAGGTGAGTTCATCACCCCACTCTTTTACTGTTTTCCAACTTATTTTGGGGTGGGAATGCATACTCCTGTTTTACTACTTTCAACTGTTCAAATCGTTACAAACGTTTTACTATAGTTTATGGTAACGGTGCTAGACCGCGACAGCTACGAACCATTTGACCATACTTAGGGATATTAAGTATGACTGTGACAGTAACACCTAGAATTATATTACATATGATATCTTGGGAATAGACGCCTCACTACATCAGTGACTTGCTAAGTACTAATAATGATTAGTGAACTTATGAACACCAACTATAGGCACCGACTTGCTAGTTAGCATTGACTACTTTTACGAACTAGCGGATGACTTTGACTAAGTACTGTAAGTACTTCCTTACAGTTAAGTGACGTGTTAACGTACTTGACTTTACACATTATTTCAGGCAAACTAGGTGACGTAGATACGTACCTACCTATTGATTACGATTATCCCTTACATCCAGATGACGCTCCCACATTTCTTAGTATGATATACTACTGTGAATCACGTAACAACTTGAGGTACTGTTGAGTGCCTGTAACATTTTACTAGCTTTGGGCTAAACTTACTTACGGGCATGTCGTGTACTGCCAAAACGATTACTTGCATCTCCTGCGGGAAAATAATGGACGCTGTCACTATATGTGAAGCAAAACGATGCCACGGTGGGTGGTACAAACACGATACCAATGTGATTGGTATTACGGATTTACAAATGAGCTCACGATACCACGGTGGGTGGTACAACTTACTTGCGAGCTGGATTGCTCACGATACCACGGTGGGTGGTACAACTTACTTACGAGCTAAATGCTCACACTCAGCAACGGACCTACGAATTATTACGGTCGGGGTCGTTGGCTCAGCATGTGGATTCATGCTCTATCGTAGTCCTGCGGGACTGCACGGTTACTCATTCCAGCATATGGACTTATGCTTTACTTACATTCAGCAACGGACCTACGAATTATTACGGTCGGGGTCGTTGGCTCTATAACTGGTTAATTTACTGAAACGTGGTCCTGCGGGACGTAACTTGACACTTCCCTTGGGGGATAATCATTACATCACTGTAGGTGATTACTAGATGCTTACGAGTCGGAGACTCAGGAAATTATGAGCTTTTGCTCATTTGACCGTAATTGTGAACCCATTACCATCACTGTAGGTGATTACTAGATGCTTACGAGTCGGAGACTCAGGAAATTATGAGCTTTTGCTCATTTGACCGTAATTGTGAACCCATTACCATCACTGTAGGTGATTACTAGATGCTTACGAGTCGGAGACTCAGGAAATAACGAGCTTTTGCTCACTTGACTGTAATCACAAACCGTACCGATATGACACAATCACAAAACAGATAACTTGATCACGTTGCCGGGGTGCAACCTTTCATGCCAGGTGGCATCGTGACCTATTAGTAACCACAGTACTAATACTTGAAACCGTACAAACTATCCGTACCGTATTGCCGGGGAGCAATACCGACTGCCTAAGACTTTCTTGCTTGATTGCTTGCGGCCAGTAGCACGACAGATAGTCACCTTACGCTACTCTCGTATACATATTGCCAGGTGGCAATATCTTACCGGATAACACCCAGGCTGGGGATTGGTCCCCTTTACTTGATTAGAAACCTATTGATTAGGTTCACCTGCTTACCATAAATTACTTATAACTGCCTCGAGGGGCAACTATTGTTATTTAAACTGCTAAACTTGATTGATATTTTTGAATGAAACATTTATTACTCGAACTACTTGTTTCTACAAATTACTTGTGAACTCACCAGCTTTCCAGCTGACCCTTTTAGTGTGCATTCTCAGGTACACTGCTGTAGTAGGATTGGACTACAGGATTCTAGCTCGAGTCGCATGTTTTCAATACTCAGGATATTTATTGCATTTACTCAGTACTAGTAGAATGTAATATTACTTTTATGCGAACTCGCAACTTGTAAATACTTAAATTTCATAAATGTATAATTATTTTCAAACGTCTCATTTAGGGTCGTTCATTATGTATCTTATGCTGTGATATTTAATTTGGTAACACCCGACCCGATCGCTTCCGCAAACCGAAATTTGAGGGTGTTACAGATTGGTATCAGAGCCTAAGGTTGTAGTGAACTAGGTTGCATTTAGTGAGCCTAGACTATGACCATTAGGCAGTATTCCTCATTAGGTATGACTAGTTCAGGGATTGCATTATACAAACTTAATTTAACATAGCGTAGCTAACTATGTACAATCACTACTACAAAATGGACCAATTGCAACACCAATAAAGTGTTGTATTTAGTCATTAAAGTGTTGCATTATGGCTATGGCAACACTTTACCTAACGCTGCCTTAGCCAACGTCACTTTAGACCTAAAGTGACACTTTTATTAAGATATGCAACACTTGGTGAAAATGTTGCCTAACTTTACAAAATGCAATACTTTTAAGTGCAACACTTTTAAATATCAGTTGCAACACTTTCTATATACATGTACACTTTATAAAAACACTTTTTCATACGATGTGCAACACTTTCTATGTTCCTAAACCGTAAAAATGCAACATTTTTTAATTTAAGGCAACACTTACTGTGCTTTTATCTACGTGAGTGCAACGTTAATTTTAAACTAAAGCAACATTTTATTTCATTTTTAATATAAAATGCAACAATTTGCCATTGATAGGCAACACTTTTGATCCGTATAATCAAACAAACATCAATTTACATTCACATACATCCTTTTTAATAATATGAATTCACATCATCATTTTCAAAACAAATAGTCATTAACAACATTAATAGATATCATATTGTACTTCAACATGGGTCCAACGTTAGATAACAATAAAGTACTCAAAAGTTATAACTAATTGTCAATTACAATCCAAAAAAGTTCTCAAATTCTACCCCACATTCAGTTTCAGTAAAAGCATCACAGCAAATCACATTTGAAGCTCACATGCCAAAAGAAACTGACCTGCAACAAACAAACAATAAAAATGAGGTTAGTAACTTTTATGTTCTAGATTATTTACATAAGAACTTACAGCAAACAATAATTTAAAAATAATAACAAAATGCACATTTCTAAGATGGAAACAATAACTACAACATATAAATTTAAGTTCACAATCCATGTGCAAATACTTACGCCATTTTCGTTTCATTAAATTTTAGTAAACATCGAAATTCACGGATAATTACATTTAAGTCTTTACAATTCATCTGGAAATCACTTATATTTTATATTAATAGTTTCTTTCAATGAATTATTATTTAAGTTTTTGAATGACAGTAAAACTAAATCTGTATGACTTATAACTCATAACTCATACCATCCAGATCAACCCAACCCACTAGCTCTCACTTGACCAATGTAGCAAATTAGTTAGACATTCTTAATGTTGAACTTTGTTATATACTTATGTGAATAATTATTATTCGCAGTAAAACTAAATATGATATGATTAAAATTCATCAAAGATACAATTTTGTAATATTTGGTACCTTATAAGTGAGTAATGAAGTCGTACCTTGCAACAAACAAAGACGAAGTATCATTTAAGATACTGTTGGGCAACTTCGATGGGTATTTGTTCTAGAAGCTTTCGCACTGTATCTTGAACTATTTTTTCCCGCTGATTTTCAAGATCTTTTCGTACTGCATCTAGTTCAGCCATTTTCCTTTCATGTTCCTCGGCAAGCTCAGCCTTCTTCCTCTCATGTGCTGCTTCTAGCTCTTTTCGCATTTCATCAAGCTTGTTTTTCTCAGCTTCAACCTCAGCTTTCAAGGATTCCATGAGCTCCCCTGGAACCATATATGATGTCTCACCACCATTCACCTTCTTTAAAAGCTTATTAGTTACACCTCGGCCATATAGTCTACGGTGTCCATCATACTCTTTGTTCATCACACTAAAAAAAGGCTCCACGGAACCACTATCTCCTTCTTGAGGTTTGTAGTTCTTCATTCGTTTCTACAATGTTATGTTTATGAAAAAAGTTAGCCAACTTAGTATTCCGATAGTATATATTTTTAAAAGAAGTTGAAAATGATCCTACAATTTTGTCAGCCGTGTCATTATATGTATCAACATATACATTTCCTTCGGTCCTTTTGCGGGTGCGCTCAAACATTTGGGTTAAAGTTGGTGGTTTTTTGTTTGGATCTTCATTTATCTTTAACGGTAATAAATATAGCCATCAATCAGAAAGTATCATTTAAGAATATTGATATAGGAAACACACAAAGACATATTACCATTTCCTCCCGAATTCGGGCAAAACTTTTTGGACCGGCTGTATGCATATTTTTTTGAGATGCTCGTACATCCCTTGCAATTGAAGAACGATTCTGCAAACAAATTACAATTAAGGATATATAAACTGGTGCAACCTAGTACATCATGAAGAGGTATGATTTATAAAAATGAAACTAATAAAGAAAGCATCAACCAAATTACCATAACATCTTTACTATTCCAATATCTCAATAACTGGGAGAAATCAGTAGCTGGAATGCATTTAGGTCGATTCTTCCATCTGGTTTTGTTATCTTTAAATTTACTAAAATGATTTTTCTTTAGCCTACATTTGTATCCCCTCCAAGAAGCTCCAATAGACTTTAGAACCCATGATTTAGCATCATAAGGTACCATGTATTTTTCCTTCAAACACAACAACAGAATCTTAGTAAATATAATAAAAACCAAAGGAGGTTTTATAATATGTGGATATGTAATTGTTTAGCCTATCTTATATATAACTTATTTTGATAATACGTAAACCTTTTTTAAGCTGAAAAACTTACCAAAACATACTCCCAAATCTTATCCTTATGTGGCACTTTATGCCAAGATTTTAGAGTCAAAGGTGCATAGCTATTGTTACGAGCTATTGTGCCTAGAAACCGTGAAAATTCTCCAACTGTGTCTTTCTGCTTTGTTACAGGTCCAATTGGCTGTCCAAAATCATTGCATATGATGGCCTCACGTTCATCGAGTTCACGTACATGTATGTCATGCATCATTGTTGGCCCTCTTTTCTTAGTATTCGAGATAACTATAATTTCGAAGATGTATACAATTAGAATATACACTCATAGACAACAAGTAGAAAAATATGTAATAAAAGTAACCTGTTTTCTTCCTTGAGAGGGTGCGTTCATGTTGCTCTTCAACAAGTTCCTCATTCTCATCATCTAAGGCATCCTCACTCTCATAAACTTCTATCTCATGTTGTGTATTGTCGAAGATCGTATCATCTATATCTTCACTCTCATCATTTTCAGCAGCAAAATTTTCTCTATCAGCCTCATCATTCACATCTATATTTACGCAAAAAGTAGATACAAAGAAAGACAAATAAAAAAACAAAATACAACTTATCATAAACATATACAAGAGCGTTTCTATAATCTTCAAGAATGAAATAAAGCTACACAAGGCACAAATTAGCAATGTATGAAAAAAATCAGCAACATATTTATATACCTTGACAACTGATATCATCTCTTTCTAAACCATTTTGAATATTCTCAAAAGTCGTATCTTCTATGTATTCATTCTCATGAAATTCGGTACAATCTTGTTCTTCATTCATATCTAAAATCACGAGGAAAAAAAAACATTAGTTTTCTAAGGTGGCTTTTGTTAAAAATCAGTTAGAAATTCGATAACACATATGTACCTTGGAACCTCACACCATCATCCAAATCATCGTCATTGTCAAGAACAAATAACTTTCTTCTCGGTCCACTTGATTTTCTTTTTATGGCAGAATTAGTTTTTTCTAAATGCTGTTTCGACAAACCTTTTTGCCTTACTGACCCATTATTCTTCAAGATCAATTCAGCCAAAGTTTTTTTTTCTTTTGATTGCTTCTCTGTTGGTGCCTTTGATCCAGCTATTCGTCCATTCCTTGTACAACCTTCATCAGTCAATTGTGATTTACCATTTTTTGATGCACTTAAATAAGCAGATTGTCCAATTTGGATACAAGCTTCCTTATATGGTAACTGGGAGATGTTTGGAGCAACCACTCTTTGCTTCTTTGCTAAATTAGCATATCTATTAATAGACATTGGTGCTATATACTGAGTACGGTTCTACTGTAATGAAATAGAATCTCTGTTAGTGAAGAATCAGACAAAAGATAAAATAAAATTGCTAATAAGATTACCTTTTTGGGAGCTCCATTAATCATAGCATCTTCTTCGTGTTCATCTCGCTCACTATCGCCACCATAACCCGGCATATAATATACATCTGTGTCATTACTAACTGTTGGTTTCTTTTTCCGTTTCTTTGCTTTCTGGCTTTCTACTAAACTTGTGAAAGATTTTGCAATATTTTTGACTCCTAACTCCCTTAATCTTTCTTTGTTTTCTTTAACTCTCTGTAATTTACACCTCTCATAATCATTTAACTGTTTTTGTGTAAGTTGATTATGCTTGCTTATATTTCCCATTAGTGACCTGCTGAAAGTAACACAATGAAAGCAAGTAATCTAATCATTTATATTAATAGAACTCAATCAACTATAGTTGTATATGTTCTTTTTGGCAAATACTATATATTTTGTTCTTATACCTTTCAAGTTTTTCATCTTATTCAGTACTCCGTATTATTTATATAAAGTACTATTTGTAAATTAAATCCCATGTTAAAGGTCTGCATACCCTAGTTTCATTGCTAAAAACTGTTCTAGAGAAAACTCTCTTGTAAGAATTTCATCAAACACCTGGTGTGCATAATCTACCTTCAACATACTAGCATAACTATTTGAATGAGGAGACATTATTAACCAACTATTAATATGACAAATGTTCAAGATACTAACTAATCATGAATACACACTATAATTCTACACTAATAATTAGATCTTAGAGATAAAACTAGGCACTATAAATTTATATAATCAGATGGTAGTGAGTAAAAAGCATACCTTTGTAAATTAGGTGATCACAACAGAGTTAACCTACAAATAATACACTAAAAGGTAAAATATCCAAACCTCTTATACAGATTGTTAGAACATATTGCATTAGAAGGGGTAAATCGTGTAAATCTGTGATAAACTTACCAAAATCAACACTAATAGCTACTCCACATAACCTTGTTCAGTTGGTGAGCCAAATTGATTAATCGGAATACTCAATAGTGAGGCTTTGAAGTAATTTTCTTGTTTTGTTGAAGCAGCGATGGGAATGGGGAGATGAAGGTGGTTGGAAGTGTGTGACTGTTTGTGTATATCATTTTAAGAAACAAGTTGTCATATATTTTGCTCAAAGTAAAAGGCGCCCTAACAAGGAGGGAAAATGAATTTTGGGAAAAAAATTGGGGGAAAATGCGCGCTAAGACTAATACGGAATGTCTTGAAATTTTGATGCGGGCACTAATTTCTCAATTTAGAGACATAAACACATAACAATAACAAAATAACAATAACATAACAATGATTTTTAGAAGATAATCTAAATTCACAATTTACTTGATTATAGTAAGTGCCAAAAAAGTATATAAAGTATAAAAAAGAAAATAACATATGACTCGTGCGATGCAGCGAAATAATATTTATAAATTGTTAAAGAAAAGAACGGAGTAGTCATTGTTAAATTATGTATGATGATATTTGATATATTTTAGTTGAAAAACATATAAAAACAAACGTGAAAAGAAGATATTTAAATTTAATTTTTTTAGTTTAATTAGTTACAATATTTACTTTTTAATTATAAAAAAAAAGAATGTAATATGCATTATAGGTAAGTAGAGATGTAAAATATTATGTATTATTAATATTAAAGATTGTTTGTTGACATGAAAAAATGTCATTGGATTCATAATTAAAATCGATTGGAAGGTTCGACCAATAATTAAAAAAATCGTAACATTAAGAAAAATTATAATATATGATACAAGAAAAAGGTTAGAGTTTAGACAACTTCGATTGCACGGCTTGGATCAAACCTACTTCCAACATATATTTTATGTTAGTTTTAACACACATTGCTTGATTCAAAATTTAAAATGTGAAATTTGTTATAGAACATACTCCATTTAACACTATATTTTAAGCAAAAGCATCACTTCTTAAATGGGTTGCAATTGTCTAGCATATATGAAACACTTTAAAGAATGTGTTGGCTTAAATTAACGATAATGCAACACTTGTTATATGTGTTGCGTTCTTCTCTAAAAATTTGCAACACTTAGAAAAAAGTGTTGGATTAGATCATAGAATGCAACACTTTTTTGAAAGTTGTTGCTTTATGGTTAGTTTTCTCTAAAATGCAACAATTTTCAAAAGTGTTGCATGTAAATTGTTGCTTTAGGTTCATTTTGTAGTAGTGAATTAAGCAAAGATGATGTAAGATCTGAAAGGAGTTATATTGAAAGGGAATGCAGTAGTTGACTCTGATTGTTATTTGCTACTTGCTAGACACCTTAGGCTATTATATGTACTGTAGGTATATATGAATAGGCCTTACGTGTATACTATTCCTGCATATC
The DNA here is from genome assembly GCA_949592205.1 of Helichrysum umbraculigerum. Classification (NCBI taxonomy): domain Eukaryota; kingdom Viridiplantae; phylum Streptophyta; class Magnoliopsida; order Asterales; family Asteraceae; genus Helichrysum; species Helichrysum umbraculigerum. The sequence goes on along the minus strand of CATIUR010000003.1, from coordinate 132,832,769 downwards.
TATATACCGGTAAGTATGATTATACCTGACATAATTCCGCTGTACAAACTGATACACACTTTCGAAGTGGCATATCGCCAGCTTCCCAACCTTTACGACTTGATCTCAAAACTTTGACCAGGTTGGTCACGACTGACTGGTATTACGAGAGATGCTCGTAATGACTAAGTCCACGAATTACTTTCAAACTTACTATCGGCCTGAGGGCCATACTTGGATAACATGTGGCACGTGGTGCTGCATCGTGCTTTGGGCACAATACTACTCCAGCACGTGGTGCTGCAACTACACAATATGTTTATACTGCATTCGGCACGATGGTGCTACACTCACAGTACAGGGGTACTGCAACTACGGTGCCGCGGGCACTACATTACGGCACGTGGTGCTGCGTTTCATAGTACTTTTGTACTACAATCATAATATATTACGGTGCTTCAGGCACTACATTTTGGCACGTTGTGCTACACCCAGGCTCGATGAGCTACTATCCAATATGCATGTGGACTTGTTATAGTTACATGTACGACTTATATATACATATACACTTACTTAACTGGGCATGAGATGCCACACCTGATTCTTTGCTACTGCGCACTTATACTTGTATAGTTACGTGTACATCACATATGTATATACGACTACTCTACTGGACACGAGGCGTCCCACTCGATTTCTTTGCGTAGGAACACTCGCTATAGGCACTTGTACACTTATACGCATACGCAATTTCCTTAGTGGGCTCGAAGTGCCACACCACGACTACTCAGGCATGTGATGCCTCATTCGATGAATACTCTCTAAGTTATTGGGATTACATTTATAGTACTTTAGTACTACATTATAGTCTGATAGACTACGACGATACCATAGTTCTGGTCGAACTACATATAATACACAACTAGGTCGTTAGTACGACTACACATTTAAAATTTCAAAGCCCGAGGACTTTCATACAGACACCTTAAGTGGTTTCTGGATCATTATCACTTTATATCCGTGGGCAACGGTGTAATACCGATTTACATATACAGCTGTAATAATCACAATTCCTGAATAAGGAATCTCACGACTGTTGTTTCATTCTTGTTTAAGAATCATGCCACGTGGACGACAAACGTACACTCAAACAGAACGCGACCAATACGCGGAACAAAGAGTAGCTGAAGCTCTGGCTGCACAAAACCTAACGCGCCTCTGCACCTATAAAGAATTTCTGAACTGTAACCCGCCAATCTTTGTTGGTACTGAAGGGGCTGTCGGACTGATCCAATGGATCGAAAGGATAGAAGCTGTTTTCCGCATTTGCAACTGCCCCGATGGATACAAAGTCAAATACTCCACCTACACCCTTCGAGATAATGCTCTAACCTGGTGGAATGCTCACGCCCACACCGTAGGGGTCGACACCGCCTATGAACTTTCGTGGGAGGAACTGAAACAACTGATGAGGGACGAATATTGTCCTAGCGAGGAACTACACCGACTCGAGAATGAACTCTGGCATCTTACCATGAAAAACAACGACATCATGACCTATACCAATCGTTTTCACCGACTAGCACTCTTTTGCCCATCACTAGTAAACCCAGAAAGCAAACGGATCGAAAAATACATCGAAGGACTTCCAACACAAATAGCGGGCATGGTTACCTCCTCTCGACCCAACACTATTCGCGACGCTGTTCGCATGGCCCATAACCTCATGGCGCGGGTGGTTCAACGCGGAACCCTCACCACTGAAAACCATACACAAAAGTGGAATGGCGATTCCAGCACTAGTCATAATCCAACAAATCAACCCGAACCCTTGAAATCTTACCCTTCTGAATATAAAGGAAAGTGAGTCTATGCGGGGGATAAACCCTTCTGTCACAGCTGTAAACGTCATCACTCTGGCCCTTGTGGCTCACCTTGCGAGAGATGTCAACGATTCGGACACCAAATCTGGGACTGTAGAGTTCCTGCTAACCCCGACAAACAACAAACGTGTTTCAAATGTAACACTCCTGGACATTTCAAGAAAGATTGCCCAAATCAGAAACGAAAAATCCTCATGATCGACTACGGAAGGACCGGACGAAACCGCGACAATATCACGGGTATGTCCCTATCCAATACTAAACTTCCAAATCAAACACAACGTTTCGATCGGCGGGAAAGTCGATTCCAAAATGATACCGATTACATAAATTAATACCGACTACACGAATTAAGCCAAACTTAAAATCTAGAGTTTGCTTTCAACAGACTAACCGACTGAAAGTACACAGAACACTCAGTCCTGATAGGACTACTCATCGAACGGTCACGTGGTGACAACTATCCAGTCCCGTATGGACTACAATGCAAACGGTCTCTTAGTGACTACGAATCAACGATAACTTGAACAAAACCATATAGTCAGGATGTGACTACAACGATAAACCATGACACAATCATGGATTGACTGCCCTTCAACCCCGTTATAAGACATGATATGTCTAAAACCTACTCGACAAACAACATGTACGTACATTGCTCCCCAGACCTCACATGACCACGACATCACTTTTAAATTTCGGGACGAAATTTTCTTAACAGGGGGAGAATGTAACACCTCGTCAAAAAGTCAATTTTCGCGCTGAATTTAAACTTCAAATAAACGATTTAACTTTTATTCCCAATTAGTATTTTTATAAAATACTTTCATTAGAAAACATTTTTAAATAATATAAATAAGATTTTATTTTATATTATGACTGGACAAATAAAACACGGGTATTTTGTACTGTGGTTGGAGACCACAGTCCGCGCACTGGGGATCTGTGTTGGACAAAACCCAACCCTCTTCCCATTTCATCTCATTTTCATCATCTTCTCCATCTCATTTTTCTCTCTAAAAATAATCACCACCAAACACCACCACCGCCGGCCGATCACCACCACCACCATCACCATACATTTTCGGAATCACCATCAAGAGAGGAACAACATTAACAAAGACGACACCCTCGTTTTCTTCCTCGTTTGGCCACGATTCGCAATTGTAAGAAATTCCTAAATTTTTAGATTTAATCATTTTGGTGTAATGTTTTAGTGTAATAATGTTTACCTAAGTTGCTTATAACCTAAACAACCAAGAAACCACGATTTTACAGCTTGAAAATGCGTTTGATTTGCGATTTTGGCCGGAAAAACGCGAAACCCGAAGGTTTCTGGGCTGGTGTTCTTGAGTGCGACACAAGCCTTGTGTCGCATACTGTGTCGCATAAACTATCTATGCGACACAACCCTTATGTCGTATCCTTGTGTCGTACCTTGTGTCATAGACTCCATGCGACACAACCCTTATGTCGCTATTGATTTAGCATCGCACACATTATGCGACACAACCACTGTGTCGCAGAACTCTTGTGTCGCATTATGCGACACAACCCTTGCGTCGCACGACACATTTTTGTGTCGCATGTTATGTCGCAGAAAACAGAAATTTGCCAAATTTTTCTAAGTGTCGGAAAACGTTTTCAAAAGACAATTTAAATACGATACGACTTGTACTCCAAAACAAATATACTTTATGAAGTATACGAAAACTCAAACCTAATAATAATATGAATTATTATTACGAACATCCATAACGAACCGCACTTACAAACGTACGAAATCTCTCGTGTTTAGGACATTAGGAGATTTCACTTGGCACGACTCGTTACGCTAGGACGCTAGCTCTTCAGGTGAGTTCATCACCCCACTCTTTTACTGTTTTCCAACTTATTTTGGGGTGGGAATGCATACTCCTGTTTTACTACTTTCAACTGTTCAAATCGTTACAAACGTTTTACTATAGTTTATGGTAACGGTGCTAGACCGCGACAGCTACGAACCATTTGACCATACTTAGGGATATTAAGTATGACTGTGACAGTAACACCTAGAATTATATTACATATGATATCTTGGGAATAGACGCCTCACTACATCAGTGACTTGCTAAGTACTAATAATGATTAGTGAACTTATGAACACCAACTATAGGCACCGACTTGCTAGTTAGCATTGACTACTTTTACGAACTAGCGGATGACTTTGACTAAGTACTGTAAGTACTTCCTTACAGTTAAGTGACGTGTTAATGTACTTGACTTTACACATTATTTCAGGCAAACTAGGTGACGTAGATACGTACCTACCTATTGATTACGATTATCCCTTACATCCAGATGACGCTCCCACATTTCTTAGTATGATATACTACTGTGAATCACGTAACAACTTGAGGTACTGTTGAGTGCCTGTAACATTTTACTAGCTTTGGGCTAAACTTACTTACGGGCATGTCGTGTACTGCCAAAACGATTACTTGCATCTCCTGCGGGAAAATAACGGATGCTGTCACTATATGTGAAGCAAAACGATGCCACGGTGGGTGATACAAACACGATACCAATGTGATTGGTATTACGGATTTACAAATGAGCTCACGATACCACGGTGGGTGGTACAACTTACTTGCGAGCTGGATTGCTCACGATACCACGGTGGGTGGTACAACTTACTTACGAGCTAAATGCTCACACTCAGCAACGGACCTACGAATTATTACGGTCGGGGTCGTTGGCTCAGCATGTGGATTCATGCTCTATCGTAGTCCTGCGGGACTGCACGGTTACTCATTCCAGCATATGGACTTATGCTTTACTTACATTCAGCAACGGACCTACGAATTATTACGGTCGGGGTCGTTGGCTCTATAACTGGTTAATTTACTGAAACGTGGTCCTGCGGGACGTAACTTGACACTTCCCTTGGGGGATAATCATTACATCACTGTAGGTGATTACTAGATGCTTACGAGTCGGAGACTCGGGAAATTATGAGCTTTTGCTCATTTGACCGTAATTGTGAACCCATTACCATCACTGTAGGTGATTACTAGATGCTTACGAGTCGGAGACTCAGGAAATTATGAGCTTTTGCTCATTTGACCGTAATTGTGAACCCATTACCATCACTGTAGGTGATTACTAGATGCTTACGAGTCGGAGACTCAGGAAATAACGAGCTTTTGCTCACTTGACTGTAATCACAAACCGTACCGATATGACACAATCACAAAATAGATAACTTGATCACGTTGCCGGGGTGCAACCTTTCATGCCAGGTGGCATCGTGACCTATTAGTAACCACAGTACTAATACTTGAAACCGTACAAACTATCCGTACCGTATTGCCGGGGAGCAATACCGACTGCCTAAGACTTTCTTGCTTGATTGCTTGCGGCCAGTAGCACGACAGATAGTCACCTTACGCTACTCTCGTATACATATTGCCAGGTGGCAATATCTTACCGGATAACACCCAGGCTGGGGATTGGTCCCCTTTACTTGATTAGAAACCTATTGATTAGGTTCACCTGCTTACCATAAATTACTTATAACTGCCTCGAGGGGCAACTGTTGTTATTTAAACTGCTAAACTTGATTGATATTTTTGAATGAAACATTTATTACTCGAACTACTTGTTTCTACAAATTACTTGTGAACTCACCAGCTTTCCAGCTGACCCTTTTAGTGTGCATTCTCAGGTACACTGCTGTAGTAGGATTGGACTACAGGATTCTAGCTCGAGTCGCATGTTTTCAATACTCAGGATATTTATTGCATTTACTCAGTACAAGTAGAATGTAATATTACTTTTATGCGAACTCGCAACTTGTAAATACTTAAATTTCATAAATGTATAATTATTTTCAAACGTCTCATTTAGGGTCGTTCATTATGTATCTTATGCTGTGATATTTAATTTGGTAACACCCGACCCGATCGCTTCCGCAAACCGAAATTTGAGGGTGTTACACTGACAATCCGCCATCCGGGTTAGTCGCGCTAACCACTATACGGATGCATAATATTTCATACAGCCGAGTGTACTGGTTACACACTCACTGGGGGTAAACAACTACGGTTAAGCTTCAGACTATGAGCTCATGGCAATAGTATACTACAATTTACTTTGGCATTCGTGCTACTTTGATAACTATGAAATCTTGTGGTTCATACTATGATTTTAACTGCGTAGACCTATGAACTCACCAACTTTATGTTGACCTTTTAGCATGTATTTCTAGGTTCACAGATGCAGTAGGACTTCCATCAGGAAACAAGGCAATAGGATGCTTTTGGAAAGCATTAGCTCGAGTCGCATGTTTTCACAAACAACAAGAGATTAGATTGCATTACGATATTTTGTATCAACATTTATGTATTAGAAATCTCTACACTTTTAAATGCGAGCTCCAATGATTTGATATAACATTTGTAACCATTTTATTTATGAAATGTAACTTTTTATTAAAATGTCTCATATAGAGGTCGTTTGTTGTAATCTTTGTGTGATGATATTTGATTTGGTCGGCGCCCCCGTGACACCTCATGTTTCCGCTGTCACGTGTTTCGGGGGTTGCGACAGATTGGTATCAGAGCCTAAGGTTATAGCGAACTAGGATTGCATTAGTGACCTAGACTATAACCGTTAGGTTAGTATTCCTTGTTTGGTATGACTGGTTCAGCGATTGCATCAATTGAATTTAATTTAACATAGCCTGATCAACTATGTACAATTAAACGAGATTCGATGCAAGACCTGAAATGGTTATAGTGAATGAGAATACAGTAGCAGACGTAGACCGAGGATAGAACGGGACCAACCCTTACATGTGCTTATGTGCTAGGCTTTTATGTGTGTGTATATATATATATATATATATCTGTATATATATATATATATATATATATATATATATATATATATATATATATAGATATATATATATATATATGTATGTATATATATCTACAACCTTACGTACACTAAACTTATTTGCCACCCTTCACGGCAACCACTCCCACAGCTACGTTACCCAACTCTGAAAACGAGGCTCTAGCCTTACTCGCTACTGTGGAGATTTCCATGGTACCCGCTCGCCCAACCGAATCGGGCAACGATATAACCGAATAGGACTCACTTGAGGAGAATCCACCTAAGGATTCGCCACTTAAAATAAGTGACGCATACTTCACCCGCTTCTTTCCGCTCACAACCAAATCACTTGAGAACACGTATAGAACTTCAACCGTACGATACTTTGTCACTTAGACGCACTATACCTACTTCAGCAACTTTACTTTCTCCACCTGCTCTCGACCTAGACATATGAATCGTGTATGTTTTACATCAATAGAAGGACTGACTGATAGACTTCCTCGGACTAGACCTTATCCTATTCATACTATTTCTACTTGATCATGTTTGGTCACTATTTCGACACGTTCGTTAAACGATTTACTCATAACTTGATTCGCGACTTTGACTGCTCCGAACACCTTTATCAAACATTTGTTCATTTCGAAACAATAACATAGTCATGATTGACTACTCTAAGAACACTACTCGGTCATTGTCATGACTACTTTTTGAAACTATGATTTGGCTATTTACAACTTTTGAGACGCGGAGAATCTTCCGACATGAATACCCCTCCATACGCATAGGAACCCGCTCATCATACCGTTCGGTTACTACCTGCTAGGCTACGCCGCCACGAGAATAGAATAGACGATATGGATTTTTCATAGACGTAAACTTTCAACCGATTTTTGACAAAACAGATATTTCAACACTTTTCAATCACCAGAGCTTTCGACGAATTTTTGTTATACAGAGTCTTTTGACGTGCTGACAAGAGTTTCCAATGTATTTTGATTGACATTAAGTTTTCAACAGATATTATGATGACATTATTAACAAATAAAAACCATACCTATAAACAAACACTTGATTTTCACTTAATTTTCTCAAAGATTTGTGTTTTCTAACGAACGATGACGACTATTACTTTGAAACACCTGCGGGTCTTCTAACGATTTACATATTGGAAATACGTTTACAACGATTTATATTGGATGTGATCCAACGAATTACTCATAACTTGCGAATTATTTACAAACTGGTTTATTGACAGTTTTAACAAACTATTTATTGGAATCCAATTACTACTTTCATTTTTCTTTTATCAAAATTTGATCACTACTTTGTCTGTGTTTTATGAACTACTTTATCTCTGTTTTGTGAGCTACTCTGAAGCTGTTTTAAGAATTGTTGGCGAACTATTTAATGCTCGTTTTCTATGATTTACTATGAACCATTTGAACTCCGTTTTAGGAACTATTTGAATTCTAATTTATGAACTATTTGAACTTTGATTTACCAACTACTTGGACTCTGTTTTATGAACGATTTTTTTTACTATACTGTGAACTATTTTTGTGAAATTACTTTTACGTATTGTATAATACGACTATGAAACAACTATGATAACAACTATGGGGGAACTACGATAACAACTATGGGGGAACTACGATAGCAACTACGAGCCCCACTACGATAATAACTACGATTACATCTGTGATTAAACTTTGGAAACTTTGAAAACTTGAGACTTGTACTCCGATTTTAGAACTATGCTTTGAACTATGATCTCAACTATGACCTTTTCTTTGATTTCAACTACGATTCCTACTACGAACCACATAGGAATGTTTTCCTACTACGAAACACATAGGGATGTTTTCCTACTACGAACCTTATAGTAAATGACCTTACTTTGACTGACTATCTAGGAATATTTGTCCTACTAATAGTACACGGAGATAATTCTCCAAACGTATACAAATGGATGCGTTGCATCACAACAACGAACTTTCCTTTCGTGGACTTAGTTAAACGTCAAAATTACTCACACTTCAGCTAGATCCCACACAAACTATGACTGCAAACTAATTTCGGGACGAAATTCTCCTAACAGGGGGAGAATGTGACAACCGACGATTTAGGTCAACTGTTAGACCTAAGCTAGGACCCTAATTACGTGTGCTTAGTTTAGTATTAGGCTAAATACTTGTAAATACTTGTAACTATTTGTATATTTATGTGAATATACACCCCCGTAATTGATTTATATTACGCTTACGCAATCTGGTGAAATTGTGCAAAATAACCGGACGAAGTCCGCCAAACTATACGACGTTGGTGAAAACATTTCTATAAATAACTTGAATCTATTTTAAGAAGTTATTTATCAGATATTGTTAATTTGTTAAATTAATACACGAAAAACTTAGGCGTTTTGGCTAAAACGTCTCAAACGCAACAGAAACGCGCGGAACGCACCCGACAATCAAACGAAAGTCAGAATATATTTTAATAATTTAAAATATATTATTATGTATGAAATTATTATTGAAAACACCATATAATAGTTCGTCAATGAAAAACGTCTATTTAAAATGCTACGCGATTAAACCTCCGTAAAACGTGCATGCAAATCGAGGCCGATAAATTAACGGAACATTTTTACAAGTGTTTTCAAGTATCTATATTGAATATTTCAAGTGAAAATATCGAAATTAAATTCGTCATTTAAATACGCATATTAAATGTTTAACGTATAAATAAACATCTAAACAATCGGGTAAACGAACGGGAAACGCAACGAATTAAATTAAGAACAAAAAATGACCAAAATACCCTTGAGTGGGCCCCCTAGGCTGGCCCCCCCTGCCCCCATGTGATCCCATGTGATCCCATGTGACCACTAACTCTTTCCCCACTTAGAAACCATGCATTCATGCAAACCCATCATTTCACACTTCACTCAAACACACACTTCCCCATTTCTCTCTAACGTCTCACTAGGAACTCATCCTCTTTCTCTAATTGCTGGAAATCCAGCCACCACAAGACCACCATTAACCACCACAACCACCACCATAAACCACCACAAGACCACCATCAACCACCAACAAAAATTCTTAACTATTTGTAATAATAACAAGCTCAAGATCATCACTTCCTTCTCCTCATCGATTTCTTTGTAAGAACACAAACTAAACTTTCATCTATGTTTATTTACATGTTATTATGTTCATATATCACTATTATGTCCAAATCTCAACTTAAAAATCATTTTTATACAATGAACATGAACATGCATAAATCTGTCCAGAAAAACACAGTCCACTAAAACGACCATATCTTGAGTTTTAGGAGGAGTTAGACAACGAATTTTTTTTTTAAAAGTTGCGTATTGAAAAGAATACAACTTTCGTTTTTAACACTTTTTCCAGATCTGTACGGATTTTTATGAATAAACCCATCTTTGAGTCTGGTCTGCACTTATTCGAAAACCGAGTTCGGTTCCTTCGCGAAATTAATTACCTATGTAAATGGACACTTTACTTGCTGGAAAAATTATATGTTAGACCAGAAACCTTGATAATCAGTGGGTAAAATTTGTGAGACTTGATGTGGACTAGAAATGGTAGAAATCCTATGGCGAAACAAACCGACAAAAACCGAAAACATAACTTAGGGGCTGTTTTGGAACTTTTGTAAAACAGACACTTTGGGTGAACTCCGACATGAACCGACAAATTTTATGGACTCTATAAACTAATATATGGGTTGGGTAAAAGTTTCGGGTCAAACCGAGTAGGTTTGACCAAGTCAACAAAAACGTCTCGGTGGCTAAAAACGACAAAACTTAGTATTTTTGGAAAGTGGTAACAAAAATGGTTTTGGGTGACTTAGTTGGTAACTTGGACCAAAAACTAAACTTAGAAAGCTTCCCGAATTAGAAACCGACATATAAGTGACTCATAAATCATAAGTGACTCTATAAGTGACTCATAAATCATAAGTGACTCTATAAGTGACTCATAAATCATAAGTGACTCTATAAGTGACTCATAAATCATAAGTGACTCTATAAGTGACTCATAAATCAGAAGTGACTCTATAAGTGACTCATAAATTGAGAAGTGACTCATAGTTTGACCAACCTTAACCAGTTTTACCAGGTTTGACTAGTTTGACCAGGTTTGACCAGTTGACCAGGTTTGACCAGCTTTGACCAACAAGTTGACCAACTTTGACCTACGGTTTAAGGCTTATACAAACTAAAATAATCTATTTGCAACACACGATTTGTACTACTGAATAGTATACAACAAAACAAACTTAATAATAATGTCTAAATGAATTATTATTACAAACTTTCACCAACGGGTCGTACACGTTTTTGATAGACGAACTTGAACAACTTATTTGGACATAACTAGTTGATGAACTAGCTCTAGGTGGATAATAACCCTCCACCTACACGATTGGCTTAAGTGGACATTAACCCCCACTTATACAATCGCTATAGATGGTCTTTTGAGACATCTACTTACATACAACCTTATACGTTTAGGACGTTAGAAGGTTGCACGTTGGATTCACTCATTGCTTACCTATTTGATTATTTTCTAGCTGTTTGCTAAATTCAGGTGAGTTTCATAGCCCCACTTTTTACTGCTTTTACTTTGGGGTGAGAATACATGCTCTGTTTTATCAACTGTTTTACATATGAACGCAAGTAACAAAGACTCTTATACTGATTGCATGAGTAACTAAACCAAACTACGATGGCCCCTAACAAATATCATAGTACGTTAATACTAAGCGCTAACATTATGGATAGATCTATCGGGACCTGACAATCCGCCATCCGGGTTAGTCGCGCTAACCACTATACGGATGCATAATATTTCGTACAGCCGAGTGTACTGGTTACACACTCACTGGGGGTAAACAACTACGGTTAAGCTTCGGACTATGAGCTCATGGCAATAGTATACTACGATTTACTTTGGCATTCGTGCTACTTTGATAACTATGAAATCTTGTGGTTCATACTATGATTTTAACTGCGTAAACCTATGAACTCACCAACTTTATGTTGACCTTTAGCATGTATTTCTCAGGTTCACAGATGCAGTAGGACTTCCATCAGGAAACAAGGCAATAGGATGCTTTTGGAAAGCATTAGCTCGAGTCGCATGTTTTCACAGACAACAAGAGATTAGATTGCATTACGATATTTTGTATCAACATTTATGTATTAGAAATCTCTACACTTTTAAATGCGAGCTCCAATGATTTGATATAACATTTGTAACCGTTTTATTTATGAAATGTAACTTTTTATTAAAACGTCTCATATAGAGGTCGTTTGTTGTAATCTTTGTGTGATGATATTTGATTTGGTCGGCGCCCCCGTGACACCTTATTTTTCCACTGTCACGTGTTTCGGGGGTTGCGACACATACTCTCCACACACATTTATATTTTTTATTCTCTTAAGTTTATCTAACTTTATATACAGCAAAGCCTTTTTCATTTTCCATGACTTTTATACACTAGTTTTGTATCATAAATATTCGTATCATCTCAGTTTATTTGAATGGTAGAAAGTTAAATTCAATTATACCTATATATAGAGGTATTTCTATAGATTATCAATTTATTTCTAGTGGTGTTGTGGAAAAATAAAGAATTATTTTAGATTCTTTGAAAAAATGATGTGAAACTTATATACCATCTGTCACACCTAAATACAAAGTTAATGTTCAAAAACATTAATTATATATTTTGACCAATGCCACACGTTTAAGAAATCACTAGACTATGAATGTTATTTAAGTTAATTAGAATATTACAAAAATCCCATTCATACCCGCCAAAATTACTTCCAAATTCCCTTATTTGTTTCTCATTTTTTAAATTTGTTAATTACCCACTTTTTTAACAAGCGCATTCACTCCTACTCCTATACTTTTTGTATCCTGTTGAGTAATTTTGTATTATTAGAAGAAATGAAGAGATATATCATGTCTATGGTCAAATTTACTATGTGTTTTGATCATGGCTATAAGTATAGACGCTACAGCTAGCTCCATTGTCGTCCAAGGAGACGCCCTACATCGGATTCTTCTGGATACCGACGTTGATACTGATGACATTTATGCTATTTTAATCGACGTCTATATATAAAAGTATTTATGTCAAGATCAAGTATATCCACAGAGGGTCACTTGGTCTCTTAAAAACAGTGAGGGAGTTTTAAAGTAGCCTGCTGTGATCAGAATCATGTTAACATAGAATTCAGTGACATATGCTTTTATGATAAAAACTAAAACATGTACGTGATCTTAGTGTTTACATCGAACGAAAAAAGATAAATAAATATCCTCTCATTAATTCATTAGGGGGAAAACATATTAAAGAGGACTTATATAGTGATTGAAAAACTAATGAGAATGTCGAAGATGACGACTATATATGCAACTGTGGATTAAGAAATGTATTTTAAACTACCGTTTAATGTATGCACGGATAAACAACTTTATATTTCATAAAATAATATTTAACATAATTACAATATATTCAATTCAAACATTAAATCTGTAAAATATGTTTCGGTAGTATTTTAACGTAATCACTCATATATAAAGACGGTTGCAACCTAGTGATGGAAAGCATATAGCATAAAAGGGAGGTCACGGGTCAATTCCTGTCCCCAAGTTTCGACAACTCCGAGTTACGCGGTTTTTCTTTCTCATGTTAACCGTGGAATTGGTCGATGTGTCACTGTATAATTAAGTGAAGTACGTGGTGCGATTATGAAATATGAACCTTTTGTGTTATCGAGTATAAAATTAGGTGAAAAAGAAGAGAATTGAACAAAGATGAATAGAAAAGAAAGAAAGGAAGATAAATCTATGACTTGTGTTCTTGAGTCTAAAGGAAATGAAAGTAAAAGAAATGAAAAGAAGTGATTCTCTCCTAATCATCCCAAAAATGGGAGGAAACTCTTAGAAGAAAATTACACTTGACCTTCCCTTCTTTTTCATTCCATTTCTTTTCCTTTCCTTGCATAAAAAAATTTAAGGACGCAAATTTATTTTCTAATCCTTTCTCTTCCTTTTCCTTTCCACCAAATAAGAGTCTATGCAAAAAATAAGGGTAAAAATGTCATCTTCACTCAATATAATTTCTTAAACTCCGTAAAAAATTATTGTGGACACTTATTTTGGGAGTTGATACGGAGGGAGTATTACTCAAATTAGCATTACATGCCACATTTATACACATTAAAATGCCTTTTAAACATAAACATATCATATGCCATTAGACGTACATGTGGACCTATCAAAGATTCTTCACCAGTGACAAATCGGATAACCTTTACTTCCTAATTTTCGTTAATGTTGTCATTCACTGCTTTTTGTTTTTGTACAGACCAGATATATATGCTTCTATTCTTTCTATCGAAGTCTATATATAAACGTATCAGGATCAAGTATATATATCCAACTAGTGCGTGCTAATTAAGCTATTGTGTTGTTCTCCATTCTTCTATTGATCGATTCAAAACTATACGTGCATCTACATATACTTCGATATCTAAACAGTTAACACTGGGCATTCAAATGTGTTAGAACATAGTCAACCGATCTGAATTTAAAAATTTACAGGTTTTCTCTTCTTAATTTACAGGTTTTCTCTTCTTACATGCATACTCTCCACACACATTTATATTTTTTATTCTGTTAAGTTTATCTAACTATATATATAGCAAAGCCTTTTTCATTTTCCATGACTTTTATACACTAGTTTTGTATCACAAATATTCGTATCATCTCAAATTATTTGAATGGTAGAAAGTTAAATTCAATTATACCTATATATATAGAGGTATTTCTATAGATTATCGATTCATTTCTAGTTGTGTTGTGGAAAAATAAAGAATTATTTTATATTCTTTGAAAAAATGATGTGAAACATATTTACTCTCTGTCACACCTAAATACAACGTTAATGTTCAAAAACATTAATTATATATTTTGACCAATGTCACACATTTAAGAAATCACTAAACTATGAATGTTATTTAAGTTAATTAGAAGATTACAAAAATCCCATTCATACCCGCCAAAATTACTTCCAAATTCCCTTATTTGTTTCTCATTTTTTAAATTTGTTAATTACCCACTTTTTTAACAAGCGCATTCACTCCTACTCCTATAATTTTTGTATCCTGTTGAGTAATTTTGTATTATTAGAAGAAATGAAGAGATATATCATGTCTATGGTCAAATTTACTATGTGTTTTGATCATGGCTATAAGTATAGACGCTACAGCTAGCTCCATTGTCGTCCAAGGAGACGCTCTACATCGGATTCTTCTGGATACCGACGTTGATACTGATGACATTTATGCAATTTTAATCGACATCTATATATAAAAGTATGTATGTCTAGATCAAGTATATCCACAGAGGGTCACTTGGTCTCTTAAAGACAATGAGGGAGTTTTAAAGCAGCCTGCTGTGATCAGAATCATGATAACATAGAATTCAGTGACATATGCTTTTATGATAAAAAAAAATAAAACGTGTGGTCTTAGTGTTTACATCGAACTAAAAAAGATAAATAAATATCCTCTCATTAATTCATTTGGGGAAAAACATATTAAATGGGACTTATATAGTGCTTGAAAAACTAATGGGAATTGTTGCGTCCCGAAGCGGTCGTTGTCATAACTGGAGTGCAACAGAGGGGTAGTGTTTAAATTTATATAGCTCGGGAAATCCTAAGCTAATACTACTTTCAGCCCTAATTAGGTTACTAGTGTAGTAAGCGGTATGTTGACTCAAGTGTCGTTCTTATACTACAACGGGCATGGGATCTTAGGTGTCCTAATTACCTTTTGTAATTTAGCTAGGGTTTAACTAAGGTTGATTTGGTTTTGGTTTAATAACTAAACTACCGAAATAAAAATAAATGCAGGATAGGAAAGGGAGTTTTGTACGGAGGCTCGAAGAACAGTGGATACGAGAGTGTTTACTATGATGCTGGTATATGCTTTGAGTGAGTAGTTATGGGTGTTTAAGCCACTAGTTATGACGACTAATCCATTAAGTGACCCGGAAACTTAAATCAACACAAAGTATTATACCTACGGCAGTTCCTTAGCTTTCCCATGTATTTAAACGTTATACGAAGTACTGTGCCATTTTATGGTTTTTCCGTAGCATTGATTTAAACTGCCAGATTACTCGTTGGATATCCTATATTATTAATGAAGTATAATTACGATCCTATCAAATATCTAACGTAAAGGTCTCTACAATCAGATAAATAATATGTCACATGGATAGCAATTATATAGTCTCAAATACACCGGAAGTTCTCCCAAATGTATTGATAAATTCAATTAACAGTTATTCTCTAATCCTATTCCCCAATCTCTGACAAATGTGTGTCGGTATCATGGCACGAATTGTTGAATAAACAATAATGTGAACAGGAGTTACCTTACAGAATAGGTTAGATTAACTTGTCTAACAGTCTATTGAATTCTTCATCATTAATCATATAAACCATCATAGCTATTACATGCACATCTCTCTACTGTATAAACTTCAACTTATATCTGAAAAACCCAATCATGCAGTTATAAATAGTAATCAGCGGGACAGTTCTAGCATGCAGCATTCCTAAGGCAACAATCAAACAAGAACATGCAATAGAAAGGCAAGGCACACAGATAACTATTCCTAATTCATACCATTTCACATAACCAGATGATCGGATCATAAATATCCCGAAAGGTCTCTCAAAGATATTTAATATATGAGCTTGAATCTAACCTATCTCTAATCCTATGCTCCGTATCTCTTATGATATAGTTTCAATCTAGAGAATACAACCATGTCGAGTTCAAATGCTTCATCATACATAGAATAGGTAGAGGACGTACTACTAATAAATGGCCAGGTCTTAGCAGGAAGTTTCTAACCACGGCTTAAGTTGGATAGATAAACAATAGAGATTCAGCTCATAAATTCATATACAGTTTAAATTCATACGGGCAGAGTAACGGCATGTTATAAAATCATAATTACTCAAGCATAACCATTATCATAGCAAACATAGATTTGTCTAACCTAGCATGGCATCTCTAGCAAGCAATACAATGCAAACATAATATAAGCAAATCATATTTACGAAATAAAGAAGAGAGATATAAATAAAACCTGAATAAGTATTACAGACAAATCTTCATGACCTAAAGTCTCGGAGTGACTCCATACAAATGCTACAACTACCGCTACGCTAACCTAGCTCGTCTACTAGCTTAACTCTAGAGAGAGAAAGCTAGAGAGAGACTCTAGAGAGAGAGAGAGTGTACGAGAGAGAAAGTGAAAGAATTTGAAGGTGAGAGGTGTGTGAAATGGTGAAGAGGAGGTCTCTATTTATAGGCATCCAAGGAATCAAGGGTACAAGTCCACAAGCATGCACGTACAAGCAAACGAAGCAAAACGAGAACACACGGGGGGGGGGGGGGGTGGAGGCCGTACACGGCCCTGTATAGGCCGTACACGGCTATGCCAAGGCCATACACGGCTGTAGGCAGGCCATGTGCTAGGCCGTGTGCTGTTTTCGGCTTTTCTCGTTGCTTAATTCGTGCGTATCTTCTTCGTTTCACGTCCGTTTGACTTGATTATTTCTCCTACGGTCTCGTGATTCCATTATGCTTCTATTGATGCCAATTTGGTAGGTATTGGATGTGTGGAGCCCAGGCGTGTCCAGAATACGTCTCGTAGTCTTCGGTTGTGCTGTTTCTTGCATAACTTCTTCATCCATCTTGAGCTTTCCTCATATCCACATTCTCATAATCACCATAGCTTCAAAATAAGATAACTGTGAGGTATTGGTATGGAGTTTACAGTAGATTTAAGGTGTGGCTCAATTTGGTGCCCATTTCAACGTATTTTCAGCCATTTTCGTATGGTTTTGGAAAGTCCATCAAGTTTTCACCTTTATAACAAAATGTGACGAATAATGATGTTTTAAGAATGTTTTTGTTATAAAAGGTATAAATATAGGGTGAATAATGTAGGTAAAAACGTGAATTTTTGCACTACATCAAGAATGTCGAAGACGACGACTATATATGCAACTGTGGTTTAAGAAATGTATTTTAAACTACCGTTTAATGTATGCACGGTAAAACAAATTTATATTTCATAAATTAATAATTAACATAATTAAAATATATTCAATTCATACATTAAATCTGTAAATTATGTTTCAGTATTATTTTTACATAATCACTCATATATAAAGACGGTGGCAACCTAGTGATGGAAAGCATATAGCATAAAAGGGAGGTCACGGGTCAATACCTGTCCCCAATTTTCTACAACTGCGAGTTATGCGGTTTTTCTTTCTCATGTTAACCGTGGAATTGGTCGATAAGTCACTGTATAATTAAGTGAAGTACGTGGTGTGATTATGAAATATGAACCTTTTGTGTTATCGAGTATAAAATTAGGTGGAAAAGAAGAGAATGGAACAAAGATGAACAGAAAAGAAAGAAAGGAAGATAAATTTAAGACTTGTGTTCTTGAGTCTAAAGGAAACGAAAGTAAAAGAAATGAAAAGAAGTGATTATCTCCTAATCATCCCAAAAATGGGAGGAAACTGTTAGAAGAAAATTACACTTGACCTTCCCTTCTTTTTCCTTCCATTTCTTTTCCTTTCGTTGCATAAAAAAATTCAAGGACGCAAATTTATTTTCTAATCCTTTCACTTCCTTTTCCTTTCCACCATATAAGAGTCTATGCAAAAAATAGGGGTAACAATGTCATCTTCACTCAATATAATTTCTTAAACTCCGTAAAAATTTATTGTGAACACTTATTTTAGGAGTTGGGACGGAGGGGGTATTACTGAAAGTAGCATTACATGCCACATTTATACACATTAAAATGCCTTATAAACATAAACATATCATATGCCATTATACGTACATGTGGACCTAACCTTTACTTCCTAATTTTCGTTAATGTTGTCATTCACTGCTTTTCGTTTTTGTACAGACCAAATATATATGCTTCTATTCTTTCAATCGAAGTCTATATATAAAGGTATCATGATCAAGTCTATATATCTAACTAGTGCATGCTAATTAAGCTATCGATTTGTTCTTCATTCTTCTATTGATCCATTCAAAACTATACGTGCATCTATATATACTTCGATCTCTAAACAATTAACAGTAGGCGTTCAAACGTGTTAGAACATAGTCAACCGATCTGAATTCAAAAATTTACAGGTTTTCTCTTCTTACATGCATACTCTCCACACACATTTATATTTTTTATTTTGCCCTTTTCATTTTCCATGACTTTTATACACTAGTTTTGTATCACAAAAATTCGTATCATCTTGAATTATTTGAATGGTAGAAAGTTAAATTAAATTAAACCTATATATAGAGATATTTCTATAGACTATCGATTCATTTCTAGTTGTGTTGTGGAAAAATAAAGATTTATTTTATATTATTTGAAAAAATAATGCGAAACATATTTATTTGTGTTGGTTCATAAATTTGTGTAAGTCAGTTGGTCAACGTTTATATTTGTCAGTGTTAGTGTTAATTAGTCTGAGTTTTTGCAGTGTTGAGTTTGTATATTCGAGTCAGTAAACAAAATGTAATCATAGAAAATATACAAAGTTTTGTTCTTGCGACACTGTGCCTGTGTCGCAAGAGTCTAAGCCTGCGACACAAGGCTTGTGTCGTAGGTAGGCAGAATGTGAGTATAAATAGATGTGTTAGGTTTACATTTGAGTTTGATCAAACCATAGAGAGTGAGAGCCGTGAACAGAGAGAGAGAAAGAGAAGAGAGAGAGAGAGAGTGTGTGATACCCGACGATTTAGGTCAACTATTAGACCTAAGCTAGGACCCTAATTACGTGTATTTAGATGTGATTTAGGCTAAATATTTGTAATTACATGTATATTTTAATATACACTTAAGTGATTTTGTGTTTATCTGTAATTGCGCAAAACGATCGAACGAAGTACGACACAGCCTACGACGTTGGTGAAAATATTTCTATAAATAAATTGAATCTATTTTTAGAAGTTATTTATCATATATTATTATTTTGTTAAAATAATACACGAAAAACCTAGACGTTTTGGTTAAAACGTCTTTAACGCAGCGAAAATGCGCAAATCGAATTCGGCAACCAAACGAAAGTCAATAAATAAATTGAAAACTCAAATTAAAGTATTCTAATAAGACTTCGATGAAAATTTATTCAAAATATATATCGTTAATTTAAACGACTCAAAATAACGTTACGCGATTTAACTTAATAACGAAAATAACGGGTAAACGACTACAGAACGCAACACAGTCTGGAAGTTAAAATTTAAACACAAAACTCACACACATGGGGCCCCATGGCCAGCCCATGTGCCACCTCCACCCTCCCCTCTTGTATTTCATGCAATGAAATGATTATATTCCTTCCATTTGACACTACACCCACATGCTTACTTACACTCTCATTCACTTCACCACTTTTCACT
Source organism: Helichrysum umbraculigerum (assembly GCA_949592205.1). NCBI lineage: Eukaryota > Viridiplantae > Streptophyta > Magnoliopsida > Asterales > Asteraceae > Helichrysum > Helichrysum umbraculigerum. The sequence goes on along the minus strand of CATIUR010000003.1, from coordinate 132,812,450 downwards.
CAAGAACTCACTCATTTCTCTCTCTCAAAGGCTGAGAAACCAGCCTCAAATACCACTCTACAACCACCACTAAACACCCAAAGATCACCATAAACCATCAAGAGGCCACCATCAACCACCAACAAAAATACTTAAACTTTTATAAGAATAATAAGCTCAAGAGCATCTCATCTCTTTCTCATCACTAACTCATTGTAAGGAACCCTATCTCTTCTTCTTAATACTCTCATTTACATGTTTCATAACTCCATTAACTTGATTATGTCCAAATAAAATGCTAAAACTCGTTTTTGAAGTATACATATATAAATATATAATCTGTCTAGAAAATCACAGCTCACTAAAATGGCCATATCTCGAGTTCTAGGAAGAGTTAGACAACGATTTTTTTTTTAAATTTGCGTATTGAAAAGAGCTACAACTTTTGTGTTTTACACTTTTTCCAGATCTGTACGGATTTTTGTGAATAAACTGATCTTGTGACTGACCTGAAAGTTTTTGATATATATGTTCGGTTCTTACGCGAAATTAATTAAATATGTAAATGGACATTATAAATCTAAGAAAAATTATGTTATGAACTAGACACATAGAAGATCAGTTGGTAAAAATTGTGAACTCCGAATTGGACCAGAAGTAGGTAAAATCTAGTGGCGAACTAAACCGACAAAAGTCAAAAATATGAAATCTTGAAGTCTTGAAGTCTTAAGTTGCATGTTAAAAACCAACACTTTGGGTGAACTCCGACACGAACCGACAAATTTTATGGACTCTATAAACTGATATATGGGTTGGGTAAAAGTTTCGGGTCAAACCGGGTAGGTTTGACCAAGTCAACAAAAACGGCTCGGCTTCTAAAAACGGCAAAACTTACTATTTTTGGAAAATGGTAACAAAAATGGGTTTGGGTGACTTAGTTAGTAACTTGGACCTAAAACTAAACTTAAAAAGTTTCCCGAATTAGAAACCGACACTTAGAACACACTTGGATTGGGAAGTGACTCATAAAATTGGGAAGTGACTCATAAAATTGAGAAGTGTCTCATAAATTGGGAAATGTCCCAGGTTTGACAATTTTTGACCCAGTTTGACAAGGTTTGACCAACTTTGACCGAGTTTGACCAGGTTTGACCAACTTTGACCAGTTTGACCAGGTTTGACCAACTTTGACCTATCGTTTAAGGTTTTTACGAACTAAATAATCTGTTTGCAACACACGATATGTACTAATAAATATTATACAACAAAACAAACTTAATAATAATGTCTAAATGAATTATTATTACAAACTTTCACCAACGGGTCGTACACATTTTTGATAAACGAACTTGAACAACTTATTTGGAGATACTAGTTGATGAACTAGCTCTAGGTGGACAATAACCCTCCACCTACACGATTGGCTTAAGTGGACATTAACCCCTGTTAGGATTTATTAATTTGATGAGACAAAATAAAAGACGAAAGTTGAGGGACTAAAGTTGAATAGTTTTATTTTTATTATTCTCCTAGTATAATTATGATTTCTTGTAACCCTAATGTTCTCTATTATATAAAGAGACATAGGGACATAGGTTTTTGTGTGCACGAAAATATGTAGACGTCTAGTGTTTTACCCCTAAGGTTCTTTGTAATCCTGATACAAAGTTGTATCCGTCTTTATTCTGATCAAATAAGATTAGGGGTTTGGCTTGTGATAACATTGTTCTTATTCCGCTGCATATTTTATCATTGTTATCATTGATCCTAGATTAGACCTAAAAAGTCTAGAGCTTCAACGATTATTATGTTTTCACAATTGGTATCAGAGCAAGGTTGCTCGTGATCTAGGATCTACAAGTTTTACAAGAAAGAGAAGCCGTATCGAAGAAACCCTGGAAGATTTCAAGAAAAATTCGTAAATCGTCACTTTCTGCACAGCCATGGTAAAAAATTCGGATCTCATTCGTTAATCGTTAGATCGTCATGAAATTTGAACTGTAGGTTCTTAACATATAGGCGCACATTCCTACCAAAGGAATTTTCGATCTGAGCTTTTGATTGAGAGATATTTATTGTCGAATTTGGTTGCTGAAAGTTTAGGGTTTTCCAGAATGGCAGAAGTAAAACGGTCACTGTGTCTTCGTTATTCAACGAAAGTTTATGATTTTTTGATATGTTAGAGAAGACATATGTTTTTACATTGTGTAAAAATTTCATTGTGATCGGATGTCTCTACATGGAGATATTAAAATTCGAATTTGCTGCAGTAAGTTTATGGTTTCTTTTGTGCAGCTGAAGTCAAATAATTACTGTAGATTCGTTAACCGTTGGATCGACTTGATTTTTGGATATGTGGTTAATGAAACATTGATGGACTTCGTGTAAAAATTTGAGCATAATCAGATACGTAATCATGGAGATATATAATTCTGAAGTTGCTGCCACTGCTCATAACGTTGCCCCTGCTAGCACAAAGTCTACCACTGCTAGCACAACGTTCCCACTGTTAGGTTTGTACCGCTGCTAGTACAAGCTTGCCTCTGCTAGTACAACGTTGCCTCTGTCAGTACAAGCTTACCTCTGTTAGTGCAAAGCTTTCCGCTGCTAGTAGAGCTTGCCACTGTTAATGCAAAGTGGTTACCACTGTTCGGGATTTTGAAGATTACCACTGTTCGTGAATTTTGTAACCACTGTTAGTTTTGGATCTCGTTTGGAATTGTTTAAATAACAATTTATTTGTATTGATTTATGGCTCGTTTTTGAAGAAGATGTGATTACGAAGAAGGTTGATTATAGCTTATTTGATATTGTAGATGAGTTTTTCAGTTTGTATCTTATCATATCTCAAAGTGGTGGATGAAGAGCTTTGAAGATAACTTGTTTGGTTTGTATGGAGACGACAAAGACTTGACAAATCTAGCAAACGTGTGAGATTAAACTTATGATGCTCAATGCTCACATTTGCTATCACTTGAAAGAGTTTGGGTTGCTCGGTGACTTATTATGAAGAATAAGGATTTTTGTCAAAGAGATCTTAAGGGAAGATAGTGATCTACTTATACATTGGATTATAAGTTCGACGTCGTGGATAGTACAAGATATAAGGTACAAGTTTGGAAGATTTAACTTCTTTATTAAGTTTGTTATATTCTAGTTTCTTCACCGACCAGTAATCATTACATAGAGCCTACAAAGTTTGAGATTCAAGAGATGGTTAACATATTGATTTGAGGGGAAGCTTATCGAAAAAAGTGTTTAATCATCAGAAGATGTTCATGCATTGTTGGAGGAAAAAGGTTTTATTACTACTGCTAGTTATATATTACTACTGCTTGTATAATTTTTAATTGTCCAAATTCATTATTCTGAGGATGCGTCATGGAGGGTAATTTGAGATATTTGAAGGTTGTATTAGTGGTGTGTTATATAGCATGTGGTTGTAAAGGTTCAAGTTGCTTTTCTTCATGAAGACCCCTATTGGATTATAACAAAAAGGGGAAGAAGAATTGAAGGTCAAGATTTACAACTTATCGCATGGCATGATTACAAGAAATCAAGAGTTAAGGGGAAGTTTGTGCAAGAAGATCGATATTTTGTCATCATCAAATAGGGGAAGATTGTTAGGATTTATTAATTTGATGAGACAAAATAAAAGACGAAAGTTGAGGGACTAAAGTTGAATAGTTTTATTTTTATTATTCTCCTAGTATAATTATGATTTCTTGTAACCCTAATGTTCTCTATTATATAAAGAGACATTGGGACATAGGTTTTTGTGTGCACGAAAATATGTAGACGTCTAGTGTTTTACCCCTAAGGTTCTTTGTAATCCTGATACAAAGTTGTATCCGTCTTTATTCTGATCAAATAAGATTAGGGGTTTGGCTTGTGATAACATTGTTCTTATTCCGCTGCATATTTTATCATTGTTATCATTGATCCTAGATTAGACCTAAAAAGTCTAGAGCTTCAACGATTATTATGTTTTCACAACCCCCACTTATACAATCGCTATATATGGTCTTATGAGACATCTACTTACACAACCTTATACGTTTAGGACGTTAGAGGGTTGCACACCGGCTTACTTGCTTATTTGATATTTGCTTGCTACCTGCTAAACACTAGTGAGTTTCATAGCCCCCTTTTTACTTGTTTTAAACTGTTTTGGGGTGATAATATATACAGAAAGTTTTACAGATATTACTTGTGATTGCTAGAAACAGAAATAGAAACTTTTACAGATTTTACTTATGATTGCAAGAAACAGAAACTTAAAAAGAAACACAACATATACTTATTGCATGAGTAGCAGAACTAATCCACCAATAAGACCTCAATTTCATGGTTTGTTAATTTCATAAAGCGCGAATAATTGTGAATAGTACTATTGGGATTGACAATCCTGTCCGAGCTGGTCGCTCCAGCTAACCCACGGGCGCATAATTATTTGAATCAGAATGTGTCCCAGATTAGACACATAGAGGCAGCAGAATTTGTTAAGCTTCGAATACATGAGCTCATGGCAATAATATACAGAACTGGATCCATGTAGAACTTGATTTACTCAGAAACTCTATTTTTACAGAACTATATATATACAGAACTCTGTTTTACAGAACTTACTTATACAGGATCATTATGATACATAACTTATTTTACAAACAGAAAATATGGTGTTCACATGAATACTTTACAGAACAAACCTATGAACTCACCAACTTTATGTTGACCCTTTTAGTATGTATTCTCAGGTTTACAGACACAGTAGGACTACGCACAGGAAACATGACAGTAGGATGCTTTTGGAAAGCATAGCTCGAGTCGCATATTTTCAAACAGGAGATTTAAATTGCATTACGACATTTTGTATCAACGATTATGTATTATAAATCTCTAGACTATGTTTGCGAACTTTAGAATCTTATGTAAACTTTTATTTATGGAATGTAACATTTTCAAACGTCTCATATAGAGGTCGTTTGCTTTAATCTATGTGTTGTGATATTTGATTTGGTCGGCGCCCCCGTGACACCTCATACTTCCGCTGCCACGTGTTTTGGGGGTGCGAGAGAGAGAGAGAGAGAGAGTAGAGATATTGAGTCTGTAATCGTTATATTATCAATTGTTAATATATACAAAACGTTATAGAGAATTGCGTGTTTGTTTTAATTGTTTCAATTTCTTAATCATTTGCTTCCGCCATTTGATTGAGTTAACCGATCAATCCAGATCTGAGATTAAGGGAACCTACAAATTGGTATCAGAGCTTTTGGTGTGTTATTGAAGATTTGATTGTCAATTGGAACGTTTTCGGTTTGATTTTTGGTGTTTGATCGGTGTTTCCGGGTAGATTAGTTTGAAGATTGTGTTTTTCTGGAAGTGTTTTCTGGGTTTTTCATCGATTGAGGTTTGAAATTCGTTAGGGTTTCGAAATTTTTCAATTTTTAGGGTTTGGAGGCTGTTGCGACACTAGCTACGACACTTTTCTTGTGTCGCAGATTAGGGTTTCTCTGAATTTCAATTGAACTACGACATATACCTACGACAAAATTAGGGGTTTTTTTATTAAAATTTTATTGTGCGACACAGTCTGTGAAACATCTTGCGACAGCACCTGCGACATAGACTGCGACACTTGCTCTTGTGTCACACCTTTCGACTGATTTATTGTTTCCTTGTGACACTGTTTGCAACACTTACCCAGTGTTGCTACTTGTTCTAGCGACACTTCTTCACTGTCGCATCAAATCAAATTTATTTTTGTGTTTTCTTTGTGTTTAATTTACAGGTGTTGTTGAGACATAGATTGTGACAACAGATCTAGCTTGAAATAGGACTGGTGTAATTATTATTACGTTTGTACATTGGTTTAGATTTGTAAATAAATATTTGTTTTGTTAGTAATATTCGTTAAACATATTATTTTGTTAAGTTAGACGAATTATTAAATACGAAATAAGTATATACGTTTTGTGCAAGGCGAGTCGAGATCTCAAGTCGCAGCGAATCGAGCTGAGAGATGAGGTCTGAACTCGTATGGTAATAGTTTGGCGAGCCGAGTCCTATAGTGGGCTTGGGCTGCGAGTTGGACCGAACTCGCAGGCCCATGCGAGCCGAGCCGAGACCAGATTTTATATATGTTTTTCTAACGTGAAAAATAAAACAGTTTTGACATATTATCAGATCTGCGAGTTCACAAAATCAGAGAAAACGAAACCTATAGCTAGGCTTTGACGATTCATCGTTTAAAGTTAAGCTTTATTAAAACGCAATTCGAACATATTCGTTGTTAGTAAGATAACATCGTATTGAGGGATTCCGCACCTTAATACTATAGATAACGAAGTTATCGATCCTAAGAACTAGGGACTTACATCTGGTATCAGAGCTTTCGGGCTAAATACGAGATTGTTCGAGAGTTTTAGTGATAATTGCGTTGTGATTCGGGTCGTTTATACGTGCATGAGTACATATTAACGATCAAAATCATTCTCTGGACGTTTTAGGGTTAGTTTACGGTCGAAATTTCCTGTTTAAATCGTAAAAATACCTTAAATTTTTGTTTTTCGGGTTTTTCGGGTTTTTCAGCCGTTTCGCGAGTCTAGATTAGGGTTTCAGCGTAGCCTGCGAACCGAGTTGAACTTGCGAGTCGAACTGAGACTTGCGAGTCGAACTGAGATCTCTCGCGAATTGAAATCGCTTGCGAATCGACATCACAACAATCCGAACTGAGACTTGCGAGTCGAGCTGAGATTGCGAGTTGAACTGAGTCTTGCGAATCGAGTTCTTCTGAATTCGCCAAACTGTTTTACTTTACGTTTTTAAGATGTCTGATCTTAGTAGAATGATCGAGATGGAACATGAGGTGGGAAAATCAAACGTTCCACCTAAGTTGTTGAAAATCGAAGATTACTATAACTGGAATGACAGATTTGAATCTTACTATAGATTCCATGATTTGTCAATCTGGATGTGTATCAAGAATGGATACACTGCACCTACTCAAACGGTTAATAATGCAACTGTTACTCTTGCTTATAACCGGATGAGCGATCAACAAAAGAAGGACTATGAATTGGAGAATAAATCCCATTCTGCAATTAAGATGAGTTTACCAAAGGAGATAAACCATCAACTCAAGTCTTTTCAAACTGCTAGAACGCTCTGGGAAGCGTTAGAGAAAAGATGTGAGGGAAGTCCTCAAGTGAAGGCAGGCAGGAAGAATCTTCTTAAGAAACAGTTTACTGTTATAAAAGCTTTAAAATGAGAAGATCTTGATGCTTATATCACTAGATTCTACCACTTGTTAAGTGAGCTTGATAACCATGATATTGTTACTACTGAGACTGAAAGAACCGACAAATTTATTGAGGGTTTGCCGTCTAAGTGGGAAATGTATGGTGTAATGCTCAAAGACAACGATGAAAGGTATGCAACCATGACCTTAGAGCAGGTCATTGACAAGCTAAAAGGTTATGATTTCACAAAGAAATCGAGAGAAACTGATTCTGATCAGGTTCAGAATCTTGGGCTATATCATGGAAAAACAAACCTCTCAACTTCTTCATCTAGTTCGACCACTGCACTTTTAGTGGGTAATACTGATGAAAATGGTGAAATGATAACGGATGACGTGTGCCTTCTTACCTCATCAGGTAATGAAACTAAAGGTACATCTGCTGAGAAGTCAACTCAAGGACATCAAAAGATGCCAATGAGTGTGAAATCGGCTGAGCAACAGTTATCTGTCCTTGCATCCTTTGTTGCTTCTTATGAAAACTACATTCAGGGTAAAATCAATGATCCGATTATGTTTGATGAAGACTATGATCAGATAGACCCTGATTATCTTGAGGAAATAGATCTCCATGATCAACTTGCAATGTTATCAAGGAGAGTCAAAAATTTCTTGAAGAAAACTGGTAGAAAAGTGGTAGGAAATCGATCAGGGTTTGATAAAACCAAGATCAAGTGTTTCAACTGTCAAGGTTATGGACACTTTGCTCGTGAGTGTCAAAGACCTAAGGTTGAAACTGGCAATAGCAAACAAGGTTCGGGAAGTACCTTAGCTTCCAAAGCCTTAGTTGTGAAACAGTTGGATGGATCTTATGATTGGCAAGCTCAGTCTGAGGAAGCTCTCATGGCTGAGATTGAAGATCAAGAGATAGCTGCTGAGTCCAATAGCTATATGCCTATTGATGTTGAGATAAAGGTGCCAGAGATTCATGAGAAAGAAAGTGATGATGACGTGCTGTATATGGATTCAACTGCTGATATGAGTCCAGATGACTTTGTAGCACGCATGGCTGAAGTACAAACTGACAAGAAAAGGGTATGTTTGGATATTCTTACTCTTGCTGATGTTTGTTATCTAGTTACTGATCTACAATCTCAATTAAGTGTTTTAACTGTGTCGAATCAGAATTTGTCATCCCAAGTTAGCATTTTTAATGATTTTAATAAGACTATAATATCTGAACTTGAACAAGCTAAAAGTGATGTCCTTAGGTTAAGTACAGATAAGGTAGATCTTAAGAATAAGATTAAGTCTGATAGTTCTGATAAGATTGCACTTAGAGATACCATAAATGAAAAGGCAATAATCATAGATGGTCTCTATATGAACATTGATGACTTAAATCGAACTATAGCTGATAGGGATAGAGAGTTAGCTGAGCTGAAGCATAAGTTAGTAGAACAAAATCGTAAGATTGAGTCCTACAGAACTTTAGAAATGGATAAAATGCTAGATGCTCAACGCAGTGTAAAGGACAAGACTGGGATAGGATACAATGATGTACCTCATCCTTTTAATGCCAATTACACTAGTAACTCGATAGATTCTGAAATGACAGATGCTAATCCTGAGATTTTAGTAACTAATGACCCGGAAAAGTTAGAGGCACAGAAGGAGGTTGTTAAGAACCAATCATCAGATAATAGTAAGGTGTCTCATTTCACCAAAATACAGTTTGTATCGGGTGGAGTGATTAACGATGCTAAGACTGATGATAAGGTTAATAAGGAACAAATACTTGAACCTTTAGTGCCTAAGACTCCGAGTGGTAATGCAAAAGTTCCTAAATCACGCAAGCAGATGTCATGCTTCAAGTGTCGTCAAAAAGGACACGTGGCTTCGTGTTGTCCTAACAAAAAGCCTGAAACACCACATAAGCTTGTGATTGATGAAAAGACACAGACCGACTCTAGTATGACTGTAGATAGGTTAGATACCAAACCTAAGTTAGGTAATAAACCTGTTAACATTCTTAAAAGAGACGATAAACATAGTGTCTCCCCACCTAAACCTAAACGGACATATACTCAAAGTGATAATTCTGTCTATAATTCTAGAGATGTGACACCGTCAAGGTTTAGAACTCCAAGTAGAGGCCATAGTCATTATGAGAGTGGTACTACTTCGCGATCACATGAGTTTAATTATAATTATCATAATAGAGCTCATAATTATGTGCCTAGGAGGATATCCTCAAATTCACCTCTTAAGGCTGATCGTCCACAAACTCAAGCTACTTCGAAAGTAACCAAAGCTCCTGATGGGAAGGATGTTTATTTTAAAGAGCTTAAGTTTGTTGATGATAAGGGACAAACCAAGACCGTAATGGCTTGGGTCCCTCTTGATAACTGATCGTGTTTTGTGTTATGTGCAGGAGCATGCTGTGAACAAGGACAGCTGGTGGTATGTAGACAGTGGATGCTCGAGGCACATGACCGGAGAAAGAAGTCTACTGAAGGACTTCAAGGAGAGTCTCAAGCAAAAAGTAAATTTTGCAGGAGATAAAGGAGGAGTAATTTCGGGAAAAGGAAAAGTTTCAAATGGAACTTTGACTCTTGAGGATGTGAACTATGTTGAAGAACTAACTCACAACCTAGTGAGTGTTTCCCAAGTCTGTGATAAAGGTCATCCAGTTTACTTTAATGAAAAGGAGGCCTTAGTCCTGAAGCCAGGATTTACAATTCCTGATGAATGGATATTGATGAGGGCGCCAAGGAAGAAGGACATCTATGCTATCAACATGGGTGTTCCTAACTCTTTAATGGTGTCTACTTGTTTATTATCTAAGGCTTCGAAAACATACGCTTTGTTATGGCATAGGAGAATGGCACACCTGAACTGGAGAAAGATGAATTATATAACCAAAAATGGTTTGGTTCTAGGTGTACCACAAAAACGTTTCGAGTCTGAAGATAAGTGTGTTCCTTGCATGAAAGGAAAACAGCATAAGAAACCATACAGATCTAAGACTGAAAACTCAATCTCCTCGCCATTTGAATTGCTACATATGGATCTCTTCGGCCCTATAAGCAAGAGAAGTCTAGGTGGCAAATGGTACTGTTTGGTTGTCACATATGATTATTCTAGATTCTCGTGGGTATTCTTTTTGGGATCAAAGGATGAAACTCCTGGAATTCTAATTGAGTTCTTTGATCTGGTAGAGAATGTCTATAAAAAGAGAGTGAAGCGTATTCGTAGTGACAATGGAACAGAATTTAAGAATTCAACGTTGAATATCTATTGCTTAAGCAAAGGGATATTACATCAATTCAGTGCACCTTATGAACCTCAATAGAATGGTGTTGCTGAAAGGAAAAATAGGACGTTGATTGAAGCTGCAAGAACAATGCTTGCTGATTCAAAGCTTCCGGTCATCTTTTGGGCAGAAGCAGTGAATACAGCATGTTATGTTCTCAATAGAGTTCTTACGGTTAAAAGACATAACAAGACGTGTTATGAGCTTTTAAACAATAAGAAACCAAACTTAAAAGGGTTTGAACCCTTTGGAGTTTCATGCACCATATTAAAGACTGGACATCAAGCAAAATTTGGTGAGAAGGCTGACGAAGGATTTTTCCTAGGTTATATGCCCAATTCGCCAAACAAGAGAGTCTTTAATAAAGTCACAGGACGTTTGGAGGTAGTTTATAATATTGAGGATACGAGCTACTCACCTGATGTTCATAAGGGCTTAGATTGGCAATTTGACTATTCTGATCTTTTTGCATCATTTAAAGTTCCTATTAGTGACTATGTCAGTGATTCAGAGATAGCTGAACATTTAGTGTCTGAAGATGTGGATACTGGCCATACTTCAACATCGAGTGTTCCGAATTCTGGAATCAAGACAAATGTTGATCCAAATCAAACATCTACTAGTGGATCTCAAAAATCCAAAGTAGATACACCTCTAAATGAAGAAGAGCTGAGTGACAAATTAGTGGACGAAATTCTCACACCACTAAGAGTGTTAAGAATATATATGGGTATTGATAACTCACAGCTATCTAGAGAGGGTGTACCAGATTTGGAAGAAATTCCTGAACAGCATAGTGTTCTTGAAGAAATCGGTACTAACTTAGGAGATGAGATTCCAGTTGAACCTGTTGCTTCAACTAGAACGAGTAAGAATCATCCCGTTGAAAACATCATTGGTGATATTAATACTCCGGTTCAAACAAGGACTCAATCAAAAGCTAGTACGTCTGAAAATTTAGAATACCAAAGCTTGTATACTACAATGAAAGAGATAGGGATTTCTAATCAATGTCTATATTCATGCTTTATCTCACAAGTTGAGCCTAAAAATGTTCAAATGGCTTTAAAAGAAAGTTCGTGGGTAGAAGCAATGCAAGAAGAACTATCTCAGTTCACAAAATTACAAGTATGGGAGTTGGTTGACCTACCAAAGGGAGAATATCCAATTGGAACTAGATGGGTATTTAAGTGTAAGAGAGATGATAAGGGAATTGTTACTCGCAATAAAGCTCGTCTGGTGGTTCAAGGTTTTAATCAACAAGAAGGTATTGACTACAATGAAGTGTTTGCACCAGTTGCTAGGCTAGAAGCAATTAGAGTATTCTTAGCATTCGCATCATATTTTGGTATAAAGGTGTATCAGTTGGATGTTAAGAGTGCCTTTTTGTATGGCAAAGTGGAAGAATTGGTGTATGTTTCACAACCGCCAGGGTTTGCTGATCTTGAGTATCCAGATAGAGTATATCGTTTGAATAAGGCTCTATATGGATTACATCAAACACCTAGGGCATGGTATGGAACACTATCAACGTATCTACTTGAGAATGGATTTACAAGAGGATCGATTGATAGTACACTGTTTGTGTAGTGGAAAAAGAAAGACTTTCTTCTCGTGCAAGTTTATGTTGATGACATTATCTTTGGATCGTCTAATGAAAATATGTGTCAAGAATTTGAGAAAGTCATGAGGAAAAGGTTTGAAATGTCTGCAATGGGAGAGTTGAATTTCTTCTTAGGATTACAAGTTGATCAAAAGAAGGATGGATTCTTTATTCATCAATCTAAATATACATATGAGCTATTAGAACGCTTTAAGATGGATGAAAGTAAGGTCTACAATACTCCAATTCCAGTCAATCATGGACTAGGTCCAGATACATCGAGTGATAGCGATGTGGATCCAACTCTTTACAGAGCCATGATTGGATCACTAATGTATCTCACAGCCTCTAGGCCTGACATAATGTTTGCTGTTTGTTTATGCGTAAGATATCAGGCTAATCCGAAAGAGTCACATATGCAAGCTGTTAAACGAATCTTTCGTTACCTCAAAGGGAAACCTAAGCTGGGACTTTGGTATCCGATTGATGGAGACTTAGATCTCGTAGCTTATACTGATTTGGATTATGGAGGATGCAATCAGAATAGGAAATCTACAACCGGAGGATGTCAATTCCTAGGAGGTAGATTAGTATCTTGGCAGTGCAAGAAGCAAACCTCGGTAGCCATTTCTACATATGAAGCTGAGTATGTTGCAGCTGGCAGCTGTTGCTCTCAAGTACTTTGGATTCAACAGCAACTGCGGGATTACGGGTTAAATATAACCAATACTCCTATGATGATTGATAACGAATCTACTATGTCGATCACCAATAATCCAGTAAATCACAGTAAAACTAAGCATATTGATATTCGACATCACTTTATTAGAGATTGTGCTGAAAAGAAAATGATAAGGTTAGTTAAGGTTCCGACTGCGGATAACTTAGCAGACCTCTACACAAAGGCATTCGACAGAGCAAGATTTGAGACATTGGTTCAACTAAACGGAATGAGAAATCCAGAGTGATTAGTCTTCCAAGGGTATTTGTTGTAATAGTTAGTATTTCCATATGTTAAAAAAAAAAAAAAAAGGAGGCGTATGGCATTCATTTGCTTGTTACCCAAGGGGAATCGCCTTCATTAAAGAATATAAACATAATATTCTTTAAAATGGTTAAGTCTTTATCGGCAAAAACTAAGGGAAATGATAGTACATTAGGAGAATAAGCTTCACAATAATAAGCTTAAGTCCAAAGTATGATGTGGTAGTAGGTTCAACTAAAGTTACTTTAGAACTACAGTGGTTCTATCAGGTATGTGTTTATATTTATTTGATTATACACCTATATCCACAAGTTATAATTTGTCTATTTTATTGAAAATTTTAGATGGCTTCATTATATGATATACTGGTAGGCAAATTATATGACATTTTCTAAGTCTTAAGAAGTTAATTAACTACTTGTTTATTATCTTGTGTTACTATTCTATGATGTATGACATTAAGTCTTAATTGTTGAATGATGGTATTGCCATACACTGTTATCATGCATTTTTAATTGACAAATAGTAGAAATATGGGTATTAACTTAATTACTTGTAACTTTGTTGTACTGAGTACAGATCTGAAACCTTTAATTAAATTAATATTCTCAAATATATTTTGAATTATGCTAGAAGGGATCCTCTGTTGTACTAAGTACAGACTTGGATAACATAGCATATTCAAGGTATGTCTGATATTTGTCTAACCTTAAAATTCAAGTGTATGTTATTGTTTTGGTCAAAAATTACTAAAAGCAATTAAGTGATCAAAATTAGTTTGTGAGGTCAGGTGTATAAATTACTCTCAAGATAATTACGTAGAAACACGATTATCTCTATTAGTAAGTAAATATTTTGCGTTTAAAAAAGATTAATTTGATCCGTGGATCCTTGTTGAATAAACGTTTATGTATCAAAGCTTTACTAACAGACTAAGGATGATAGAAATTTGATAACGAAAATGTAAGTAAAATGTAATTGAAGCAAAATTAATGACAATTAAACAAAAACGACACGATGATATACGAGGAAAGCCCTTGATCAAGGTTGATCGCCAGCACAAAACCTCGGGAAGGATCAAATGATCCTTGCCTTTGTTGATCTTATTAAAATGAAAGTAAAGAATTACAAAGTAAGAGCACAAGGATGATCGGCTAAGTGAATGTGTGTGAATTTAGCTAAGTGTTAGTGAAATAATCGTAAATTGATGAAATAACATAGTGTATTCGCGATTTGCAGGTGTGAGTAGTGAATTGTGATTAACCTAATCGATCACCCAAGCCTCGTTTAAATAGTAAGAGCGTATAACAATAATCCCGAAATATCAGGGATCCTCCGAGGTATGATGAAGACCACCAACGTTTCTTTTGACTCTATTCCACACGTGCATGAGACTTCGTCTTCATAGAATCGTATAAGAACTTCTTCACATAATCTGGAGCATATCTCATTAACGCGTTTCTCCTAAGACCTGGTCAACACTTAAGAAAAATAGACACGTTAATCGGCTCATGATCCTGAACTAATGTAGGCCCAGGATCCTGAGTTATGCATACTCCAGAATATACTTAGGATCCTCACTTAAGGATCCTCCTCGTTCAGTATCCTGCAAGAATATGTTAGACAAATATATCCTGACTAGGATCCTGTAAGATAAATAACCAGAATATATCCAGGATCCTTAATAATATTAGTGATCCTGAAAACAGACTTATAAACCACCATTATCCTAAGGTACGAATATAAAATATAAACGGATTTCATACCTGCGAAGCGTACTTATGATGCTAATAAGGATCCTGCAAAGGTTAGTAAAAATCTAGCCACAACAATTGCCCCCGAAGTTGTAACGCTTTTAAGGATCCTAAAACATTATAACTTCCCAAGCTAACCGCTTAAATCGTGTTAGGTAGTTGCACGGATAACTGCGCCTGGATACTTATAGCTATCCTGACGCACATCATATCACACTTAACCTCCACTCCGTTTTCTTCTCCACACGTTTTCAGGTATCACCTTTCTCTCTTCTCTTTCATTTTTCGTTAATTATGAAACCTGTAACTAGAAGTGACCTTCCCGAATTTGTTGATCAGAAAATGATCTCCGAACCTGTTTCATCTTCATTATCCGGTCCCGATTTAGAAAAACTTAAGAGCGCCTTTCCTAAAAACGCCATTTTCCGACCTCATGATCCTAGTCTCCATGCTGATCATCGATCGGATCGATGGATATGTTTCCCTGAATTTCCCTTTACTCTAGGACTAAGATATCCATTCCCGGAGATTTTTAGAGATTTCTTCGGCATGACTGGATTATGCTATTCACAAACAATGCCTATGATTTGGCGCACCTTGTTCGCCATTCATTTCGTCAATGAATCTCATCATACTCATCTTGGAATTCCCGAAGTAGCCCAAACCTACCATCTTCTATCACACGGTTCGAATTACTTTCTTTTTAAAATCAAGCCCAAACGTAAACATCTCGTTCTTTGTGCCACTCAAAACAATCCCAACTGGAAAGAGAGATTCTTCTTTATTGATCGCAGATCCCTTCCTGACGAAGAATTGATCCCCACTTTTTGGCTCACAAAGGGTAGGGTTGAAATTACCTTAGGATTCAATTTCACATGTATCTTTATTTCTAATTTGTTCAGTTTCTCTTGCAGCTACCTTTGTGTGACACCCGGTCAAAATAACTCAAAATTAGCTCCTAATTTAAACTTTTAAAACACGTAATTACATACGTGTCAATACTCAAGTACACAAGTATTATATATATATGTATATATATAAACCGAAACGATTAATTAATAATCACAAATACACGAACCTAACAAAACGTAGAAACCCAAAATAAAATTTGGTGAAAAACATTTTTAAACAAAGTATTATTATTGAGTATAATAACTACGTACTCCGTTTGAAATTTAAATATATTTTAGATACAGAAAACTATCCGTACATTTTAAGTAAAACAAAGATATATTTTTATACCTCCATAAAAGTATTTTTATAAAATACTTTGATTGAAAACGTATACGATTACATTTTTAGAAAATTATCATTTTAAAAGATTCCACTATTTAACGATCGGGTACGCGAACACGGGTCGGAAAACACCCACCTACCTCAATAATTGAGGCCGGTTATAATACCCGACCTCAATTATTTTCACACACACACACCCATTTTTGTTGATCTCTCTCTCGACCCTCACTCCCTCTCGGTTTCAATTTTTACAACAACAACAACAATCATCAACATCATAATCACCATCTTCTTTTTCGTTTTGATCATCATCATCATCCGATTTCATCATCAACAACACCTCACGGTTTCGTTTTCAAATTTGTAAGGATCATTTACCTTTTACTCTTAAAGTTATGTTTATAATACATTATATAGCATGTATTAGCTTTGTATTAGGTTGTTGTTTGCGAAAATAGGATTTAAAACTGGGTTTGAATGTTTTCTGCTCGAACAGACTCGAACCAGACCCGTGAATCCGGCGGATTCAAGGGAATCCGGCGGATTCCTGCCCAAACCCAATGAATACGGCGTATTCGGGTGAATACGGCGTATTCCCCACACCTTGAGCCCAATACGGCGTATTCGGGTGAATACGGCGTATTCCCCAAACTTTGAGTCCAATCCGGCGGATTCGGGTGAATCCGGCGGATTCCCTTCGAAACCATTGAATACGGCGTATTCAACCCAATACGGCGTATTCCCCTCAAAATCATTGAATCCGGCGGATTCATTTGAATCCGGCGGATTCCCCCGTTATATTTCATGATCCAACGGATCAAAGCTTCTCGATGAAAATTTTATTGTAACGGATTTGATTCAAATTCGCTCGGTCATTCAAAAACAACCCAATGGTCAAGGCTAAGTACCTTAGCCTAGCCAGTTTTAAGCCTTCCGGGGTCGTCTAGGGGTCGAAAATGGCATATTTCGGTTTTCGGACTCGTGCCAACGTTTGTAACCTATGAAATAAAGAGTAACGGATATAATGAAACTTCAATTGTAATACAATTCGAATACATTGAACGTAATTAGCTTAACGAACAACTAAACAAACGAATTATTACGCGTACACTTACAAATATATAATCTCACGTGTTTAGGACACTAGGGGATTACACTTGGAATACGTGCGCACTTTAGGATTGCTTGCTCAACAGGTGAGTCTCACTGCCCCTTTTTACTGTTTTACTTTGGGGGAGGTGCATCACTTGTTTACTGAATATATTGTTTACAAAAATATATTTGTTACTGCTATTACATGTTTACTGTGTGTAATTGTTTACTAAAATTTCTTGAAATACTAATACAAGTACAAAATGTATTATTTTACCAACTTTAATACAAATACAAAATGTATTATTTTACAACTATAATACAAGTACAAAATGTATTATTTTACTGATTTGAATACAAGTACAAAATGTATTATTTTACCGACTTTAATCCAAATACAAAATGTATTGATTACCGACGTATTGCCTTACTGAACTGCATGAGTTTCTATTTAATCCAATGAAGTCCTCTGAATTATAGTCGTCAGTTATACAATAAGCGCGAATTTTAGTATATGGATCCATATGGGACTGACAATCCCCGCCTGGGGTGGTAGCTCCACCACGAACTGCACTAGTATAAACAGGCGTTTCTTATTCGTTTTATATGAATGTTTTTGGATTAGCATTCACGGGGGCAAAATTACTGACGTGTTAAGCTTCGACTATAATGGCTCATGGCATGGCAATTGATTTACCGACTACACCGACTTTACTATGTTTGTGAAATACTTGGTTACTGACTCATTACTATTGTACAATTATACTTTACTGTTTTACTATTGTGAATGAATTACTTATTGATTTACTCAAACTGTTTACTACTGTACATACAAACCTGTGAGATTCACCAACCTTTTGGTTGACCTTTTTAGTGATGTATTATCAGGTACTCAGCAACAGTAGGATGGCCCGCAGGGTATGCTAGGCTAGTACGAGTCGCATGCATAACCACTTGAAGATTTTATTGGCATTATCTTTTGTACCTTGATTATGTGTTTAAAATCTTTTGAATAACTTTGCGAACTCGCTAATGTTGTACCACTTATAACTTAAAACCTTGTACTACTTTTGGTAACATATTGTAATGTAATGTATTTTCTAAAACGTCTCATTTAGAGTCGTTTGCTTGTACTTTGGTGTTTTGATATTTGATTAGTGGCACCCAAACTCGCTTCCGCAAAGCATTAAATTTGGGGGTGTCACACTTTGAAAATTTGGCTCCTCCTCTTTCTGATACAGAGGAGTTGATTCAAAATTTCCTTCAAATTCCTGAGAGTGTCAGAACATTTTCATCTCCTTCTTCATCAGAAATCATGAAGACCGAGAAAACTACTCCTACTTCAACATGTAAATTTCAAATCCCCTTCTCGGAAATACTTATCTCATATTTATACGACAATTTTTCTCTTTCTTAAGCAGCATCTTATTTCTCCTTATCGGACATTGATGATGAGGATACACCGATCAAAGTGAAGAAATCAGCCCCTGAACCTAGCAAGGCAAAAAACCCTAATCCACGCACCAGGTCAACCGTCAAGAAAAGGAAAGTTGTTATCTCTGAGGATCCTGATGAACCCATTCTGAACTTTGAGCAGGTATATTCCATTTAACCTATTTAACTCCACAATCAAATTCCTTTTCCTGCACATTTATTAACATTTATTCTATCCAGGCTATGGAACAAGCCATAACACGTTATAAAGAAAAAGAAGAGACGATTGAGAGTATGAAGAAATCTGCTGCTGTTGCTGCGGAATCTGCTGATGTTGCTGCGGAATCTGCTGCTCAAAAGATAGCCTCCTTGAGGAAAGAGGTAAAGGATGCCGAAGCTTATGTCGTTCAAAAGGATATGGATGCTCAGAAAAGAATTGATGAAGAGCGGGAGGTCATGATTGCTGATATTAAGAAGGACGCCACTGCTGCTGTACTCAAGGCTAGGATCCACATGGCATCTGAAGCTAGTGCCAGGGGTTTGGACATATCTTTCTGGAACCTTGAAGCTTGGCAAGATAAGTTGGCAAAGCTAAAAAGTGAGAATCCAAAAATGGGGGACCTTTTGGATGTAGTAGTGGCAAAGCTCTCAAAGCTTCTAAGGTGTCTCCTCAAAAAACAGCAATCCAAGTTGATGACGTGGAGATGGATGATCCTGAGCTAGCGAAGGAGACTCCGAAGGAACCCATACCAGCAGAAGAAAGCAACATAGTGGGCGAGGAAGGCATATGACTAGCCGGAGCCCAGTCTTCATCTTAATGTTTAGTTTTTAAGGGTTGTGATTGTACTTAAACAATTTCATTCAGGGCGAGGTTGACTCGGTGCAGTCAACCATGGTTGTTTTTTGAATGTGGTTTGGCCACAAGACATTTTTAATTTCCTGCACTTTCGAACCTTAATTCGGGATGAACGATCCTGAATTCTTTTGAGGTCAATAATATTAAGATATTATTTATGCCATGTGCCTTTAAGATACTGAGGAGATTCCCTCAATATCCATATATCTGCTTGATCGTTGCTTAGAAATAGGATCCTGAGGAGATTCCCTCATAATACTTCTAGGATAATGAGAAGATTTTCTCAATATATATTCAGCTGCATAGACTTCAAGGATCCTGAACAGGATCTGAAATAATCTTAAGTTTAGGATCCTCATATTCAAGGATCCTTAATTGGATTTGGCATAAACTCAAGTTTAGGATCCTGAGATTCCAGGATCTTAAAACATTTTGATGATTCCTGTAACACGAAAATGTTTTAAAATTTGTCAAACAATTGTGAAAACAATTTATTTCTTGAAAGACGTTGCAATCTTAAAAAGATTTTATGATCCTTAGATCAAAATAATTTTGAGAAAAACATTAGAGCTAATAAAATCGTTTATTAGACTTAACCAATGAAAAATTGATAATGTGAAAACATTATAACCATAAGGTAGTTTATGCAAACTATAAAAGTGACATATAAATGCCAAATCGTTGGGTAATTTGAAAACATTACAAACCGTACGTATTACGTAATGAGAAGTCATTACAAGCCTTATGTACTTGGGCTACGCCATTTGAGACATGAAAATGCCTTATGTGACACCCGGTCAAAATAACCCAAAATTGAGTCCCAATTTAAACTTTTAAATCACGTATTATATATGTGTTAACACTTAAGCATTCAAGTATTATATATGTATATGTATATATATAAACTGAAACGATTATTTAAATAATCGCGAATACACGAATTTAACAAAACGTAGAAACTCAAAATGAAAGCGTGCGAAAAACATTTTTAAATCAAGTATTATTATTGAGTATAATAATTACGTACTCCGTTTGAAATTTAAATACATTTTAGATACAGAAAACTATCCGTACATTTTAAATAAAACAAAGTTACAATTTTATACACCCGTAAAAACATTTTTATAAAATATTTCAATTATAAACATATACGAAATAATATTTGGAAAATTATCATATTTAAATATTATACTACATTACGATCGGGTACGCAAACACGGGGCGAAAAATACCACCAACCTTCAATAATTGAGGCCGGTTATATGTAACCCGACCTCAATAATACACGCACACACACTCTGTCTCGTTTCACTCTCTCGGCTCTCTTCTCTTTGGATTTTCGGATCATCAAACACAACAACAACAACAATCATCAGTATCATCATCATCTAGCTCATCAACATCATCATCACCATCTTCTTCTTCGTCTTGATCATCATCATCTCCACGACTCCATTTTTAAAATTGTAAGAACATTTACTAAATTACTTTAGTTTTATGATTATTATGTTTATAATAGCTTATAACAACATTGTACATGCGGAAAATTGGTTAAAATTTAGTTAGAACTCGTATATGTCAAAACCTGCACGAACAGACGCTGGAACCAGACTTTGATCAGGCGGATCAAGTCTTGGATCCGGCGGATCCTCTTCAAATGTGCCCGATCCGGTGGATCCACCTAGTGATCCGGCGGATCCATCAAAATCATGCCAGATCCGGCGGATCCACTTAGTGATCCGGCGGATCAACACATGATCCGGCGGATCCCCCGTTATATTTCATGATCCGGCGGATCAACAAACGGATCCGGCGGATATTAGCTAAAACAGAACAAATATTTTCTCGAAAACGTCGACAATTTCACAACTTATTTCAGGGTAGCTTCTCGATGAAAAATTTATTGTAACGGATTGGGCTCAAATTCGCACGGTCATTAGAAAACAACCAAATGGTCAAGGCTAAGTACCTTAGCCTAGCCAGTTTTAGGCCATCCGGGGTCGTCTAGGGGTCGAAAATGGCATATTTCGGTTTTCGGACTTGTGCCACATTTTGAAACTTATGAAATAAAGTGTAGCGGATAAATAATAGACAATCAAATATACTCATTAGAATCTCTCGTGTTTAGGACACTAGGAGACTTTAGGGATTGTCTATTCCACGTCGGATATATTCACTGCTCGAGTTTACACAGGTGAGTCTCACGGCCCCATTTTCAATGTTTACATGTTTTAATAATTGGGGGAGATGCAACGCAAATTGTTTTCGTGATCACTGTTATTCGGTTAGTTAATTTAGTATTAACTCAAGTTATCTGCATTGTTATTTAATTCGGTTAATCACATTGGTTACATTGCTCGGTTATCATTGTTGTCTTGATTTTCATTGTACGGTATATGCACGAGTGTTTTAATTCGGTTAAAGTCCTCATCAGTGTATGATTCATTAACTTAATAAGGCGCGGTTACTAAAGGATAGTACTATCATGGGAGTGACGTCCCCGTCCGGGTTGCTAGCTACAACCAAGTTAAAAACGGGCACTTTAGTAATTGTCATGGGTGTGTCACCAAATCGGGAGGCAAAGATCGGGTTAGGCTTTGAATCATAGCTCGGTGCAATACAAGTGTCGGTTATATCATGGGTCGGAAACCTTAATAAGTTTATCACTGTTCGGTTTACATTGTTTAATTATCGTCGGATAATCATGTTGATCACATCAATGTTTATTTTAAACCTGTGAGATTCACCAGCTTTATAGCTGACCTTTTAGTGTTGTATTCTCAGGTGCTCATCAACAGTAGGAATGGCCTACAGGATAAGCTAGCTATCACGAGTCGCATGCATCCATTTAAACATGAAGATTTTCTTGCATTATATTTTGTATAATGGTTATGTATTAAAATCTTCTGAAATCATTTTGCGAACTCATTACTATGTTTCAAACTTATGACTTAAACTTTGTACTACTTTTGAAAACTTATGTAATGTAATGTATTTTCTACAACGTCTCATTTAGAGTCGTTTGCTTGTACTTTGGTGTTTTGATATTTGATTAGTCACGCCCAAAAATAATCGCTTCCGCAAAGCATGAAATTGGGGGTGTGACACCTTACCAATTGAGTAATGTGAAAACATTACAAACCTTAGAGTGATGTGAAAACGACACAAACCTTAGATCGATACGTATAGTGCACATCAGTATCGACATTCGTTAGCGCTTGATCTATAGGCCAATGGAAATGAAGTTGTCGGGTACCAGAGGCATCACCGATTCCCTAACCGTGGCACTATAATCAAACATCGTGCGCTCCTGGCGAGGTGTCAAAACCCTTTTCGTAGAGAGGTGTTTATCCGTACGGAAACCTCTAAACCTTAGAGGATCGCTGGGATCCTTAACGGAGGAGAGGTGGCCAACCTCTAATCTTTATTCCATGATCCTTAAATGCATGAACTACAGCAAATACAAAATCTTAGGTAAAGGTGGGTGTTAGTTTGCCTAACACCCCTCCGATGCTTAAGTCAGTACAGTATTCAATGAAAATAAAAATGTTCATGCATATAATAATATATTATAATACACACATATATATAGTAAAGAGTATTAAAATCAATGAAAAGTTAAGGATCATAGAAGTACCTTATACGTTGAACAAAAATATTCAACTTACACATGATAGAGTTTCAAATGAATGGCTTTCCAGGATCTTGGAAGTAGTTCTCCATCCATATTGGCCAACCAATATGCCCCTTTTCCAGCATCCGAATCTATCAAATACGGATCTTCCCACTTTGGTGCTAGCTTTCCTTCCGCAGGATTCTTAGTATTTTGAAATACTTTTCTCAATACCAAATCTCCTACTCGAAACCTTCTTATCCTAACATTTTTGTTGTAGGATCTTGAAATCCTCTGTTGGTATGCCGCAATCCTGAATTTAGCACGATCCCTTATCTCGTCCATAGTGTCCAGATCCTGAATCAATGCTTCCTTGTTTGCTTCCAAAGTCTGCATCCGGGATCTTGCCGTCTGTCGGGATCACAGCCTCAGATCCAAACACCAAACCAAAAGGAGTTTGCTTAGTTGCCTCCTTTTTTGTGGTCCTATCAGCCCATAAAACAAAAGGCAACTCTTCAGCCCATCTCCCTTTCTTAGCATCTAGCCTCTTCTTAAGATTATTGATTATGATCTTGTTGCTAGATTCTGCTTGTCCATTAGCTTGAGGATGGACTGGTGTTGAAGTTATCATTTTGATCCCCCAACTTTCACAAAATTTAGTCGTTCTTCTTCCAATAAATTGAGATCCATTGTCACATACTATTTCTGCCGGGATCCTAAACCTTGTGAGGATATTTCTCTTGATGAATGAAATTACGTCCTTTTCCTTTACTTGAACAAATGCTTCAGCTTCAATCCATTTTGAGAAATAATCCGTCATTGCAAGCATAAACACTTTTCCTCCTGGAGCAACAGGTAGTTTTCCAACAATATCCATTCCCCATTTCATAAACGGCCATGGCAAGATAATTGGATGCATCGGTTCTGCCGGTTGATGATGAATGTTCCCGTGTCTTTGACAAGCATCACATTTGCGAGCAAAATCCATGGAATCCTTCTTCATTGTAGGCCAGAAGTATCCTGTCCTTAAAGATTTTGAAAATAATGCTCTGCCCCCATAATGATTCCCACAATCACCTTCATGTATATCCTCAAGGACTGCTTTTGCTTCAGGATCCTCAAGGCATCGCAATAATGGTCCTGCAAGTGATTTTTTATACAATATACCATTTTCAATAGTAAAATGAGATACCTTTAACCTGAAAGCTTTGGGATTGTTTTCATCCTTAGGGATCACATCGTGTTGTAAATATTCCATGATTGGTTGCATCCATGATCCTGACTTGCCCCCAGAACCTGATGCATTCAAGTTATCTCCAGGCTGAGGATCCTCAACATCACGGACTTTCTCTTCGTTGTGATCCTTATCAGCTATAGCGGGCGTTGCAATATGTATAATTGGTATTTTGACATCCGGTGGGATCCTTAAGCTTGACCCCAGATTTGCCAAAGCATCCGCCTCAGTATTATCTTCACGTGGTACCTGTTGGATTTCAAAGACCTCGAAGCTACCTGAAAATCCTTAACAATCTCCAAATACAAGGCTAATCTGTCTACTTTCACAGTATAAGATCCATTATAATGGTTAGCAATCAACAATGAATCAACATACACGTTTAAGTATCTTATCCCAATATCCTTAGCTAATTGTAATCCCGCAATTAATGCTTCATATTCTGCCTCATTATTTGTAGCTTGAAATTCACATCTTATGGCTTGAGGCATAATATCACCTTGAGGTGACTTTAATACAATTCCTAATCCAGTTCCTTTTACGTTAGAAGCACCATCAGTATATAATGTCCATCTTTCACTTATTTGGTTTAGTTCTTGTACTTCTAAATCTACTTCATTTTGAAGATCACTAGTAAAGTCAGCAATAAAATCTGCTAGGGCTTGAGATTTAATCGCGTTCCTAGGCTCATAGATCAGATTATAAGCACTTAATTTTACAGACCACTTAGCTAAACGTCCTGACATTTCTGGTTTTCTCAAAACGTTTTTAGGGTAATTAGTTCTTACATGTATGGGTGTGTCTCAAAATAATGCCTAAGTTTAGTTGATGCCATGACCAATGCAAGTATAAGTTTTTCGAGATGAGAATACCTGGTTTCAGCATCTAATAGGCTTTTACTCACATAGTAAACTGGATGTTGTTGTCCTTCATGATCCTTCACTAGCACCGCACTTACAGCACTTCGTGACACTGATAAATAGAGAAACAGCGGTTCCCCATTCTCAGTCTTCATCAATAAAGGAGCTGTTGACAAGTAATCCTTTAGCTCTTGAAACGCATCTTCGTGCTTTTCTCCCCATTCGAACTTTTTATTCTTCTTTAGGATATCATAAAATTCCTTGCACCTGTCTGAGGATCTTGAAATAAAACGGTTCAGAGCTGCTATCCTTCCCGTTAATCTTTGTATATCCTTTAGGCTTGATGGAGACTTTAGATTTAGAATAGCTTTGATCTGTTCTGGGCTAGCTTCTATTCCTCTCTTGGTCACCATATATCCCAAGAACTTTCCTGCCCCCACTCCAAAGTGGCATTTTGCAGGATTGAGCTTCATGTTGTAGTGATCCAGGATGTCAAAGGCCACCTTGAGATCCTGAAGATGATCCTCAGCTTTCTTTGACTTTACTACCATATCGTCAATGTACACTTCCATTGTGCTTCCCAATTGGTCTTTGAACATCATATTGACTAGCCTTTAATACGTTGCACCTGCATTTTTAAGACCAAAGGGCATGGCAATATAACAATATATACCTGTGGGGGTTATGAAGGCTGTGTCTTCCTGGTCTGAAGGTTCCATCTGAATTTGTTGAAATCCTGATGAAGCATCCATATAGGTTAGGATCTCATGCCCAGATGTAGCATCCACCATTGAATCTATATGAGGCAACGGAAAAGGATCCTTCGGGCAGGCCTTGTTGAGATCCGTATAGTCCACACACACTCTCCATTTCCCGTTCTTCTTTTGTACCACTACCACGTTTGCCAACCATCTTGGAAACTTTACTTCCCTTATCATGCCAGCAGCAAGTAATCTTTCAACGTCTGCCTGGATAATAGCATTCATTTCCGGTGCAAATTTTCTTCTCTTTTGTTGGATCGGCCTGAAACTATTATCAATTCCAAGTTTATGAGTTATAACATCCTTAGATATACCTGTCATATCCTCTGCTTTCCAGGCAAAGGTCGATCTCCTCTGATTCAAGAATTTCATCAGATCCTGCTCTAGATTTTCTGGGATGCTTGATCCTATAAGCACCTTTTCTTCAGGATCCTTCAAGCTCAACGGCACTTCTTTGACGTCCTACTCCTTCATATCCAGGACATCCCATGCCCTGCTCTTTAATTGCTATGCTGACGGAGGCTTGGTAGCAGGTTTCATCGATGTTGTATAGCAATCCTTTGCTTCTTGTTGGTCACTACTGATCTTGACCACTCCCCATGGAGTCGGTAATTTGGCGCATTGATGATATGTTGAGGGTACTGCCTTCATATCATGCAACCAGGGTCTCCCTAGGATAATGTTATAGCTTGACAGACAATCGCAAAACTTTTGAATGGAGTTCACCCCCTCAATGTAAATCGGCAACTTGATATCACCAACTGTGTTCTTCACTTCTCCACTGAATCCTACCAACACAGTGGATCTCGAGGTGATCTCTGACTCTGGAATACCCATTCTTTTCAAAGTTTCTAGACGAATGATGTTGACTGAACTTCCTCCATTGATCAGGATCCTTCGCACAAAGTGATCGGCAACATAAAGAGTAATAACCAAACCATCATGGTGAGGATCCTGAACATCTTGCAAATCATCCTCGTCAAATGCTATGACCTTCTCTTCTTTCTTCATGGAAGTCCTTGTAGGTTTATATGGCTTTTCTGACTTCGATTTCCTTGCGTGCCTCTTCGCTGCAGAATAAGAAGTACCACAGATATCAGATCCACCAGAAATAAAATTGATTACATTGGCATCTGAAGGTGGGGATCCTGCTCTAGTTGGGATCCTGCGATTATCCTGAGACTCA
Source organism: Helichrysum umbraculigerum (assembly GCA_949592205.1). NCBI lineage: Eukaryota > Viridiplantae > Streptophyta > Magnoliopsida > Asterales > Asteraceae > Helichrysum > Helichrysum umbraculigerum. The sequence goes on along the minus strand of CATIUR010000003.1, from coordinate 132,785,298 downwards.
GGATCCTGAACTCTATCATGATCCTTCGCGTGATCCTTCTTTTTCCCAAGCAGATCCTTCAAGTATCCTTTGTTGAGCAAATGACTGATCTCTTTCCGGAGAGCTATGCAATTCTCAGTTGTGTGGCCGAAATCTTCATGGTAAGCACACCACTTAGACTTATCCTTCCATGCGTAGGGTTTATCATTCTTCTTCGGCCATCTTGCCTTGTCCCCTAGATCCTGCATGGCACACAATATATCTGTTGTATCCATAGAAAAATTATAATCAGTTATTTTAGGATATTCTTAGTCATCTTCATCAATAGCATTCAAGCGACGATCCTCATTTCTGGAATAAGGTTTATTCCGGTTTGATCTGAATGAAGATGAGTCTGATTACCTGTTGGGTCTATCATATGTTGATTGAGTGTCCACTCTCTTCTGTATCATCGCGTCCTCTTCCAATCTGATGAACCTCAAAGCTCTATTTCTGACTTCATCAAGGTTCCTGCAAGGATTCATAACAAGATCCTCATAAAATGGGGAATCTCTTTTGATCCCCATCTTAAAGGCTTGTACAGCAGTAGGCATATCCAGATTGGTTATGTTCAAGGATTCTCTCCCGAACCTTCCTACAAAATCTCGAAGAGACTCATTAGCTTTTTGGACAATTCTATATAAATCAGTAGTTAGTTTTTCAAATGTTCTACTGCAGGAGAATTGATTATTAAATAAATTAATTAAATGAGAAAATGAAGTAATAGAGTAGGGAGGAACGTTTAATAGCCATTTTAGTGCGGATCCTGCGAGAGTGGAGCCAAAGCCCTTGCATAAGCATGCTTCCTTAAGGTCAGAAGGAATTAGGATGATTTCCATCCTCTCTCTATATTGTGCAATGTGCTCTTCAGGATCTGTCGTTCCATCATATAGCTTCATATTGGGTGTTTGAAACCTCTTTGGGATCTCAGCATCACAAATAGGTGGTGCAAATCTTGAGATCCTATGCGCCGTTGGAGCAACTTCTGGAATTGGTTGTACAACTCCGGGGACGCTCGATATCATATCCTTCAACTTCTGTATTTCTCTTGCCATTATAGGGCTAACTCCAGGATCCTGAAAATTGTTAGTCCCAACAGTGTTATTAGAAGTAAAATTATTGAATATATTACCACCATCGGGAGTCCTATACGAGGATCCTGGATTGGATTGTTGAGCCCTTGATGTAGAAACTCCTGTAGCAAATATCGGATCTGGGATCCTAGCGCTCCCTTGCATGGATACAAAGTCTCCTTGATGTTCCATGGATGAAGGAGTGCTAAAATCAAGGATCCTGCTTCAGATAGGAGTAGTAACTTGAGAAGATGGGACATTGTTTCTAGCTCTCATGTCCTCCACATCCTTTCTCAGGATTTCGTTGCTTCTCTCCACTCGTTGAAGCTGCTCCTTAACCTGCGCAAACATAGACACAATGTCCCGGTTAGCAATCATAACAGGGTCTGGATCCGAAAAGAATCCAGCCCCCAAGGAAGTGGATCCAGCCGAAGATAGCCTCTGATAGACATTTTGCGGCTGTTGTTGAGATGATGAAAGAGGTGGAGCAGGTGGAAGAGTGGTTCTAGCAGATGATGATGATGGCATGGTGGAAGAAGTAGATCGTCCTTGGCTCGACATTTTCGACAAAAATCTTTGGAAAAGATGACTCAACAAGGATCTTAACAAAAGTTTGAATAAGCAAAACACCAATGGCCCCACGGTGGGCGCCAAATTGTTTTGGTCAAAAATTACTAAAAGCAATTAAGTGATCAAAATTAGTTTGTGAGGTCAGGTGTATAAATTACTCTCAAGATAATTACGTAGAAACACGATTATCTCTATTAGTAAGTAAATATTTTGCGTTTAAAAAAGATTAATTTGATCCGTGGATCCTTGTTGAATAAACGTTTATGTATCAAAGCTTTACTAACAGACTAAGGATGATAGCAATTTGATAACGAAAATGTAAGTAAAATGTAATTGAAGCAAAATTAATGACAATTAAACAAAAACGACACGATGATATACGAGGAAAGCCCTTGATCAAGGTTGATCGCCGGCACAAAACCTCGGGAAGGATCAAATGATCCTTGCCTTTGTTGATCTTATTAAAATGAAAGTAATGAATTACAAAGTAAGAGCACAAGGATGATCGGCTAAGTGAATGTGTAAGAATTTAGCTAAGTGTTAGTGAAATAATTGTAAAATGATGAAACAACAGAGTGTATTCGCGATTTGCAGGTGTGAGTAGTGAATTGTGATTAACCTAATCGATCACCCAAGCCTCGTTTAAATAGTAAGAGCGTATAACAATAATCCCGAAATATCAGGGATCCTCCAAGGTATGATGAAGACCACCAACGTTTTTTTTTACTCTATTCCGCACGTGCATGAGACTTCGTCTTCATAGAATCGTATCAGAACTTCTTCACATAATCTGGAGCATATCTCATTAACGCGTTTCTCCTAAGACCTGGTCAACACTTAAGAAAAATAGACATGTTAATCGGCTCATGATCCTGAACTAATGCAGGCCCAGGATCCTGAGTTATGCATACTCCAGAATATACTTAGGATCCTCACTTAAGGATCCTCCTCGTTCAGTATCCTGCAAGAATATGTTAGACAAATATATCCTGACTAGGATCCTGTAAGATAAATAACCAGAATATATCCAGGATCCTTAATAATATTAGTGATCCTGAAAACAGATTTATAAACCACCATTATCCTAAGGTACGAATATAAAATATAAACGACTTTCATACCTGCGAAGCGTACTTATGATGCTAATAAGGATCCTACAAAGTTAGTAAAAATCTAGCCACAACAGTTATATGTTTCGAAAAGATACATCATTTAGTAACCACTACCTTGAAAAATTTAATGATGCAGTGTTATGAGTTTTACTTGAAATTCTTCAGTATGTCATATAATAGGAAGCACTTGATAATATTCATACTAACAATAAAGTGTTTGCTTAGAAAATTGAGTATAATTTGTTTATGTGGATCATAATACCGGTAATCGTCTTGAACCGTCTATAATTAAAATATTCACTTTATGTGAGTAATGCATTTATTAATTATGCTTTGTGGATAAAGGTACCTAAGATATAGTTTTATAAATATAAATGTATCAATGATGAATTTCGTTGTAATTTTATAGTAATTTACTTGAATTTCATGAGGTATGTATAATACCAATCTGCTTAGACTTTTAAATTAATAATTAACTGCTTATTCTTACTAATATGATCCCTAAGTAGATAAAATCTTATTTATTCTATGTATTTTGTTTTGCTCAAGTGATTAATAAAATGGTACTTATGTTAATATAATTGTGTTTTTATCTTATTTTAGTTTATGTTTAATTTAAGTTTTTGTGTTTATTAGGTTTTACCCTTCGGAATTAAATTATACTGAATATTTTTTAGTTGAACAAACGTAACAAATACAAGTGAAAAATAATTTTATTTTAGACTTGTACAAATGATGGGTTTTTAATTTATACTTAGTATTTAATTCGCGTTTTTATTTCATTCTGCGAGTTTAACTAGTCAAACTTGCGAATCCACTTGAAATCTCGCGAATCGAATTCGGAGTATAAAGGGGAGGTCAAACGAGTCAACCAGACCACCGAGCCCACAACACATTCGCGAGTTCAATTAAGCTTGCGAATCCGCTTTCTGGCGAAACGAGGCGAAAAAGTTATTTTCGTTTGATTTCGATATTACGTGTACGAGGAACGAGTTTTTGATCCGTAGCTATTATACATCTTCACTTTGCGCACATTTTGAGGTATATAACAACGGATTTCACCGTATAATTAACGAGAAATCGAAGTTTTTACGAACTTAGGGTTTCGGTTTAATTTTTGATTGATTCACGACGATTAATGGACTGTTAGAACACGAATCCTTGTGGTTAATGTTAAACGAACCTTAATAAACGTGAATGTATCGTTTGATCGTGTTAAAACTAACAAAATCATCGATTTTAAGTTTAAACTCGCGACGGCTGTTCATCGAACGAGTTGAACCTTCGATTTAACTCGCAGCGAGTTGACTAGCGGATCGAGTTGATTAGTGGATCGACCAACGAGTTGACCTGCGGATCGACATGATTAGCGAGTTCACTTGGCTGCAGATCCAATTGCGAGTTGATAAGCGAAACGAGTTGAACTCGATTCGCTTAGGTGTCTTATGCGAATCCAGAACTTAGAAATTTTTTTTTTTAAAAAAGGGGGTTTTTATAAGAGTTACGACTTTTTAAGTAATAACTAGTATATTTTTGGATTCCTATGACAATGTATATATATATATCGAAAGTCTACCGATTCAAAACGTAATCTAGTAGCGTGTCCTAATTTTATATTAGCGGTATATTATATATATTGATTTATATATGTATACGACTTGAGACTATTTATGTAATGAGTTATATATATAAGTTTACATTTAAACTAGGATGTAAGATGAATTACGATTCATAATACGTTATAGTTTAAAATCAATTACACGTGCATTTAATCTGTTATTTGTGTTTATTATACAGATATGGCGAGACAATTTGATAAAAGCCACAATATTCTAGTAGATCTGAATCTACAGGCCAAGAGGGCTGATAGAGTGGCCGATGTTCTGCGCTTTTTTGCACGGTCGCATATTAGATATGCTATTACGGCCAATCCACCTATTTCTCGGGCTATTCTGAACGATTTCTGGACGGATATCGTGCATGACCAATCTGTCAATCCACCAGAGATTAGGGAAACGGTTAATGGTCAAACGGTTGCATTTACTGCTGGATATCTTCGTGAGGTATTACAGCTGGGGACTGAAGAACAAGAGAATGGGGATTTGGAGATGCCCATGGACTTTATCGAGGGGGCAATCGGCCGTATGGGATATACGGGAGATAGACGCGGGAACCATTTTCAGAAGCCTCTGGTAATCGGACAGTGGAGGTTTCTGTGGCATGTGATGAATACAGTTTTTGCACCGAAGAAGGGTGGCTTCGATGAGTTAAGCCCTGCTATTCTATCGGCTGCACTGTCCCTGGTTTATAATAAACCATACAGTTTCTGTGATCTCATTTTTGGAGAGATTGCAAGACAGATACCGGGTTCTGTTAGATCTAGATTTATGATCTACCCGAGGTTCTGTATGCTTATCATTCGTGCGCGTCTACCGAATTTGGCTATCCCTGAGCCACATTTAGTGGTAAATACGATTGATCAACGTGGGTATAATGCCATGTTTATGCAGACAATTAGGAAAGAAGGTGTGGTGAAACCGGAGGAACGAGCATTCTTTGGGTATATTATTGACCCAAACTACGTTCCACCACCAAATAATGGGTGGTTGGACGTTGCTCCTGCTGATGTTGCTGCTGCTGCTGCTGCTATTGCACAACCTCCAGCTGATGTGGTTCATGCTGAAGATCCACAAGAGCTGCTTGAGGATGTCTTGGAACAACCTGCACATGCTGGGGAACAGGTGAACCCAGATGTTGCTGCCCAGGTGATACAGGAGGTGCTGGTTGAGCATGATGATGCTACTGATCCCTTGCTACGGGATATTGATAGTTATTTTGCACCACCTGAGGTAATATTTTATTTATATAATAATATAGATACTTGGTTGATAGATTGTTTTTATTAATCATAAATGCATAATATTATTATATAATGATTATGATATAGATATTTAGTTGATTAGGTAACATTTCTAATTATAAAATATGAATATCATTATATACAGGAAGCTGAGATTGCATACCCAGAGGTCACTAGACCTGAGGGTGAGCAAAGACAGATTGATAGTTCAGCAGTTTTACCTTCTAAGGTATTAAAGCTGAATAATCTTAAATATATATTTATCTAGTTTGATAGAGTTTTATGTTAATCATAAATGGTAAATATATTTAGGAACCAGTTGGTCCATCTGGCAAGTATGATGGACATACAACTGACGATTCCAGTGATACCGAGGATGATCTTGTTGATCTGTCCACGAGTATTCCGGCTGGAATGACCAAGCAACGATCAAGGCTTGAGGTTGATCCTGCTCATAAGCTGAAGCTCAAGCGTAAAGTCAATGAACCAGATCCATATTTCATTGTTCATGATTTGGATGCTGAGGAGACTGTTACTCCGTTGATGAAACATCCGAGGACGTTGACTATTAGAGAAGGTTAGTATTTATTATGAAGTTAAATAATGTTAACTTGTTGTTTATCAGGAGTTAAACTGAGACAGTTAATTCTGTATACAGTTGCTCAAGATACACCACAGGTGGAGAAGGATACACCGGTGGTTTCTGAACAGATATCTGTACCGCTTCAGGTATGAGATATAAGTTCTATAACTATAAGTGTTATGCACTTAATTATAGTTTGAGACAGAGTAATCTGTAACAATAACTGATTTTAATTGTATTTAACTTTTTAACATGAGGTTGCTGATCTAGTTCGTGCGGCAAATTTTCCGACAAATAAAGGAGCTAGATTTGCGGCAAACTTGCTTACGCAAGCTTTGTCTCAACCGCATACACCGCTGACAAGAGACTGGCATATTGAGTCTCTTACACCGCTTGGACCTAGAACGATACCTATTACTCCGACGACTGATGCTGAAAGGATTACGTCCTTAGAGTCGAGAGTAAAGGATTTAGAGAAACTTACTTCTCAGATTCCAGAGCTGGTGTCGAATAATCTTCTTCTTGGTCAGCAGATGCTCAAACAGAGTGAATCTTACAATTTACTGCTGAAGACTCATGATACTTTGCTTGCGGACTTTAATGTTCAGAGACTGAAGTTATCTTCCTTGGAGAGTTTGGTCTTGAGAGCGCATTCAGGACAGTCTACTCAGGGGGAGATATTGGTATATCTGGAGTCTTGCAAAGAAAATGAGCTGAAGAGGAAGAGAGATTTAGATAAAGACGATGATCCCAATGCACCAGAAGGTGGTGAGCAGACTGGTCCTTCAAAGACTGGTGAGCAAACTACGATTCAGGGGGAGTCTGGTGGTAATGCTGGTGCAAGCGGTTTTGGAGCTGGTACAAGTGCAGATAAGACCGTACCGGGTGATACTGAAGCTGGTAAGATAGCTTAGTATTATCATAGTACTGTAATATTTGTAATAGTCTGTAGTGAACAAATGTAAACTTAATTTTATTGTGTAAATATATTCGGCTTAAGGTTATTATTATTTTAAGTAAAATATGTTTGATGTAATTTAAGTTTATATAATTATATGTTAAGATAAAATAGTGATCGAAAGTCTTCCGACTCATTGAGTAGTCGAGCGGCGTGTTCCGATTAATATCGGCGGTCAAAATTTTTATATAACATATGCATTTTAGACTTGAGAGTTTGTGTAACTGACAAGTTAAAAATGTAATAACTAGGTAAATGATATATAATTTAAAGATATAGTTGAAAGTTAAGTTTTTTTAAAAATATAACAGTTCAATTAAGTCTTGGAAATTATATAAGTTAATTAATAGTAAACATAAATGTTTGGTGATTATTCACAAGACATTAGAGTTTAAATTTAATTAAATATTTACTAAGTGTTTGAGATAAGACTTTAGAAATCTTAGTTTGATTCAGGGTAATCAATAAAAGATTTAAAAGTTATATAGAATGCATTTTTTATTAGGTTTAATGATACAAAAGGATTAATAAAGAAATTCTTAGAATGGTTCAGGGAAATCAATGAAGAATTTGAATTATTAACATATTTGTATTTATATTTTTCTCTAGGAATGGAAATGCTAGATCTATCTGATTCGGAAGATGATATTTTTGATGAGATAGATGAAGATATTGATTTTGATCTTGAGGATGGAGAATTTCTACCACCTACTGATTGGACTGCTGTACCTGAGATTGTGGAAGACATTGGTGTAGATCCAGATGCAAATATAGATGAACACCATGTGAACCCATCTAGGACAGAAGTTATTATTGAAAATGAACAAGGTCCAATGGTTGTCGATGTAGATGAAGAAATCGATGACTCAACCGATTCTGAAAATGATGAAACTTTGATTCCTACCAAGATCCTGCTGTTTTTCTTAGGAAACTTCCAAAACAGAAGAAGAAAGTTGGAGTTTCAGAAGTTGATATTACGGGAAAACGTGTTCCTCGTAAAGGGATTGTTGGATGGTACTTTGACTCTGAACTGAAGCTTTTTGCTATTAAAAGGTTTGATGGAGTTCAATATTTTGAGCGAAAGCTTGCAGTATTTAGTTCCTTACCACGTTATGAGATACGTGACTTGGCTAGATTGGAGATAAATAATCCAAGTAATGATGATTATGCTAAACGTGTTGAACGAATTATTAGAACTGAAGTTGATACAAATAAGTTTGTTCAGATTAAGCCAAGAAAAGGAAAGACTGTGAAACTACAAGAGAAAAGTCAAAGAACTGGAAGAAGAAGAAGGAAAAAGATATATCCAGCTGTTAGATGCATACAGCAAATTCCACTTAAGACAATGCCACAGGATATTCTGGGAAATATGAAGAGTTGGCACGTGGATTCAGGAACTGGAGAAGCTATTATGGTTGAAGCTGATGATGAGGTTGAAGGTGGTGAAAGAGAAATCTTCAGAGTTTATGATCATCGACACATGATGAATATGTCGAGAAAGGATCTGTTAAAGTTAAATGAGAACAGAATTTTGACGACTATTGAATGGGCTGATTTAGCAAGAGATTATCAGTTGATGGTTAAAACTTGTATCAAGATGAAGATTTACGCAGGTAGTAAGATTTACAAATGAAGACCAAAGACAAGCGTGAAGATAAAGACGCTAGAGCTATTGTCAAGGGGGAGTCTGTTGAGACATAGATTGTGACAACAGATCTAGCTTGAAATAGGACGGGTGTAATTATTATTACGTTTGTACATTGGTTTAGATTTGTAAATAAATATTTGTTTTGTTAGTAATATTCGTTAAACATATTATTTTGTTAAGTTAGACGAATTATTAAATACGAAATAAGTATATACGTTTTGTGCAAGGCGAGTCGAGATCTCAAGTCGCAGCGAATCGAGCTGAGAGATGAGGTCTGAACTCGTATGGTAATAGTTTGGCGAGCCGAGTCCTATAGTGGGCTTGGGATGCGAGTTGGATCGAACTCGCAGGCCCATGCGAGCCGAGCCGAGACCAGATTATATATATGTTTTTCTAACGTGAAAAATAAAACACTTTTGCCATATTATCAGATCTGTGAATTCACAAAATCAGAGAAAACGAAACCTATAGCTAGGCTTTGACGATTCATCGTTTAAAGTTAAGCTTTATTAAAACGCAATTTGAACATATTCATTGTTAGTAAGATAACATCGTATTGAGGGATTCCGAACCTTAATACTACAGATAACGAAGTTATCGATCCTAAGAACTAGGGACTTACAGGTGTTACGATGTCTCTCCAAAGCTTTAGCCAACTTTTAAAGCATACTAATGAGACTGGAAGTACAAACAAACCTCCATTGTTTACAGCCAATACTGATTACGTGCAATGGAGAATAAGATTTGAAGCTTTCATCCCCTTCAATGATCCAGCTATGATGATTCCTTTACTGGAATGATATGTGCATCCTACTGCTGATGAAGATTATCAAGGACTTGCTCCACCTAAGTCAGTTAGAGCTATGACTCCAAAAGAGAAGAAAGCGTGGGACTTAGAAAAGAAAACTCACTCTACAATAACTATGAGTCTCTCATCCGATGTCATGAGGATGTTTAAACACAATGACAATGCTTATGATCTTTAGCAAGCCATTGAAAAGGGTTGCGGGGGAAATGAAAAAATATAAAAAGCGTAAGCTAGAGCTCGTGAAGAAACAATATGAGTTGTTTGACATATTGCCAAACGAATCTCTTACTCAACTGTTTAATCGATACTCATAGTTGGTAAATGGGTTATCTGATGGTAGAGTTGTTCTAGATAGAGAGGATGTGAACAAGAAACTCTTGGGTTCTTTACCTAAGAAATGGAATCACTGTGTCATAATGTTGGAAGAACAGGAAGAAGTTATGGCACTATCTTTAGACGATCTCATTGGGAGATTGCAAGCTTATACACTTAACATGCAACGCAAATAAACTAAGTCAAGTCCAAATGATCAAAATCCAAGCTTGTATGGTGCTTAGTCTCCTACCGATGAAAGCACTGTTGGGGTGGCATTTATGTCTGGAGGTACTTCAACATCTATTTCTAAGACAGATGCTTCATCACAGGGAAGAGCATATTATTTTTCCAATACACCTCCAACACCTGCTACTGAAGAAAATGCTACTGTTTTCCAGGCTTTCCTTAGCGCCTATGACAGTTTCTTAGCCAAGAAGAACATTACTATTGAACTCACGGATGCAGATTTTGAACAGATCGACCCTGATGATCTGGACAGAATGGACATCCGGTGGAATATGGCAATGCTGACAAAAGGAGCTAAAAGGTACTTAAAGAGAACTGGAAGAAAGAACTTAGAAGATGCAAGTGATTGTGGTATGGGTTTTGACAAAAGCAAAGTAAAGTGCTACAACTGTCAGAACCTTGGACACTTTGCTAGAGAGAGCGAGAAGGCCAAACAATCCCCATCCGGTTTCACAAAGCCTTCTCTTTCTAAGAAGCAACCTGATACTCCTGCTACAAATGCATTTCTGCTAATAAATGAAGAAGCTTATGATTGAAGAAGCTTATGATTGGAGTGAACATGTTGATATGGGTGAGAATAAAGCTCTAATGGCTCACATCACGAGTAAACATGAGGTACCAATAGAAGAACCATTATCTTGTGTGTCATGTATCAAATTAACTAATAAAGTTAACAGATACAGTGAGAATAACGAACGCCTGAATTCTAATTTAGAAAACCAAATTCAGGCAAATAAGATTTTAAAAGAAAATGAAACAGCTTTCGATAAAAAAAAATAAGATGCTGCTTTTACTGATAAGAAAGAACTAAATGCAAAGATCTTTAGTCAGCAAGATGTTATTGATAGTTATATAAAAATGATTGCTTTACTAAGAAAGGATCTTGCTGAACTACAATCTCAAGTAGAAGATTTAAAAAGAAAGCTTTCAAATTTTTCAACATCCTCACTGGTCTTTGACGAAATCCTTCAATCACAAAGGTCTGATACGAAGAGTAAGGCTGGTCTCGGTTACCACCATGTACCACCTCCTACGGACTATCTACCAATGCCTTCAAAGGATGTAGCCAAAGACTTTGTGCCTACCTATTCAAAGGTAGATATAAAATCTGTTAATAAATCAGTTGTTGATACTGCACCTACAGTTAAGAAGCATGAGTTTGTTAAGGCTAAAGTTGTGCCTCATGTGTGTGTTGAGTTGATTTTTGAATTAGAGGACTTAACTGAAGAGGCTGAGATTAAGGTTGAAAAAGTTGATGTTAAACCCAAAAATTATATAATTACTAATGAACCTGTAGAGGTTTTAAATAAAAAGGGTAAAAACAAGGTTGAAAGTGAATCCAAAAAGATTAACAATCAAAAGAAGGATTCAAAAGAAAAAACCTTCAACAGTTGATAATTCAGAAAATAATAAACCTTCAACATCAACTAGCTCAACTTTAGAGGCTTCTACTTCAACATTTTCATCTAAGTGTTCTTGTTCGGTAAATGCTTCATCTCCTAAGCCTCCTATAGTTCATCCTCCGGCTAAACAATTTGAGGGAGCTCATTGGAATAAACTGTATGTGGAACGTCGGTCGTGTTTTTGTTGTGGTCAACAGGGCCATATCATTAGGGATTGTTGGTTATTATCCCTAGAAAGGTTTAGTAGAGGGATGCCAAGAACTTCCTTATTTAGGAATTCTTTTTCAAAATCGTTTTCAAGGCGTGATTCACATTCGCCTATATCTAGTTGTGCATCCTCTTCTCCCAAACCAGTGGAAAGAGTAAACAAAGTTGTGCCTAGTAGACCCCAGGTTTAAAAGCAAAACATTGTTGAAAACCAATCATCCAAACCTAAGCAGGTTTGGAAAGCTAATTTCACAAACAACACATCAATAAATAAATCTTCTGAGTTTTTAAAATATCATAAACTTATTGATGTGATGATCATGGATGATCTTGGACAACCCAAGTCTATCAAGGCTTGGGTGTCCCATAAATGCTAATGTTTAATTGTTTGTGGTGATGCAGTCAGGTTTTTAATAGCTAATATTTTAGTGACTTCAAGAATGTAGTTGTGATGAAGACGAAGGTGGTTGTGTGTGATGATTTTTGATTGGATGAATGAAATTTCCAAAGTATTTCGAGGTGGTAAAAGCTCTAAAAGAACTTGAATTTGAGTGGATATGTGATTTTGGAATTTTCCTTCTTTAAACATTATTTGTTTAACATGGCAATGGCTAGTTCTTTCGTTCTAACTAATGAACGTTAAGATAAGCAAAGTTGTCACATTTGTTTATTTTATTTTCTTTAATATATAGCAACTGCCATTCTTTATACGAAGTACTTTTTAGTATGAAAGAAATGCATTGTTGCGATATGATTAGAAAAAAAAATTAAGGGGAATATCTTTGGATTGAAATATAAGAATTTGTTGTTCAGGGAAAGTAATTTTAGAAATTAAAAATTCTGATTATTTAGATCAGAAATGTGAACATCAACCGTCTTAATTCTTGAAAAGACGTTGGGTTGTGTATTTAAACAACTTGGGATATGATAGTACATCAGGAAACATGCACAAAATGGAAATTTTAAGGTTTATGTTTGACGTGTTAGTAGGTTTATCTGGAATATTTAAAATAGTTTTTCTAAACATTAGCTTCATCACATAATGTGTTGGTAGACATTAGTACTTAAGTTTTCAAAAGGCATAATGTCAAACTTTCATATTATTTTATATAAAAAGGTATTATTATGTATGACATTAAGTTGATATAAGACGTTAACTGAACTTTTGACACGTAGTCTTAATATTTGGATGCTTAACATGTTTTTCTTGTATTTGGATAGTGGATTGTTCTTATCCAGATGGTCCTTCATTTCAATTTCTATCATAATATGTTAGTTTTTCTTGAAAAAACCATGCTTTCCATTGTTTAAGACAAACATATTAGACTCTCTCCATGGGGTATGTTGGTTTTTTCTTGAAAAAACCCATATCTTTCCATTGGTGAAGACGATCATATAAGACTTTCTCAGCAGGGGCAGGGGCATGGGATGTGGTAGCCAAGAAGCTTTTCTAGTATATTTCATAAACAGATAATTAACATAGTAAGACCACTCCCAACGGTGAACACAGTTTGTGACACATCAGCGCCACATCAGCAGTTCACAAAACTGACACAAACTGGACATTTCACTGCCAACAGTGAATACTTCAGATTTTTTTTCTGGACCCCACACATTATTTACTTTTATTATTTAAACTACAAAATTAAATAAAACACTTTCAATAAAAAATAAAAATATTGCATTAATTCAATCTGATAAAATTTATATGTAATATTTATTTACTTTTTTTTCCCCAAAATATACGACATTCGTTTTTAAACGGGGTCTTAATAAAGCTACCCCCTTTCTCCCTTTTTTTTTCCATCTCATACCCCCTTCTACCCATCTAATCAATCACATCATGTTTTTTTTTACTTTCTGGGTATACCCCCTCTTTTTCTAATTCCTATCCCCTGGTTAGTCTAAAACTGAAACTGATTCTGTACTGAACTGGGACTGATCTTAAATAAAACTGGACTGGAAAAGGACTGAACCAGAACTGGACTGGGCCCAGGGGTATCCTTTGTAATTTAGGGGTGTCTTTATAATTCCATATGTGGGCTGTGAATTAGCCCAAATTCAAAACCCTTTCTTTTGTGTAGCAAATTTTAAACCTAGAATACCACCCAGCTGTCTTCTTCGATAAAACCACACACAGCATCAGCAAACCAATTCCAAAAACATAAACAATTCCGTTCAGCAAACAAAAAGGGTGGAAACAAAAAAACAATTAAATAATGCTGCTGGGTCCCGCGCTTCTCCCTTCCGTTCCCGTTGAAATTAACCGACAGCGTTAACCGTCGGTGCCGTCAGTAAAAACCAACGCCTCAGCCAAACAGCCATTAGCAGCAGTCTAATATATTTAATTAGACATTCAATTTATAAAAAATGTTTCAATATTATTCTTACATATTCTCTCGTATATAAGGGTGGTGGTAATTTAGTGGTGGAAGACATGCAATATAGAATGGAGGTCAAAGGTCAATCTCCATCTCCAAATTTCTTGCAAAAAGCGTTGATATCTGCCAACGTCCGGCCCACACTCCCCTAGGACAATATTGTCGGAGTTAGGTGCGAACGCGCAGCGGAAAACACGGGTAATAAAACGAGATTTAAATCCCGAACTCCTTCATTTATCGACATGCACAAAACAATAGCTACTAGAGAGATAAGAACAAGAATCATACCCTTGAAGCGTGATTCCGATCGATTCGATCTTAGGCTCAAACGAGAACCTCTCTATCGGGGAGACACCCAAAGTTCCGATCTCAAATGGTATACTTTCGGTCACTAATTCCAGCTCCTAGAACACCTCTTTATCTTCACCAAATCGCAACACCACACCTTTGTGTGTTGCGTATCCGAAATCCTCAAAGTCTTGAGATTTCGATCTGATTTTTTTTTTGTGTGTGTTTTTCTAGAGAGAAAAATGGTAGATAGAGAGAGGAAGAGAAAGTGGAAGTGTTAAGTGTGTGAGAGAATATAGAAGTAGTGTCTTATGTAAGATTCAAGAGAATCTCTTTTAAAGACATGCATTCTTTTATGTTTAATTAATTACTAGTTATATGTATAACTAATTAATTAAACTATCCTCAATTTAGCTAATATATTAGACCATTTAAAAATGTCTAATTAGCTACTCTCACTTACGAAAGTATATTAAACGATTTTCAATCGGCCTTTGCGTGTGACCAAATAGGATAAATGGACTTTATATTATTATGTCATGGGCATATCTTTGAATCATAATGTACCACGGTCAAACCCGAAGCCAACCCGAGAACATTGATTCCAACAGACTCCCACTTGCACAGACATGAATAATATATAAGCATGTCTAAAAGACATACTAAATGTAACCAGTGCAACGACATGTTACATTTCCTATTAGTTGATTTACATCAATTTATCCTTTTGTTCTAGATATCATTATGAACGTGTGACATGGTTAAGTGTCAATCAACATCGTTCAAGATTATGTTTCTCGATCGAGATTTGTGGTGATCATGATAGACTGCAATCATACTGATTCAGTGTTAGCATCGCCATGCATTTAACATCACCGCAAATCAACGAGGGGCCCAGTGATATCGCTTCAACTCGCTTAAAGAAGAAGGAACAAATTGTTTCGACTACATAGACATCCATCACATCTCATGTTGTACCCAATCTACACCCTTATAACTGGCATTTACGCACAGCGTTAGATGCAGGTCAAAGTACAACACAATATGTGTCAGGATTCATCATGTATCTCCACTCTAGGATAAAGATGCTGCCATCTTAGAATTACCTTTTGACTTAAAACCATGAAGTAATTCCTAAGTGTGGTCACTCCAGAACCTTAAATCAATTATCAAGTTCCTCATGAACGTAGTATCATATAAGCCTATATATAACTACACTTCATAGCAGCCTTAATTCAATTCTCCCTCCAGTAGAGAATGACTGACTTTGGAAGTTTATGAATTAATATTCAATGGAGTGTAAAACATGTAAAATTTGAACATGATAATATACAATGAAATGATCGCGTCATGCGTATTATATAATCTCCATATATAAAATCATCAAATCAAATGTAATAGATTATTATCCAATGTTCAAGGCGTCAGACTTAACATATTAAAATACAATCAAAGAAAATCATTAATAACACGAACACCAATAGATCTACGATAAGCATCATGCTTGGTCTGTGACAAAGGCTTGGTGAATGGATCAGCCAAGTTTTCACTCGTGTTTATTCTGCTTATGACAATGTCCCCTTCTGCAAAAACTTGACGAACATAATGGTACTTTCTGAGTATGTGCCGTGTGCGCTTTCGAGATCTTGGTTCTTGAGCTAAGACAACCGTACTCTCATTGTCGTAGAAAATCTCAACGGGATCATTAATGGTGAGAACTACACCTAGATCCCCGATGAACTTATTTATCCACATGGCCTCTTTAGCAGCCTCACTGAGTGCTATGTACTCAGACTCTATTGTCGAATTTGCAATGGTACTTTGCTTGGAGCTTCTCCAAGTAACTGTGCCACCATTCAGAGTAAACACAAACCCTGATTGCGAGGAGCAATCATCTCTATTTGATTGGAAGCTAGCATCGGAATATCCTTTGATACTCAATTCATCCTTCCCTCCATAGACTAAGAACATCTCTTTAGTCCTCCTAAGATACTTCAGAATGTTCTTGACTGCTATCCAGTGAGCTTCCCCAGGTTTGGCCTGATAACGACTAGTCATGCTTAAAGCATACGATACGTCAGGCCTAGTACATATCATGGCATACATGATCGATCCTATAGCCGAAGCGTATGGGATACGACTCATTACTGCTACTTCTTTCAAGCCAGGATTCATAGGAACATACCCCTTCTTGGAGTCATGCATATTGAATTTCTTCAATATCTTATCTATGTATGCACTTTGGCTCAGCCCAATTAGTCTCCTAGATCTATCACGATAGATCCTTATTCCCAAAATGTACGCTGCATCTCCCATATCTTTCATTGAGAAACATTTCCCTAGCCAAGCTTTGACATCTTTCAATGTCGGGATATCGTTTCCAATGAGTAATATGTCATCGACATATAATATAAGGAAGACTACAACGCTCCCACTGGACCTGACATAGACACATGGTTCATTCTTTCTTCTAATGAAGCCAAATTCTTTGATTTTCTCATTAAAGCAAAGATTCCAACTACGAGAAGCTTCCTTAAGTCCATAAATGGACTTTTGAAGCTTGCACACATGATTAGGATACTTAGGATGTATAAAACCCTCAGGTTGTGTCATAAACACATCCTCAGTTAGCTTACCATTTAGAAAAGCAGTCTTTACATCCATTTGCCATATCTCATAGTCGTAAAACGCAGCTATGGCAATAAGTATTCTAATGGATTTCAACATTGCCACTGGTGAAAAAGTTTCATCGTAGTCTATACCATATCTTTGCATGTAACCCTTTGCCACCAGTCTAGCTTTGAATGTGTGTACATTCCCATCCATGTCGGTCTTCTTCTTGAAGACCCATTTACACCCAAGGTTTTTATCCCTGGTGTATGAACAACCAAGTTCTAAACTTGGTTATCTTTCATGGATTGGATCTCGCTGTCCATAGCCTCCTGCCATTTAGCAGACTCGAGGCCTGCCATGGCTTCCTGATAAGATGTAGGTTCATCAGAATTTACTTGCGCCTCATCACCTTCAGATATGTTTAAATCATATCTTTATGTCAGTTTCTCCTTCATAAATAGGTTCATCGGCCTTCTGAAGAGAATCAGTGTCATTATCAATTTCCATGTCGGTTGATTATTGAATTTATTCAAGGTCAACAGGGCTCCCACTGATTCCTTTGGATATGATGTTCCTTTCAAGGAACATTCCCTTTCGTGACACAAAGACTGTATTCTCTGTAGGGTTGTAGAACAAATATCCATAAGAATTAGGTGGATATCCGACAAAGAAACACTTCTCTGATCTGGGTTCAAGCTTATCTTGAGTCTCACGACGCACATAAGCCTCGCAACCCCAGATTCTTAGATATGACAATGAAATTGTCTTCCCATGCCATATCTCATAGGGTGTTTTGGAAACCTTCTTGGTTGGGATGAGGTTAAGGATCCTTGCGGCAGTTTCTAGAGCATAGCCCCAAAAACTGATTGGAAGCATTGTGTGACTCATCATGGATCGAACCATATCAAGTAATGTTGAATTTCTCCTTTCAGACACACCGTTATGTTGGGGTGTCCTTTGAGGAGTTAATTGTGAGATTATCCCACAATCCCTTAGATGATCACTAAATTCTTGGTTAAGATACTCACCGCCTCTATCAGATCGGAGAATCTTAATCCTTTTATTCAGTTGATTCTATACTTCATTTTGGTACGTCTTGAACACTCTAAAAGTTTCATACTTATGTTTAATTAAATAAACATAACCATATCTACTGAAATCATCAGTAAAAGTAACAAAGTAACGTTCATCGTGTCTAGTAGGGGATCTGAACGGACCACACACATCAGTGTGTATAAGTTCCAACAAATCCTTGCTCCTTTCACAGTTGCCTGTGAAGGGTGCTTTTGTCATTTTGCCCAATAGGCAAGATTCGCAGTCATCACATGATGTAATATCAAATGATTCCAAAATTCCATCCAACTGGAGTTTTGCAATGCGTTTCTTGCTTATGTGACCCAAACGACAATGCCATAGATATGATTTATCCAAACCATCTTTGGATGTACCAACATTATAGATTGAATTGTCATTTAATTTTATGGTGGTTTCTAATATGCCTCTACAAGGACTAGCCTTAAAGTAAAATATTTCATCCATGTAGACTAGTATTGATCCATTATCAAACTTATAATCAAAACCATCCTTAAATAAAGCATTAAATGACATAATGTTTCTTTCCATATCGGCACTGTAGCAAATATTTTTCAAAACAATACATAAGCTAGAATCAAAATGAAGCTTGTAATCTCCAATCACTTCAACTGAGGCAACATTCTTGTTCCCCATGATTAGATCAAGCTCCCCAGTTCGTAGCTTTCTACTTCTTGTTAGTCCTTGCATATTTGTACAAATGTGAGTACCACAACCTGTGTCCAATACCCAGGAATTAGAAATAGAAGTATTGTTAAGTTCAATTAATCATGAACATACCCGAAGGATTGCCAACACCACTAGCCCGTAGTGCATTGAGCTCATTGAACTATTTAGTACATGCACGCCTCCAATGTCCTTTCTCCCCACAATGGAAACATGTGGCCTCCTTAGGATCCTTGGCTTGTGGGATCTTAGCAGAAGATGTGGAAGCAACACCCTTTGGCTTAGGTTTGGGATTGGAACTTGGAGTTCCAACCTTGTCCTTACCCTTGGATTTCGTTCCTTTCTTCTTCTTCTTGATCCCTCCTTCCCTTATGGACAAAATATCAGCAGCAGGTTTAGCCTTGGCCATGTTAGACTCAGCGGTCTTCAGCATGCCATGGAGCTCCATGATGGTTTTCTCCATACTGTTCATATTGTAGTTCAATACAAACGAGTCAAAAGAACTAGTCAGCGAGTTCAGGATAAAATCCGTAGCAAGCTCCTGACTTATGGGAAAACCAAGACGCTCTAGCTGGTCTATGCACCCTTTCATCTTAAGTACATGGACACTAACGCTGCTGCCTTCTTCCATTTTGCAACAGATGAGAGATTTGACAGTGTCAAATCGTTCCTGCTTCGCTTGTACTTGAAACATGTCTTTCAACTGTGTAAGCATGTCGTATGACCCTAATGTTTCCAAACCCTTTTGGAGTTCTGGAGTCATGGTCGCCAACATTAAGCAGGCTACCTCATTAGATTCGGTACAACGTTTTTCAATCTCATCTCGAACTACCTGAATAGCTCTCGCCTGTGGCTCAGCGGGTAGGGGTTCCTCAATTGCCATGTTCTTTCCTTCCATCCTGAGAACAATCCTCAGGTTGCGAAGCCAGTCAATGAAGTTCAAGCCATCAAGCTTATCCTTCTCAAGAAGCCCTTTTAGGCAAAAAGTAGAAATAGATGAGGAAGCAGAGTTTGTGTTTGTTGCAGACATATGTCAATTTATAGATTGTATAAGTTAATCTGACATATTTAATCCTTGTTAAAATAATTACCCTTGCGTGTTATAATATTTGAAACAATTATAATTAACAAGGCTAAGATCCATATTTCACTTATAGTAATGTCGGGTATGCCGCGGAAACATTAGTTATAAGTTATTTAGGTAGGTATACTATATTACCAATTTCATCCATTATGAAATTCTTAGACTCTTGCGGGATTCAATGATGATCCATTATATCAATTGACATGTTTAATCCCTTCTACGCCAACCCTTTCTTGTGCCAGGTATGCCGCGGAAACACAAGTCCAGATTGTAAACTGTCCATGATAGATACACGTGAAATCCGGCCCAAGACTCTCGGGTATCGCGAACTTCACCTCACCCTTGCCAACACCCAATTGAAAACCGGCCCAAGACTCTCGGGTATCGCGAGTTTCAACAGGTAGAAGGTTCAAATGTGTGCACTACTTGTGGATGGCGTAAAGTTTACATTTAAAACGGGTTTTCGTTTTGTATTAGCAAAAGCATTTTTTACCATTTTAAAATCTTGCCAATTTTATATCGCGTTTGTTAATCCATTATAACCAAACCGATATATGATTATTACTTTTGTTTTAAAACAATTTTCTTGTTAGCACAACCAAGACAAATACTTAAAACAATAATAATCATCACATGCATTTATATCGGTAGTATGCCAATCCTATGCGTTTTTCCCGTAAGCCACCATACCGAAAAACGAGGTCAATCTAAGGACAAAATAAGTAGTAGCAACGGCTCCCACTTAAACCATCATCCTTGAAGGAGACCCGCTTGCACCATCTTGAACATCATCTTCGTGATTCGAATCTTGAGCGTCTTTTACATTTTTAAATCAAAACTATTCTACTTTCTATACTATTACAAATACATAGAAAGAAAACGACACATTTGTCATTTATACAAATACATGATTAAAATGAAAAAGACGACATGCAAGCCATTTGATTAATTATTATTACATTCATCCCAAATAAATAATACACAACCAAACATCACACAAGGGCCATAGGCATATACTACCGATATCCAATCAACTATAAAACATACCAAATATCATCATACGAGTGCTTCAAAACCTCATGTACCATACGACAAAGGGCTGAAATTTCGACTCGGTTACTAGTTATTATAATCAACCCTTTTAAGACTTTATTATACCTAAGATGTATCATTTAAAACTCAAAAGGGGCTGTTTATAATCAATCTAAAATCGATTACAAAAATAGTCCAAAACAGTCCTGAAAAGTACATATGAACAAAAATGATTTTCTGATTTTTAACAAGTTTAAAGATCTATCATTTTTAATCACATGCAAAACCATTTTATGACGGATAATGCCAAAAAATTTCGGACCAAGAATCTGTCCAAAATCAGTCCGAAACAAACAGCCATGGTACATGAATTTCGAAGCAATCAATCGATAGATTCATGAGCTAAAGTTTGTACAAGGTGGCTCTGATACCAATGTCGGAGTTCGGTGCGAACGCGCAGTGGAAAATACGGGTAATAAAACGAGATTAAATCCCGAACTCCTTCATTTATCGACATGCACAAAACAATAGCTACTAGAGAGATAAGAACAAGAATCATACCCTTGAAGCGTGATTCCGATCGATTTGATCTTAGGCTCAAACGAGAACCTCTCTATCGGGGAGACACCCAAAGTTCCGATCTTGAATGGTATACTTTCGGTCACCAATTTCAGCTCCTAGAACACCTCTTTATCTTCACCAAATCGCAACACCACACCTTTGTGTGTTGCGTATCCGAAATCCTCAAAGTCTTGAGATTTCGGACTGATTTTTTTTGTGTGTGTGTTTTTCTAGAGAGAAAAACGGTAGATAGAGAGAGAAACGGTAGATAGAGAGAGGAAGAGAAAGTGGAAGTGTTAAGTGTGTGAGAGAAGATAGAAGTAGTGTCTTATGTAAGATTCAAGAGAATCTCTTTTAAAGACATGCATTCTTTTATGTTTAATTAATTACTAGTTATATGTATAACTAATTAATTAAACTATCCTCAATTTAGCTAATATATTAGACCATTTAACAAATGTCTAATTAGCTACTCTCACTTACGAAAGTATACTAAACGATTTTCAATCGGCCTTTGCGTGTGACCGAATAGGATAAATGGACTTTATATTATTATGTCATGGGCATATCTTTGAATCATAATGTACCACGGTCAAACCCAAAGCCAACCCGAGAACGTTGATTCCAACAAATATGTGGAAGACAATGCTGAGCATACGCTCCAGACTGACCCAGCAGCTCGAGTGTCAGCCCATTTTAGGATTCATGACTATTTTCTTCCAAAGTCCTCTCCTCTAGAATCAACTGAGCTACATGTCTTAGAGATGATCCCAAAGTTGCAGCCGGTGAAAATTGAACTTGGATCTCCTTTAAAGAAGTCCCAGCCTCAACCACTAGACTATACCACTTTGAGATAACTGGGAGTTACGCGATTATCATTTCTCATGTCTCGCGATTATCATTTCTCATGTTAACCATGAAAATGGGCAATAGACCGCCATATAATTTTACTAAAGTAATGCTGCTATTATTACATATGAACCTTTTTGTAGTAAGTTTCAAAGTCATTAATTCCCACGACTGTTTGTTTATATATAAGTAGCATCGATCTCATCACATTTTATTTATTGATTACATGCATCTCATTCTTTCTCAGAAAAAAGCAAACATTATGTATTACTCAAACTAAAATTACATCTCACATTTATACACAATCAAATGTTTTTAAAACATAAACAAATCATGTACGCCATTTGACCGAACCTAATTTTCGTTAATCATTTCATTTTCCTTGCTTTTTCTTTTTGTGCATGACCCAATATACTCTTCAATTCTTTCAATGGACGTCTATAAACGTATATCAGGATCAAGTATATATCCAACTAGTGCGCGAGGATCAAGTATATATCCAACTAGTGCGCGCTAATTAAGCTATTGATTTGTTCTTCATTCTTCTATTGCTCCATTACAAACTGTACAAATCTATACTTCTCGAAACAACTGTTCTACCGTATGTGTTAGAACTCAACCCATCTGATGAATTCAAAATCTTACAGGTTTTCTCTTCTGACATACTCTCCACACACATTGATTTTTTGATTATGTTGAGTTTACACATTGATTTTTAATTCTGTTAAGTTTACACTTGCTTTTCATGGCTGTTTACACTTCATCATCTTAATTCTCAAAGCTAATTAATAATGAAGAATCAAGTCAACCATATGATAATGAATATATATACGAAATATAATTAAGTGCACAAATGCAAATAAAAGCAAATTTTGATTTGTGGATAACGTGCACATACGCACGTACACGTCGAATTTGAAGCAAACTATATTGTTGAAGGCAAAACAAATGGTAATATTATTCACAGACAACACTGGACGTACACGCGTTGTAGTGTTCATGTTCAATTAAGCAGATGCTTTATGTTGTTATGTAACACCTGCATAATTAGGATAATTAATTATGCCAAATGGTTTGTAACTAGTTGTAATTAGTATGTAATAGGACTAATTACAGGCTCTATTTGTATATATATATAAGGTGATTATATATATGTGTGTGTACTTACGCGATTTGGATAAATCGTACGAATTAACCGGACGGAGTCCGACACAGTTTATTTGAACGTTGGTGATAGAAATTTACTTAAATAATAAGAACGTATTTTGTTATATAAAATACGCAACTGAACGAACATTATTTACATATTATTGCGACGACATTTAAATAATGCAACAAAACGTAATAAACGCGAGTTAGTAATTTAGATACTGCGACAAATGTTTCTATTATTAATTTCAAGGTATTTTTATTTAAATACTCTAGTTACATTTTAAAAATGTAAACGTTTGGTTAAATATTAAAGACGAGTAATTAAACAATTAGGACACGGAGTCAACACTGTGTTTTGGGGAGTATTTTCCCCCTCCTTCCTTGATGAATCAGCCAACCCCACCCCCCATACCCACTTCTTTTCTTTCATTTTCATTATCACTAAACACACACACAAACCAAAAACTCTCTCAACTCAATTCACACCAAATTTTCGACATCAAATCTCGACCACGAAAATTACATATTCGGAATCACCATCACGAGTGGAGCAAGAATATCAAGACCGTTTTCATCAATTCATCCTCCATTTAGCTCGATTTGCAAAAGTAAGAAATTTCTAAAATCTTAGATCTATTCAATTTGGTGTAATGTTTTGATGTTTTGATGTGTACACAACTTAGATATAACCTAATACATGAAGAATACACGATTTTATAGCTCGAAAATGGGTTAGATTTGCGTTTTTGGTCGGAAATTCTTGAAACCCGAAAGTTTCTGGGCTGGTGTTCATACATGCGACACAAGCCTTGTGTCGCATGCTGTGTCGCATAAACCCGTTTGTGTCGCACCTTGTGTCGTACCAATCCTTTAGTGACGTAACCTTTGCGACACAATATTGTGTCGCACTCTATGTCGCATACTATGTCGTATTTTATACGACACAACCTTTCTGTCGCTATTGAATTAGCATCGCAAGCTTTTTGCAACACAACCACTGTGTCGCAGAGCTCTTGTGTCGCATCCTTCATGCGACACAACCCTTGTGTCGCATACAAATCCTTGTGTCGCAGCTTATGTCGTAGAAAACAGAAAACTTGGAAATTTTAAAGGATTTTCACTATAGAAAAGTCAAAGTTATTGTAGCAAAAAGTCAAATTTTACTGTAGCAATTCACTGTAGCACATTTACTGTAGCAAAGTCAACATTTTAGAATTTTTGCTACAAACCGTCACCAACGGGCCAAACATGTTTTCCAACAAACAAACAATTACAAACATACGGACAAACACTGGATATACTAGTTGTGTACAACTAAACGAAACGTCTCGTGAGACGCATACTTACATAACTTCATATGATTAGGCATTTGAAGGTTACGGGTTCAGAGAACCTACTTGCTTTACTTACTACTTGCTAATTGCAACTGATTACTACAAGACTCAGGTGAGTCTTACGGCCCCACTTTTAGTGTTTTATCTTATTGGGGGAGATACATGCTACTGATTTTTCTTGAACACAAGTACTAAACTGCTTACTATACCAAACGGAATTGCATGAGTTGTTTACTATTTACAGGAGTCTCTCCATCATATATCGTTAGTTATGGACTTAAGCGTGGAACACTAGTTAATGGATCCATTAGGGAAATGACCCTCCCCGCCCGGGGCAGTAGCGCTGCCACGTACCGATTTACACGTAGAAACGGGTGACTAAATATTCGTTACTGATGCTTGCTCATTTACGAGCATGTCACGGGAGCAAACTTATTACTTACGGGTTAAGCTTCGATTATGAGCCTCATGGCAACGGTATAAACTTACTTACTTACATTTGCGGGATTGCAAATACTGGTTTACGATTTCTAGATTGAAATTGTTGATTTTACGCCTGCGGGCATTACTGATGAAATCTCGTGTTCAAAACTGATATTACTTACAAACCTGTGAGATTCACCAACCTTTTGGTTGACACTTTTTAGCATGTTTTCTCAGGTACTCGGATGGAGTAGGATTACTCCAGGATTTTAGCTAGAGTCGCATGATTTCAACATAACTGCATTAACGGAGATTCTTAGCATTATCTTTTGTATATTTTGATTATGTAATAGAATCTCCCTCTACACGCGCGGACTCTAGGGAAACTACATTTTTGTATACGAAAACACTAAGTTTTCAAACAATATATCTATGGAATGTAACTAATTTACAAACGTTGCATATAGATGTCGTTTACCTTATCTTTGTGCTGTGATATTTGATTAGTAACACCCCAAACTATGCTTCCGCAAAACAGTGAATTTCGGGGGTGTTACAGATTGGTATCAGAGCCTAAGGTTATAGTGAACTAGGTTGCATTTAGTGGGCCTAGACTATGACCGTTAGGCAGTATTCTCTTATTAGACATGACTGGTTCAGAAATTACAGCATACGACTTTAATTTAACATAGCCTGATCAACTATGTACAATTAAGGAAAGATGATTTAAGGTCTGAAATGATTATGTTGAACGGGGATACGTTAGTTGACTCTGACCACGAGAGAACCGGACCATTACTTGATACGTGCTAGACAATAGGCTGGATATGATATATGTATATATATTAGCCTCGTCTTACTTACATTCTGCCACAGGAATGGCAAACACACCACCTAATCCGTCACACTCTCACTCACATGGGTCACGGAACCCACGAGTAGCCAGGAGGAACACAAGGTCGCCTCGAAACAGCCCTTATCCTGTACATAACTCTCAGAACTCGGCACATCTCACGTTGCCAGTATTGGCTACCCAATTCCGCCGTCAGGAGCAAAGACTCGAAAGTCTTGAACGGGAACAACACCGAATGACCTACCTGCTTCGCCAAGCACTTGATCACATATCCCAACTCCAGCGAGAACAAGAGGATACCAACCTCTCTGTAAGCATAATTCAGGATTCAATGACAGCCGAATTAGGTGCGGATGAACTTGTACGAAACCGACTAGAGGAATGTGAACAGCGTTCACAGGAGACTGAGGATCACTCTCGAACACTAGCACAACGACTGGCCTTGGTGGAAGACAACGCCAGGCAAACCAACAGACTAGCAGAAACCGTGGACCGCCTTGTCTCGCTGATGGAACAAATTAATCTACATGAAGACTAGTGTAGTCTTTGTCTTGTAATCTATCTCGTAATCTTTTGACTATCTAGCACTACTCTATAAACTAGTCGGATGTGACAATTCCCGACACCTTTTGTAATATCTCTGTAGGATGTAACCTTTGAACTCACATTATCTATCAAACTTCCCTTGATATTTCAACTCATAATAATTGTCATTTTTCCATGTTGATGTTATGTATTACTGCTTTTATACATGTACATATGTGACAATTACAAGTTCCTACAAAATCTCATGTATCTTCATTTCTTTTATTGAAGAATCATGCCGCCAAAGACAAGACCATACACCGATGCCCAGATTACCTCCCTTATAACCCAGGCTGTTACTGAAGCCTTGGCTCGGAATACTCCACCAAATTCCACGAGGGACAGCGATGCCGCTGAAACCCCTACTGCTAAACCCTGTTCATACAAAGACTTTCAGAACTGCAAACCTCTAAACTTTGCAGGTACTGAGGGAGCTATCGGTCTAGTACGCTGGATCGAGAAAGTCGAATCCGTATTTCTGATCTACAACTGTGCGGAAGGAGACAAAGTTAAGTTCTCCGTTAGTACTTTTACTGACACCGCACTCACCTGGTGGAACACCTATGCCCAGACTGTGGGTGTTGCTAATGCTTACAAACTCCCGTGGGAGGAGTTGAAGGAGATGTTGAGGGGCGAGTACTGCCCCAGGGATGAATTGAAACAGCTGGAAATGGAATTTTGGAACCACAAGATGCAGGGTGATGACATCACCGGATACATAAACCGTTTCCACCAACTGGCACTTCTGTGCCCAACCATGGTCGATCCTGAGTATAAGAGGATCGAGAAATTCGTTGATGGTCTTCCTGAGAGACTCCAAGACCTGGTAACTTCTTCCAAACCGGTTACTATTCAGAGCGCCATCCGTATGGCCCATGAGTTAACGGCAAATTCTGTCCGCCGCGGCACAACTTCAACCCCATCTGCAAACAACAAACGCAAGTGGGAAGGTAACCCCAACTCATCCAACCAAACCTCCAACAAAAAGCCTGAGTACATTAAGGCTTATTCATCGGGGACTTCGGAAAAGAAAGGGTACAACGGGAACAAGCCCTACTGTTCCAAATGTAGCCGCCATCATGACGGTTCTTGCCCTTGCTCCAACTGCAAACGGTTCGGGCATCTAGCCAAGGATTGCCGAACCAACATTTCTACCCCCAACACTAATGCACCAAAGGCCTGCTTTGGGTGCGGAAATACAGGGCATTTCAAGAAAGATTGCCCAAAGCTGAAAAACAACAACAACCCTGCTCGCGGTAGATCATTCGTTATCAAGGCTGGGGAAGCCAGACAAGACCCGAACGTCGTGACGGGTACGTTCCTTCTAACGACCTTACTGCTTCTGTGTTATTTGATACCGGTGCCGATAGAAGCTTCATTTCTGAGAAATTTAGCCCTTTACTAGATATTACTCCCACTGCCTTAGATGTTAAATACATTGTAGAATTAGCTAATGGCAAACTGATTGAGACTGATAGCATCATACACAACTGTACACTTAACCTCACGAACGAAACGTTTTCCATTGATTTAATCCCTATCGAGATCGGCAGCTTCTATATTATTGTCGGTATGGATTGGTTATCCAAGCACCGAGCTGAAATCATCTGTCATGACAAACTCGTTCGCATACCTCTTGTCTCCGGTGGAACCTTAGTCCTACAAGGGGAGACCGGTAGATGGAATCTGAATATTGTATCATGTCTGAAAACGAGAAAATATCTACGAAAAGGGTATCAAGCCATCCTCGCACATGTAACGGATAAGAAGTCGGAGGAGAAGCGACTTGAGGATGTTCCGATCGTGCGGGATTTCCCGGAAGTCTTTCCTGAAGACTTGCCCGGACTTCCGCCACCTAGACAAGTTGAATTCCAAATCGAACTTGTGCCCGGAGTTGCACCCGTGGCACGAGCCCCTTACCGTTTAGCATCATCCGAAATGCAGGAGTTGTCTAACTAACTACAGGAACTCCTGGACAGAGGATTCATTCGACCAAGTTCCTCACCTTGGGGAGCTCCGGTCTTATTCGTGAAAAAGAAAGATGGATCTTTCCGCATGTGTATCGACTACCGAGAGCTGAATAAGCTAACCATAAAGAATCGGTACCCACTTCCTAGAATCGATGACCTGTTTGACCAACTCCAGGGATCGAGTGTTTACTCAAAGATTGATCTACGGTCGGGTTATCATCAACTCCGAGTCCGTGACAATGATATCCCAAAGACAGCTTTCCGAACTCGTTATGGGCATTACGAATTCCAAGTGATGCCATTCGGGTTGACCAACGCACCGGCCGTATTCATGGACCTTATGAATCGGGTGTGCAAACCATATCTTGACATATTCGTCATTGTGTTCATCGATGATATCCTGATTTACTCTCGCAACGAGCAGGAACATGCTCAACATCTGAAAACCATTCTAGGACTTCTTAAACACGAAGAGTTATATGCCAAATTCTCTAAGTGTGAGTTCTGGATTCGAACCGTTCAATTCCTCGAGCACTTGATTGACAGCCAAGGAATTCATGTTGATCCCGCCAAGATTGAAGCAATCAAGGGCTGGGAGTCACCGACCACTCCAACCGAAGTGAGACAATTCTTAGGTCTTGCTGGTTATTACCGCCGATTCATCAAAAACTTTTCAAGAATAGCTGTTCCCCTAACCACACTGACTCAGAAAGATAAGAAGTTCGATTGGACTGATAAACAAGAGTCAGCTTTCCAACTATTGAAAAACAAACTTTGCAGTGCACCGATCTTGTCCTTACCCGAGGGCACCGACGATTTCGTAGTTTACTGCGACGCCTCACACCAAGGACTTGGTTGTGTGTTGATGCAACGGGAAAAAGTCATTGCCTATGCCTCACGACAACTAAAAATCCACGAGAAAAACTATACGACCCACGACCTCGAGTTAGGTGCTGTGGTCTTCGCATTGAAAATCTGGAGACATTATCTCTACGGTACGAAAAGCACTATCTTCACTGATCACAAAAGTCTCCAACACATATTCGATCAGAAGGATCTAAACATGAGGCAACGTCGCTGGGTTGAGTTACTTAGTGACTACGACTGCGAGATCAAATACCATCCGGGCAAGGCTAACGTAGTTGCCGATGCCTTAAGCCGAAAAGAACGAGTGAAACCCCTTCGAGTCCGAGCACTTTCTATGACAGTTCATAACGAGCTTCCTGCTCAAATCCTTACCGCTCAACTTGAAGCACTCAACGATGAAAACTTGAAAAATGAAGCCTTGCGAAACTTGGATAAACAATTCGAAATCAAACCCGATGGAACTCGATACTTCTCTAACCGGGTGTGGTTACCCAAATTCGGAAACTTGCGAGATTTGGTGATGGTTGAAGCTCACAAATCTCGATACTCTATACATCCTGGTTCTGACAAGATGTATCACGACGTCAAAGGGTTGTATTGGTGGCCTAACATGAAAGCTGACATTGCCTTGTACGTCAGTAAATGCCTAACCTGTTCCAAAGTCAAGGCCGAACACCAAAGACCCTCGGGGTTGCTCCAACAGCCTGAAATTCCTCAATGGAAATGGGAACAGATTTCCATGGACTTCGTTACCAAACTACCAAAAACTTCGAGTGGTTGCGATACCATTTGGGTGATCGTGGACCGTCTCACGAAATCTGCTCATTTTCTGGCCATCAAGGAAACCGACAAGATGGAGCGTCTGACTCGCATCTATGTCAAAGAAATCATCTCGTGACACGGTGTACCTAACTCGATCATCTCGGATAGGGACAGCCGTTTTACTTCTAACTTTTGGCAATCGCTACAAAAATCTCTTGGTACTCGTCTGGATATGAGTACTGCTTATCACCCGCAAACCGATGGCCAAAGCGAGCGAACTATTCAAACACTGGAGGATATGCTACGAGCCTGCGTAGTTGACTTCGGTACTTCTTGGGAAAATCACTTACCGTTGTGCGAGTTCTCGTACAACAACAGTTACCATACCAGCATAAAGGCTGCACCCTTCGAGGCACTTTACGGGCGTAAGTGCCGATCACCTATCTGTTGGACTGAGTTAGGAGATTCCCAACTCACGGGTCCAGATATCATTCAAGAAACTACTGAGAAAATCATCGGTATTCAAAACCGGCTGAAAGCCGCACGTGATCGTCAGAAAAGCTATGCTGACGTGAGACGCAAACACCTTGAGTTCCAGGTAGGGGACAAGGTACTTCTCAAAGTGGCACCGTGGAAAGGTGTTATTCGATTCGGAAAACGAGGCAAACTAAATCCTAGATACATCGGACCATTCGAAATCCTTGAAAGGATTGGTCCAGTGGCATACCGCCTGCAACTTCCTGCTGCACTTAGCAGCGTACACAACACATTCCACATTTCTAACTTGAAGAAATGTCTGTCTGATGAGACACTGATTATACCGCTCGACGAGATTCAAATCGATGAAAAACTTCATTTTGTCGAGGAACCTATGGAAATCATGGACCGTGAGGTCAAACGATTGAAACAGAGTCGTATTCCCATCGTAAAGGTCAGGTGGAATTCTAGGCGCGGCCCTGAGTTCACCTGGGAACGGGAAGACCAAATACGACAAAAATACCCACATCTCTTCCCAGATAACGTACCGTCCGTGCACCCAAGCTAATTTCGGGACGAAATTTCTTTAACAAGGGGAGAATGTAACACCTGCATAATTAGGATAATTAATTATGCCAAATGGTTTGTAACTAGTTGTAATTAGTATGTAATAGGACTAATTACAGGCTCTATTTGTATATATATATAAGGTGATTATATATATATGTGTGTACTTACGCGATTTGGATAAATCGTACGAATTAACCGGACGGAGTCCGACACAGTTTATTTGAACGTTGGTGACAGAAATTTACTTAAATAATAAGAACGTATTTTGTTATATAAAATACGCAACTGAACGAACATTATTTCCATATTATTGCGACGACATTTAAATAATGCAACAAAACGTAATAAACGCGAGTTAGTAATTTAGATACTGCGACAAATGTTTCTATTATTAATTTCAAGGTATTTTTATTTAAATACTCTAGTTACATTTTAAAAATGTAAACGTTTGGTTAAATATTAAAAACGAGTAATTAAACAATTAGGACACGGAGTCAACACTGTGTTTTGGGGAGTATTTTCCCCCTCCTTCCTTGATGAATCAGCCAACCCCACCCCCCATACCCACTTCTTTTCTTTCATTTTCATTATCACTAAACACACACACAAACCAAAAACTCTCTCAACTCAATTCACACCAAATTTTCGACATCAAATCTCGACCACGAAAATTACATATTCGGAATCACCATCACGAGTGGAGCAAGAATATCAAGACCGTTTTCATCAATTCATCCTCCATTTAGCTCGATTTGCAAAAGTAAGAAATTTCTAAAATCTTAGATCTGTTCAATTTGGTGTAATGTTTTGATGTTTTGATGTGTACACAACTTAGATATAACCTAATACATGAAGAATACACGATTTTATAGCTCGAAAATGGGTTAGATTTGCGTTTTTGGTCGGAAATTCTTGAAACCCGAAAGTTTCTGGGCTGGTGTTCATACATGCGACACAAGCCTTGTGTCGCATGCTGTGTCGCATAAACCCGTTTGTGTCGCACCTTGTGTCGTACCAATCCTTTAGTGACGTAACCTTTGCGACACAATATTGTGTCGCACTCTATGTCGCATACTATGTCGTATTTTATACGACACAACCTTTCTGTCGCTATTGAATTAGCATCGCAAGCTTTTTGCGACACAACCACTGTGTCGCAGAGCTCTTGTGTCGCATCCTTCATGCGACACAACCCTTGTGTCGCATACAAATCCTTGTGTCGCAGCTTATGTCGTAGAAAACAGAAAACTTGGAAATTTTAAAGGATTTTCACTATAGAAAAGTCAAAGTTATTGTAGCAAAAAGTCAAATTTTACTGTAGCAATTCACTGTAGCACATTTACTGTAGCAAAGTCAACATTTTAGAATTTTTGCTACAAACCGTCACCAACGGGCCAAACATGTTTTCCAACAAACAAACAATTACAAACATACGGACAAACACTGGATATACTAGTTGTGTACAACTAAACGAAACGTCTCGTGAGACGCATACTTACATAACTTCATATGATTAGGCATTTGAAGGTTACGGGTTCAGAGAACCTACTTGCTTTACTTACTACTTGCTAATTGCAACTGATTACTACAAGACTCAGGTGAGTCTTACGGCCCCACTTTTACTGTTTTATCTTATTGGGGGAGATACATGCTACTGATTTTTCTTGAACACAAGTACTAAACTGCTTACTATACCAAACGGAATTGCATGAGTTGTTTACTATTTACAGGAGTCTCTCCATCATATATCGTTAGTTATGGACTTAAGCGCGAACACTAGTTAATGGATCCATTAGGGAAATGACCCTCCCCGCCCGGGGCAGTAGCGCTGCCACGTACCGATTTACACGTAGAAACGGGTGACTAAATATTCGTTACTGATGCTTGCTCATTTACGAGCATGTCACGGGAGCAAACTTATTACTTACGGGTTAAGCTTCGATTATGAGCCTCATGGCAACGGTATAAACTTACTTACTTACATTTGCGGGATTGCAAATACTGGTTTACGATTTCTAGATTGAAATTGCTGATTTTACGCCTGCGGGCATTACTGATGAAATCTCGTGTTCAAAACTGATATTACTTACAAACCTGTGAGATTCACCAACCTTTTGGTTGACACTTTTTAGCATGTTTTCTCAGGTACTCGGATGGAGTAGGATTACTCCAGGATTTTAGCTAGAGTCGCATGATTTCAACATAACTGCATTAACGGAGATTCTTAGCATTATCTTTTGTATATTTTGATTATGTAATAGAATCTCCCGCTACACGCGCGGACTCTAGGGAAACTACATTTTTGTATACGAAAACACTAAGTTTTCAAACAATATATCTATGGAATGTAACTAATTTACAAACGTTGCATATAGATGTCGTTTACCTTATCTTTGTGCTGTGATATTTGATTAGTAACACCCCAAACTATGCTTCCGCAAAACAGTGAATTTCGGGGGTGTTAGCATATGAACAATCAGTGATTAAAGAATTTTTATAATATAGGAGTTTACATGTGATAGATTCGTTATGTTCACATGTGTACGATTTAAATTTTGTTTCATCTTTCTTTAAAAGTGAACTAGCCTAGTACCCACGCATTGCAGCGGCACTCTTTATATTAAAACATTTCGCCCAAATTAGATTGCGAGGTGAATAGATCGTACAACTCTTTTGGAACAGTTGAGTGTGCCAATTTTGTCTTCCCACTCATACAACAAACTGTAGGGAATTCAAAATTTAAACCGCACTGCTCCACAATGAATACACGGGGTTTGTTTTTTCAATAGCCGATGTTTTTTAGGGATACCCTTATAAACAAAATCGTATGTATCCTCTTGGATGTTGTCATTTTTTAGGCGTTGGATGGTTATTACTTGTTGAAGCTGTATTATTAAGCTTACTTTGCTGGTAATAATTTCGATTTGTAATTTTTCTACTTTGTGCAATCTTTACTACCTTCGAAGGCATCTCATCCCTACTTGGTTCATGCAGAAGTTGTGTGTTGTACGGTGTATGATTTTCTTTGTCTTCATCAATTGTATTTTGAAAGCTTGTTGTCTGATTTGAACTTGATGCCATTTCCATCACTTGATTAATATAATATGATGAACCATTTATCGGTCGATTGTGCAACCCTTCGAACGGTATTCTTTTTGTTGCTTGTATATCCATGCATGCCATATCGACATCCCTCAGATTTGTGGTAGATAGTGTAAATTGACAATTTTCTTCACCGTTAGTATTTGTGTCAACATTCTCTTAGCCTTTTGACATGCACGACAGTTATTGTTTCTTTCTCTCTAAATATTTCAACAATATGATGAGTTACGATTTATCATAATAATAATAATAATAATAATAATAATAATAATAATAATAATAATAATAATTTTTAGTTATTATATAAAGTATGCATGTTCTTCTAAATTTTTGACACCTAAAGCTTTAGTTATTATTTTTGACATCATAGAGCTTGCCATGTGTATTTCATATGTATTATTTTATCATTAATTAGAAACAAACATTATAACAAAAAAGGAGGTGATTCTTACACCACCATTTTTATCCATACACCACCTTTTATGCTTTACAGTGTTGTACAGTACAACACTGTAAAGCATAAAAGGTGATGTATGGATAAAAAGAGGTGGTGTAGGGATCAATTCTCTAACAAAAATATATTAGTCAAACTTATTGGCCAAATAATTAATACTAAATAATTATTTAATGTTTAATCATAAGTATTTATCTATTTATTATATATGTAGACCTTAATTATGAATTAGTAAAGGTAGAATAAACTTATAGCATGCTCATAAAGCATCCATTTTTTTATTCTTTTTCATGTTAATGTTCTTTGAATACATGATGAAGCAGATCACAAAGTCTCTATATCAAATAGATTACAAATTTATTTAGATATTTGAATATCTAACTTCAAAACTTGACACATTAGGAGTAATAAAGAGAATGATCAACATGCAAAGAAAGAATGAATTGGTCCATAAAAAAAAAGTTGTGTGTGTTGTACAACCGAAATGCTAATGATCGCTTTTCTCATTCTTTTGTAACCGTTCATGTATGGATTATTCATCGGACATAACCTTGAATCTTTTATATAATCGCGTTAAGATAAGTTTTGTTCATTTACTACTTCAATAATTTATATCCATGTACATAACTCGAGTCCATAGAAGTTTGTTAATTTATATTGGAAGAATTCATATTCATGTATCATATACCATACATTCACATGTAACAATGTAAAAATGACATACTAAACAGTTAAGAGTATTTGTGAATAGGTACACATAAATATCGAAGTATTTTCCTAATAATACTTTATATCAAGTTTCATTTTCTAGAATTTTAGTAAGTGAATGGTATGTGTTCGATAAAGTATCTATACAATTTAACATTAAGAATCATAGGGTTGGGTCATGTTATTTGACTTGGTACTGTTTCGTGATTAATAAAAACAAACCAGGGGCAATTCCGGTATAATGTTCAACAAAATTGCTGTAGTTCATCTTCTTCATTTTACCAAACAACATTCTAATTTCTGCCATATTCCTCTCTCTTTCTCTTTCCATCGTCGTTCTTAAAACCAATTCAATTCAAGCTTTTTAATTTACACTAATAGATACAAATGGATAGATATACGCTGATACTTATACAGATTCAAAGAGATGTGCGTGTCACGTGGTCTTCGCGATCCACCGCCGGCGAATCTCTCTCGTACAGATTATTTCGTTCTGAATCGGTAATCTATATCTACATCCTTTTGTATTTTACAATAGTTACTTGTTATTATGAAAGTTGAAAGTTAGGGTCTAGTGTGGAACTAAAATGGATCTAGCATATAAGCGTATTCAAATCATGCAATTATGTTATTTTATTGATTAGTTCAGCTCTAATTGTTTGTAATTCATTCAGTTTTTGTTTTTATTATAATCGTGCGATGACGTTTTTGTATTAATTCAGTGGGGTAAGTGCACGAAAATGTAATGAACTATGCTCTGACATTCATTGTATGTAACGAACTATTCTGACATTCATTGTATGTAACGAACTTGCTAATTTCCTCCATTGTATGTAACGAACTAGTATTTTCCTTGATTTTTCCAAGTGTTGATTATATAGGGTTACACGTGGCGTTCTTAGGACCGTTGATCCGCCCAAAATACAAGTTCGTTACATACAATGGAGGAAATTAGCAAGTTCGTTACATACAATGAATGTCAGAATAGTTCGTTACATACAATGAATGTCAGAGCATAGTTCATTACATTTTCGCGTACTTACCCCTAATTCAGTTACTGCATCCTAGTTGCTCTAATTGTTTGTAATTCATTTAGTTTTTGTTTGTATTCTA
The DNA here is from genome assembly GCA_949592205.1 of Helichrysum umbraculigerum. Classification (NCBI taxonomy): domain Eukaryota; kingdom Viridiplantae; phylum Streptophyta; class Magnoliopsida; order Asterales; family Asteraceae; genus Helichrysum; species Helichrysum umbraculigerum. The sequence continues at coordinate 132,748,561 of CATIUR010000003.1, read as the reverse complement.
ATCATGCAGTGACTATTCTGTATTGATTCAATTACTGTATTGTATTTTTCTTTAGTTGTTTGTAATTCATTCAGTTTTTGTTTGTATTCTAATCATGCTATCTGGTTTTCTGTGTATTTAATCACTGTATCTTATTTAATTCACTGCTTGTAGACGCGCACATTGCCATCACCGATCGTCGTTTCACCGGCTCCGGTCCATCGATCCTAAATTAGATCTCCGATTAGGTAATCCTTCTTATAATCATTGATGACATTACCGAAGCTAGGTCAATTTTGCGTTTGCTCAATTATTGGTAACTGATGGTTAATTAGCTTGATTATGTTTTTTCTGTTTAGGATCATATTTAGTTATGTTGCAATTGACTACTACTTTCATCTTAATGCTGCGACAGTCTTAGCTATTTGATGGTTAAGTTTAGCTAAAATGGCGATCATTTAACCTTATGTGTCCATTTGATTAAGGGGTTTTAATTCCTTTTCTAGACATGTGACTAACATCTTCCTTGTGCATATTTTGCGGGGGTTTTATTGAATGATAATATTCGTAGCAGCTAAAGTCACCAACTATTTCTATTTACAGTTAGAGATGAGCTTTGATTATCTCAAATAATCATGATATTATATTGATGAACTTTCACTGATACATATCATTTGAAATGCGAGAAGTAAATTAATAATAGGTACTTAAAAAAGCATAGTTCATTGCTACACTTTTTAATTGAAAGCCATGGTTATTTTGCAGGGGTATAATAGCCATGGTTATTTTGCAGGGGTTTTATTGAAAGACAATATTCGTAGCAGGTAAAGTCACCAATTATTTCTATTTACAGTTAGAGATGAGCTTTGATTATCTCAAATAACCATGACATTTTATTGATAAACTTTCACTGATACATATCATTTGAAATGCGAGAAGTAAATTAATAATAGGTACTTAAAAAGAATAGTTCATTGCTACATATTTTAAAAGATGGGTCTGGTCGTAGTGGTGGTTTGGATTATTTAAAAGAGCAAAAACTTGTGATGTGTTTGATAAAAGTTTGAATCTTGATGTTGGATTTTTGATTAGGCAGCCTTTTAATTTGTTATCTTGTTTCAGTATATAAAATAGGGTTTATTTATTTATTTTTTATTTTACTAACATAAATTGTATGTCACTTTACCAATGATGTTCACAATCTGAAGATTGTGTAGTTTTCATGTCATTTTAGGAGTATCTATTTTAAAAGTATAGGTTGGTTCGTTATGTAGACTTGTGAGTAACAATTTATTTGTGGGTTTGCAGGTTTCTTTTGGGAAGACAACTTATTTTCTATAAAATCATGGCATAGTCAGCATGTGTTTACAAATAACCAGGTAAAATCACCAACTATGTCTATCTATATCAGCTGTTTTTACCTCAAATAACCATGACATATTATTGATGAACTTTCAATGATACATATCATTTGAAATGCAAGAAGTAAATCAATAATAGCTACTAAAAAAACATATATCACTGCAAAACATTTCAATTAGAAACTTAATTAAAACACAATTTTCTCTTCCTTCGTATCATGTTTTTGATGGCTTTCGCTTCCGGGATGTCTGGGTCGAACACGACTTCGGTCAGGTCTTTGGACACTAAAATGTTCACTGAAAATTATGCAGTTTAGATTTATGTTAGAGATATAATTTGTTTGATATATAACATCATTGATTAATTAAAAAGGCTGAATTCGTTTAAATGGATAACTTACTTTGTTTTTTATGAATTAGTCTTCAGATCACCAAAAGTTTTCACCAAATCAAAAACATCCTGCAGTGATTAAATACATGATAAAATTCATTAGAATATGAAAATCATAAAACATTTATATAATGTAATAAAGAGTATGAATTCATAACGTTATTGTTGGAGCTCTATATATCAATGATATTAGTGTTCCGCTTCAACTCTTCCACATTTGCTTCACTTTTTTTTTTATCACTTCAGTGTTTGTGCTATCAACCTAATATGTCAAAGGTAATAGGTATATTATTAATCGATTGTTGGATTATGTAGGTTTCATACAGAAAGTGGAGAAGATGTACGAAATCTACTTACCTTGAGGCTATGGTTCACAAGAGTAACATCAGCAGAAACATGAGCATCAGTATTAAGGTCCACTGGTGAATCCATTTTTTAGTGTGGTGGTGAGTATCAGGTTGTTTGATCAAGTGTAGTGGATGTTCTTTGTGAAGCATCCTATTTATACATAAATGGTGGCAAATAAGTTGCAATATATTTTTGGGAATGAGGGGCTGATTTCCAGTAGAAGGTAATCAGTTACACACTGTATGTAGCAAGAAGCTATCTACAGATGTATAATTTGCAAATTTTCAGCCATGGCTATAATTGCCATCAGTTTTATTTCTTAAATATAATTGACTTCTTTATAAATATATTTGTTTCTTTTAATTGGAGGATATGAATATAAAGTCGTGATTGTGAGAAGTCGTGATTGTAAGGGACATATTTGGTTGGGTTTTTGGAAAAATAATTCTATTTTATAGGCTTATCTGTTTGTATTTGATTATTTTATTTTAATATATACTGTATGGAAAGAATATCTAGAAGTGAAAGTAATTATTATATATGTTATATTTGTTTATTCCTATGAAACTATGAAACGAAAGTTGTGATCCTATTTGATAGGCTTTTGAATTTTTTTTCAATTTCTATTTATTTTTATTCTTATTATGAAACGGCAGTATTAATATGAGTTATTGGATCAAAAATGTTGAGGGGTATAATAGTCATTGACTATTACTCCTTTTAAGACTTTTCTCCAAATAGTTTATATAGTAGTATAGATATAGATATACATATTTCTATCAGTAAACTCAAATAAAATGATGTTTTTTCTTAATAAAAAGTGGTTATGAAATTCTATCCGCATTCATTGCAAGGAGATGAAACAATCAAGCAAGAAATATGAGAGATACGGAGAGTTTCAAAATAATTGAAATAGAGACCATATTGACCTTTTACTCTTTTAGTGATTTATTTAATGTACTTAAAAAGAACATCTAATATTTACAATTGTACCACTAAATTTATGAACATCTAATATTTACAATTGTACCACTGAATTTATGTAAGTTGATCTCTCCATCTTTTTTTGGAAACGGCAAATATATTAATAAAAAAGCACCACATCTTAGAAGAACTAAGAAGGGAGGCGGAGATACAAAGGAAATACAAAATACATGGCAATAGCTTAAAAAGGACGACATCGCCAGTCATCCCAACCACAAGAAATACTACTTCTATGTTTAATCCACAAGAAGGAGGTAGATATAATCTCATCAACTATAGCCATATCTGGTTTGCGAACATTGTTAAACACCAAGTCGTTTCTTGCCTTCCAAATACACCATAACGAGCATTGAACAATAGCAACCAAAAGCTTCCTTTTCTTTAGACACCTACCCCATTTGGTACAGTAATCCAATAACTCGGCAACCGATGATACTTGGATAAGAGGAATACCACACCAACGAAATATCCGGACGATAATACAACTGGCTCTTGAACAATTAACGAGAGCATGATTAGTGCATTCAATATCAGAATCACAAACCTTGCAAAGAGAAGAACCAATACTAACTCCTCTTGCCTAGAGATTTTTAGCTACTGGAATCCTTTCTAAGCATGCTTTCCAAATAAAACAATTGGTCTTTAAAGGAACCCACTTAGACCATGGCATGTTCATGAAACCAACTGATGAGATTTTATCTTCGATCAAACGTCTAGCCATGCTAACTAAAAATGAACCATCCTGAGCTAGTTTACAAATCATTTTATCTTCAACATCATTCGGAAAGAAGGAGGCTAACGAGTGAAGCAATGAGCTGAACTCGTTAATTATCGTTTGATTATCAAAACGCTGAAGCCAATTCCAAACAAAGCTGTTAGCTTTAATCCTATCCGCTATGAGGCAATTTTTGTGCCTTTCTAGCGCAAAGAGCTCGGGATATTTGACACAAAAGGGAGCATCACCCATCCAGAGGTCTTTCCAAAATCTTAAACGCTTGCCATTGCCTGCTTCGAATAGAAAGAAGTTATCGACATTTAACCCAAACTTAGTGATGTCCTTTGAGATTTTACAAACATTACTCCATACACCTGTTGCTTTTGATTTACACATTTGGTTCATGTGTTTATCACCGAGCCCATGACAAGCAATTATCACTTCTTTCCATATGTAATGATTTTGATCACGTAGTTTCCACCACCATTTCAACAATAGAGCGCAATTTTGAGCTTTAAGAGAACCCACTCCTAACCCACCTTTTTCTTTAGAAGCCGTGACTATGGACCAAGGAACCCAATTTATTTTCCTTTCATTTTCAAAACCACCCCACAGAAACTGCCTTCTTATTTGCTCTAGACGATCTATAACACTCGATGGAGCTTTAAACAGAGAGAAAAAAATAAAGAGGCAAGTTGCTTAGAACCGACTTGACAAGAGTTAGTCTACCACCAAAGGAGAGGGACTTTGCCTTCCATTCGGACAATTTTGACTTGAACTTGTTGACAATGGGAGACCAATGCTTTTTCAGGTTCATGTTGGCACCCACGGGAACCCCGAGATATTTAAAAGGAATCATGTCGGGGATACAACCAAGACATCCGGCCATGATATTAATCTGAGAATTTGGAACTCCCACACCATATAATTTGGATTTATGGAAGTTAACCTTTAAACCCGATGAAGCATGAAAGCATCTAAGAATGCGAGCTAAGTTCCTCATGTTATTTTTTGAAGCTTCACCGACAAAGATTGCATCATCCGCATAAAATAGGTGAGAAAGAGAAGGACCATCTGAACCAAGTTTAATACCATGAAATACACCTTTATCGCATGCCTTCTTAATAGCTACATTGAGGCCCTCCATTGCTATGATGAATAAGAAAGGTGATAACGGATCACCTTGACGCACACCCTTCAATATTGGAAACTCTTTCGTCGGAGACCCATTCACAAGAACCGAAGTGAAAGAGGACATTAAACAACCTTGATCTCTCCATCTAATGGTTAAAAATGAGTTCTCTTGATTCTTAATCTTGACTATATATATCATAGCCTTTTAATTTTTTATTTTTTATTTTTAAATTTTTTATGGTGCATGAATTTTAAACACTAGTTTAAAATTTGTATTACAAATATCAGTTCAATTATTTGAATGGCAAAAAATTATGTATATATGCTTATATACAAATATACATATGTGGAGATATTTACTGGGATTTGTTTATTGACTATTGACTATCGATTCATTTTTAGTTGTGTTTGTGGAAGAATAAAGATTTAATATTCATATTTATTGTTAATTAATTAATAATTAATTACTCCGTGTGTCACACTTAAATACAGAGTTAATGTTGAAAAACATTAATTATACATTTTCAATGCAAAACGTTTAAGAATCACACTAACTATGAAACTTATTCAAGTTAATTAATAGATTACAAAAATCCCATTCATTACCCGCCAATATTACCTCCAAATTAACCTCCCTATTTTGTTTTTCGTTATTTATAATTATAAATTTGCTTCCCACTTTTTGTATCCTGTTAATTATTTGTGTAGTATCAGGAGGAATGAAGAGATTATGGCTATGGTCAAGTTTGCTATGCATTTTGATCATGGCTATAAGTATAAACGATACAGCTAATTCCACTACTGTCCAAGGTGACACTCTACATCGGATTCTTTTGGATACCGACGTTGATACTGATGACATTTATGCTATTTTGTATCTGTTGAAGCTTAATCAATCGGAATTCCGTTTGCAGGTTTTTTCTCGATTGATATATTCATCGCCTTTATACCTTATATAATTAGTTGCTTTTTCGTGATATTGTTTGATGTTTGATGTCATTTTTCTTTTTGTTATGTGTTGTCATAACATCATTGTTAACTCAATTATCTGAAAACTTATGAGATCAATGTCTTTTGGATGCCAGAAAGATCTGGACTTAATCTAAAATATGTGTCAATTTGGAACTTTATTATTATAATCAACACTAGCTACTAGCTAGCATGAAGGGTTTTTAATGGAATTGTACGTTACAAAAATTCAATCTTTTTAACTATTAATACAATTAATAAGTGCGGAAGTTTATAAAATAAATTTAATCATATTAAATAAACCCTTAACCAAGATCTATAATTTTCTCAATAAAACATATATAATATTTAATTACACATAATTAAATAGTTAAGAAGAAAACATTCTTACGTTGAGTGCTCGGCAGAATCTCTAATCTTCAACTCGTTGCCAAAATACGAGTTAACTTTTCTTGAACTTCTTTTCCTTCTTCTTGAATTCGGCTAGGCTAGGGATACGTTAGGTATCCACCTATGATTCACGGTTGAACGTTTGGTAGTAACTAAAGTGTATATACTAAAATACCAAACACGAGTACGCGAACGAGTCACGAACTAAAACCCTTGGAGGGTTCGGCCGACTTTCAGCTTAGGGGTGTTTGGGGCCGGTCGACGACAAGGAGAGGAGAGGGAGGAGAGGAGAAATTGTTAGGGTTTTTGATTACTAACTAATGAACCCCTAATCTCCTATTTATAGGTTTACTCCAACTTGTTTTCCAAGTTAAACAAGTTAACACCTATAGTCCCTTTAATTTAATTTACTTATTAAACTAATCCCAAAGTTAACAATTTACAATTGAAACCTTGTAGTTTAATAACAATTAAACTAGTTAATTTATTTATAAAACTAATTACAAATAAACCCTTTTATTAAATAAATAATTACATTAATTATTTACTTTAATAAATGTCTCAAATATATTCGACCAAATAATTCATTTCACATAAATGAAATGATATCAAATATCTAATTATAGTAGCACACTACTTGTTCGGTTGTGCTCATCGGTGTGACCCTGCGGTGTTCATGTGAAGCTGGATTTGATATTAATTTACGATAATATTAAGCACATAATCTTTCAGACTCCCACTTGTGCGAAATATTAGCATTGGTAAATATCATGTACCTAAGGCGGTCCCTACCAGGACACTTAGGTTAACCAGATCAATGAAGCAATCACTCCTCATAGCTATACAGCCAAGCTGAAATAAAATTCAAACGGTGAGGGTGTGGCTATTATCCTTTTGCACTTTCTTAAGATATTTTAGAGTATAAGGCATGGACCGTATCAACCTTCTAATACTCAATTCCTATTTTCGATTACGGATTTGTACCGACTAAGCAAGTGACTTATCACTCGAGTATGGCCATACATTTCTTCAGTTCAAATCATCGACGGCCTAGGAGATATCTCTCTTGCTTTTACTCAAGAGTTGCAAAGTCCCATCTTGCGAGTTAAACTAGAAATCACAACATGTGTTCTTCGTCAGCCAACGAATAACCGTTATGGATGCTCATTTACGAACACCGTTAGGTCTCATTAGAAACCAACTAGGTTCACATGCGAAAATCTAGCCTGCTCAGGTCAGAGGATAGTGCGCCACGATTGAGAATACCCATGACAATGATCCACGAAGTATTCACTCAATGTGTAGGTCAATCCAACATTTAATCGCATTAAGTGCTAGTGATCAGGCATCACGAATTAACAGTGACTGTACCTTATCTGCAGGACAAGTTGCTACTTAAAGCTGTAACATACCATCTTTCACAATAACCGATCGCCCTATTGTAGTTCCCACGACAACAAGCGGTTATGGATATGTGTCTCATACACTTTAGAATAAACTTGCATTTATTCATGGATACTAAAATATACTAAATATGAACAACATAAAGATTTCGTCATATCTCAATGAGTCAACCAACCTTAACATGCTACAGTTCATGGTTTCAGAATCAGGTTGTCATATATGAATATAATTAATTCATATCAACTATATTTATTAAGATATATTTCTCCAAATACAACTTATTAAATATCTACCCACTAATCAAAATCTTAAAGACTTTAGATTTTATTTGTTATAGCTATAATTCAAAATCTTTGTTAACGTTATCCAATGATCATTTAATATGTACACCGAAGTAAAACATATTGGATCATGATATCATTTATACAAAGCATTCACTATGACTAACCATTAATACAACTTAATGAAATTAACTTCAATAAATTTGATGTTTCCAAATACTTGGATTTTAAAATTTCTTTTAAACAATCATCAAACATTTTAAGTCAACTCAACAATAAATTTTAATTATTCAACAATAATATTAACGAATTAATGTTCTTGTGAAATATTTTCATTTAACGCTCCCACTAAATCTAACAATACTTATGAATTCAATTTCTACAAAACAAATTTCATGATTCATTTTAGAAATAATTCATTCTATGCATTATTCAAATAAACTAAGTCTTTGGTTTCATGATGTGTTTATAGAAAACGCATTAACAATTTATTTCTCATAAACAAGAATAAATCAAACCACAAGAAGTTTATTATCTTAATCCACTATGATTAATTGACAATTCAATTAATTGTATCTAATAAGTTTAGCCAACTTATTCATACATTTTCATGCATATAATAGATTCATCAATCTTGAAGTATTATTATTTAGTGTTTAGTTCTATATAAATCAAACATTCATATATATATATGGCAACTTACGTATTCAATAATTCACAATTATATAGATATCAATAAATAATATGTATTACTCATGAAGTAGTATCTTATAAAGATAAGTTCTAAATGAGTCACACGATAAGATTGTTATATGTGGATCTCATCTTGTGATTTAAAAATAGGTTTTAGATAAACAACATTTCAAAACTTTAAAACACATTTCAAACATTATTTCACAAACCAAACTTTAATATCAAATAATCCAAAATATTTAAATATTCAAAAACAAACATTCAAGCTCAAAACGAGCAAACCATAATGTGAAAACCAATGGATGAAATAATATCCCAAAATATTAAAAATGAACTAATGTGCGTAAAGCACTTATTTTTCCACATCCAAGCTTCTTGAATCAACAACGCCATCTCTTATAGCTCCACTTCAAGTGCTCCATCACTTCTTGACCCCTACAATAAAAATTGTACACATTAGATCAAACATCTAATATAGTCATATGAAGTAAATAAACAATCCTTTATAGGATATCAATACTAACCAGAACTCTCAACACCATTCCTTTTATCAGCAAGATAATCGGGACAGTTCCTCCTCCAATGTCCACGCTTACCACAATGAAAGCAGTCATGCTCAGCTTTGGACACTTTGGCTTTAGGTGCTGGCTTTGAAGTTGAATCACCATTCTTCTTCTTTCCTTTGTTGCCACGGAACTTACGCTTCTTCTTTATGCCCCCATCACGAATCATAAGCACATCTTTAGTCTTGACGGGTTCCATATCCCGTTGAGCAGTTTTCAACATTTGATGCAACTCATGGATCGTCCTTTCCGTATTGTTCATATTGTAATTGAGCACAAATTGCTTGTACTCCTTACTCAATGAAGCAAGAATTATATCAATAGCTAATTCTTGTGGAAAGGCATGTCCAAGTCTTTCAAGACGATTAAGATATCCTATCATCTTCACAACATGAGCACTCACATCAGATCCCTCGGCCATCTTGCAACTATTCAAATCCTTAGTGGTGTCGAACCTTTCGGTTCTAGCAGTGGATTGAAAAGTTTCCCTCAAACGACGAATCAAATCATATGCCGTTGTCTCCATGTAGTTAACTTGGAGTTCGGGAGACATAGTAGCAAGCATCAAACATTGCACGTCCAAAAGATCGTTCTCATTCTTGGAGTGAGCATTTCTAACGTCCTCGGCAGCATCGTTCGGTGGCGCGGGACCAAGAGGTGTCTCGAGCACATACCACTTTCGTTCATGGCGAAGGACAATCTGAAGATTCCTTTCCCAATTACGAAAGTTAGGCCCGGTCAACTTATCCTTCTCAAGGATGGAACGAAGCGACAAGTTCATGGTGTTATTAGCGTTAACGTTGTTATTAGCCATCTACAGTAAAACAAACAAACTTAGTTATTCCGTTTTAAACTCTTAATAATTCATAAACCCTAATAGAACTATTAAGCTAGGATCCGACATTCACACTAAAGTGTGCCCTCAACGAAGGCTGCAATGACACACGATAGCTTTTTAGGTAGATCTCTATCAATTGCATCACATATACAACTCCTAGACTCTTGAGACTCTAAATTTTAATTTTAGGTATATTTAATCTCAACTTACACCTTGGGCCAAGTCTCACTTGGAATCACCAATAGACCAAACCATTTGCTAACTATGGGGAACCGGCCATCTTCTCAAGTGGATATCGCGGCCCTTTCACTTCACCCTAATCGAGTGCAACCATGCCCACCCGCGGAGGCGGCAAAGGACACGGAGTCGGGTTCGGTATGAATGTCCACAAATGGAGGGTGCTTACGGTCTTATATTAAATAGGGTTTTAGGTCTTAATTCTCTAATTTAAACCTACTTCGGTATTTTTCTTAATTTTAAACTAATTTCAAAAAATTACTTTTAAAATATGTATATAAACTATGCATGAGTTTACATACAATGCTTTTAATAAAACACGACCCTTAGGAAATCATCAAGTTTAAACCATTTCCTAGTTTTTATTAAAACAGGTGTTTTATTAAGTTTCTAATAATGTGTTCTTCCTAGAGGAATCTACATTTCATAAATGTGTTCACTCGATAAAACACATTACCTAACATTTTATTTATGTTCTAATTATTTATCCTAACAATTCACCAATTATTCAAATAACTAGACATGCATAAACATAAAATAAAACACACAAAATATAGTGCCATAGCCTTGCCATAATCTATATTTGATTTCCATGAGCCAACATGAAAACCAAGGGTCAACCTAAGGGACAAACATGACACATGATTGGCAATCTTGATCTTCATGCTCCCACTAGCTTCAACGACTCCTCGTGACACCATGGAATGCAAATACTCCTTTTGACTGCTCCTCTTCTTTTGGACTCCATCATTCATTTGTATTACATTTTACAAATAAAATTTGAAAAATACATTTTACATAAAACTAAAACTACCTTTTACATAAAATTACAAAATAAATGGGGTTGTAAGTGACACACAGGTCTCCCCTTATACCAAAAGAAAATTACAGTACAATCAAAATAAACACAACCACGCAGTTCATATATTAGGTCAAATTTGGCTCGGCTATGGTCACAATTTATACAACAATTATAATCACAATTATAAAACTATAATGGAATCTTAAACTATAGTTTGCTTAGGGCGTTTTATTGGATACATGCATTATCTAATAAACGCACCTATTCAAGACACACAAACTACGAGTTCCATTACATACACATTATCTTTGTATCACATACAACAATTAACAATTGTCTATTTACAATTCTATTGAATTATAAACTAACAATTATCGTTTAATTAGTTTCTTGATTTATTGCTTCTTTGAGTTAACTTTTAAATAGAATTAACATGTTTGACCGAAAATTACACTTTCTTTTAAAACATAATTTTTAAACAATATTAATTTAAAAACATGTTAGTTTTATTTAAACATTCAAACACCATTACTTTAGTATTTTCAAAATACTAACTTATTTTAGTGACATTAGTTTTAATCAGGTTTTTACTTAAAACATTTATTTACACAAAACTAGGAGTTCACATAAAACCTAATTTGTACAAATTTAACTAACCCAAAAATTCGAATTTCATAAGGTCTTATAAACTTTCAAATTTCGATTAGTTACATATTTTACAAACCTTATCTCGATTCCTTTTAACAATTCTTGTAATATTTAAAAATCAATATTATTAGGTTAAAGAACCCCAAATTCGATTTTTTGCTAAAAGATTAATAAATCCTAGCCAAAAATCGATTAATCCATAGGTTTAGCTAAACACCTTAAAATCGATTTTGCTAAAGATCACCCATCTTTACAAACATCAATTTACACCTAAAGTTTCGTAAACATTAGTTGATCACATCAAGGATTAAAGTATCGATTTTCATGGGTTTCTAAAACCCTCATAAAATCGGCCAACACAAGAGTTTAATGTAAACCCTTGTATCGTATCCTTTCTCACCAAGTTAATATTAATTGTATTAGAATTAGTTAGGATATCAAATACCTAACCTAATGCCCAAGTCGATTTTCCTAGGGGTTTTGAATAAACCCTAAAATCGATTTTAGCATAGATCATACTAATACAATCGATATTAACTAAGTACAAGAAAGTTTAACCGTTAGTTTTCGGGTTAAAATATTTAAACCATTAATTAGCAAAACTTGGCATGATTTTGGTTATGGTGTTAAACACCATATACTAAAATCGATCAAACAAGATTTCACATAAATCTTGGAGCAATTTTAGTACAACCAAATCATACTTGTTTTGTATTAATCGCGAACAACCAACTTATGTGCGTTGTTTAAATATTTAACAAACTACACAATTTAACCGATTAACAAGAAAGGTAGAAGAAGAGAACTTAAAATTAAAACATAATTAAAAGAAGCATACAAGACAACCAATTATAGTTTTATTAGAAAATTACATGGCTCTGATACCACTGAAGGGTTTTTAATGGAATTGTACGTTACAAAAATTCAATCTTTTTAACTATTAATACAATTAATAAGTGCGGAAGTTTATAAAATAAATTTAATCATATTAAATAAACCCTTAACCAAGATCTATAATTTTCTCAATAAAACATATATAATATTTAATTACACATAATTAAATAGTTAAGAAGAAAACATTCTTACGTTGAGTGCTCGGCAGAATCTCTAATCTTCAACTCGTTGCCAAAATACGAGTTAACTTTTCTTGAACTTCTTTTCCTTCTTCTTGAATTCGGCTAGGCTAGGGATACGTTAGGTATCCACCTATGATTCACGGTTGAACGTTTGGTAGTAACTAAAGTGTATATACTAAAATACCAAACACGAGTACGCGAACGAGTCACGAACTAAAACCCTTGGAGGGTTCGGCCGACTTTCGGCTTAGGGGTGTTTGGGGCCGGTCGACGACAAGGAGAGGAGAGGGAGGAGAGGAGAAATTGTTAGGGTTTTTGATTACTAACTAATGAACCCCTAATCTCCTATTTATAGGTTTACTCCAACTTGTTTTCCAAGTTAAACAAGTTAACACCTATAGTCCCTTTAATTTAATTTACTTATTAAACTAATCCCAAAGTTAACAATTTACAATTGAAACCTTGTAGTTTAATAACAATTAAACTAGTTAATTTATTTATAAACTAATTACAAATAAACCCTTTTATTAAATAAACAATTACATTAATTATTTACTTTAATAAATGTCTCAAATATATTCGACCAAATAATTCATTTCACATAAATGAAATGATATCAAATATCTAATTATAGTAACACACTACTTGTTCGGTTGTGCTCATCGGTGTGACCCTGCGGTGTTCATGTGAAGCTGGATTTGATATTAATTTACGATAATATTAAGCACATAATCTTTCAAGCATGCCCGTTGTTTTTATAAGAACCGGCTTAAATAGAATACGTAACTCTTCATAATTTAGGCATTATAAGTGTTTCAAATTTTTAATGTTTGGTTTGAGTTTGAGTTTTTTGTGGTGGCTGATTCGCTTCACATCACATGTATGTTGTCGTTATTAAAATAATTAAATATTCAATATAATGTTTATAAAAGGAAATATTTTTGTTCTCTAGTTGAAAATATGATGGAAAGGAAAAGAATTGTCAGGATCTAAAAATGAAGTTGTATTTTCAAGTTTTTTTGTTAAAGGAAAGTGAAGGAAGTGAAGATAAAACTCCCCATACATATTTGTCCTAATCATTTCCTCTCATTTTTAAGATGAAGAGGAAGGAATTGAACCCTTAATTCCTTCCATTTTCTTCTTACTAACACTGTGTTCTTGAGTTTAAAATTGAGTAAAATAGAAGAGAAAGAAAAAAGAAGAGAAGAAAAGAAGAGAAGAGCAAATAAGATAAAGTATGTATTTGAGTTCTTTCACTATGTTCACGAGTTGAAAATATGAAAAAAAGGAAAATAATTTAGTTGTGTTCTCAAGTTCTTTTGTGAAAGGAAAGTAAAGGAAAGGGAAGGGAGTGAAGAGAAAGCTCCCATACATTTTTGTTCTAGTCCTTTGTTTCCATTTTTGAGATGAAGAGGAACGAACCCTTCATTTCATTTCCTTCTTTTTTTGTTTTTTTACCTTTTTTGATTTGAATTTTTTTGTTATGCTTTAGAAGTATTATTTAAGATAGAGATGACTATTGAGGAGATCATAGTAATTCCCTTTTTTATAATAGAAATTTAAACTATATGATCAAATACTTTATCTCTAATACATATAAACCATTTTAATACTTGTCTTAAAATTTAGACTCAACTATAGTAAATGACTAACTTGCCCCTGTATAATTTATTATATTTCAAATGAAAGAAACTTAACAAATTCTAGGATGCTATTCAATGGTGATTTCAATCAGGGGCCTATTTACAGAAACTAAACAAAATCTAACTTTGTATACAAAGCAACGGATGGTCCAAATAAATATGAAAATTAATTATCAAATTAAAAATCATTGATGATTTTAGAAGGTTTTGTAGGAATTAATTTCACGAATTACGGATACGAAGATTAAGTGGTACATGTGTCAAATTCGTCAATGCAGGTTAACTTATAAAGATATAATGTGTTGAATATGAAACTTAGATATGAAAGACCGGTTATTTTTCTTCAAATAAAATGTTAATTTTCTTTAATTCACTATTCCTATTGCATTGTACGGGTTTGTTGCTAGTATGTATTAATAGATACTCTACCCGATAGTCAATTCATTTGAATTAATCTAGCTGTGTTATGGAAGATTAGTATGTGAAGTTTAGTTTTCCATACATACTAAAGGTCGTTCACCAGTCAAATTATTAGCGAATATATTTAAAAACGTTTGTCAAATTCATCAACCTAGAAATAATTCTCCTAATTCTCTAAAAAAATGGTGTGATACATCTATACATACAAGATTTTTCCCGGAAGTTAGAAGAAAATAAATCTAAGTGTTTACTCCTTTTGATTTGTTCCAAATATATATATATGGTGTTAGGAAAATGCTAAATGTAACCTTTAGGGCTACACTTAGGCTTTCTAAAATTACATTGATTCCAATATTAAAACTCATAGTTTCCATGAATAGATACTTTTACCATATTTATAAAAGGAAAGTGAGTATTAAAAAAGGAATGTTTACACTTTATAATTTATTTACATTAGTTTATAAACCCAAATATAGAAGCCTTAACCATAACCCTAAGGGCTACGATTAGCATTGTCCATGGTGTTAATGTTTAAGAAAAATCATTTTAACATCTTAAATACGTCCATTTACTTTAACTTACGTTAATTACTTAATTAAATTGCGTTAGAGTATTAATTAAAGTACCACCAATTATGCATCAAATTAATTTATAAATATAGTCTTTAAAGTCATTGTCGTCAATGACCGATAAAATAATATACATATACATATATACATACATAATGTATGTTTAGACTTATTTTATTTTATTTTTAAAAGGCGAACCTCAAAATCTAACGCACATGCTATTTACAATCATCGCGAATTTAATTGAATATATCATAGGCAAAGAAATCAAGAAAAGATTATATTTTGCTTAAAAATTCCTTATTTAAATACAGGGTGACATTCAATAATTTAGTTTTGAGAAGGCAAACTTAAGACAAATTTTTAATAAGGGGTTTAATATCAAAGATACCTCAAAATCACCTTTTATTATATACAAATAATTTTATTTTTTAAGGGGCAAATATAAAAATTACCCTAAAGCACCTTTAGTAATACAAATAATTTAGTTTATATACATTTTTTAGTCGGAGCGACTGTTTACAATGTTCTCGCTCTATATTTGGTCTTGTTTGAATATAATGTAGTTTTAATTTTAATTATTGTGAGTAATCTATAAGAAAATTATATCCTTTGACATTTGACAATGAGAAAATAAGTAATCATATTGAAATGAATAGTAATGCTGAAAATAGATTATTCTATGTATTATATATACATCTCTTGTGTAAAACCATTTACAAAATATATAGTTTTTTAAGAAAAAGTTCAAGTTAACTTGCAATCATGTATGAATATCAAAGATTATCAGCTAAAATATATAT
Organism: Helichrysum umbraculigerum; assembly: GCA_949592205.1. Classification (NCBI taxonomy): domain Eukaryota; kingdom Viridiplantae; phylum Streptophyta; class Magnoliopsida; order Asterales; family Asteraceae; genus Helichrysum; species Helichrysum umbraculigerum. The sequence goes on along the minus strand of CATIUR010000003.1, from coordinate 132,732,313 downwards.
CTCCAAAATATAATAATAAGCAAATTTATGTGTGTAATCATGTTGGTTCAGGCAATAACATTGAATACAAATTCATGGATGAATGCGGGATATGCAGTAAATCACATATACGATATTCTTTACATGATGGGACGAGATGATATCGATGTTGGTGTTGGAGGTGATGGTGAAATACTTGAAGATGGTACAATATTACCAAATGTTGGTGGCTATCTTCCTATAATTGATCAGGTATATATATGCAAGATTTTGGTTAATGAAGTGGATAACGTGCTATGTAATTAACTGATTGTTGTATATCTATGAACAGGGAAGTGGGACAGCCGGACCTTGTAGATATAGACAAGCTATTCCTGTTAAAAGTAGAGGAAGATTGGATATCGATACAAATCATGGCTTGCGAAGAAGTTTTCTTCCACAGGTATTTCAACGTGTTGAGTTATTGTTGGGCATCTACTTTTAATTTGATATTAAACCCAAAATATTACTGGTTTAGATTTCGCTAATTATATTAACGACCAAAGTCTTTAATGCATCTCACGTTAATAATATATTCTAGTAGCATCATGTTAAAAAGGTAACAAATTGTGATTGCATGCTTTAACTGCGGATTTGCACGCAACAAGAAAGATCTGCAAGAAAGTCGAAATTGTTTGAGTTCAGAGGCCTGAACAAAAGATTATGTTCCCAATTGGTGTGTCCGTTTTAAGTTGGCCATCTTCCTATATGTTTATTTATGTTCTCGCTGTCTATATAGGGAAGCAGGCGATACTCACCTCTTCGACAACTGAGTACTCAACAAGTATTGATCAAAACGATGTCAGAAGGTCCAATAACTGTATTCATAACAGGAGCACACACAAATTTGGCAATTTTTCTTATGACGAATCCAAATTTAAAGAAAAATATCAATCATATTTACATCATGGGTGGTGGTGTAAGGTCTGGTACGTGTCCGAAAAATGCAAGCTTGTCTTGCCAGCCTGGCAATATGTTTTCCGCCTTTAGAAGTAATCCTTATGCCGAATTTAACTTCTTCCTTGATCCTTTTGCTGCATACCAGGTAAACAACTAATTATAAAAACAAAATTCTTGAAAATGCTCACCAGCCATTTGATCAGTATCTCATAAAATATAATCGAGAAAATTTCCTAAATTATCTATGTACTTGTCTAAAAAATCATGTCCCGTCCTTGTGTTCCTGAAATGTCACCATTGATCTCTCTATTTGTTATTTTCGCTCACCAGCCGTCCCACTTGTGTTCTCAAGTTACTTATTGTATGGAAAAAAAAGGAAGGAAAATTATTTGAAAATAAAGGGAAAAGAAGAGGATGGAAGAGGAGCGAATGAGTTTATACATATTTTCTTTTATCATTTCCTCCCATATTTGAGATGATTGGGAATAAATCTCTTCACTTCCTTTCTTTTCCTTCTTTCTTAAGAACACAACATCACAATTTTTCTTCTTTTCATTTTATTTCTTTTCTTATCTTCTTTTTTCTCTTATCTTTTTTTCCACCGAGTTTTCAACTCGAGAACAACAAATTTCATTAGTTGTCTCCGTTAAGTCAGGTGAAATGACCAAAATACCCTTAATCTGTGTTTCTGAGTTTTTCATTGAGAGAAGGAAAAAGAAAGGGAATGGGAATTTTTTCAATATTTCATTCCTAGCTTTCCTTCTAAATTGGAAATATTTGAAAAGAGAATAATAATCACACATTATTTTTATTAGTTTTCTACCGAAAAACCTTTGACCTAATATATTAATTCTATAAAATGATATAAAAGTTAAGGGTAAATTTGTGAAATTGTTGATCACGAAAAATTCAATATCTCTTTATATCTTTCTAATTTAAGAAGACTAATATTAAAAGTATATATCATCGTTTTCTCTTCTTTTCATTACCATCTTATCACTTTATTTTCTTCTCTTTTAATGCTAAACTCTGGAACAGAGTGTAACTTTATACCTAGAAATCCCATTTAATAACATCATTATCTCCAAATCAATTTTTCTAAAACAATTCAGAATCAAAACTCTTATTGAAGCAAAAAAATCGAAAAAATCGAATCGTAACCAAATAACCGATCGAAAAAGCCAAACCGAATGTAAAACCGAACCGTTAATAACCTAGTCATTAATAACTGACATATTTCGATTCGATTCGGGTTATACATAAAGATCGAATCGATAATAACCGAACCGTTATTTTTTTCATTAACAACACAACGCCTTGCTATTTGCATTCATCCTTGTAGAATTAAAATATTTATATTTATTTAGTAAATTATATTCAATATTGTTGATATTTTTATATAGTAATAACAATAAGTAACAAATTAGTCATAATTTCTTTATTATATCATTACTTCATTACTTATATAATAGGGTTTAGTGTCTGGGAATGTATCAAACTTTGACCAAATGTCTATTGTGTGTACCCAACTTACATTTGCTATTTTTAATGCATTCAACTTTCAAAAAGGATGTTTTGATGTATTTTGGTGATGTGTCATTCATATAGCGCACCACGTGGCATACAGAGAGAGAGTGACACGTCATCAAAACATCACCAAAATACATCAAAACATCCTTTTTGAAAGCTGGATGAATTAAAAATAGCAAATGTAAGTTCGGTACACACAATAGACATTTGGTCAAAGTTTGATACATTCCCAGACACTAAACCCTATATAATAAAAAGCAACAAGTGATCTATAAGTTTGACACATAAGCTCACAATTTATTGACACATCACCTACTAATTTCCATTTTAACTTTAAAATCACTAATTACTTATTATTATTATTTTATATATATAAAAAGACAACTTATATATTTTTTCTAAGAAAAATACTAACCATTTACCATATGCATAAAATATATGTTAACTTTAATAATTTCAAAGTCTCATTACATACTTACTTCATTACTTATATAATAAGAAGCAACAAGTAGTGATCTATAATTTTGACACATAAGCTCACAATTTATTGACACATCACCTACTAATTTCCATTTTAACTTTAAAATCACTAATTACTTATTATTATTATTTTTTATATATATAAAGACAACTTATATAATTTTTCTAAGAAAAATACTAACCATTTACCATATGCATAAAATATATGTTAACTTTAATTATTTCAAAGTCTCATTACATACTTACTTTAAGAAGTATATGTAAAATATCATGTCTTATCTTAAGATACATGTATTCAACATTTTGGAGCTTACATAAGTGTATGATGAAACATAAGATCCATTTTTCTAATATATAAAAAATTCCTTTTGTAAATATGTGCTCATTTTTAAAGACATTACTATATTTTTCCCTAGCTAATATATAATTACTACGATAATAAAAAACAATACACATATTGTATTGAACTCAAAATGAGACATGTATACTCTGAGAAAGTAATGTGTAATTTTAGTGCTTGAAGGATGAATAAAAGCCTTTTCGAGTGCTTTTGATTTTTGTAATATTGATGGTGGTGGTGGTGTTAAAATCAAAGTCTTACAAGCAAGGCTTAATTGAAAAGGTAATTAATTAACTACAATTTTGCTAACTATTTAAACAAGAGAGTTTAGAGATACGAATTCTATTTTTCTTACATAATTCTTCAATCAATAGAATCGACAATTGTTATTGTTGCTTGTGCAAAGCAAGTTAGATATCATCAATTTCGACAATAATATTACAACCAATTTTCTCTCCACATAATCTACAATTCAATGTTATCAGACGACGCACTAATCGAAGTAATGGTGTTTGGCAATAGTTGAGGATAAGAGATAAAAAATTTATTTTTTCCATTTCTATCAATGATCATCCTTAAAGATAATATACATATAACATTGTAAAAATTAACATTAAGCTTTATAGGCGTCGGCCGTGCATCGTACGGCGTAAATTGCTTACTAGTATGTATAATATGTATATACATTATGTAATAGATCATACATAATTAGTACATTATCATCTATCAAACACTCTATCAATCAATTATGATGCTAATTAACTTAACAATAAGTCCATTCATAACTAGGGTAGTAATTACTAATTATGTTGTAAACATGCTAAGATAGAACAAACTAACTATGCAACGGAAATAGAAAAATTAAAATTGCCTTGAAAGTTTTATTTTGATTAAAATTTAGAATTCGGATATTAACTAAACATAATCGAATCGAAACCGAATCGTAGAGAAACCGAAACCGAACGGTTTTGATTAAAAAAAACGAAAATATTCGATTTTATTCGATTTTTGTCAAAAATCGAATCAAACCGAACCGTGAACACCCCTACTTATTGTAGTGGTTGTTAATTCATTTCATCTTATAACATACTCCTTCCGTTCCAATTTAATTTTTTCATTATTTCAAAAATATTTTGGGATGTCCAAAAATTATTGCCCACTTTTTATTTCAACCTATCAGAAAGTATTTTAGTGGATATATATTAAATCATATTGGTTCACACAATCATCGATGAACTTTCCTAAAACTATATATATTTCAGTAGTGGATTATTAAATTGAGACGAGAGAGTATATTATCAATCTTTAGTAAAAACAGAAAATGGTGGTGACAAGTCCAGAGGATGGTCGCGGGCGAGCTCTAATCAGGCCGATCGGTGGTGGTGACAAGATCCGGTCAGGGGTGTTAGGATGATGGTGGTGGTTAGGTACTTAGGTTGGTGGTGGTTTATGTAGGTTGATGATGATGCCATGATGGTGATAAGTTTTTAGAGGGTAGTTTTTTAGGGAAGGAGAACAAGTCGGGTAGAATCAGGGTTTGAGGATAAGTTAGGTGGTTAGTTTTTTTTTTGAAAAAGATGAGGGGTGTTTTGGTCATTTCATCTAACTTAACGGGAAAAACTAACGAAATTTGTTAAGTGGGACGGTTTCGGTTATTGAGCGAAGATGACAAATATAGGGATCATTAGTAATATTTCGTGTACTCAAGGACGATGTGTGATTTTAGGACAAACACATGTACGGTTTGGGCAATTTTCTCTATCTATATATATATATATATATATATATATATATATATATATATATATATATATATATATATATATATATATATATATATATTACTCCATATCTAACTCTATGTATGCAGGTTATTCATTCAGGGATTCCAATCACTCTCATCCCACTTGATGCCACCAACACAATTCCCATTACTCGAGAGTTCTTTGAAGCTTTTGAGAATAATCAGCATACGTATGAAGCACAATATGCTTTCAAGACTTTGAAGATGGTTTATGATACTAGGTTTGATGATCACTTCTATACGGTATATATATAATAGATTTCTAAATGTTGTGGTTTCTCATTGATTATGAGTTTTGATTGGTTTATATACAGTTCTGTTGCGATGTCTATGCAGAGTTACTTCATGTGGGATTCGTTTATGTCGGGTGTTGCAACATCATCTATGGAACACGAGGAAAATAGATTTGCAGAAATGGAATACATGAATATTACCGTTATTACAACAAATGAACCTTATGGGATATCCGATGGCTCGAATCCACTATATGATTTCCAAAAGACCCCAAAGTTCGGGTTAGAGAAACATGGAGTTCATAGTGGTCATGTTCAAACAGGCATTCAGGATCCATTTTGCCTTCGTACGATTGGGCCAGGGATATGTAAGGTAACTTTGTGGGAACTGTCACGTTGTTGCTGATTTTGATACTTAACTGTTGACAGTTCAGTGATCTACCTCAATAGACAGAGAAACGCTCTGTAGCTAGTTATCCAAATTAGTAACAACTTATTAGTACATTGGTTGCTATATATAATGCAGTATAACCTTGGTTGTGAATTGTGATAATGTTTACTTTTAACTATATAGGATGGTTATACAGAAGAAGTTACTGGACCAGAATCGGTGCGTGTCCGTGTAGCAACAAGAGCAAAACCTAATGTCGACAAGATGGGCTCTTTGGATAGGGAATTTTACATTAGCTTTCTAGATGTAAGTTAATCCCAAAAGTTTGTCTTGGCTCATCTCAGCTTTAATTACGATAAACTTTCGAATTATTCTATGATTTCAGGTACTTAATCGACCTGAACAGAGAGGCCGATTCAATTTCACATCTGAATTCCCTCATTACAAAGAAGTTCTGTACAGACCACACTTTAAAGGGAGAAAACTTGGAAAGGTGGTTGTCTTTGATATGGATATGAGCGCTGGAGATTTCTTGGCGCTTTTTTATCTACTCAAAGTACCCGTCGAAGAAATATATCTTAAGGTAATGTATAAAAGTAACTAAACTATATCTCCTGATTGTAAAAATTTGAAAAATAGTTATTCTAGCTCCAATTTCTGTTTTTCTTTATTGCAGGCTATACTAGTAACTGGAAGTGGGTGGGCGAACGCAGCAACGATAGATGTGGTGTATGATCTGTTACATATGATGGGTCGTGATGATATCGTTGTTGGTTTAGGTGATTCGTTTGGTTTCAACCAGTCGTATCCAAATGACCCTAATTTTGGTGATTGCAAGTATTCAAAGGCTATACCACACGGAAGTGGTGGTCTTTTGGATTCTGATACACTCTATGGACTTGCCCGCGACTTACCAAGGAGCCCAAGAAGGTACGTACTATAAAGTCCTTTTTATAGGAGGGTTGAATTGAATTTTTTTTTTGTAACCGAGACTTCATTTGGTCCATGTATAGGTATACAGCGGAAAATTCAGTCAAGTTTGGAGCTCCTCGTAACACAGAGTTTCCTGAACTTAGACAACCATTAGCGCTAGAACTTTGGAAGTCACTGGTGAAGTCTATTGATCATGGCTCAAGGATTACAATATTGACAAATGGTCCACTAACAAACTTAGCCAACATCCTAGTCACAGACACGAATTTTAGCTCAGTCATTGAGGTGAATAGATGAGTTCAATTATCTTCGGTGTCACTTAAAAATGTTTGTGGTAATATGAATGTAACAATCTAATGTGTAATTGCAGGAAGTATTTATCTTAGGAGGCCCTATTAACGATGACAACAATAAAGAGAAAGGGAATGAAATAAATTTCCCTTCAAATAAGTATGCGGAACTTAACATGTTTCTCGACCCATTGGCTGCAAAGATAGTATTTGATTCATCACTCGAGATCACACTCGTCCCTCTTTGTATGCAACGAAAAGCATATGCATTTCCAGAGATCATAAAAAGGCTGCAAAGAAAGAACATGACGCCTGAAGCAATTTTCATTCGACGTTTGCTGATGAGGCTTCATCACTTGCAACAAAAGAATCATTTGTATCGACATGTGGTAAGGCATTCAAACTACCCTTGCATTTTAATATCATCAGATTTGGCGCAGTATCAACCCATTTAATTAAACGGTTGTTACAAACTTCCTCACTGGAACACTTAACTTACATTGCAGGATATGTTCTTGGGAGAGATTATGGGTGCGATTATCGTTGCTGGTGATCAAAAACTTCTAAACGCAACGTTCGAAGTGAAGCATTCGAAGGTGTATGCTAATGGAAATTTATCTAAGGATGGTGAAATTAATTTTGACACAATGAAAACGAAAGGAATCAAAGTACTGAAGGACTTCAGCCATGTATCATGCTATGATATATTTGCAGATCATCTTGGTAGTTGGAAACAATCGGCAGTCATCGGAAGTTTTAACGACCAAAAAAGGCTTTGGAGCCCACCGTAAAATAAAGCAGGGGGCTGATCTAGTTACATTCTTACGGCATTCAAAAAAATGGCCTTATTCATGGTAGTTGATATATACAACAAATAAATTACTCCATACAATAAACTATACAATTATTAAAGCTTGCAGTACAAACATTGTGAAGCATAAAATTGATGTATGAATCAAAAAAATTGTTGTATTTATCACCTCCCTTATTTATACGATGATCTTAAATCTTATCTTAATCTTATACTAGCATAGAACCCGCGCAAAGCAGCATGTGAAAATTTGTGTTATAAATTCTCGACTTTTGATGTTTGACTTTGATCGAAAGTTTAATGGATTTCTCAATTTGTATTATATGTCATTTTCAAATGTTTTATATTATCGATTATTTAATGGATGATGAATTAAGCTATTATTTTCATAAATTTACTCTTACTACATGTAACGTAAAGAGATATTATTTTCCAAAAATTATATATTGGCAGTCAAATCGCTTGAATAAAATTGAAGAATATTGATTTTCCAAACATATTAGAGACCATTCACCGCCACTGTAAATTGGTGGATATCTATACATAAAATATATTTTCACAAAATGACATGGTAAAGGAGGTTTAATCACATCCAAAAAGAAAAAAAGTTATCTCTCTTCATCCTATTGGAACATCTCATTTCGTGGATAAAAGTTTGTAAAAATTTATCATTTCTCATAAAAAAAATGTTATTTATTATTATTTTTTTTTAACTTGAACCCACAACTATTAGATTAGAAGAATTTTCAAGGAATCGCTATGTTAAAGACCATTTAATGATTATTTAGTCATATAAATGTTACATTAAATTATTTAGAAATATTATTCATTAAAAATATTGACATTTTGTTAATAATACATAATACATACAAATGATAGTATAGCAAAAATGTATTCCTAAGATGGGGTAATGGTATTTGATTACATTTTGAGATTTAATATTGTTAATAACGATAGAGTTGCTTCGATCCGGATATAAAGCCATTCATAATTTGTAAAAGTACCAATTTACATTCTTCTATATGAAAAAACTAAATTTCAAGTCCAAAGAAAAATATAAAATTAAAAAGCAACACATTAATATATTTGAGAAAATCTCAAGAAAAGATAAAATGATGTTAAAAATTTATACCATGAGAACATGAGGCCTAATAATAAATTCAATATCTATCATTTTCTTATGAGATCACTTCAATAATTCATGAGATTAGTATGCAAATTGATAATTATATATTTTGTAAAAAAAGAAAAAAAATTGTTTAAATTATAAACTTAAACTAATAGTGTCATTTACCAAGTATTAAAATTATACCCTTTTTTTTTTGATCGGCTAAATTTAATTCCCCCCATACACTACTGCCTGGGCTCGAACCCCAGACCTCCAGGGAGGCAAGCCTCCCACCTCACTTTTACCACTTGGGTAAGAGATCATTGGCTAAAATCCAACTGATATCTTACATCTCAACATTACATAATCACATGAATTTTTTTTTACATCTATACAACACTTAGTAATTTTGTACACCACACTTAGGCCTAGAATTCCATTTGACCAACCATGTTTAATTTCCAATCTTCATTTCCACCCATGTGCCAAAGCTTGCCTGAAAAGTGAAAACTATCTATCTTTCACATGTGCTATTTACATGCACATCAATAATCATTCACATAAGATGTCAGATACCTTCTAAAAAAGGAAGAAAAAAAAAAAAAAGCAATTTGTTTGGTACTTGTTAGAGTGGTTGCATGTCAATCGATTGGAATGGACGTATGGTTTGATGTTTTAGTCCAAAACAGATTTTTTCCCGGGAGATCTTGATTCCCCATTATCGTGTAATTTGAGATAACTCTTCTTTAAAGGTACGAACTTTCTTCTCTTTTCAAACATACAATGCACTACCTATTGTCTCTTCCATACCCCTATAGGTCTATTAAATTATTGTATAAGGGCCTACCATCCTATTTGCATTAATCGTTCTTATATCACGTTTTTATTACTGCAGTATTTAAATTTAAGTTTTGCTACCTATAATTTACAGTAGTTTCTTAAAATAGTGAGGCAATGAATTTCAAACTTGGTTTTTCTATAGGGACATTATTTTGTAAGTTCTTTATTAATATTAATTACGATGAACCCCACGTATTACCAAGGAAGAATTAACGATAGTTTATATCTATTACCTAGATCAATGTAACATGACAAAAAAAATTGGAATCGAGAGCGAAAATTGCAAGTTTTACAGCAAAATATCGCACATTGGGCATTTAAACTTAACACTACTAATTAGTCGATCCATTTCACGCATATTGTTGATACAACGTTGTAAGTCAATTATAAAGTTAATTAATCACATTGTTCTTTTGATAGCATAACTACAAACTATCTCTAGCTAGCTAGCTTGAGCCGATTATTTGTTTTAAGTTAACCCTAATCCAGTTGTACCGATATTTAACTACTTGCCACCTCGATCTGAATAACGTAAAACATCCATGGTAGAATAATAAGCCAAATATATTTGTAATCATACTAGTGCATGCAATAACAGTGAACACGAGTTTATGGACGAATGCGGAACATGCAATAAATCAGATACTCCGTATTATATTCTTTACATGATGGAACTGACATGATCGGTATTGATGTTGGTGTTGGATCGAGGTGATGGTGGAATACTTGAAATGGTACCATATTACCTTATGTTTATTGCTTATCATTCTATAATTATTGTGCTTATATGTATGTGCAAGAATTATTTTTTCTAAGTGAATATATATAACATGCTATATATGTAATTGTCTGACTGTCGTTAATTTGCGTTCTGAAACAAGACTCCAACTAGAAGTTATAAAAACATGGGATTTTAAATGCATTGTGAGTTGACCACTTCTTTCTCCTAAATAAATGCATGCAACACTCCTAAACTATACGTGCATAAGACCAAGTCTTCCAACATGCAGATCATGCACCGGGTCAATTTCAAATCCGGGTTAACCCACTGATCCATGAACAATACCGATTAACCCAAGATTTTACACTAAGACCACATAATTAGGTGATGTTAACATGCCACAGCATCAGTGATATGATTTTTCTTTAACGTTAATTTTTAGCACGACGAACGCATAACAATCCCATCGACGAAACTCGTGATTTACTCCAAATATCCTAATACAATTAGAAAATTAGGGTGCAAACGTATGGAAGGAAAATGTATATTCAAAAACTCTATTCATTCATGTAATTATCCAAACACAATTAGAAAATTAGGGAGTAATAACATAATACGGAGTTATAATGTAGGATTTTAATTTAAAATCTCATTAGCATAAATCCCTCCATTTTTCTGGAAAATTTCCTAAAAAACTGAAAAAAATTAGAAAACGTGTTCAATTTCGGAGAAGTTATCTAAGATGGTCTTCTTGATTTACTATAAAGTGTGTGCCTTTTCTTTAAGGAGCAAATCTCACCATTTACTATGTGTGTAGCATAACATGGTTTTCTTGATTTACTATAAGTGTGTATCTTGCACTAGAGTACGCAATGCATAACCACTTATATAAAAGGATTATGTGTTTAGCTTTGGGTGATAAGGGATTATCATACAAAGGCTTAATTTTGAGTTAGCTTTGAATGACGATAAAAGATATATTCTTAAGTAGGTATCTTAATTATTAAGTTGGTTTGGTCCGAGTTTACTCCTTAAATTATTAAGTTAAAAGGCGTGAAATCTGTTACGCAAAGGATGATAACGCTTTTATTGATATTATGATACAAACAAAGTTGATCACGTCACAGGATTTATATGAGGCGACTAGTATTTTTCATTGATGATTACGCGAATTTTGCGGATCCTAAATTAATAGTATTACTATTTGAAATTTTTTGGCTTTTTTCTTTAACAATAATCGATAATTTGGTGTACGACCGAACCATTATTTACCAAGTTTCAGGTATTGATCAAAATTTTAAAGTCGATCAAGCTAAAAAAAATTAGTAAGATTAATATAGCATTAGAGATCACCATACGATTATCTATCCCAAATTGAACTTTGACAATATCAACAAAACATCATATTTATCGTCATCAAATTCATCTTTTTTTCACCAACACCTTTAAACCCTTAACCCTAGCTACTCATGGAAACAGATCCAATCTCCTCAAGAATAAAAAAAAATAGCCTTTTCTTGTAATTGTTTGTTTGGACTTGGCGTACCGAAGCTTGTGGTTATTGCCGGTGTTGTTGCCCTTGTTTTTGGCCCTAAAAAGCTGCTGGAAGTTGGTCGGAGTGTTGGCATGAGATGCCCTAGTTTCAAATCCCAACAAGTGGTTCTCCATTCAAACTTCAAAGAATAACTGGATTGCGACCACCTCAAATTGACCGGAACGGCGAAATTGTTGCTAGTGGTGCAGTCTTGTAGCACTATCGTCGAAATCAAAGTTGCCGTTGTCACCGATAAATCAAAAATGCTTAAACCAAACCGGACACAATTAATAAAATTGGTACAATGAATAAAAAAAAAATTACCCGCCATTAAGATATGGTTTTGAATCTAGTCAGAGTTTATGTTTGTGTGCTAACGAAGAAAGGCTGATGAAGTTGATTAGGAGGCGATTAATGAGTTAACCAAAACGTGTAGGAGAATTTTGAGCGGGGAAAGAGTGAAGAATCGTGAGTAAAATTTGTTGATGATGATGTCATGACTAGTAGGATTGACAATCGATTGACATTATCATCATTATTTTCTAAGCACCGGATTGACTTTTATTGTCATTAGAAAATGGCCTGGCTTAATTTTAGTTATTCGGGATCGTTTAGGGCCTCAAAATGACATTTTAATGTTTTAGTTGGTTTTTAAATATTTTTTTTATTAATTAGTTATAGTTTGAATAGAATTTGTTTCTTATTCAAGTTAGGTTATTAGGAATAAAGTAAAAAGGTTTCCTTCCCCTGTAAAGATTGCTAACCCTTTTAAATAATAGGATCGTTTTCATTATTCGTTATGTATTTAATAACATATGTCTTTGAATTCGAATTTAATAGTTGTGTTAGTGTTTAGTTTGTTATTGTGTTTGCGTCATGAATGGATATCATTATTATTTTTAATTAATTAAGTGATACGGAAGAACGATGATGATGAAAAAGCTAATGGACTTGAATTAAAAATCGCGACTATAATAATCTAAGTCCAAGTGTAAAATATATGTGTCAAAACTATCTACTTTGCATATTACGTGGCTGACTCGTCATCTTCTTTCACATTGTTTGCAGATAAAAATGTGGTTTGTACATATATTAGCACGAACTTTTCAGTTACATAGCCTATATTTGTAATAAAAGAAGACATTGGGACAAAAGGGTACAATACGTAGCCGACAAAATGCAATAACCAAAAAGAAAAAAGAAACTCTAGAAAAATAAAAAATTGAAAAATGAAATATTTTTTAATAGCTAAACGCGTCTTAAATTTCACCACTTTTTCATTGGGTGGGCCATGTACGTACTATTTTAGTTGGGTGGGCAAATAGATTTTCAATGGACCAATTATTTGCTTTTACATGTTATATATGTTCTCACAATACACATGCTTTGTGTTGGTGGGCCACGGAACATCATGAGTTAGAAGTTAGAAGTTAGAAGTTAGAAGTTAAAACTTAAAAGTGATAATGAAACGTTGATAAAAGCTCAGTGATATAATCTGCAAGTCAAATACAAACTCAAAGTACACAAATAGATCGATATTTTTATTGATCGAAAGAGTTACCTCTAACTTAAGTACAGACCCCAAGCTTTGAACCGATGCTTCACCATTTCAAACTCAAACTACTAAACACAGTTACAAAACCCAAGTATAATAATTAGAATCATATGAGGTAAATAACGGGGAGAGGATAACTATTTACCATTACAAATGTAATGTTAATTCTTCGCAGAGCAGAATTTTTTTAGTTGTAACTGATGAGGATCAGGTAGAGGATGTAGTGGTGGGTAAATAGGTATGGCCCTATGGGTAAGAAAAAGTGGGTTAGCTATCACTAAATCTGCTATAGGATTTGAGTTTGAACAGGTTGGAAACAACTACAATCAAAATAAATAAATTGTTTGGTACTTGCTAGAGCAGTTGCATGTGATCGATGTCAATTGATTGGAATGAACGAAATTAATGGTTGATGTTTTTAGTTCGAAACACATTATTATGTCATCTGAAATAACGTACTCATTTCTTTCATCAAAAAAGAAAAGGTATCTACTTTCTTTACACTACCTAACTAATGTCCTCTTTCATACCCAATCGGCCTATCTCACTATTATAAATACTATAATGTGATCGTTCTTATAATTATCATATTGACTCAAGCAAAAATCGAGATCTATCTGGCTTCATGTCTCTTAATTATTCTCTTTGCTGTTATATATAAGGTGGTGGCCTGTGAAGGTAGCTTCAGTTTCTCTTAATTCACGGTTCAGGGTGGCGCTGCTTCTCACCGGATCCTCTTAGATACCGACGTTGACACCGATGACGTCTTTGCTATCTTGTATCTGTTGAAGCTTAATCGATCTGATGAAATTCAATTCTAAGGTTTTCCCTCAATTACATACTCTTCACACACAAATATACATATACACATTCACCATTTCATTTTGAAGTCAATATTATATTAGTTGTTACGTGTTGTTCGTAGAAAGCATTGTTGAGTATATTTACTATCTTAATGTTTATATGATATCAATCTGCTTGGGATGAGAAAAACATATATAATAAAGTATAAACATATATATAAACATATTTATTATTATTATTATTATTATTATTATTATTATTATTATTTTGGCGCAACAAACATTTATTTTGTTAAATGTGTTTCGTGTTTTCTAATTAACCTGGCGTGATTTTATTTTCATTACGTGATAATGTTTACTCTTTACTTCAAGTTTAATTCATATCACTTAATTTTGTTATTTCGCTATGGTTTCAAATCTCATCCTCGTGTGCGTTTTAACCGTGAGTTACACAGTTTATCTTTTTTTATGTTGGTTATGGGATCCATAGATGAGATAAGTATGTGTTTGCAGTTTATTTGGTTAAACACGTATTTGCTAGAAACAAAATATATAAACAATAACACAAGACGTCACAACTCACAAGTTGCTTTCTTCTCCGAAGTTCAACTTGATGCAGAAAAAAAAGGGGAGGATAAATTGTGTATATGGTTCGTCCCATAACTAACTTGAATTCTTTTTTACGTTAAAAAAAAAAAATTTAAGTCACAATAATTCAGAGTTCAGGACTTCAGGTAGATAATGTCTGAGTCTCTGAGATATAAATGTCTTTGGATAATAAAGTCCTTCAAACAATTTAAGATATTTTTAGCCATTGATACTTATTGGGCCTGGCCCAATAGAATTTGGGCTTTAGTCGGACCTGTAGATGACAGTTTACCATCTTAAAGTATACTAAAGGATTAAGGATGTTACGTATACAACTAATTACTAATTTACTATGCGTTCTTTGATTTGTAATTAAAATTTAAATATATATTTTATGTTGTTATACAATTACATTTTCTTATACATTGTATTACGTACACAATATATAAGGGTACATATATATTTTTCCACCTCGATATGTATCAACGTACCCATAAGAGAATAATAAGCAAATTTGTGTGTTATCATGCTGGTTTCAGGCAATAACACTGCACACGGATTCATGGACGAATTCGGGACATGCAGTAAATCACATATATGATATGCTTTACATGATGGGACGAGATGATATCGATGTTGGTGTTGGAGGTGATGGTGGAATTGGTGTTGGAGGTGATGGTGGAATACTTGAAAATGGTACAATATTATTACCAAATGTTGGTGGCTATCTTCCTATAATTGACCAGGTATACATATATATGCAAGGTTTTGTTAATTAAGTGGATAACGTCCTATCTAATCAACTGACTGCCGTTAATTTACGAACAGGGAAGTGGGACAGCTGGACCTTGTAGATATAGACAAGCTATTCCTGTTAGAAGTTTTCTTCCACAGGTATTCCGACGTTTTGAGTTATTGTTGGGCATCTAGATTTAATTTGCTATCAAACCCAAAACATTACTGGTTTTGATTTCGCTAACAATCAAAGTCTCTAACACATGTCACGTTAAAAATATATTTTAGTAACGTCATGTTGAAAAGGTGACAAATTGTGATTGCATGCTTTAACTACGGATTTGCACACAACAAGAAAATCAAAAATGTTGAGTTCAGAGCCATGAACAAAAGATTATGTTCCCAATGGATGGGTCCGTTTTAAGTTTGACCGTCATCATATATGTTTATTATTATGTTCTCACTATCTATATAGGGAAGCAGGCGATACTCACCTCTTCGACAACCGAGTAGTCAACAAGTATCGATCAAGACGATATCAGAAGGTCCAGTTAGTGTGTTCATAACTGGAGCACACACAAATTTGGGTATTTTTCTTATGAGAAACCCAGATTTAAAGAAAAATATCAGTCATATTTACATCAGGGGTGGTGGTGTGAGGTCTGGTACTTGTCCCAAGAATGCAAGCTCATCTTGTCAGCCTGGCAATTTGTTTTCTGCCTTTAGAAGTAATCCTTATGCCGAAATTAACTTCTTCCTTGATCCTTTTGCTGCATACCAGGTAATTAATCATAAAAACCAAATTCTTGAAAATGATCACTAACCATTTGATCAGTATCATATCTAAATATAATAAATAACTGATGTATGCAGGTCATTCATTCAGGGATTCCAATTTCTCTTGTTCCGCTTGATGCCACCAACACGATTCCCATTACTCAAGAGTTCTTTGAAGCTTTTGAGAATAATCAGCATACGTATGAAGCACAATATGTTTATAAGATTTTAAAGATGCTTTACGATACTTGGTTCGATGATCACTTTTATACGGTAAATAATGATTTTTTAATTAGTTGGTTTCTCATTGATTATGAGTGTTAACTAACTTGTTTATAAAATGTTTAATTTTGATGTCTATCCAGAGTTACCTCATGTGGGATTCGTTTATGGCGGGTGTTGCAACATCATCTATGCAACACAAGGGAAATAAATTTGCAGAAATGGAGTACATGAATATTACTGTGATTACATCTAACGAACCTTATGGGATATCTGATGGCTCGAATCCACTATTTGATTGCCAAAAGACCCCATAGTTCGGTTTAGAGAAACATGGAGTTCATGGAGGTCATGTTCAAATAGGCATCCAAGATCCATTCTGTCTTCATGCGAATGGGCCAGGCATATGTAAGGTAATTTTATGTGAAATGTCACGTTGTTGCTGATTTTGATAACCAACTGTTGACAGTTCAGTGACCTCAATAAAACAGAAACACTCTGTAGCTAGTTACCCAAATTAGTAACAACTTATTACTAGTACTATACATTGGTTGCTATATATAATGCAGTATAACCTTGGTTTTGAGTTGTGATAATGTTTACTTTTAACTACATAGGATGGTTATACAGAAGAAGTTACTGGACCAGACTCAGTGTGTGTCGTGTAGCAACAAGAGCAAAACCTAATGTCGAAAAGATGGGCTCTTTGGATAAGGAATTTTACATTAGCTTTCTAGATGTAAGTTAATCCCAAAAAAAATCTTGTCACATGTCAGCTTTAATTACGATAAACGTTTCGAATTATTCTATGATTTCAGGTACTTAATCGACCTGAACAGAGAGGCCGATTCAATTTCACATCTGAATTCCTTCATCACAAAGAAGTTCTGTACAGACCAGACTTTAAAGGGAGAAAACTTGGAAAGGTGGTCGTCTTTGATATGGATATGAACGCGGGAGATTTCTTGGCGCTTTTTTATCTACTCAAAGTACCCATCGAAAAAATATATCTCAAGGTAATGTATAAAAAGTAACTAAACTATATATCCTGATTATAAAATTTTGAAAAATAGTTATTCTAGTTGCAATTTGGGTTTTCTTTATTGCAGGCTATACTAGTAACTGGAAGTGGCTGGGCGAACGCAGCAACGATAGATGTGGTGTATGATTTGTTACATATGATGGGTCATGATGATATCGTTGTTGGTTTAGGTGATTCATTTGGTTTGAACTAGTCATATACAAATGACCCTAATTTTGGTGATTGCAAGTATTCAAAGGCTATACCACACGGAAGTGGTGGTCTTTTGGATTCTGATACGCTCGATTTGCCCGTGACCTACCAAGGAGCCCAAGAAGGTACGTACTATAAAATTCTTTTTATAGGAGGGTTGAATTGAATTTTTTTGTAACCGAGACTTCATTTGGTTCATGTGTAGGTATACTGCGGAAAATTCAGTCAAGTTTGGAGCTCCTCGTAACACAGAGTTTCCTGAACTTAGACAACCATTAGCGCTAGAAGTTTGGAAGTCACTGGTGAAGTCTAGTGATCATGGCTCAAGGATTACAATATTGACAAATGGTCCACTAACAAACTTGGCCAACATCCTAGTCACGGACACGAATTTTAGCTCAGTCATTGAGGTGAATAGATGAGTTCAATCATCTTCGGTCTCACTTAAACATGTTTGTGCAGTGCTAATCTGAATGTAACTATCTAATGTGTAATTGCAGGAAGTATTTGTCTTAGGAGGCCATATTAACGGTGACAACGATCGAGAGAAAGGGAATGTGATAAATGTCCCTTCAAATAAGTATGCGGAACTTAACATGTTTCTCGATCCATTGGCTGCAAAGATAGTATTTGATTTTATCACTCGAGATCACACTCATCCCTCTTCGTATGTAACGAAAAGCATATGAATTTCCAGAGATCATAAAAAGGCAGCAAAGAAATAACATGACGCCTGAAGCTATTTTCATTCGACGTTTGCTGACGAGGCTTCATCACTTGCAGCAAAAGAATCATCTGTATCGACATGTGGTATGGCATTCGGACTACCCTTGCATTTTAATATCATCAGATTTGTCACAGTATCAACCCATTTACTTAAACGTTTGTTACAAACTTCCTCACTGCAACACTTGACATATATTGCAGAATATGTTCTTGGGAGAGATTATGGGTGCGATTAATCCTTGCTGGTGATCAAAAACTTTTGAATGCAACATTTGAAATGAAACATTTGAAGGTGTATGCAAATGGAAATTTATCTAAGGATGGTGAAATCAATTTTGACACGTTGAAAACAAAAGGAATCAAAGCATTAAAAAACTTCAATCATGCATCATGCTATGATATTTTTGCAAATAATCTTGGTAGTTGGAAACAATCGGCTGTCATCGGAAGTTCTAACGACCAAGAAAGGATTTGGAGCTCCCTCTAAAATAGAACAGGAAGATCTGTTAATGGGTAGGGATTGTCCTGTTCATTCTTTGAATGCTTTGTAAATTGTTGATGTCTGATTAATATAATTTTTCACCTTAAAAAAAAAAGAAAAAATAGAACAGGAAGCCTGATCTAGGTACATTCTTACGGCATTCAGAAATAATATTGGCCTTATTTGTATCATATAATTAATCAGTATTAGTATTAGTATTAGTATTAGTATTAGTATTAGTATTAGTATTAGTATTAGTATTAGTATTAGTAGGAGTATTTTTCAAAGAATTACTACATAATTTCTTCAATTCAAGCAAAGCTAGTTGAGTAGTCAGACCATATGGTAATTAGTCGCTGACCTGATCGAAGCTATATATTCTTTACATTTGCATAATCTCCTTCTTTTTTTCTGTATCCGTTTATTCTGTTCTTCGATTTCAAATTACCATGGTTGAATATATTGTGGCTATATAATGCCCGTGCAGTTCTAATTACCATAATAAGGTACAAAATGGGTCAAGTTTGCTATGTGTTTTGATCATGGCTATAAGTTTAAGTGTATTATGTATAACCGATACAGCTAGGTAGTTCCACCGTTGTCTAAGGTGATGCTCTACATCGGGTTCTTCTGGATACCGACGTTGATACTGATGACATTTTTGCTGTTTTGTATCTGTTGAAGCTTGATAAATCTGAACACCGTTTGCAGGGTTTTTTTCTCTTACACATTCATAAAATTCATAGCATTTGTACTTATGATTTGTACTTAATCAACCTGAACAGAGAGGCCGATTCAATTTTACATCTGAATTCCCTAATTATAAAGAAGTTCTGTAGAGACCAGACTTTAAAGGGATAAAACTTGGAAAGATTGTGGTCTTTGATATGGATATGAGCGCAGGAGATTTCATGGCGCTTTTTTATCTGCTCAAAGTACCCGTTGAAGATATATATATCTCAAGGTAATGTATAATAAAATGACAAGATTGAATATTTATCATGAATTATAAATTCGAAAAATAGTGGCCAAAAATCGACTATTCTAGTTGCAATTTGTGTTTTTCTTTATTACAGGCTATACTAGTAACTGCAAGTGGATGGGCGAATGCAGCAACGATAGATGTGGTGTATGATTTGTTACATATGATGGGTCGTGATGATGCAGTTGTCTGATTAGGTGATTCTTTTGGTTTGAATCAGTCATATCCAAATGACCCTAATTTTGGTTATTGCAAGTATTCAAAGGCTATACCACATGGAAGTGGTGGTCTTTTGGACTCGGATATGCTCTATGGGCTTGCCCGCGACCTACCAAGGAGCCCAAGAAGGTACTTCAATATCCTTTTTTATAGGAGGGTTTGAATTGAATAGTTATGTAACTGAGAGTTAGTTTGGTTCATATCTAGGTATACAGCGGAAAATTCAGTCAAGTATGGAGCTCCTTGTAACACAGAATTTCCCGAACTTAGACAGCCATTAGCACTAGAAGTGTGGGTGTCACTGCTGAAGTCTATTGACCGTGGCTCAAGGATTACGATATTGACAAACGGGCCACTAACAAACTTAGACAACATCCTAATTGCAGACATAAACTCTAGCTCAATCATTGAGGTGAATAGCTGGCTTCACCATCAGACTGACTTTCATATCGATTTTGGTAATGCACACGAATGATGTACTAATCCAATTGGTGATTACAGGAAATATATATATATATTAGGATGTCATATTAACTATGACAACAATCAAGAGAAAGGGAATGTGATCAATGTCCCGTCAAAGAAGTTTGCAGAACTAAACATGTTTCTCGACCCATTGACTGCAAAAACAGTTTTTGATTCATCAATCGAGATCACCCTCATCCCTCTTCATATGCAACGAAAAGCCTATGCATTTCAACAAATCATAAAAAGGTTGCAAATGATATTGATGGGGTGAGATGATATTGATGTTGGTGTTGAAGGTGATGGTGGAATACTTGAAAATGGTACAATTTTACCAAATGTTGGTGGCTATCTTCCTATAATTGACCAGGTATATATATGAAAGATTGTGTTGTATTAGGCTGCTTATAATTTATGTAGATCCTTGATGTATCAAATTTTATATTCGTTTTGTGTTGGACAGTTTGTCCTTTTTCCGTATACGTTTTTTAATATGCTCTCACTATCAATATAGGGAACCAGGCGATACTCACCTCTTCAACAACCAAGTACTCAACAAGTATTGATCAAGACGATATCAGAAGGTCCAGTTACTGTATTCATAACAGGAGTACACACAAATTTGGGTATTTTTCTTATGACGAAATCCAAATTTTTAAAAAAATTCTTAAATCCAAATTTTTCTTATGACGAAATCCAAATTTTTAAAAAAATTCTTAAAAAAATTTGTGTGTACTCCTGTTATGAATACAGTAACTGGACCTTCTGATATCGTCTTGATCAATACTTGTTGAGTACTTGGTTGTTGAAGAGGTGAGTATCGCGTGGTTCCCTATATTGATAGTGAGAGCATATTAAAAAACGTATACAGAAAAAGGACAAATTGTCCAACACAAAACGAATGTAAACTTTGATGCATCAAGGATTTACATAAATTATGAGCAGCCTAATACAACGCAATCTTTCATATATATACCTGGTCAATTATAGGAAGATAGCCACCAACATTTGGTAAAATTGTACCATTTACAAGTATTCCACCATCACCTTCCACATCAATATCATCTCGCTCTATCATGTAAAGAATATCGTGAATTTGATTTACAGCATATACCACATTTGTCCATGAATTCGTGTTCACTGTTATTGCCTGAACCAACTACACATAAATTTGCTTGTTAGTCTCTTATGGGTACGTTGATACATATCAAGGTGGAAAAATATATGTACCCTTATATTTTGTGTACGTATTATAATGTATAAGAAAATTGTGACAACCGTCAAATCTCAGGTCATTATCGCACTCGAATCTCGATTTTAGTTTAAAGCATTCTTTAAATCCTAGGTTATGACTACGTAGGCTTACTAAAGTCGTAGAACGTCTTAGAGATTGCTTAGTGAATCTTAAGTTCTTTTAGACATGTTAAATTAGGTTACTAAGTGCCAAATTAAACAATGAAAAATTTATCTCTTTATGCTTTAATAAAATCCTTAACGATTCGCAAAACCGAAATTCCTGTGACTCGACAACGCAAACTAAATCGGATAAATAATACGTAAACATCAAACTTAGACAAATTAAGTGTATGATAATTTAATTCAAGAATTTAAAATTACTAACTTTTAGAACTCAAATATTAATCACTAAATTATCTCAAAATCAACCTTTTAAAATACAAATACTTACACATTTTTAATACAAATTAATTATACAACTTTTATACATATTATTTAACAAAAAAAAATGATAATAACATAAATTAAGCCCTACATTTTTATAAATATTTCAACTAACCAAAATAATTAATCCCCTCCCCTCTTTTCCTTCAAAAATCTGCCCTCCTTTTTCCCAAGACAACACCATCATTCACTCCATTTTAAACACACAATCTCCTCTCATTCTTCTCTCCATTTCTCTCTCTAAAAATCTCTCTAAACTCTCTCTATTTTATGCACAAATTCCAGCCCCCAAAATCACAAGAATTCATAGTTTTGAAAGTGTTCATCACCAAATAAACTATTAAAGGTAAAGCTATATCATCTACACTTGTTATCTTTCATTTCTCTTGTGTTTTTCTTGGTAAAAATTCGGATTTTATGCCTCTTCTATGGTTAAAATCCTCATAAAATGCTTGATGTTTGTAGGTTATTCCTCTACACATCTTTATGTGTTAAAAGAGAGGATAACCCATGATCAAACCGAAAATCAAGTGAAAATCTATTGTTATTTGAAACCTTGTTGAAATCTTGTGCTTATTCATGTAAAGATCTTGTTCTTATATTAGTAATCATATCTAACACATCATGAATGTATTTCAACACCATGCATGTGTTAGATCATGGATTTATAGGTCAAAAGGATCAAAAGTTCATTTTGTTTCCATGGTGGTGTTCTTGTTTAAGCTCAAAACATTCATCATGGACTGCAAGTTTTCTGTCCAGAAACTTTCATCTATTTCCACGATTTTTTTAAAATTCATTTCTTCATGAAAATGGACGTTTTTATAGTCTAAAATCAACTTCTGGAAATAATCTTTCCAACCATATAAGTCTCATGTTCATATGAGTTAATTTGTTATTTTTAATAATTTTTGTGAGTAAAGATGTATAAGCTGTTAGGTTAGGTCAGAAACTTTTCTTTCAATGTTTTAATCATAACTGGAGCATTACAACTCCAAATTACTTGAAACTAACGCCGAAAGTTTACAAATTTCATTGTCTACAACTTTCAAGAGGACCATTTTTATTGATTCCATGTACATTTTGCTTAGAAACAATGATTGCATGCATGTGTTTAAATCTGACTCCAGAAGATAAAAGTAAAATCTAAAAATACTTGGACTTCTCTATTGGTTCTGTAAAAATTACACAAAGTAGATAACACATTGAAGAACATCTTTGATTTTTTCCTTATACTATTACTTAATAGAAGTATTTTTAATAAATTCAACAAACAGGTGTAAATTCCTGGAAATAAGAATATGGACTGATTTTTGTAAAAGTTGAAAACCGACACTTGCGGACTTATTATTTGGGGAAAAACTAACTTTTTATGACTTATGAACATGTTTTAGGTTTGGGTATAAGTCTCAGGTCAAACCGAGAAGATTTGACCAAGTCAACAAAAACGGGTATCGGTTTCGAAAACGGGAAAGTTACTATTTTTGGAAAGAATGCTAACAGAAGAGTTTGGTGTGTCTTTTGATGTATTTATCGATTGTGTATGTTAATCATAAATTGTGAAGAACCAAAATTTCAACACACAAAACGCCATGAAATTTAGACACTAACAATCATGCGACATTATATGACTTGTATAAAGAAATTCGACAATTTAAGAATGTTGTATGCTTATGTATTCAATTAGTAATCACACGTGATATTGGACGTTAACAAACTACAAAGCAAAAACTAATTATATTGGCACTTGGTAATCTAAATACTTAACTAAGCAATCTTAACAAACCAATTTACCGAGAATCTAACTAGAGACCTCGGGTTCATAGGACTTGGATAGGAGTCATACTCGACAAGCACACGTGTTACATCCGTCGATTCACGCTTACGCTCAACAGTGAGTTCTCACAGCCCCTTTTTTTTACTTGTTTAATATTTTGGGGTGAAAAGCATGATTCTAAATTTTTACTAAATTGGTTATACTTTCATTAACTTATTAAATTTTTGCCATGCTACTTATGCGAATTGGTGTGTTTATTATTGTTATGCTTGAGTACTATCGTGCTAAAGTCCTCGGAAATACCTTTACACTACTTATTAACTCGTTATCGAGCCGTTGATATTTATGGATAGCGCTATTTAGGAGGAAACCACTCCTCACTTACACTGGTCGTGAGTGTATAGTATTACAGTACTCATGTTACCTATAGAACATGGAGCTTGGGGCATGTGTCGGTTGAATCGGTTTAGTAGTGGCCTCAATTGCATTAACACTCTTGTATACTACCTTTCATATTCGCAACTATTACAACAAATCTTTTTATTCATGTCATTTATAAAGCTTTTAATTTGTTTGTTTGTAACACTAAACCTGTGTACTCACCAACTATGACCATAGTTGACCCTTTTGTTTTATCATGTTTTTCAGGAGAACGACAGTAAGGTGCATTCTAGGAGTATATTAGCATGGATGCATGTTCACACGCGTTTGCTTTGTTTTGAAACTATGAATCTCTTTTGAAAACTTTATGAACTTAATGTAATCTCCTTTGGATCTATGTTTTGAACTTGTAGTAATTTGTAATACTTTTGCTAAATTATGTATGGTGTTACTTCTATATCTTGTGCATTGTTACCCGGTACTGTTACTCCTCATGTTTCCGCTTTAGCGGGGTGTGACAAAAATGTAACTGTATAACACTATAACATATATTTAAAATTTAACTACAAATCAAAGAGCTCATACTAAATTAGTAATTAGTTGTATTTGTATACGCACTAAAGTACATCCTTAATTCTTTAGTATAACTTACTTTATGGTGGTAAAACCGTCATCTACTGACTACTGGTCAGACTAAAGCCCAAGTTCTTTTGGGCCAGGCCCAATCAGTATCAATGGTTAGAATAATATCTTAAGATGTTTGATGGACTTAAGATACTTATCCAAATACATATATATCTCAAAGACATAATGAATTGTAACTTTCAATTTAAAGTTAAAGAAAAATCATGTCACTGATGGTGCGGCATGTTAACATCACCTAATTAGGTGGTCTTAGATTAAAAGAGAGGTTGAAAATGTTAGAAGGTGAAACTCTAAAAAAATAAGTAGAATATAAATGGTCAATATCTATCTATATTATCCGGTCCCGTTAATTAGGTCATCGGCCATCTCTAGGATCTGATTTTTTTTCTACTGTTTCTTTGTCGACGAGTCACTTAATATGACCAAAAATATTTTAAATATTTTTGTAATTTTTAATTCCTCATCACGATTTTCTAACACATTTTTCTATAAATAAAACAAGACACGTACATGTGGCCGTATAGAACTTTAAGATCGACGATCATTACTCTTAAAAAAACTTCTTTTTTCAATAAATATGACAAATAACTACACCCCTAACTAACCTAACTACAAATATATAGATTAACTACTTAATATATACATTTGTCTTGATCGCGGGCTTAAATCGACAATCTAATAATTAAAAGGTTAGTAAAATACCATTGTCCTTTTATATTAAAAATACTAACTAAGGGTGCATTTGGTAACATAGTTTATTGGAGATTAGGCTTATTTTTTTTTTCATAAACTCAAGCAAGTAGCATTGTTTAGCTAACAAAAATTCTAGATCTTATGCATAACATAAGTTTAAAAAAAAAAAACCCTAGTTGAACTAGCTTTTAAAATAAGCCCCTAACTTATGAAATGATAAATTACATAAATGGCATTTATATAATTATTTATCTTCTATTTTTTTATCATTTTAAATAAATTTACACTATAAGCTTTCAGCTTCAGCTATTTTACCAAACATTTATAAAAAGTGAATTGCTCTAACTTTCAACTCCAAAAATTTAAGGGATTTTTACTACAGTGGTCAGTCAACGAGATACCTTTACGTTCGGTGGTCAGTGTCAGACTTTTTTTTACATACGGTGGTCATCAATTTTGCCTAAATTGAATTTCTCGTAGGCGAACCAGGCGAAGTGATTGTGCTATCGACACGTGTCCTGTAAACTTCGCCTAAATGCAATTTCATAGGCGAATTAGGCGAAATATTTTAATTCTTGGGAACCGTATACCCTAGGCGCCTAAATGCAATTCCAGTGTCGTTTCACTTTACCATTACCACACTCTCTCAATCGGAAAAAAACAGTCATCCCGGCGCCGGATCAAAAGCCATTCGGGTTACACGAGTTTCGCGGCTTATAGATTGGTGTTTCGCGGTGGTTGTGGTTGGTGTAGATCGGAGTATCGCGGTGGTGGCTGTCCGTTTGGTGGTGGTTTTAGGGTTTGAACAACCGCGGCTGTGGTGGTTGTTGTTGGTGTAGATTGGGGTTAGTCGGTGGTGGTTGTAAGTTTTTTGGTGGTTGTTTTTTGTTTCGTGGTTGTGGTTTTAGGTTTCAAGGTGGTGGTTCTCGGTTGAGATGTAGATTGGGTTTTAGGTTATATCTTTTTAGGTTAGAAGGTGGTGGTTTAGGTTTGAAGGTGGTGGTGGTTTTAGACGGCCGACGGTAGTGGCACTCGGGTTGTGGTAGCAGTGGGCTGTTAGCGGTGGCACTCTGTTTGTGGTAGCAGTGGTGGCACTCAGTCCAACACGTCATCCATATGGCTGCGATTTTCGATCAACATCCGGTATGGATCCATAATAATTGTTATGTTTCAATCAAGATCAGGCTGCGATTTTAATAACTGTATTTGTTTGTTTGAATAGATTTAGACAATTGTTAGATGTTGCATTGTGTTAGGGTGTGTTTGATTGCTGTTGTAAGATCCCTGAACCATTGCATTGTGTTAGATGTTGCATTGTGTTTGATTGCTGTTTGATTGCATACATGGCACAAGATTTAAACAAAGTGTATCCAATTACATGATGATATATGTAAAAATTAACTTATAGTGTGATATGTGAGATCGAGCTTAAGATCGTAATACAAAGTAGTATAAAAGAATACCACGATGAAGCCCGGAGTAGAATAACCGATTGCTGTTTGATTGCATTGTGTTAGGTTTGGTTTGATTGCTGTGTTTGATTGCTCTTGTAACATCCCTGAACCATTAAAACATGATAAGATCCCTGAACCATTATGTCCACCAATTCTCACTTTTAAGTTAGAACTAATTGATTTTTATATCGGATAAAAAATGGCGAAAGTAGTGATTTATACAAGGCCCAAAAGTAACTACCTATCATGTATATGCATTCGTGATTGCTCATATTGTTGTGAAATTAACTTTTTAAATTGTTCATTATATGTTTGTTTACTACATAAATTATTTTTCCTTTTGCTCTTGATTCAACTATTGACTTGCATATATTCAAATTGATTGGTACTTGGATAGACTTTAAGAAATATTCTGTTATGTTATTAACTCTTTAATATGTACGTTGCCTATTTTGCAAATGCAGAGGTATTATGCTATTGTGACTATGAGGAGCAGGATGTCTATGCTGCCAATAATGAAAAAGAAGTTAAAGGGTACAACCAAAGATGCAATATTTAGGTCTACATGTTTTGGAAAATGGTTGGATATTGTTGATACCCGACTAGAGGGGCATTTGTTACATTTGATTTTAGAGACGCAGGTTAAATGTAAAGATCATCAAAGTTATGAGTTTGATTCGCTGAAATATATCATTGGAGGTGAGTACCTTGAGTTCAGGCCTGAACAATTTTGCCTAATCACTGGATTACGTTTTGGGAACTTAGATGGGTCTGTGAAAAAAGCAAAGGAGCCATCGTTTAAGACCCGCATTTTTGGAACAGTCGAATCTGTTCATGTGGGTGATTTGCGTAAACTGTACGAGGGGGAGGCATTTGGCACTCTCTCCGACTTGGATGCTGTGTGGGAGTGCTTGCTTGTTGTTTGAGAGTATGTGTTTCGTGGATCCGGCGGTGAAACAAAGAACGTGGTGCACCCGGATATTCTTGACCTAGTGGAGGATTTGGATGATTGGAACATGTTTCCATGGGGAACTACTTTATGGATGATCACACATGAACAACTTAAAGATGTTGTTCCTAACATAAGGTATATACACCGGCTGAAGAAGAAAAAAGACGATATTTACGTTCCTAAGTATACGCTTTCGGGATTTATTTGGGCGTTTATGGTTAGAAAATAAGTTAAACTATGCAACCTTTTATTACATATAGGTTGTAAATATACTTTATGTATTGATGCTAAATGTTTGTTTGTGTTTTCGTAATATTTTTTAGATATGGATTTTGGAGATTTTTCCAGTTTGCCGTGAATGGTGGATATTTGATGAGGAAGCGATCCCTAGGGGAATTGCTTGGAATAAGCAGATTCCGTTTAGCACAACACATGATCTCTACTTCTTGGGACCGTTTACTAAGGTGTTCATTAATCAGATCTTTCAGTCATTGTAACAGATACTATTTATAGGGTAGTAATAAGCCATTGCATTTTTTGGGTTGGTTAGTAATAAGTAATTTCATATTTTGGGTTGGTTAGTAATAAGTAGGTGCATATCTTGGGTTGTTTAGTAGCGACTACTTGCATTTTTTTTGTTCACTAACGTGTTTAATCGACAACAATATTAATTTGGCTTGGTCAGTAATAAGTAATTTCCTTTTTTGTGCACTAATGCTAATTTGTTTTTTTTCTTTAGAAAACTTGCCCGAGGAAAATGCGTAAAGTGACCAAGGCTGAGGCCCGAACTGATTGGTGGAAACATAGCAGTCTTTACTTTAATGGTGAAGAGGTCGTACATCCTGAACGTGCGTGTCCTACCACACGTCCTGGTTCTACGCATGCTGGTCCTACGCATCCTATGACTCGTATGCCAGGGCCATCAGAATTAGATTCATACACCGCATCTTCTTTGGTACGGTTGCTAGAGGACCGTGTGTTGAAGTTAGAGAGCCAGAACTTAGATCTTCAGAAAGAAACCTGTCAAGTAAAGGCGATAATCTCGCATTTGCATAACCGTTGTAGAAAGTTAGAGGAAAAGGTTTGTATGTTATTCTAGTGATTTAGTTGTATAAATTGAACATATGCATATATTCTTAATCATTCTTTGTTTTTCACAATGTAGGCATCCCCAATTGCATACAACTGTAGTGTCGAGCCTACTCCGCATCACTACCGCACTCCTCCTATCGTGAAGGTTCCCGATGATCATGTCAGGAAAGACGAAATGCCTGTTGTGAATAACCTGTCCGATCAAACAACTGTTCCCAATGTCATGATCAACGAGTGTCATACCGATAGCACCATGATTGATTTCTCGTTTTTATATCAATCGGATGAGGTGAGTATTAATTTATGCTGTATCAAATTTTATCAGAAGACTAAAATTTTTATAACTAGTATGTTATTTCGCTAGACGAATGTGCATAACGACACCGACCCATGTGGTTCCGTACTGTCATTATCCGAGGCACTCACTACAGAAGTTGAAAATCTAACACCTGAGAAGATCAAAAATCTAGTCGCCGCACTTGATACTCTACTGGTAAATGAATAAGTACATATCGTTTTTAAGTATATACATAAGTTGATTAAGTAGCGGAAATTATTTAACGTTTGGATTATTTAATATAATTATGTTAGGTACCGGATGGCGAAGGGGGTGTTAGGACAGATGATTGTAAACAGTTGGACACACAATTGATAACTAAAAAGGTAATCCGCTGAAATGGTAAATTTGTTATTGAGTTTCCTTACTGTTACTGTGTACACATCTGGTTAATGATTATTTACTGAGTTTCGGTTTTAATTACCAACAATCTACTCGCCGCACTTGATACTGTACTGGTAAATGAATAAGTAGATATTGTTTTTAAGTATACACATAAGTTGATTAAGCAGCGGAAATTTTTTTAACGTTTGGATTATTTAATATAATTAATTATGTTAGGTACCGGATGGCGAAGGAGGTGTTACGACAGTTGATTCTAAACATTTAGACACACAATTGATAACTGAAAAGGTAATCCGTTGAAATGTTAAATTTGTTATTGACTTTCGTTACTGTGTACACATCTTGTGCTAATGATATAATGTTACCCCATCACACCTCTGTACTATTATTCAAGACATTCTAATGTATGACTTTGCTAATTATATTTGGTTCAAATAAGCAAATAAAGACACCGCGACCGAAGAGGCAGAGGACGGTTTCCCATGTTTTAAGATCACCATTTGGGCCACTTCCAGATACTACTCGACTGAAGCCAAAAAAGAGGCCGATAGTAAATGCAACACCTAATCTTAATCTTGATACGTCATTTCAGGTATATCTAGCAACAGTAATTGGGTTAATACACACGGAGGGGATTAAAGTATTTCAAAATATTCGCTTGGGGTACTAAAGTTTATGATTTGACAAAAATATAACCCAACTTTTAAAACCCATCCAAAGTGAAAAATAAGCTGATAAAGATTCATCAATTTGAACAATCTTAGAAACTTTTATTATCCTTTTAAACATTTTAATAAACTTTAGTTATCCTTGTAAACATATTAATAAACTTTAGTTACCCTTAAACACAATACGTATAGTTAACTTATAGTTTTGTCAAATCATAAACTTTAGTACTTAAAGTGAACATTTTGGGATACTTTAATCCCCTCGGTGTGTATTAACCCACAATAATTTTGCAACTTTGAATTTGTTGAAACTATATATATGTTAGGGGACTGATTTACAATGTAAGAATAATGTTTGTCTAATATATTATTAATATATTATTATTTTTCTAATGTTTTAGGTTGCTAAGCCCGAGGAACATACCCGCTACTTTTGGGTAGAGGTGAGTTTTGTGCACAATTATTGTTACATAACACGTTAACAATTATACGCATGATTTGTTTTTTACAGGATTTTGTAAGACTTTATGAAAATGCACCTGTCCCAACCATGGATCCCGAATTTGAGAATTGGCTTGAATCTGACCAATAAGAGAAGTATATGATTAGTATTGGTTCGAGTATTGTAGTGTATAAAATTTTTTGGTGTGTTTTACTTCGTCGTCAAATGAAGAAGTCTGATGAGGATACCAAGGATAGTGGTTCTGATAACGCAATAAAGGAAGACACGCTTGGTTGGATTTACGACACTGTGAGTACACGGTTATTTTTATTGTTTTCGAATGACATCACTAAAAGTGTAGTTTTTAATTAATTTTTATAAATATCAACAGCATATCCAGATTTGGATCCACTATCTTAACAGATATAGATCACCTGATGCTGATTGGTGCGCTGTCGAACCTTTTTTTACGGAGCTTCTCATGCTGAAGGAAATAGGATCAGTGTCGGACTCGTATGCTGATGGGACTAAGCACAACAATGACCCCCATATACACCCCGGTAGATGGAAAGATGTCTCTCGGGTAAGACCGTAATTAAAAGTTATAGGTTAAAGTCAATTACATCTGTTACCTGCCTGCCTTTCACTTAGAAATAAAAAATATCAATTTGACTAAAACTACCAACTGCAGGTCATGCATGTTGTTAGAATCCAGACATAAACCCCCCAATGTACTACTATAGAGATATACTATTTTAGATAGGTATTATAAAGTTTCATTTCTGATTATATGCGATAATATTAATTTTATGTAAATTGTCCCCCGTGGTCATAGATGGTCACCTGTATCGATTATGGATTAATGACACCACTAGCATATGGTGTGTATTAAAAGTTGTAGGGATAATTATTGTCAATTAGACAATTATTGTGTGCATTGAGTCTACTAATTTTACAATTCAAATGATTGTCAGGTACTTATGCCGGTAAATGAGTCAAAATCTCACTATTACCTGTTGGAGTTTCATATTGCGTCAGGAGAGTTCAAGTATTATGACAGCATGGCCAGCGAGGACATGGATGGAAATGTAACAAAAGGGGAGTTCAAGCTGAAGTTAGAGAAGACCTTTCGTGCAGCAATACCGGAATATTTAGAACGTTGTGGAGTTTTTCAGAGTAAAGGTATTGATAAAGACACGTATACCATCACATTTACCACGAATGAGAGAAGCGTAACTGCCCAACAGGCTCCTGGTTCCGGTGATTGTGGGATTTTTGTGTGCATGTTTATTTATCGTTTGGATTATAGGAAGTCGCTTCAGTTGACTATGGATCCTAGAGTTGTTGGTTTATGGTATCGTGAGAGGCTAGCTCGTCTTTTTTATGACTCTTTGTCTAGGAAGAAGCCCATTTAGATGTGCAACCTCGTATTAGTGGTACTATACTTTTGTGTTACATCTTTTGGTGACCTATGATCGCGTGACAGTAAGAATTGAGGGTTTTGTAGTAGGGGAGCACCAATTGGTTGGTATCAGTTTTTTTTTTTTTTTTTTTTGTGCAGGTCATGCTGTCTTTGTCACATATTTCTATTACAACGAACACTGCTAAATGTGTAATTTGTAACATGAATCTTGTTTAAACAGTAATCCCCCACCCCACCCCCCCTTTACAGCGCTATTAATTTTACTAATTTACTCAATCCTATGAAACATGAACTATGAACCATGAAACAGCATTAAAAATGACAATGATTATTTCTCTAGATAATTGACCCAATACATAACAGTAAACACCGTTATTGCATAACATGACAAGGCATTACGTTAATTAAATACGCAATAAATTCATTCAAATCTACCGTAAGATATGCAAACCACTGTGTAAATGTCATGGAGACACGGCATTGACTTTGTTTATGATCATCCGCACCACATCGGGAGCAAGTTCTCTTTTTGACTTTCTCTCCCTTCGAAGGAATACGGTCCTTATTCTTTGGCCTACCCGCATTACGTTTATTCATTATTGGTGGTAGAACCCTTTGAATGTTTTCTCCATATACCCACGTAGGTACATCTCCCACAAACTCAATTGACTCCGCATACGTGGCCTGATAAGTTGAAATTGTGAACCAGTGGCTAGCTAGGTCGACACAATCGGTTGCTTCTAGAAACTTTAACACGGCCATAACATGACCGCAAGGTAACCCAGAGTGTTGCCATTTCAAACATTGACACTTTCTTGCCGCTAAATCCACGAGGCAATCTTCTTTTCTATCATTAACTTGGTAACGGTCTTTGTCAATGCCGTATACTTTCCACCTATCCGATTTGAAAATTCTCCGCTGAAGTATGAATTGTGCCTTAGGTGTAACTGCCATACCTTCTTCTTTGTAGCGCTCTGTTATGGACCAATAAGATAATTGTTATATGTAATTGTATATCTTGTATCAACTAGGATTTAATGACATGCCTCCATCTTCACGTCTTTCAAAGTACCACTTTTGTACTATCCCCCGGAAAAACTCAAATAACATTGTAATTGGCATTTTGCGAGCTTCTGCGGACAATGCATTGATTGACTCTGCACAGTTTGATGTCATTATATTGTACCGGTCAACAGGGCAGTAGCACGTAGACCACCTTTCTTTGGGCACTTGTATCAGTTTTGCATGTGCATTTAGGTTGATGCCATGTAGTTCATTCATAGCACTATTATACTCGAATTCTCTATGAGCTTTGCATAACTTCCAAAACACCCCGTCATCAGCTTTTGGTAAGCCGATGTTCATCAACAAATGACGACAACATAAAGCATGAAATGCGTTTGGGAAAACTTCCCTAATTCCAAGAGCAATACCTGCATGTTTATCAGAAATGAAAACCATGTTTGGAATTTCTCCAATGCATTGCTTTAACTTGATCATAAACCAAGTCCAACTGTCACCGGACTCTCCCGGGCACACCCCCTACGCCAGTGGCACAATTTGATTATTGCCATCCATCCCTACAGCAATTAAATTTGATCCATTGTATTTCCCTTTTAAGTGTGCACCATCAACTATTAGCACTGGTCTCAAACTATTGACAAACGTACGAATCTGTCGTTATAAAAATAGATGATTAATTTTGCAAAGTTAGTTATCCTTTAATAGCAGTATGTAAGTTAAATATATATGCAACTTACCGATACACCTATGGCCTGAAAACACATCTCGAAACGTCCGTACTGATCTGTCCTGATATCTGCATGGCTTCCTGGATTCTTTAGCTTCAGATTATGGAAGTAATACGGCAACTTGCAAAACGACTCTTCGTGATCACCCCGCAACTTTTCCAAAGCGTTTTCCCTACCTCTCCAGGCTTGTTGGTATGAAATCGTAATGTGATGAACATCACCAAAATATTCAATTATATCCCGCGGCCTGTACACCTTGTTCGGATCTTTCATCTTAGCCATTATCATATCACCTAGGACAGCTTTGTGCGCGTTGCGATGTTTCGCCTTAATCTGTGTTTTTGAACATGTGTGCGCGTCGTTCAATGTTGTAACATAGAAATCGTCACCATGTTTTGCCCGATTTGTAAGTATCTTCCACTTACACCCTTTATTAAAACATACCACATCGTACCTTGCTGGGTCGGATTTTTTGACTATGTATTGAAATTGATCTTCTATAGATTTTCTTGCAATACAACTCTGTAATTCTTTTTTGTTGATAAACCACACACCTTGAACCAGCTGACCTGTTCTCTCCCCGTCTACCATGACAGGTAAGATTTTAGTGTGATTGTAAGATGGTGTTGGAAGTGGGTTAGGCATATGAGAAAATGAGTTTTGTTGCCAATTATGTGGAGAAATATATTTTTCATTGCCATTAATGTCATGCTGATGTTGTTCCTCATGTTCTTCGTCAGTATTTTCACTATTTTCTTCATCTCGTTCTTGGTCAGTTTCTTCTTTACTTCCTTTCACGGTCTGTACAACGAAATGTTCTTCATCATAAACTTCATTTTTAGAGGTACCAACACTTCCTGTGTTGTTTCGTGCCATTTCGACATCATATGTCGTTTGGTTTTCGCAATTTTGATTCCACTGATGATGTTGAAAAGTAGAGGTGTACGGTGTGTTTTGATAAAAAGGGTCTGGCTGACATAAAGGCGCATTTAGGTATTGTGTAAAAGAATGTGGTTCCATGCTATTATGATATGGGGGATGGTTTACAAATGGTTGGTTATACTGAGATGAATGAGGATATATTGATTGCGGAATAGGCATGTTTGAGAGTTGATTAGAGAAATGCAAAACCGGTATAGGTGTACTACGAAATTGTACCTGCTCATATTGCTGGATTGCCGACGTTGCAGGACAAACAACTCTAGTGGTCTTCCGTTAACAGTAAGGGCTGCATCAACAAAAAAAGACACTTCATCGTCATCGGTGACTTCCATCGGATAATCGTTTGGTGATAGTTTATAAAATAAACCATATCCCAAATTCATATCTACATTGAACTTCTTTGCCACGTATGTCACTAACTTTTCGTAAGTAGTATTAGTTCGCAAATTCACACCACGTCTAGATTCGTTGGTTACAAAAATAACCTTTACAGCCTCCGGTTGTGAGTTCATTATTATTGATTGGAAAAATGTATAAGCTGGAAACGTATGTATTGAATTGCTAAGTTTGCTTCCTATTGATCTTTGGTTGTAATATTTATATACTCCCTCTTTAGGTTGTTTAGGCGTAAATTTCCGTACAACTGACAAGACAATACATATTTTATGCGAACTTTGGGTACAACCGGCTAAAGCTGTATTACGGTACAACTGACAAGAAAATTCATATTTTGGGCGAACTTTGGGTACATCCGACTAGACAATACAACTTTATAGCTGTATTACGGTACAAGTGACAAGACAATAAATGATTTTTAGGCGAACTTTGGGTACATCCGACTAGACAATACAACTTTATAGCTGTATTACGGTACAAGTGACAAGACAATAAATGATTTTTAGGCGAACTTTGGGTACATCCGACTAGACAATACAACTTTATAGCTGTATTACAGTACAACAGACAAGACAATAAATGAATTTTAGGCGAACTTTGGGTACATCCGACTAGACAATACAACTTTATAGCTGTATTACGGTACAAGTGACAAGACAATAAATGATTTTTAGGCGAACTTTGGGTACAACCGACTAGACAATACAATTTTATAGTTGTATTACGGTACAAGTGACAAGACAATAAATGATTTTTAGGCGAACTTTGGGTACAACCGACTAGATAATACAACTTTATAGCTGTATTACGGTACAAGTGACAAGACAATACTGGTTTAGAGTGCAAGACGGTTATTCGATTAGTGCTTAGTTACATCAAGTAATTCGTATTTATGTTTCAATGACTTGGCAGGTTGTCAAATTATGTAATTTATGTTAATCATTATCTATCCAGTTAATCCTAATGAAACCAGTGTACTTATAAGTAACCTCTTTGAAACACATTAAACACACTTACATGCACAATCTTTATTCAAAAAACAAACACCAGGAACACACACCACATGTGAACTACTAATTAAAAATGCATTAAACAGGAATACATTACTAGAACACTATGTCATTGGTTGGATTACATTAACTAAATGGTTATTCATTACATAATCAAAAGCTACATTACATGCGTCACAAAAAACAATTAAGAACACAATAAACAATATTAAAAAGCAACATGACAGAAACACAATGGGGAGTTGTGATTTGCATTACGGACTGTTTGTTCCATTTGGAAAATCCCTTAAGAAACGAGTGTTGCTGTCATCACTAGCATAGTCACTCTCATGAAAGTCAATTTCTTCATTCATCTCTATAAGATATAGCTCAATTCTTTTACCAGAATTCTTAGCCCCCCTTTTTACGTCAACCTAGGTTTCATTCCACAAGAGAAAACGAGCTCCATCAACTTCGAGTTTTCCTTCTTCACAGTACAATATTTCATCAAAAGTGCTGTTAATTTTTTCTTTTAAGAAAGCAAACATCTTCTTTAAATCGAAATCGGTCAAATCGAAATCGAATGTTTCTTTGACACCATTATCATATGCCTTATAGTCGAACCTAAGTATGCCACCATGAAACACATCAACTGTAAGGATCTTTGGGTCCATATTTGTAGTAAAAAATGATATTACTAAAGCATTTATAGTGAAACTGTATAACACAACTCTGCTTCAAGGAAGGGCCATTAGTATTGTGTATTTATAGTAACAACATCTCGTGTACATTCACCTATAGGCGAAGAAAACTGACAAAATGACAACACACCTCTGTTTTTAGGCGAAAACAAGGTACAAATGACATGACTATTCATCTCTTAGGCGAAATGAAGGTACAAGTGACAAGAGAATTCAATTTTAAGGCGATTAAATCGTACATATCATTATAATAACCATGCTGATAATTTTTTCAGTTACGGTACAAAGGATTATGTGTCAACACGTATTTAGGTCACCCTGCGGTCGTTTATCGTTATGTATTATATAATTAGACTTCAATAATGATTAGAAAAGAAACGTACATTAACTCCATACAATACGATTAGGGAAACTTTTATTAAGAACACATTATCAATCATACATTACAAGATTCATAACAAACATCACATATCCATCCACACAATAACAACATACCTTACATGCGTAATTAAAAACAAAATAAGTCACGTACATTACAACAATTTAAAACCTACATGACACCATATCAAGGATAATTGCGATTGGCAAGATGTGTGCTGCCCGATTCTTCTTTTTCATGGATAGTAATGACTGTTGTTGTCATCACTATCATTTTCACTAAAATTCAAAGGAGGTTCTTCCTCCAAATATACAAGATATAGCTCAATACCTTGACAACAGTCTTTTGCATGTTTCACTGCTTTATTCCAAATTTCATCCGTCATAAGCATTCGAGCACCATCATTTTCAATATTGCCGGGTTCACAATAGTAAACATCAGTAAAAGTAACCTTGAAGTTT
This sequence comes from Helichrysum umbraculigerum, assembly GCA_949592205.1. Taxonomy (NCBI): domain Eukaryota; kingdom Viridiplantae; phylum Streptophyta; class Magnoliopsida; order Asterales; family Asteraceae; genus Helichrysum; species Helichrysum umbraculigerum. Next base: position 132,694,085 of record CATIUR010000003.1, on the reverse strand, counting down.
TCCGTAAGGTGGGAAAACAACTTACTGATATCGAATTCATTAACATCAAAATCGACGATCGTTTGTTTCACACCATTTTCATAGGACTTAAGGTCTAAACGAAGTTCCCCACCATAAAACACGGTAAGATCAATCAGTTGCATAGTGAAACAAAAAGGAAATATTATTGAAATTGAAAATAATTGTTTTGTGATATAATGAGATATGTTTTGTACGTATTTATAGTGTTTTATGTATTATGGTTGCATATGAACTATCCGGTAGAAAAAGGTACAAAAGGACAACACTGTTCGTATGTCAGGCGAAAGAAACGTACAAAATGATAAGACTATTCATATTTTAGGCGAACAAAACGTACACAATGACAAGACTATTCATATTTTAGGCGAACAAAACGTACAAAATGACAAGACTATCCATATTTTAGGAGAAAAGTACGTACAAATTGACACGACTACTCATATTTCAGGCGAATAAATTATACACATGATAAGACTAATAATATTTAAAAGAAAAAATATACAAACTAACAAGACTGTCCATATTTTAGGCGAAAAGAACGTACTAAAGGACTACACTATCCATTATTCAGGCGAAAAAAAGGTATAAATTGACAACACTTTTCATCTTTTAGGCGAAATAAGGTTGTACCCTTGAATAGACTATTCAGTGGCAATCGTTAGTTGATAACGCAAGTAACTACTACAAATCAATTATTGCATTGTCTACCTATATAAACTAAACTCCGGCCAATTACTTCATATTCTACTTGAATAACAGAAAAGATCAGTATGTATCAACATGTCCTTAATTCGCCATCCGACCGTATATTACTTGCTAAGACATATCGTAAGTAAAATTTTATCTAAGCATCATCATAAACAATATATTTATTTTCATTCATTACTCAGTATTGTTGATGCAGGTGATGATACTAGTTTGTTCTCTATCAAACTACATCACTATGGAACATTTTCAAATCCTCCTAATAGGGCTTATGAAGGTGGTGTTGTCACCTACGTAGATTGTTTGGATGTATCTACTTTCTGTATTGACCAAATGGATAACATACATTCATGAATTAGGTTATGATGACATATCTTATTATTCTACTATTTTAAGAAACCAAATGTAGGGTTGGATTCTGGACTCCGAACATTGGTTGATGATGATGATATATTCGAAATGTTGCTACACAGTGAAGGACCAACCAGACAAATTGAAGTTTACATCTCACGTACTAAAGTCACAACCAGGAACTTGAATAATGAAGCAAATGATAATGTCCCATCGTGTTCGAGAAGAAGGTTGTTTGATTAGGTTACTTGGTGTAACGCATTTTGTAATATCAACTATGAGGTGGGTTATCGTTATGTATTACATAAATGCTCTTTAAATAATATGCATTTGCTTACCATGCCTTCTTAAATATGAAGCTACAAAATATCAACCTACATAATGTATTTTATCATTACCGTCAACAACATCAACGACGGGTTGTATCTTCTACTTTGAATATTATGTAGCGTTTGCTTCCTTTGAGAAATGGCAACTATTACATATATCTTCATCTCGTTATAATTATCAGTTTTTCAATACGGAACCAAAGATCATTTTTTACAAACTTTACAATTAACACTTAACCACACCGAGTGGAATACATTGTCTGTGCGAGATACTCCCTATAGCTAACCTCAAACAGATGTCCAGGGCACTGTATATCAACTGGATGACGGTGTGCTAGTTTTTCTACAAAATGACAAACATAAACCTGATGTGCTCACACCGTGTCGTTGTTTTTCAATTGATGATGCGAGCGCAGCAGGGGTTTTAAATTTATATTTTGCGGGGCTTAAATTAACCGTACTACCTACTTGATTAGTAAGCGGTAAGTATAACCTAAGATCGTTCTATGAATCCAAACGTGTGGGCGATTAAAGTTGACACTTTCAGTAGAGAATTATTTAGGATGGCACAAAGTAGGTAGGTTTGGGGTTTAAAGACAGATAATTAAAATACAAGAAAGTAAATTGCAGGAAATTAAAATGCAGGAAAACAGATAAAGATAAATATGTGATTGCTGAGATTTCGATAATTAACATTTCAGGATGACATAACAAATAGGGTTGATACGTAATATGGCAGTTAAACTACTAGGTGTAAACTCTAGAACCCTACCAACTCATTTTCCCATTGGCGTGTCACTTGGAACTAGGTTATCGTGATTCTGATTGGAGCAATACGCAGACTTCCAATACTCATCTAGTTGAAAGATGAGCAACCTATTTTGGTGTTATACCGAGGTGCATGAATCAGCAGCGTATCGTCTCATAGGTCCGACCGTTCTTAACCCCTAAGGTAGTTTACTACTCTATTAGCACGAAGATTAATAGCTTTGTATGTTTGGACCGCCGATTATGTAAGGCTTAGTGTTTCATGAACTCTAGGTAACTAGGACTTTGTTCTATTCCTAAGTCTCGTCTTTGTTTAGTTAAGTTCTAATTACTTCGACTTATGACTTAAGTTCTCCTTTTCAAACAGTTATACATCTCCAGATTATCCGTAGTTTGATAAAACGTGTTTCATATGAGGACCATGCCTTTCAATAATAGACAGTGTACTTTACATGAGATTTCCACTGCTTCTTATATCCAACACGCGGTCAAGAGTAATTGACAGTGAAAGTGACACTCTAACTAATTAAATGTAAACCTAATATATACAACGAGTGGTTTCATTGTGTCTTACTTATTGCATGTCATGGGCACAGATAACTACTTACCATAATTAAGGTGGATCAGGTCCTAATTACTAGGTTGCAGTCACGTGGATAACTGGAAAGGGTGCTCCATAAATTAAACTTAAATTCATAAAGTCCTAACGGTACAAAGATTATTATCTCCTATTTATCCTGAACGTATATTACGAACATTATTTTATAATGCATTGATTCTCGTAGGATACACCAGTTAGTTGTGTAGTTGTATTGTCCTTTCGGAGTTCCAACTTTTGAACCAGAGCTGATTCCAATGATATAACTACCTTCGGTCGTTTATCGGCTTCCGTACGTTTGTACTTTGCATAAAGCATTTCCAGCACTATACCGAATAAACAGTTGAATAGGGGCCGTTATATCATTTTACGATTATCGTGCATTGATTGTGTAATGACATCCTTACTTATAATTATCTACATCATCAGCAATCACAATAATAAACTACTCGCAATTCATGGCAACAAATAAATCACATACCAGGCAATAATACATATTCAAAATATGAAATGAGACAAGTATAATAAAAGTTTAGATATCACCCGGAATTAAATGCGTAGCAGCGTATTATTATAATTGACAAACTCTTTCACACGTACAAAGATTGATCTCCGAATCTCTAGTGTTCGCCCTAGCTTCTATGTTAGTCCGTAGACTAATTACAATATTCCTAGAATGAGAAAGACTAAAAGACTACGAAAGATTTTCTAGTGAGAAAGAAAGAGTGAAATATGTTAGAATGTGTGCATATGAGGTGTGTGTTTCAAATGAACCTAAGCCTCCTATTTATAGGTGTGATTTGGCTCACATTAGCACCAAGGGTGCATGTTAGAAAAAGATGGCCAAAAGGGTGCACCGGGTACCGTACAACAAGAAAAGTAGGCGCACCGGGTACTGTACAACACGAAAAGTGGGCGCACCAGGTACCAAAAGTTACCAAAAACGGAAACCGGGACGGGGGCAGGGTGGCCGGCGCCGCCCAAGGTGTTGCCGGCGGCGGTGGGCCCAGGGTCGGTGGCGGCTGGCCTGTGGCCGCCCCGTTTCGCCGTTTTTTGCTTCGTTTCTCGATTCATGCGTGTTTTCTTCGTTATGCGTCCGTTTGCGTCGATTATTTTTTTGTTGGATTTGTAATTCAAAAATGAAGATTTTGACATAGGATAGGCCCTGAGATGAGGTTCCTAGCTCCAGATATTGCGTGCGAATCATTTGGATCTTCCGGCGGGCGTAGAATCTTCATTCTTTATCCGTTTCAGTTGATTCTTCTTCTGTTGGATTCGTATTTTGAAAATGAACATCTTGGATGGAATGGATGTTAGTGAAGGGCATTTTAGTCTTGAAATCTCATTTTGATGTCTTGAATCTTCAAACGTGTGTGGAATCTTCGTTTCTCATCCGTTTTGCTTGATTTTTATCGTGCAACCTTGTTTTGACCATCTTGGCATAATGTTATTGATTTGTGCTGTATTTGAATTAAAATGCCAAAAATCGTTCCAGAATGAGAGAGATATCGGTAGAAAAACATGACTTTTTACGCGATATCAAGTATCCCACACTTTAAACTTTGCTTGTCCTCAAGCGAACTCATTCATAAAAACTTCTGGAAGGATTCTAATTGCATCATTTGCTAGAAATACTATTTTCAGAAAATATAAAATTATGGTTATGAAAGAGTTTTTTACTGGAAACTGAGGGTTTATAGAACTTGATACCTTCTTCGGGCAACTTATAAGGTGATCGTGACTAGGCAATCCTCACAAGTGGGTCACTCAAATCACTCAAGTGTTTAGGGTTTCCTACTTACTAGTGTCGATCACTCGGATAGCCAGTCATGCAGCATTCTCGTCATAGGCTTGATCGAGAATCAAATCTCCATCACTTTTGATGAGGATGATACTAACCTTTCAAGATGTCTTGGAAGGAATCGGGTTTTTGGTTTGAAGAAGGTGAGGGGTGTGATAGTTTTCCTTGTATTTTCTTGAAGCTTTTCTTTGGAATTTCTTAGGTTTTTTGAAAGGACTACACAGCCTTTCTTATTTGGGTTCTTCCTTTTTATTGACCCTTTTCATGATTGTGTCGGAATGATTCTTTAAATTTCTTATATTCTGCCGATCTTAACAATGTACTTTGTGGCCTTGAAGGATTTTAATAATTTGGGTTATGTTGGCTTTTCTTGCAAAGGTCTTAGGAATTCGGGAGTGTCTCTGAAGGTTTTCGGGTTGATGAGACTTCTGTAGGTTCGGGATAAATGACAGGAGATCTTTATTGGGTGTGAAGAGTGGGTGTTGAGTTGGTGAATGTTTGATGGTGGAAAGGTGTTTTTGGATTCCTTGGAAGCTATCAAGATAGGTTATACCTATGCCACGTGTGGCATTCATCGATGTGATCTCGGAATGCATTACAAGAGCAAGTTCTAATTCAAATGCATACATCGGCACACACATGAAATGAAAAGTGAAGCATTAAAGATGAATGCTAATCATGGGCTCAATCCTCACGAATCGAATATTTTGGTTAGTATGTGCCTAGCCATGTGTTGCCTTTTTCGTCCGTATCTTATTCTAAAACAGTTTTGTTTCTTTGTTAAAACTCGTTTCTCACTGTAATTCGTAGTTTTGAAGGATAGGATTTCTAAAGAGATGTTTTTGAATCCGAAAAATTTGAAATTTTTTCCATTTTTAGCCTTTTGATGAAAATATTGTTTGGCTTACGGACAAGAGGTAAAACTTGCGGTTGTAGACCGAATATCCCACACTTAGAGGAACATTGTCCCTAATGTTTGAATCTATTTGTTGAACACCTCTTGACGAAGTATCCCACACTTAAAGATTCTACTTATCTTTGGATTATTTCATAAGTGTTGTGTGGTATGAAGGATCCCACACTTAGTTTTGGAATATCGGGTGAGATAATCGAAGCTTTAAACGGATAGAGGGTTTTGGAACGGTGTACCACTTTTGCTGTATGCGTTGTTTGCTGATTGCTAGGAGTTTGCTAGTCTGCGGCTTGTAGCTTATGGCTCCAGAATTCTCCACCGTGGGTGTCTGTTGCTTCCTTTGATCCGGTCTTCGATAAATAGTCGTTTGATCAAACAAACAATCCATTCAACAATCAAATAATAGCTGCTAATAAGAAAAATAAAGTGAAAGCATAATAAAATAGTAAATAGATAGATGTGATGTCGAAGCATCAATCGTACATCAATACAGACAATAATAATATAGTAAATAGAGTTTTGGTAGAAAGCATAGAGAAGTTAGAAAGTGGAGCAATCGATTGCTCTGCCGATGATCATACTACTGCAGTAGATGTGGTAGGTCCAGGAGAGGTCTCGTCTGATGAAGAGACATCATGCTGATCGTTGGTGCCTTCGTTTGATGCATCATGGACAGCTTCTTCTTCTGGCATACCGATTGTAAAAGCTCCTTGATCTACTAGCTGATCGATTAGTCGCCCGGATGGTATTTCGAAGCTGTCGAATGGGAACATGGCTGATCCTTGGTGTGTGTTGTCTTGGAAGAGATCTGTCTGTCTGTGAGATGAGACCGGCACAGGTATAGTAGTTGAAGGGATGGTATGTCTGCCAGTCCTGGGGCTCTGAATTGTGACAGTCCGTGCAGATACTCTCGATGTTCTGCTGCCTCTCGATGTGTGTACTCTAAATGACCCAACAACTGACGGGATAGTCTGTCTAGTGACTGTGGCCTGTACTGGAGGTGGCTGTGGTCTAGGAATGATGATCCGAGGTGGTATAACATGCCCACGGCCTGGCGGTGGTCGAGGTGCTGGAGTAGGGACTACAGGTGGATACATGTGTGGTGGTGCTCGGCCCATCCCACATGGTAAGTGTGGTAGTGAGGTCATGGGCATCCCAGTTGCCTGCTGTCTCATGGCTGTATAGATCCTAATCTGCATCTGCATAGACCAATACCAATAATCTGGACCTGGAGGTGCCCCGTAGTGGTAGATGTATGCGGGCACTCGCAGTCTTTGGGCAGGAGTAGAAGGTCATGTCCTAGTATGTGGTGGCATCATTGGTGGTGGTGATGGGATTTCATCATCATCATCATCATCCTTATCATTGTCATCCTCGTCATCAGTATCATCGTCATCCGTATCTGAATCACTAGGTCCTTGCTGGCGTTTCCTTTTCTTTGTTTCCTTTGGCAGAATCAGGTCTGGTATCAACATGTCAACACTGCCATGATCTGCTGCCCGTGCTTTGATGTAAACAGCACCATCTTACGTGATCCGGAGTATTTCCATACTCCTAAGAAATTGGCAGTCAAGTGGCTTAGAGCTCCATCCCGATTTAAATTTCTCAACATCTGTTGTCCGAAGTAATCCCATCTTTCGTATCAATCTGGTGATTACTGAGCCCAAGTACGATCTTTTCTTTCCAAAGCCTTTTTCTTCTAAAAGTCGCTGAGCAACTAAATAAGCAACCTGTATGTTTCTCTTGTCGAGAATACATGCCATAAGGGCGACATCAAATCCAGAAAATCGACCGATAGTCATATGTTTCCCGTCTAATGAACAAGCAATGAGCTTGTGTAGGATCTGTAGGACTGGGTCTCGGAGTTGGGTTGCCTTAATACCCGAGAAGTATGGTGCAGGTGACCATTGACTCCATGCTTCAGCGTGTGTTGTCGAGATGGAAACAGAGGTGGCTCCGGTGATGAACAGGGGCGATTGTATCTCTTCTAGGGTGTATAAATCTAGATGGAGCAAGAACTGGGCGAGTGATAAAGTATGCGGGCTGCCCAAGTACTGAAATGAGATCGAACATTCTTCAATTCTATCCTTCTTCTGAAATTTGAAGGTGGCCATAAATTCAGTAACCATCTCCACATATACTGGCTCATCAATACTGAATAACCTCTTGAATGATTCAAAATGCTGCCCATCAACCATATAGGTAAGTATGCTTTCAAGTCTTTGCTTAAACCCTAACGCTTGCATAATATTCCAGTCAATGTGCCTGAGACACCCGAACTTCTTGTCTCTCCAGATACGTGCCATCTTGTCGTATGCTGGTGTGGCACTCATGTATGCTAAGGATCCTGCAAGGGATCGTGCGGGGTTTAATTTCTTCTTTCGTGCCATTGTACCTGAGAACATTTAAAGTAATGGATCCTTTGAGAAAGAGAAATTTTAAGCACGCTCCGAAGAATTTCGAAGTGAGGGCTTTAATTTCTAGACAATCTAAAGATTACATTAAATATAAAATGCTCTCATGCAGCAAATAGTCAATTATTTATCAAGGCAATATCGTCACTTAGAAAAATATAGTCATGGAATGGCAGTTGTCTTATTGTGAAGTACTGTTATTTACAAAGTTTGGTGCAAACCAAGTTGGAAATGACAGGAATTCACAATTCATGGTAATATCATTATTGGTAGGGTTTGACTTTAAGAGTGCAAGCTGAAGTAAGGTTTTTGAATAAAGTAGTTTGTCTTAAAAATTCAATACTTCAGGTTGACTTTTCAGGTCAAAGCTTTCTTCAAGTGATATTTTCAAATATCCACATGCCATAATTTAAACCTATTCGTGCATGCATGTTCTAAATCATTTTAAGTATTTCCTAATTGATAATCAAACTAGGTTGTGCATTAAAAGTTATTATGCCCATGTATTTGGTGTGGTCCAAGACTTTTTATTTAAAAGTGATGATTCTCTAGGTACATTGCCTAGTTTAAGTAAGTACAAGTGTGGTCATGCAATTTTCAACCTATCATGTTGTTCATGCAAGCTAGCCAACTTGTTGATTACTTTCAAAAGTCAAGATTGCTAACCCTAAGTTGTTCACATAATGCAATTATCAATAGAGTAATCATATAAAACACCATAATTACTAAGATACTTAGTATACTAACACTCAATTAAGCAAAGTTCTAAGCTAAATCAATGGGTCAAAGTTATTCCTATTGAAAAAGTCGGACATATTGCTAAGTGGTAGGAACATGTAATAACTAAGTATTTAATCAAAAAAAGCTCTATTTCCTAGTTACTAGCTTAGCTAACTTCAAGAAACAAGCTCTTTCAAGTTCAAAGTTGGTTTTGTGATCATACCTTGCTTTTAGAGAATGAAATGCAAAAACGAAAGTACAACCGCGAAGTATATGCAACAAGGAGTTCGAAAGGACAAGAGATTATGCAATTTGATGGAGTTTTGATGGTGGATACATGGTGATCATGGCATGGCCGATTTTTTTGAGGGAGGAGGGAGGAAGGTGAAGTTTGTTAGATGATTTGAATTATGGGGAGTTAAGGAGGTTCATAGTGGTCCTTTACATGTACTCACCCTAAGTACTATGGTACTCATATGGTCCCTAAGGTGAATTGAATGTCAAGTATTAATGTCTTAGATTAACTTACAATGTCCCACTAATAATGATAAGAAATCTTAAATGTGTTACTTGTAACTAGTTACTTGTTAGTCTTTTGTTACGTTGTAAATAATTCAAGAAACGCGCAAATTTTTGCGGAACAATCAAAATCACTTTTAAACATTAAACTCGCGCTATTTTTGGTGTTTAAAAATCTTTGTCTGACGTGGGTCTATAGAATGTACTACTGTTTCGGCATAATGCTACAAAGGTGTACGTTCTTTTAGAGGTGCGTGCGTTTTCAGACAATAATTAAGAAACGTTTTCTATTAAAGGGAACTTTCAAAAATTTATTATATATATGTATTAAAATATGCTCATTTAAAGTCGCGAGCCCCGACCTTTTCGGAGAAAATTGTTTTATGATTCGTTCCGATCCCTCCAAAGGGAAAGGGTCGAGATTTGCTCCCTTAATTGAACATTTTTCGGTACAAAACATTTCGATAGCTCCCAGATGACATTGTAAACTAGAAAATGACGATCCTCTAAACCTCCTAGGATCTCTCGTTCCTCATACCCTAAATTAACAAGATCATCAATCAACTTATTGTACGCCTTCCTTATCTTCTTGGGATTTGATAGACCGTCGCGCTCTCCTTTGTTTTTGTAGTTCAGATTGTGAGTAAGTTTATTCACAGCTTCCATAAACGCATTCTCTTCCGGTGAATCAGGTTCTCCGGTTGTAAGTTTAACTAGCTTACAGAGTTCACTAATTTCGGCTTTTTGTGTGGAAGTGAAGGGGTATTTGGTGAAGGTGAAGATTTGAACAAGCTTGACGTGAAGGTCTTTTCTATTTTCAAAGAGGCTTGTGTTGATTCTTTCCTTTGTGGAATTGGGAAAAACTTCTCGTAATTTTGAGATTAGTAAGAAGCGGGATCAACAAAGAATGGAATTTTACCAAGAAATGTGATAGGAATCATCGGGTTTTGTTCTATCCAGAACTCAAGTTTGTTGATCATCGTGGCGACATTGTGATTTATTAATATCATAGATATTGGAAGGTAATCCATGTCGGCAAATGATTCGAAGAGAAGATCTAGATCTTCTACAAACTTCAGTTCTTGGTCCTCGAAATTTGTGGAGGGGCTTTCGCATTCTTGATTTGACAGACGAAGAAAAAGGTTTACTTGTTTTTCTAATCCAGCAATCGTTTCTCGTTGGTTGAAGGAAAACGGGAGATTGGCATAGGTCAATTGTATGACGAATGCTTTATAGACGTCCGCCCTTCAGGAAGGATCGAAAGAAGCACCAAGGTGGCGTTCTTTAAAACGAGGTTGTTCTATTTCGACAGATGGAACCTTATCCACCACTCGGTATATGGTGTATTTAGGTTCGTATGAAGAGAATGGAAAGATATTGTCATTGTGAGAATCGGATATAGTTTGGGCATATACCGATATCTCAGGAATGAGGGTAATTTGGTCACACGTTTTCGGAGGCTTTACTTCATGATTTTCTACGGGAAGATAATCGAAGTGGACAGAATTTGACACTTTAGGTATTTGCAAAGTTGGAGAGTGATCTTCTGGAGATGATGCCAGGTCAGGTAGCTGATCCGTAACATCAAAGTCCAGGAAATGGTTTGGAATGGAATGTGGGATCCTAAATTCTTCTAGGGAAGCATATAATTCATCCTTTGAAGTACTAATAGAAGTGGGTTTTTTAGATGTCATGTTTAAACTAATATTATCCTAATTAACACTAAATTAACAGCGAATTAAATTAAAATTGCTTAAAGTAACTTTCGAGAGATTTCTAAGAAGGTGTCAATCGGAAGGATCTCCTAAATACTACTACTTAAGGTGGCTTGAATCTACGTTTGTGATTCCCCGGCAGCGGCGCCAAAAAACTTGATGTGCTCACACTGTGTCGTTGTTTTTCAATTGATGATGCGAGCGCAGCAGGGGTTTTAAATTTATATTTTGCGGGGCTTAAATTAACCGTACTACCTACTTGATTAGTAAGCGGTAAATATAACTTAAGATCGTTCTATGAATCCAAACATGTGGGCGATTAAAGTTGACACTTTCAGTAGAGAATTATTTAGGATGGCACAAAGTAGGTAGGTTTGGGGTTTAAAGACAGATAATTAAAATACAAGAAAGTAAATTGCAGGAAATTAAAATGCAGGAAAACAGATAAAGATAAAGATGTGATTGCTGAGATTTCGATAATTAACATTTCAGGATGACAGAACAAATAGGGTTGATACGTAATATGGCAGTTAAACTACTAGGTGTAAACTCTAGAACCCTACCAACTCATTTTCCCATTGGCATGTCACTTTGAACTAGGTTATCGTGATTCTGATCGGAGCAATACGCAGACTTCCAATACTCATCTAGTTGAAAGATGAGCAACCTATTTTGGTGTTATACCGAGGTGCATGAATCAGCAGCGTATCGTCTCATAGGTCCGACCGTTCTTAACCCCTAAGGTAGTTTACTACTCTATTAGCACGAAGATTAATAGCTTTGTATGTTTGGACCGCCGATTATGTAAGACTTAGTGTTTCATGAACTCTAGGTAACTAGGACTTTGTTCTATTCCTAAGTCTCGTCTTTGTTTAGTTAAGTTCTAATTACTTCGACTTATGACTTAAGTTCTCCTTTTCAAACAGTTATACATCTCCAGATTATCCGCAGTTTGATAAAACGTGTTTCATATGAGGACCATGCCTTTCAATAATAGACAGTGTACTTTACATGAGATTTCCACTGCTTCTTATATCCAACACGCGGTCAAGAGTAATTGACAGTGAAAGTGACACTCTAACTAATTAAATGTAAACCTAATATATACAACGAGTGGTTTCATTGTGTCTTACTTATTGCATGTCATGGGCACAGATAACTACTTACCATAATTAAGGTTGATCAGGTCCTAATTACTAGGTTGCAGTCACGTGGATAACTGGAAAGGGTGCTCCATAAATTAAACTTAAATTCATAAAGTCCTAACGGTACAAAGATTATTATCTCCTATTTATCCTGAACGTATATTACGAACATTATTTTATAATGCATTGATTCTCGTAGGATACACAAGTTAGTTGTGTAGTTGTATTGTCCTTTCGGAGTTCCAACTTTTGAACCAGAGCTGATTCCAATGATATAACTACATTCGGTCGTTTATCGGCTTCCGTACGTTTGTACTTTGCGTAAAGCATTTCCAGCACTATACCGAATAAACAGTTGAATAGGGGCCGTTATATCATTTTAAGATTATCGTGCATTGATTGTCTAATGACATCCTTACTTATAATTATCTACATCATCAGCAATCACAATAATAAACTACTTGCAATTCATGGCAACAAATAAATCACATACCAGGCAATAATACATATTCAAAATATGAAATGAGACAAGTATAATAAAAGTTTAGATATCACCCGGAATTAAATGCATAGCAGCGTATTATTATAATTGACAAACTCTTTCACACGTACAAAGATTGATCTCCGAATCTCTAGCGTTCGCCCTAGCTTCTATGTTAGTCCGTAGACTAATTACAATATTCCTAGAATGAGAAAGACTAAAAGACTACGAAAGATTTTCTAGTGAGAAAGAAAGAGTGAAATATGCTAGAATGTGTGCATATGAGGTGTGTGTTTCAAATGAACCTAAGCCTCCTATTTATAGGTGAGCTTTGGCTCACATTAGCACCAAGGGTGCATGTTAGAAAAAGATGGCCAAAAGGGTGCAACGGGTACCGTACAACACGAAAAGTAGGCTCACCGGGTACTGTACAACACGAAAAGTGGGCGCACCAGGTACCAAAAGTTACCAAAAACGGAAACCGGGATGGGGGCAGGGTGGCCGGCGCCGGCGGCGGTGGGCCCAGGGCCGGCGGCGGCTGGCCTGTGGCAGCCCCGTTTCACCGTTTTTTTGCTTCGTTTCTCGATTCGTGCGTGTTTTCTTCGTTATGCGTCCGTTTGCATCGATTCTTTTTTTGTTGGATTCGTAATTCAAAAACGAAGATTTTGACATAGGATAGCCCCTGAGATGAGGTTCCTAGCTCCAGATATTGCGTGCGAATCATTTGGATCTTCCGGCGGGCGTAGAATCTTCATTCTTTATCCGTTTCAGTTGATTCTTCTTCTGTTGGATTCGTATTTTAAAAACGAACATCTTGGATGGAATGGATGTTGGTGAAGGGCAATTTAGTCTTGAAATCTCGTTTTGATGTCTTGAATCTTCAAACGTGTGTGGAATCTTCGTTTCTCATCCGTTTTGCTTGATTTTTATCGTGCAACCTTGTTTTGACCATCTTGGCATAATGTTATTGATTTGTGCTGTATTTGAATTAAAATGCCAAGAATCATTCCAGAATGAGAGAGACATCGGTAGTAAAAACATGACTTTTTACGCGATATCAAAACCCCACAACTAGAACTATCAGTTTGTTGAGGGGAATTGATACCGAGATACTACAAGTTCAGTTGCAATTTATCTACTCTTTCTACACTTGCATTACTCCAGTAATTTAGCTTGTCCAGAAAAACAGGAATGACTTGTTGCAGCTTATCGAGAATACCGTGCAAGAAGGTCATCCTAAGACATGGGACCGTCGCGTCTACTAAAAGGTTGATGTCGTAAATCATGACAGTCCAAGAAGTCAGGTCCAACTCGGCGAGCATCCAATGCAGACTGTTTTGATTCAATGGGAAAAGAACCTGCGAACCAGTAAAAGTTAATTTATATGAACCTTTGCAAATGAAGTTTTTGGGTTAACTTTGTTGCTTACCCTATCAATAGTCCACCAAGGAGGACAAGGTCCCTCTGTGCCATTAGCCAACGCATATAATCTTTCGCAATCATGCAATATATAATGAAAATCAACGGGTAAGATGCCACACCGTTCATCCTTGTTACGTGATGAAGCTACTATATTTGACCAAATGTCAATGTGCTACATCATTAAGAATAAGGTTGTATAAATTACATTGATTATCAAATTGCTAAGGTAAGGTTCAGTAAATTACACTTATATAAAATATTTAATAAACCATGTTAGGATATATGATAACGCGCGGATAAATGTTAGCATCACACATGCAAGAAAGAAACATTTATGCCCATAATATCGTACCTCACTTTCTAGCCAACTATCCCCGCTGGCATTAAGAAGCCTACCCCAAAAGTCCAAACTCAATGGGTAGGGATAACCTTTGAGAAATAAACAGTGATCGCTGGGATTTCCATGGCCAAGCCACCGTTGACAGAACTCACGTGCTGTGGTTTCAAAATAAGTCTCACAATTGCGCGTTGTAGATGGTACTATCACTTTATGGCAAGTAGCACTGCCATCAATATCCATCATTTGCTTTGATAAAAAAAAATTGTTGTTAGAAGAAGACGCATGTACAACAACTTTGATTAAAAAAAATAAATGGTGTCTGAATTTACTCACTTTTTCTTCATCATCCTCGTCGTCAGCACAACATTGCAGAAACATACGAAATTCTTTATCTGTCCACAACTCTAAAGGTTTATGAAACCTTCTACTTAACTGTTGTTCATTGGGTTGTTTGTTACCAACACGTGCCGGTTCTTTACCAACTACCCTACATTCTTTACAACTTCTTGGTTTTTCTCTAATCATTTTAGAATGTTCATTACCAGCACAACCCTTTTCTTTACCAATCACTCGTTGTTGTTTGCTAATTCTTGGTTGTCCTTTCCTGATTGTTGTTTGGTCATTACCGACATTAGGTTGTTCTATAATTATTGGTTGATCCTCATACATAATTGTCGCCAAGTCGTCTTCGGTAAACTCTAACTCTAACATATTATGATTCGGGTATGCTTTATTCCACAACACCTATTATATATATATATCAATATAATTGGTGTGAAAGCACAACAAATTTAAATATATTAAATGGATATGAAAGATCATATACCTCAACTAACTCCCCAATATTAGCAAAACGCCTCTGTTGCCTACATTGCACATCGACAAAATGCCTACCTTGTTGCATACATTCCACAATATTGAAACGCCTTTCAAACTTAGCCAATAATGAATCTACCTCAAGGAACCGTATTGTATCCTGATACCAAGGCCTTTGGCTCTCCACAGGTGTCGCCTTAATATCGCTCGGTATATATGTCGCCTGCTCTTGTATTTAAATATAAACAATTAACAGAGGGAAACCAAGGAAACATTGAAATACTTGAATAAACTTTATTATTTTATCATTTTATTTTCCAGATATACCTGCCTAGACATCTTATCGAACTTCACACAAATCGACCAATCATAAGCTTTCTTTTGGGTCCAAGCGACACCTCTTGGTACATGCCAAGTTTTATCTTTGTCATGATACAATTTGCAGCACGGTAGTACTTCCAAAATCCATATCTATTAAAGAAAAGTATAAAAAAATTAAACAGACTTATATGAGAACTTTTAGTGAAGTATAAAATAATAGTGCAAATATTTACTACCTTGAACGCAAACATGAAACCCCTAAGTGAATACGTCGGGGGTCTTTCACCCTTTGGATCATACCTTACTCGACTTTTCATATCCACACTAAGTGACTCGTATGTGCGACGCCAAATGTACGAACCCCATGGAAATTTATTCCACTCATTTAAATCTTCAACCAACCGTAGTAACTCATCGTCAAAAACAACATCTTCATCCCCATCAATAAAACCAACCTGCAAAAGTTCTAACAAACAAATTCGCACAACATCCGGGGGGCATACCGATCAAGTTGGTGGGTAAAAGTGTGATGGAGATCACGCACACAGACGTTTTGTGTCACAACCCTCCCGTTGCTGAATATTCTCTCTCTAAACAACCCCCCCTCCAGTGCCAGGTATTTTAGGAAGAACACCGAACTTCATCCCAGAAATTAGACAAAATTCCTCCGGCCCAAAATGTAATGTTTTACCACCGACTTGGAAAACCAACTCCTCTTTAGCTTTATTCACCGCACAAAGGTTCAAAAGCATAAAGTGCAACAACTCAGGTTGTAAACTACAATCCTCGGTATAAAACCAAATTTGACCAAAGCAAGTTCCACTTAATGGTAGATAACATCCCTTTATCCCTTTCACCTTCTTCTCTATATCTTGAAGAATATCAAATCTACTCTTCACAGTCACATCCGCATAATAATATTTACCCTACACATGTAACTAAATAATATACTAACTTGTATACTTTTATTACAAATACAATATAAGGAGCTTGGCTTAGAAATCATACTATGTTCATTGTTGATTCAATCTCTTGGTGGTCTCATATGCTTTCATCAGTTACTGTCATCATAAAAAAGAACTTCTACGTGGGGAAAAAATTAAATTACACAACCATGTTACTTTTTAATCTAGTGTTGATGCCAAACAGTACTTTTCACTAAACAAGATATGAGATGCAAATTACCGGAAAATGAGTCTATACTTTGTGACGAGCAGCAATCGTTAATCATTCTTCTGTCGATGCAGTCATCTCAAGCTTTCATTTGCAATATAAAAAGGCATAACTAAAAAAACCAAACACAAAAATACATAATTAAATCTTGCATTTGTTGAATAAAAAGGCATAACTAACACTAGAATATATTACAGGGGCATTTTAAAACCATTTACTTATGAATACTAGCAACCTTCTCAAGTTGGACTATTTAATTTTATATCATATTTGACTGTGGGTAACAATAGGCAGATATGATTAAAAGATTGTATGGTTTAGACATTGATTTTGTAATTTGCAGTTTTACAAACCCGTGCTTCTAAATTTTGAATATTCAAGTCATGTAATACTTACACATTCTTACGTTAGCTCATGATGGTTTTAATGTTATGAAGTTTTGAATTTAGTTCAACCTTACATGAGTAGTCACGTTTTTATGCTATTTGCAGTTGGTATATATTAGGAAATACCATGACTAGAGCAAACCTTAATACTAAATTGATTGAGGTGATAGACATCTTCCGTTACTTGATGCAAATGTATTTAAGTTTGCTATGTCAAGATTGAGGTTCCAATCCTTATGTTTCACTTAAAAGTACTTTGCATCTTATACTAGTGTAGCACTAATATATTAATTTCCACATCTTCTTATTGTGTTGCAAACGTTGATTTATCATGCTAAATGGTATGTACCAATGTTACCGAAACCTTATCAACTATTAACTTGCTTCTACCTATCCTAAGAATATTATAACTATCAACTACCTTCTACTACCTTGCACCCATTCGCCAACAGCGAAAAGAGAGCAGAAACAACAATTTCACAACAATAAAAATAAAAAAACTTTTCTCCATATAAATAAGTTAAGCACAAAATGTATCATAACATATTAATGTCATTTATATAAAAAAAACTAACAATAAACATGACTAAAATGAAGAAAACAGTAATGGTAGACACCTTTAGCTTGTTGTCAGTACGAAAACTACCTCTTTTAGATTAGTTTTTGGGAGGAGCTTCTCCTTCTCTTTTAACACATTTTTGGCCGGAATTCCAATGGAGGTTTTTGCCTAGAGATATGACGAGATCTGATGTACCCAAGCCAACTACCATAACTTGTTTTCAAGCCTGCATTTTTACCAACTTCGCCGGAATTGTTTACCCATGAGAGAAAATTTTGGCCGGAATTTGTTTGGGTGTAATGTGAAAGTAGGAAACACCATGTACAAGTAATCTGATTCGCGCAGACATCGAGAAATTCCAAATTTCGCCTAAACATATTTCCATTTAGGCGAAATTTCTTGGTTTAAAGCATTTAGGCGAAGAATTTATTGAAAATTGCCATGTGTCATTCACTGCTTGCACGCGCCAACTTCGCCGGAAAAAAATTACATTTGGGCAAAATCTATGGCTATAACCGTAAAATTTTGTCTGACAATGACTACTAGATGAATACTCCCCGTTTGACCGACCATTGTGATAATTTCCTCAAAATTTAACTCCAACTAGAAGCTTGCACCTTATTTCACCAAACATACCCTAGTTATAAAATATAGATTCAACAAAGATATATATATATATATATATATATATATATATATATATATATATATATATATATATATAGGATTGGGATCAATGGAGAAGGATTTTTAAGTGGAGAAAGGGGAGAAGGATTCCTGTACATTAGATGAGTGATTCAACGGCGCAGATCAGTCAAAGCAAAATTCTAATTTTCATATGGTATTTTTAGGGGGGTGGGGGCATTATGGTCCATTCGGTGCAAATTAAAAAGGGAAACAATATCAAATAAATGTTTGGAATAACTTCCGATTGGTTTTCATTGAAATTGGCGATCAAAATTCTGCACTTTCTTCTCCGTCCCCATCGACACAAAACATTAACCCTAATTGTGCTTCTTCAATCGCTAACCCCATTGAAACTGATTATTTTGTCGGGTTTTTTCGAACGGAGAGCAAACACTAAAACGAATCAAAGCATAGCGTTTTTTGTTGTTGGTTTTCTGAAGCAAGATGGTAAAAACACGAAAATTGAAGAAATCGAATGTGAAAGGTAACTTCTGATTATTCACTTATGTTAGTTGACTGTTTTATGATTTCGTAACACATTGATTTTGTGTTTTTATAGAGTGAACCACTGTGATTATTTGGGGGTATTTTGTAGTTTGGTAAATGACATTCAATCTTAATAAGCATGTCCTTTGCGTGAAAAGTGTTGTAATGAATCATATATTTGCGTTATTGAATCAGTGTTTGTTTAGGCTGACTTCCGAGTTGATTTCGATGGCTGTTTTCTACATCACTTGTAACAGCTAGTTTGGAACAAGTTAAATTGTAAATTCGACACTTGATCCCAATGCAAATTGAACTTTCCCTGTTGATGTCCATAGATGCAACATAAATAAGCATGGCCTTTGCGTGAACAGTGTTATGGTTCATCTAAAATTTAAGTTATTGAATCCATGTTTGTTTAGTTGGATGTTCGACTTGTTTGGATGTGTACTTAATATTCACGTTTAGTGTTTGCTAGTGAATAACATTGATGGTTAAAACATTTCTGCTGAATCAATCTAACCTGCAAGATAAGCCTTTACAGTTGTTCTTTAGTTGTATGTGTATACTAAAATTGTATTGCTGAATCAGTGTGGTACAAATTAGCTTATATAAAGTGTGGTACAAAGTTGTGAATCATTGTATGTGAACCGACTATTATCTTCGAAACAGTATGGTACAAAATAGCTTATGAAAAATAGTTTATTGTCAACAGCATGTTGTGATTCATGGTTTAATATTAGGGTAGCAGTACATTATAAGTTGGTTGACATTAATCTTTTTTCTAGATCCCGGGCATATTTTTGTACTCGACAATTTGGTGAATGGTGACGTGGCTAAGTATTATTATGAAAAATTACATGAAAATTTGGTAAGAAGTACTAAGCCCTTAGTTGTTATTATAATGTGTATAGACAATAGAAAATGTGTAAAGGCAATATATGTGCATAATAGTAGTTTGGTTTAGAAAGTTAATTGTATAGGTAAGGTTTGGTAAAAATGAATTTAGATAAGCTGAATAATAGATTTATAATGTTCAAACATGGAATGATAATGCTGAATCGTAGTATAAGTAATGCTGAATCATTGTATACTTACTGCTGAATCATTGTATACTTACAGCTGAATCGTAATATATTTAACTCTGAATCATTGTTTACTTACTGCTGAATCATACTATACTTACTGCTGAATCATATTATCTGGATCAATGTATGGTGCAGCTGAATCACACTTATTTCAGCTGGAAACGTTAGTGTTATTGACTCACTCATTGTGTTTTTTTTTTAAATTGCAGCGGGAACGGTTTTGTGCATACTTAGAAACCAAGCATCACCTTATGGTTAAAACTCTACGACGATTTGTTCCATGTAGACTGAGATTGTCGTGGCAAACAACTTTCAATGGGATAGACTGTGGCCTTTTATTAATGCGCCACATGGAGATGTTCAAGAGAGCAACCAACTTTGATGCGGGCCTTAGCACGGAGAATAACAGGCAGCAGGTGCAGCTATATGATCTTCGAAAGAAAGACGCATCAAAGATTTTGTTGTCCGGGTTGAACACTCTGGCCTTTAAAGTCGAATTTGAATCAAAGGAGCATGATAAACTTCCCATGGACTTTAAGAAGTTGGTAGAAAAGACAACAGACAAGATAAGAGAAGAAAGGTTGGCGGCGTTTGGAAAATAAATACAATATGCACAACGTAAATTTGTAGTTAAACATTTGATTTATTTTTGTGTTTAAGCCAATAACATAGCTGAATGTCTTTTTAAGAATGTCGTTTTAAGTATGATTGAATTCTTCGTAGTGCTATGTGAAAAATGCAACGCAAATCACAAAGAATCGATCCAATATAAAAAAAATAACAAAACATTTTGAAGTGTGCCGATCTCTAAAAAAAACAAATGACTCAGCAAATAAAAACGGAAAGTGAGGCTCTATCTTCAATATACTCTGTGAATATTTTTGTTAATAATTTCCTAAAATGTGGGAAATCAATAACCGCCCATGATCATCAATTTAAATTACAAATCATTTAATTTATTAATTAAATAACAAATGACAACAATACCCTTTGACCTAAAATTATAATGATTGGCTAGGATTGCTTCTCCCTCTTCTCCCTAAAATTTTTCTTCTTTTTAGATCCCCTTACTATATATATATATATATATATATATATATATATATATATATATATATATATAGATGATTTTCTGGTCCACACTGTAAACCACATGGAAAATATTTTAGGGTCCATATTTAGATACCCCTTTTTGTACTTTTTCCCATCTCATACCCCTCCTCACCCATCTAATCAATCACATCATGCTCTTTTTTTTTTACTTTCCACTTTTTCTAATTCCTACCCCCTGTTTAATCTAAAACTGAAACTGATTATGTACTGAACTGATACCGATATTCGATAAAACTGGACTGGAAAAGGACTGGACGGGGACCGAAGTGGGCCAGGGGTATCCCCTGTAATTCAAGGGGTGGCTTTATAATTCCCCATTTTAAACACCTCCTAATCACAATTCTGAGTTTAATTATTAATAATTTTTTGGCTGTAGAAACTAGAAAGACAACAAGGTAGAGAAAATTAAATAGTGGTAAAAAATAATAAAAAGATAAGGGGGAGACAGATTTCGCCAGCTACCACAAATAATAAGGGTGTGTTTGGAAACAACGAGTTATAACTTTGGGATGGAGCTGGAGTTTGTGGCTGGAGCTGGAGTTTAGGCTTCTATTTAGAAGCCACTTCAAAAGACTTCTTATTTAAGGGTTTTTAGGGGCTTATTTTTTTAAGAAATCTCATTTTTATTGTTTTGCCGAACAGGGTTTATAACTGTGACTTATTAAAAGTATAAGTTCAAGCCTCTAAAAGCCCCTCAAAAGCGTTGTGTCAAACACACAATTAATCAACTACTGCTTTAAAACATCAAAGTTAACAAACTATTAATTAAGTCCAATAATATATTGTAACTAATAAAATCCAGTAATTGTGGGATTGCAAAAACGTAATAATGTACGTAGTATATATATATATATATATATATATATATATATATATATATATATATATATATATATATATATATATATAATAAGTTTTGTGATCTTACAAATTACCCAATTGGGTAGAGCCGGTGACAAAAGAAAAATACAAGGTCTAGCTACTTTACAGTTTACACCTCTTTGTGTGATATTTCTGACTATATATATAACAAGGTGGTGTGGCTGGTTTCAGTTTCTTTAAGGTACGTACAAATGAAGAAGTTATGGCTATGGTCAACTTTGATTTGTGCTATGATCATAACCATAACAGATACTGCTTCGTCTACCGTTCATGGTGGTGCTTCCCATCAGATCCTTTTAGACACCGACGTTGACACGGATGACTTCTTAGCTATCTTGTATCTGTTGAAGCTTAATCGATCTGAGTTCAATTTGAAGGTTTTTTCCTCAAGTTTACTACTCCTATATTTCGTTTCCTTTACATTTGCTTTCTGTGATGAGTTTGATGTCATTTGTTTGTTACATGTTGTTCATGGAGAACATCATTGTTGACTTTTACTATCAAAAAGCTTATATGATATCAATCCTTTCTAACCTGTTAACGTAAATTTCTTGGAGGTGGCCAGTAATAGATTCAAAAATGTCATGAGATACCCCGTTAGATCATGTACATCTGAGTAAGAAGAAAATTCGTCATTTTCAAATACCTGAAAGGAAAAACTTAATCCGTTCGATTTTTTGAGATGGGAAAAAGTATATAATCCTTTTTTGATATCATATAAACTTTTTGATATTTGGGATTTGGGAAGGGCATGTTGTATGATTTTTGTGAACTAGTTTAAGATCAAATATTCGTGTTATCTCAAATGCTATTTGAAAGTTAGAAAATATACAAAGATATTTCTTTGTTGCATGTCAATTCAATTCATTTGAAGAAATCTAGGTGTGCTGTGGAAGATTGACTATTGAAGCATGCATAATAATTAAAGTCACATATGTCGTTTATGCAGATAACTTTCAGGCATTTGTCATAGTTGACTTATGAATAGAATTATTAATATATAGCTTTTGAAAATTCTTTAGAAAAAGATGTGCAATACTTCAAATATTATGAAACATAAAATAAAATTAACAATAATATAATAGTATAGTATAATATATTATATAATATAGTGTAATGTAGCGTAATATTAATCTAATCTAATACTCTCTCCGTCCCAAAATTATAGTTCATCTTTCCTTTTACGGACGTCCCAAATTAATTATCCACTTTCAAAAATAGATGGGGACGTTTGATCGTGATTAACATATTACCCTTAATTGAAATTATTGTTACAAACTTTTAAAGAAGCAGTAATTAATTGGTTAAGCGTAAAATTGTCATTCTGCAAAAAAATAAGAAAGCAAAAGTAGTAATGATTATGTTTTTATTAAACTGCGTGCTTTTTATCGGGTGACAATTATTAAATTGTGTATTTTAGTCAAGATAATCCAAGAAATGGCTATTTAATTGTCATGTTAATTTAAGATTAATCAACGGCATATACTTAAAGGATGGTTTGTGTAATTTTCTTTATTATTTATTAGAATAAGTTGATTGTAAATTTGTAATTAGATACTTGTGTATTGTCTTGTCTCGCTTCGAAGCGGTGATTTCGTGTCGGACATATATAGAATGAGATGAGAAACTTAGCCAAGAATAGAAGTGGTGATTTCATGTTGGATAAGTTATATAAAAGTAAAGTAAATGATACTAATTAAAAGTCCTCCTAAATGGATGGTAGCACATGAATGGTTAACAGTCCATAAAAACAAATATATATATATATATATATATATATATATATATATATATATATATATATATATATATATATATATATATAAACCTCTTCGAACAAGCGAATGACATTAACGCATCAGTTTGTGACAACTCAATATTATATCAGTTTATTTTCAAAATTTGACTGAAAATAACTAAACACTGTTGACATAGTGACTGGTTACTTAATATTTCTAGGCCTCACATATTTACTTTATATATTTAAAACACTATCATTAATATAATAAATATTACATTAATTTAAATAATAGTACAATAATTAAAATATAACATTATAATAACTAACAGTTGTATATAATGTAGTAGAAAGATGATGAAAAGTGTATGAATTTGAGTTTATCTGTATGTGTATTTATAATAATATGTCAGTTTTATGTTTTATTTATAGTAAGTTTGACTTGAATTTTTAAGAATATATAATTGAGAATAAATAAAATTAAAATTTGTAGTTTAATGATTTTTAATGATTATTTTTTAAGTAAACAACTTTTTAGGAAAAAAAGCTGATCAATAAAAATATGACAATAATAAAGTAAATTAGTATCAACCTAATCAATGATCATTTCGTTTTAAACAAATATATTAACCACATCATAGTATCATACTATACTTTGATGATGATACTTATTTGAAAAACTAGAAAGATGGACAAAAGATGTTGAAAAGTCAACCCTATCGAACTAAATAAGCAATTCCGGTCAACACCATTAGACTCTAGCCTTGACCCTTGAAGTTGTTTTCTTTTCTTTTTCAAAGCAATGCAAAGTTAAAATAAAAATAACCCACCTCAAAATGGTGTATAGTTGTCTTTGTTTAAAAAGTTAGATATATCATTTTGTTAGTAAGTTCATAGTCTGATCTGATCTGTTTTGGTTTGATTCGAATATGTTGAGAAGTCCGACTACCCATCCATTTTGCCACCTCCATATGTATAAACTAAATAGTACATGATACAATAATAAGAAAATTAATGTATGTATGATGATAATGCTGGTGCAGGCAATAACAGTGAACACAAATTCATGGACAAATGCAGGACATGCAGTAAATCAAGTATACGATATTCTTTATATGATGGGACGAGATGATATTGATGTTGGTGTTGGAGGTGATGGTGGAATACTTAAAAATGGTACAATACTACCAAATGTTGGTGGCTATCTTCCTATAATTGACCAGGTAGGTAATTATAGTCAATTACACTTATTTTATATTCATTTACTAAGTAGCTAAATAACATATGCGAACTTCTTGTTGAATCTGTGAACAGGGAAGTGGGACCACCGGACCTTGTAGATATAGACAAGCTATTCCTGTTAAAGGTGGAGGAAGATTGGATATCGATACAAATTATGGTTTGCGAAGAAGCTTTCTTCCACAGGTATTTTAATGTTTTTGTGTCATTGTCATTGTCAGAATCAGGAATTAATTTGCTATTAAACGAATACACAATTTAGTTTATAATTCGCTTACCACCAAGTCTCTAATGCATGTCACGTTACAGATGTGTTTTGGTGAACTTATGTTGCAAAAGTATAAAAAAAATAATAAATATGTACTTTCGGTTTGACCTCTCTCGATAACCGATATATGTAAGTTAATCATGCTCTTGATTGCTGTCTACATAGGGAAGCAGGCAATACTCTCCTCTTCGACAACCAACTGCTCAACACGTATTGATCAAGACAATATCAGAAGGTCCTGTTAGTGTGTTTATAACAGGAGCACACACAAATATGGGTATTTTTCTAATGAAAAACCCAAATTTAAAGAAAAATATCAAACATATTTATATCATGGGTGGTGGTGTGAGGTCCAAGAACCCAACTGGTTGTTGTCCAAAAAATACGAGCTCAACTTGCCAGCCTCAACAATGTGGAGACCACGGCAATATGTTTACAGCCTTTAGGAGTAATCCGTATGCCGAATTTAACTTCTTCCTTGACCCATTTGCTGCATATCAGGTAATTATCAATCGTATGCAACCAACGTCTCCCAAATGCTCACTAACTGTTCTGTATCTTTAGATCTAACTACTCATGTATGCAGGTTATTCATTCAGGGATTCCAATCACTCTTGTTTCATTGGACGCCACAAACACTATTCCCATTACTAAAGAGTTTTTTGAAGAGTTAGAGAATAATCAGCGTACATATGAAGCACAATATGTTTTTAAGTCTTTGAAGATCACTCACGATACTTGGTTTGATGATCAATTTTTTACGGTATTTAAATATTTTTAATCAGTGTAATTTTTTTTCATTGATTATGAATGTTGATTGGTTTACAAACTGTTATGTTTCAATGTCTATGCAGAGTTTCTTCATGTGGGATTCCTTTATGTCGGGTGTTGCAACATCAGCTATGCAACACGAAGAAAATGAGTTTGCAGAAATGGAATACATGAATATTACTGTGATTACATCAAACGAACCTTATGGGATATTTGATGGCTCGAATACACTATTTGATATCCAAAAGACCCCAAAGTTCGGTTTAGAGAAACATGGAGTTCATAGTGGTCATGTTCAAACAGGCATCCGAGATCCATTTTGCCTTCCTGTGAATGGGCCAGGGATATGTAAGGTAACTTCGTGTGAACTGTCACATTGTTTCAGATTTTGATAACCAACTATTGATAGTTCACTGAACTATATAGCAAGTATGATAGTTCAGTGATCTCGACAAAACAGAATTACTGTGCAGTAAGTTACCCGAATTAGTAACAAAGTATTAGTACATGTGGTTATAATTAAGTATTGCAGTAGAACCTCGGTTGTGAGTTGTGATAATGTTTTCTATCAACAACATAGGATGGTTATACAGAAGAAGTTACTGGACCAGACTCAGTGCGCGTACGTGTTGCAACAAGAGCAAAACCTAATGTCGACAAAACGAGCTCTTTGGATAGGGAGTTTTATATTAGCTTTTTAAATGTAAGTTGATATCTCACTATATGAAACTCTTCTTACTTATGCAAGAAATTTGTTCGAATTATTATTTAAGATAATGAAAGAAGTTTTGATATAATTTCAGCTACTAAATCGACCTCAACATAGAGGTCGATTCAATTTCACATCCGAATTCCCTAATTACAAAGAAGTTCTTTACATACCAGACTTTAAAGTGAAGAAACTTGGAAAGGTGGTCGTGTTTGATATGGATATGAGTGCAGGAGATTTCGTGGCTCTTTTTTATCTACTCAAAGTACCCTTCGAAGAAATGTATCTCAAGGTCATATAATATTTGTAATTCCGGTTTAGTTTCCAAAACTATACTAATTACTGATAAATAAATCAGAGGGACAAACCATTTATCCAAAATGAATGATGGCATAACTATACTTATGAAGTTGCAATCTGTGTTTTTTTGTATTTCAGGCTATACTAGTAACAGGAAGTGGGTGGGCGAACGCAGCAACAATAGATGTGGTGTATGATTTGTTACATATGATGGGCCGTGATGATATCGTAGTTGGTTTAGGTGATTCTTTTGGTTTAAACCAGTCATATCCAAATGACCCTAACTTAGGTGATTGCAAGTATTCAAAGGCGATACCACATGGAAGTGGTGGTCGTTTGGATTCAGATACGCTCTATGGGCTTGCCCGGGACCTACCAAGGAGCCCAAGAAGGTACTTTAATATCCTTTCATAGGAGGTTTGGATTAATATTTTGCAACTGAAACTTACATTGGTTCATATGTAGGTATACAGCGGAGAATTCAGTTGAGTTTGGAGCTCCCCGTAACACGGATTCCCCTCAACTTAGACAACCACTAGCAGTAGAAGTTTGGACATCAATGATGAAGTCCATTGATCATGGCTCAAAGATTACAATTTTGACAAACGGGCCACTAACAAATTTAGCCAGCATCCTAATTGCAGACACGAATTCTAGCTCAATCATTGAGGTAAATAGTCAGGTTCATATTCGAGATCTCTTTTGAATCGTTTGTGGCTATATAAATGTAATGATCTAATGTCTAATTACAGGAAGTATTTATACTAGGAGGTCATATCAATCAAGAGAAAGGGAATGTGATAAATGTCCCTTCAAATAAGTATGCGGAACTTAACATGTTTCTTGACCCATTGGCTGCAAAGAAGGTATTTGACTCATCACTCAACATCACACTCATCCCTCTTCATATGCAACGAAAAGTATATGCATTTCCAGATATCATAAAAAGGTTGCAAAGAAAGAAAATGACGGCTGAAGCTATTTTCACTCGAACTTTGTTGATGAGGCTTCATCAATTGCAACAAAAGCATCACTTGTATCAACATGTGGTATGGCCTTCCAGCTACCTTACTCGCACTTTAACATCATTGGATTTGACTTGTGTGACAATATCAACCCAGTTTTGTAATATCGATAATGCGAACATTTATGTCAATATAAAACAAAAAGATCCGTAAAAATAGATTGGGTCGAACAATTTAAGTGGGTCAACAACCTGACCTAAATAGCTCTGGCTCGCACAAAAAAAAAACTTGTGCATTTCAACCAGAACTCACTTTGCCTTGTTACCGAACTTAACCAGTGTAACCCTTTCATTTTGCTACTTTTAAACGTCTTGTTTGAAAACTTCCTTACTTATTTCCTTCATATGCATCGCAGGATACGTTCTTGGGAGAGATCTTAGGTGCGATTATCTTCACAGGTGATCAAAAAATTATAAACGCGACGTTTGAAGTGAAGCATTTGAATGTGAATGCAAATGGAAATTTATCTAAGGATGGTGAAATCAATTTTGACACACAGAAAACAAAAGGAATCAAAGTATTGAAGGACTTCAACTATGTATCATGTTATGATATCTTTGGAGATCATCTTGTTGATCATAAACAATCGGCTGTGATCGGAAGTTTTAATCAGCAAAAAAGGTTGTGGAGCTCACCGTAAAATAGAACAGGCAGCATGATCTTACAACCCTTATTTATAATTGTTTTTAATAAAAAAAAAAAAAAAAAGTGTATGATCCTGCACTTATTTGTTCTTTTTAGAAAGATGGTAATCACCATTTGCTATAACATTTATTTTATTGTAATTATATATATAAAACATTTATTTTATTGTAATCTATCTATCTATTTTATTACTTAAAAGAAAAACCATAAATTAGAAATCACCATTAGATTAAATAGCAACTTGATTAATCCTACCATTAATTTTCTTAATGACATCATATGTCTCTAACCTCCTTAATGGAAAGACTAAATTACCCTTAATGAAATGTTCTTACATGTCCTTTATGAATTCTAATTTTATCCAATTAACCCCCTGTATTTATATATGGCCACAACCATTTCCTAAACTTCTACAGTCATTCAATATTTCTTTCATAAAAAGCTTTAATATTAATTAAAAAATAATCTCCACAAAATTGGTAAACGAATATAGTAAAGATATATATAAGTTACCTGGCGGGTAAAGGTAATTGTGAACGCAAATACTCAAAACTTTGACTCAACCCGTCTCTATTAGCTCCATTGAAAACTTGAAAGCCAAGTAGCATGATATGTATTAAAAAACTATTGCTTACTGAGCTACTTTCAATCCTATTGAGAGTAAAGTACACGTATGATCTTAGGTGAGCTTAACTTCTGGCACTAGAGATTACTCTAAACAGATATACAAAATGACTTCAATATCCTAATCAGTGAAAACACTAATCAGCTTCAGAACATGTTCAAAGAACAAACAGAGCAAACATGTTCAAAGAACAAATAGAGCACTATGTTTACTACATTACACATATTAATTGAGAGTTGATATGAAAAATGAAATACCTCAGCTTCAATTTGTTGTGAAAATATAAATCTTCACATGGTAAGAATACCAGCTGAAAAAGAACATACAATTTCTTAATGGTGACTCCAATAAACAAAAACCAAATGAGCCATCGCGGTAAATTTAGTTGTTCAGTTTATATAGATGTGCTTACTAGTACTTCTTGATACCTTTTCTAGTTGGCATGAGCTCCATGGCAACATCCTTTTAAATTAGTCACTTCAAAAGGTACCTACAATGGTCAATTTAATAAGATATAGGAGATCCCTAGAAGACAGAATGAGATCATAAGTACCTGACAAATTTCAATAAGTTCCAAGATACATATCAACAGAACGTATACACAAACTAAGAAATTCTTTAGGTTTCAAAATATGATATATACACATATATGCACTTGATGACTATCAACATGGTTAATTGAATAAAGAATAAAGAAATTAACAAAAAAAAAAAAAAAAACATAATAATATCTTCAAATTTGCAGGTTCAAATGCTTGTTAAACTTGACAAAATAAGATATAAATGTCAAACAAACATCAAGAGAGCAGTACTAGCAATCAACATCTTCTACAATTAACAAGTGATTAGGATGTCAACACAGCTACAAACTCAAATTCAAGCTAAAATGATCAGATATGAACAAATTAGAGCTTAATGTTAGATAAGCCTTTAACCAAATCAAGCTAGATGACTCTGATTTTGAATGCAGAGAACACATGATAATTAGAGATGAATGATATGCACCAGCAAATTGAAATTCATTGATATAGCTACCTATTTAAACATGATTAAAGAAGCTAACTAAAAAAAGCAACACAAAAATGTCTGTCTCGGTTAGAAATGATGTGAGTAATGATAAAGCACAATTTGAAACTAATTAGAGATCTTACCAGTCAACTTGCACAAATCATACCGAAAACATATCCGCCTGACGATGCGGCTGTAGATGACGATAATGATGGAGCAGCCGCAGATAACGACAGAGAAGTCGACAACGGAGAGATCGATGACAGAGAATCAAAACACAACGATGAAACAACATCGATAAGGAACGATCGTAAGTCGGTGACGATTGATCGGATGCCGGTGGAGACTGATCGGAAGACGGTGAATACTCATAGGACGCCGGTGAATACTCATCGGACGCCGGTGAATACTCATCGGACGTTGGTGAAGACTGATCGGAAACCGGTGACGACGGAAGGGACTACAGCGAAACGGTCGAGGCTAGGGTTTGGGATAGTCTGTTAGAAAGGGGGAATAAATTGGAATATGCGTAAAAGAAAGCGAACTTTTGACTGTATTGACCAAATTTATTTACATATTATTTTTTATTTTCATATTTCTTACAAAAATTTTCTATAGAAAATACTTTTCCTTCCGTTTATAAAGACACGCGATGGTTTTGTACTCACTCTTTTTGCTTTTAGTCATTAAAAGTTTCAGTCGGTATAAGGCATTTATTTTGTAGTGAGTTTAAGTTTATACAACACTTGATAATTTTGTACACCACACATGGCCTAGAATTCCATTTGACCAACCATGTTTAATTTCCAATCTTCATTTCCACCCATGTGCCAAAGCTTGCCTGAAAAGTGAAAACTATCTATCTATCACATGTGCTATTAACATGCACATCTATAATCATTCACATAACATGTCACATCCCTTCTAAAAAAGGCAAAAAAAGCAATTTGTTTGGTACTTGTTAGAGTGGTTGCATGTCAATCGATTGGAATTGACGTATGGTTTGATGTTTCAGTCCAAAACAGATTTTTTCCCGGGAGATCTTGATTCCCCATTACCGTGTAACCTGAGATAACTCTTCTTTAAAGGTACGAACTTTCTTCTCTTTTCAAACATACAATGCACTACCTAATGTCTCTTCCATACCCCTATAGGTCTATTGTATTATTATAAGGGCCTACCATACTATTTGCATTAATCGTTCTTATAAGAATCACGTTTTTATCGCACATTGGGCATTTAAACTTAACACTACTAATTAGTCGATCCATTTCACGCATATTGTTTGATACAACGTTGTAAGTCAATTATAAAGTTAATCACATTGTTCTTTTGATAGCATAACTACAAACTCTCTCTAGCTATCTAGCTTGAGCCGATTTGTTTTAAGTTAACCCTAATCCAGTTGTACCGATATTTAACTATTTGCCACCTCGATCTGAATAACGTAAAACATCCATGGTAGAATAATAAGCCAAATATATATATGTAATCATACTAGTGCATGCAATAACAGTGAACACGAGTTTATGGACGAATTCGGAACATGCAATAAATCAGATACTCCGTATTATATTCTTTACATGATGGAACGACATGATCGGTATTGATGTTGGTGTTGGAGGTGATGGTGGAATACTTGAAATGGTACCATATTACCTTATGTTTATTGCTTATCATTCTATAATTATTGTGCTTATATATATATATATATATATATATATATATATATATATATGTGCAAGAATTATTTTTTCTAAGTGAATATATATAACATGCAAGCTATATCGCGAAACATTTAAATGGTCTCGTCGGGCTGCTATTGGGAAACTTATGGAGAACAACGAGGATATTGAATATGAAGAAGAAGTTGATGACTGTTATTCAACCTTGGAGCCGGATTCATATAGAGCTAAATATCGTAGGCTATTAAGCAACCTATTTTAGCTTTCAGGCGTCTTGGTGGAATTGTTAGTGGTGTGTATTGGCTAGTTAGGGGTCTTCTTAATATTTTATGTTTGGTTTTAGAGGTGCTAGGTGTCCTATTTCTGGTTTGTTGGTTTTGTTTTGGTCGGGTGTTTTGTTCTAGCTTCTTGCTAGGTTTTTTATTTTAATGATATTCTATTGCCGTTCAAAAAAAACAATTAGAAAATTAGGGTGCAAACGTATGGAAGGAAAATGTATATTCAAAAACTCTATTCATTCATGTAATTATCCAAACACAATTAGAAAATTAGGGAGTAATAACATAATACGGAGTTATAATGTAGGATTTTAATTTAAAATCTCATTACCATAAATCCCTCCATTTTTCTGGAAAATTTCCTAAAAAACTGAAAAAAATTAGAAAACGTGTTCAATTTCGGAGAAGTTATCTAAGATGGTCTTCTTGATTTACTATAAAGTGTGTGCCTTTTCTTTAAGGAGCAAATCTCACCATTTACTATGTGTCTAGCATAACATGGTTTTCTTGATTTACTATAAGTGTGTATCTTGCACTAGAGTACGCAATGCATAACCACTTATGTAAAAGGATTATGTGTTTAGCTTTGGGTGATAAGGGATTATCATACAAAGGCTTAATTTTGAGTTAGCTTTGAATGACGATAAAAGATATATTCTTAAGCAGGTATCTTAATTATTAAGTTGGTTTGGTCCGAGTTTACTCCTTAAATTATTAAGTTAAAAGGGGTGAAATCTGTTAGGCAAAGGATGATAACGCTCTTATTGATATTATGATACAAGCAAAGTTGATCACATCACAGGATTTATATGAGGCGACTAGTATTTTTCATTGATGATTACGCGAATTTTGCGGATCCTAAATTAATAGTATTACTATTTGAAATTTTTTGGCTTTTTTCTTTAACAATAATTGATTACGTGGTGTACGACCGAACCATTATTTACCAAGTTTCAGGTATTGATCAAAATTTTAAAGTCGATCAAGCTAAAAAAAATTAGTAAGATTAATATAGCATTAGAGATCACCATACAATTATCTATCCCAAATTGAACTTTGACAATATCAACAAAACATCATCTTTATCGTCATCAAATTCATCTTTTTTTCACCAACACCTTTAAACCCTTAACCCTAGCTACTCATGGAAACAGATCCAATCTCCTCAAGAATAAAAAAAATAGCCTTTTCTTGTAATTGTTTGTTTGGACTTGGCGTACCGAAGCTTGTGGTTATTGCCGGTGTTGTTGCCCTTGTTTTTGGCCCTAAAAAAGCTGCTGGAAGTTGGTCGGAGTGTTGGCATGAGATGCCCTAGTTTCAAATCCCAACAAGTGGTTCTCCATTCAAACTTCAAAGAATAACTGGATTGCGACCACCGCAAATTGACCGGAACGGCGGAATTGTTGCTAGTGGTGCAGTCTTGTAGCACTATCGTCGAAATCAAAGTTGCCGTTGTCACCGATAAATCAATAATGCTTAAACCAAACCGGACACAATTAATAAAATTGGTACAATGAAAAAAAAAAATTACCCACCATTAAGATATGGTTTTGAATCTAGTCAGAGTTTATGTTTGTGTGCTAACGAAGAAAGGCTGATGAAGTTGATTAGGAGGCGATTAATGAGTTAACCAAAACGTGTAGGAGAATTTTGAGCGGGGAAAGAGTGAAGAATCGTGAGTAAAATTAGTTGATGATGATGTCATGACTAGTAGGATTGACAATCGATTGATGATGCGCGCGTCGCGAGCGGTTCACAACGTCGATCGGTGGGTGTTTTAAATTTGTATTTGCTGGGGTCTAAGTGTGGCTTACTAATACTGAATCAAAAGCTAGTAGATGGTAAGTATGACCTAGAGTCGTTCTTAAAGATAAACTGAATTGAAACGGAGGTGATCCAATCAATCTTTCTTTTCTAGTAAAGGTTTTAAAAGAGTGCGTTGGGGGTTTTTGGTTCAGTTAACTAAGTAAACTAAATAAAGCGAATAAAAGATAATGATAAATCAGATAATAAAAGGAGTATTTTTGGTGAGTTCATTGGCTTAAAATGTGGGACGATGACTTATAGGGAAAACGTTTACTAAATTTGGAATGTTCACTAGACTTGGTAGTTTATGGTATAACCGATAGATTCCCTATTAGTCGGTTATCTACTAATATGTTACGAGGAACCACGGTGTCATGATTCTGATCAGACAGACAATGCTCAACTCTCCACACTCTCCTATGAGGGAGTCAGTGGCCCTTATTATCGAACGCATTCGCTCGTGGGCGAAGGAATAGAGTAGCATGTCCACAACAGGTCTAACCGTTCTTAATACCATAAAGACTACAAATCCAGCATACAACTAACTTAGCAAGTATGTTCGGACTTAGTTGATCAATTCCGATTAATGAAATTTAAGCATGGTAAGCGAAGGAAAGTGTTGAAGTTTCTTGCGTACCTTACTTTAGATTACATAGGTTAAGGAAGAGTATCGATTTAAGTTGGATTTCAAACTTGCCTTTCTCAATACAATTAACAAATCCCTAGGTTTTCGTAAATGGTTATTTAGCCTATAGCCTACCTAATCTAATCTAAACTAATCTAATTAAAACGCTAATTATAATGCTGACGGCTTTTTGCATAAAGTTAAACCCAGACCATGTCGGAAAATGCTATGGTAGTCCACAATGTATTTAATCATTTACCGATGTTTCCATTGTGAATTTAATTGCTTCGCGATGTTTACATGATAAGTACATTGTGATTTCAAGTGTACAATACTCATGGCAATTCCACGTAATCACATTGCATTTTATGATGCTCGCATGACGTTACAATTAGAACCATAGTTTTTACACAGATAACTATTGACCAAGTATTAAGGTTCGCGACTCCTCTTTACAAGGTTACAATCACGTTTGTTAATCGAAAGGCGAATATAAGTTTTAGGTATAAAATCATAAGGTAAGTCCGTTCATAAAGTTTCCATTTTGGCGTCGATCCATAATACAACTACCTTCGATCGTTACCGGCTTTCATGCGTTTGTACTTTGCTCGAAAGCATTTCCAGCACTATACCAAGTAAACAGTCGAATATGGGCCGTCATATTATTTCACGACACTTTTAAAGTCATCCCACAAATATATACGCTAACTACATCACAACAAATACAATAGTAATCTACTCGCTAATCATGGCATAAACGATCTCTAGCATAATTAAAGTATACATATTTAATTAAGATAGAAAATGATAGAAATAACCGAGATTAATA
Source organism: Helichrysum umbraculigerum (assembly GCA_949592205.1). NCBI lineage: Eukaryota > Viridiplantae > Streptophyta > Magnoliopsida > Asterales > Asteraceae > Helichrysum > Helichrysum umbraculigerum. The sequence goes on along the minus strand of CATIUR010000003.1, from coordinate 132,658,784 downwards.
TACGAGAAGGAATAGACTTGAATTAATAAGAGTTGCTCCAAGCGTACACCAAAGATTACAAATACGTTCCTCACCAAGGACTACAAGCACGTTCCTTGCTTCTATTTTAACTAGCCTAATACTACTTTAAAGTAAGAAAATAAAGAAAGAAAGAAAAAACTAGAAGCTAGAGAAAGAAAGTGTGAAAGTGTGTAGGTGCCTAGGTGTGTCTTCCAAATGAGCCTCATGCCCCATATTTATAGGAGAATTTTGGTGCATTTTAGCAAGTGGAAGCTCACAATAGCAAAAGGTGGAAAAGGTGGTGGCACCGGGTACGAAAAAGGTGGAAAAGGTGGTGCACCGGGTACGAAAAAACGCGTAAAGGTCTAACACCGGGTACACGAAAGGACCAAAAAGTGGGAACCGTGCAGGGGGTGGCAGCCGGCGGCGGCCTGGTGGTGGCCGGTGGCGGCCTGGTGGCTGGCCGGCGGCGGCTGGCTGCTACCCGCACCAGTTCGTCGCATGTTGCCTCGTTTCTCGATTTGTGCGTGTTTTCTTCGTTACGCGCCCGTTTGCGTTGATTCTTTTTTCGTTGGATTTGTAATTCAAAAACGAAGCTTTTGATGAAAAGAAATCCCAAAAATATGTCTCTGAACTTTAGATGTGTCGTACGAATCATTTGGATCTTCCGGCGTACGTAGAATCTTCATTCTTCGTCCGTTTTTGTTGATTCTTCTTCTGTTGGATTCGTAATTTGAAAAGGAACATCTTGGTTGAGATGGATGTTAATGATGGGCATTTTTGTCTTGAAATCTCGTTTTGATGCCTTAAATCTTCAAACGTGTGTGAAATCTTCTTTTTTCATCCGTTTTGCTTGATTTTCATCGTGCAACCTTGTTTTGACCATCTTGGTATAATACTATTGATTTGTAATGTTTTTGAGTTAAAGTGCCAAGAATCGTTCCAGAATGAGAGAGATATCGGTAGTAAAAACGTGACTTTTTACCCGTTATCAATTGACATTATCATCATTATTTTCTAAGCACCGGATTGACTTTTATTGTCACTAGAAAATGACCTAGCTTAATTTTAGTCATTCGGGATCGTTTAGGGTCTCAAAATGACATTTTAATGTTTTAGTTGTTTTTTAAATATTTTTTTATTAATTAGTTATAGTTTGAATAAATATCTAGAATTTGTTTCTTATTCAAATTAGGTTATTAGGAATAAAGTAAAAAGGTTTCCTTCCCCCGTAAAGATTGCTAACCCTTTTAAATAATAGGATCATTTTCATTATTCGTTATGTATTTAATAACATCTGTCTTTGAATTCGAATTTAATAGTTGTGTTAGGGTTTAGTTTGTTATTGTGTTTGCGTCATGAATGGATATCATTATTATTATTAATTAATTAAGTGATACGGAAGAACGATGATGATGAAAAAGCTAATGGACTTGAATTAAAAATCGCGACTACAATAATCTAAGTCCAAGTGTAAAATATATGTGTCAAAAATATCTACTTTGCATATTACGTGGCTGACTCGTCATCTTCTTTCACATTGTTTGCAGATAAAAATGTGGTTTGTACAGATATTAGCACTAACTTTTCAGTTACATAGCCTATATTGGAAATATAAGGAGACATTGGGACAAAAGGGTACAATACGTAGCCGACAAAATGCAATAACCTGGAAAAAAAAAACTCTAGAAAAATAAAAAATTGAAAAATGAAATATTATTATTTGCTAAACGCGTCTTAAATTTCTCCACTTTTTCATTGGGTGGGCCATGTACGTACTATTTTAGTTGGGTGGGCAAATAGATTTTCAATGGACCAATTATTTGCTTTTACATGTTATATATGTTCTCACAATACACATGCTTTGTGTTGGTGGGCCATATAGTCTTTTTTAATGGACAATTAATTCTTTTAAATGATATAAATTAATATGTTGTCTCAATTCACAGGCTTTGTGCCTTTGTGTGGGTGGGCGGGCCACGGAACATTCATACATCATGAGTTAAAAGTTAGAAGTTAAAACTTAAAAGTGATAATGAAACGTTGATAAAAGCTGGGTGATGGTACTCAACAATTAGAGTTGTTGAAAGAAACAGAGGATGGTGTTATAATCTGCAAGTCAAATACAAACTCAAAGTACACAAATAGATCGATATTTTTATTGATCGAAAGAGTTACCTCTAACTTACGTACAGACCCCAAGCTTTGAACCGATGCTTCACCATTTCAAACTCAAACTACTAAACACAGTTACAAAACCCAAGTATAATAATTAGAATCATATGAGGTAAATAACGGGGAGAGGATAACTATTTACCATTACAAATGTAATGTTAATTCTTCGCAGAGCAGAATTTTTTTAGTTGTAACTGATGAGGATCAGGTAGAGGATGTAGTGGTGGGTAAATAGGTATGGCCCTATGGGTAAGAAAAAGTGGGTTAGCTATCACTAAATCTGCTATAGGATTTGAGTTTGAACAGGTTGGAAACAACTACAATCAAAATAAATAAATTGTTTGGTACTTGCTAGAGCAGTTGCATGTGATCGATGTCAATTGATTGGAATGAACGAAATTAATGGTTGATGTTTTTAGTTCGAAACACATTATTATGTCATCTGAAATAACGTACTCATTTCTTTCATCAAAAAAGAAAAGGTATCTACTTTCTTTACACTACCTAACTAATGTCCTCTTTCATACCCAATCGGCCTATCTCACTATTATAAATACTATAATGCGATCGTTCTTATAATTATCATATTGACTAAAGCAAAAATTAAGATCTATCTGGCTTCATGTCTCTTAATTATTCTCTTTGCTGTTATATATAAGGTGGTGGCCTGTGAAGGTAGCTTCAGTTTCTCTTAATTCACGGTTCAGGGTGGCGCTGCTTCTCACCGGATCCTCTTAGATACCGACGTTGACACCGATGACGTCTTTGCTATCTTGTATCTGTTGAAGCTTAATCGATCATATCTGATGAAATTCAATTCTAAGGTTTTCCCTCAATTACATACTATACATATACACATTCACCATTTCATTTTGAAGTCAATATTATATTAGTTGTTACGTGTTGTTCGTAGAAAGCATTGTTGAGTATTTTTACTATCTTAATGTTTATATGATATCAATCTGCTTGGGATGAGAAAAACATATATACAAACCTTGTCTTATCTCAAATCTTATTTGAAACTTACAACTTTTATTCTTATCATTATTATTTGAAACTTACAACTTTTATTGCATATATTTTTCCACCTCGATATGTATCAAAAAACCCATAAGAGAATAATAAGCAAATTTGTGTGTTATCATGCTGGTTTCAGGCAATAACACTGCACACGAATTCATGGACGAATTCGGGACATGCAGTAAATCACATATATGATATGCTTTACATGATGGGACGAGATGATATCGATGTTGGTGTTGGAGGTGATGGTGGAATACTTGAAAATGGTACAATATTATTACCAAATGTTGGTGGCTATCTTCCTATAATTGACCAGGTATACATATATATGCAAGGTTTTGTTAATTAAGTGGATAACGTCCTATCTAATCAACTGACTGCCGTTAATTTACGAACAGGGAAGTGGGACAGCCGGACCTTGTAGATATAGACAAGCTATTCCTGTTAAAAGTAGAGGAAGATTGGATATCGATACAAATCATGGCTTGCGAAGAAGTTTTCTTCCACAGGTATTCCGACGTTTAGAGTTATTGTTGGGCATCTAGATTTAATTTGCTATTAAACCCAAAACATTACTGGTTTTGATTTCGCTAACAATCAAAGTCTCTAACACATGTCACGTTAAAAATATATTTTAGTAACGTCATGTTGAAAAGGTGACAAATTGTGATTGCATCCTTTAACTACGGATTTGCACACAACAAGAAAATCGAAAATGTTGAGTTCAGAGCCATGAACAAAAGATTATGTTCCCAATGGATGGGTCCGTTTTAAGTTTGACCGTCATCATATATGTTTATTATTATGTTCTCACTATCTATATAGGGAAGCAGGCGATACTCACCTCTTCGACAACCGAGTAGTCAACAAGTATCGATCAAGACGATATCAGAAGGTCCAGTTAGTGTGTTCATAACAGGAGCACACACAAATTTTGGTATTTTTCTTATGAGAAACCCATATTTAAAGAAAAATATCAGTCATATTTACATCATGGGTGGTGGTGTGAGGTCTGGTACTTGTCCCAAGAATGCAAGCTCATCTTGTCAGCCTGGCAATTTGTTTTCTGCCTTTAGAAGTAATCCTTATGCCGAAATTAACTTCTTCCTTGATCCTTTTGCTGCATACCAGGTAATTAATCATAAAAACCAAATTCTTGAAAATGATCACTAACCATTTGATCAGTATCATATCTAAATATAATAAATAACTGATGTATGCAGGTCATTCATTCAGGGATTCCAATTTCTCTTGTTCCGCTTGATGCCACCAACACGATTCCCATTACTCAAGAGTTCTTTGAAGCTTTTGAGAATAATCAGCATACGTATGAAGCACAATATGTTTATAAGACTTCAAAGATGCTTTACGATACTTGGTTCGATGATCACTTTTATACGGTAAATAATGATTTTTTAATTAGTTGGTTTCTCATTGATTATGAGTGTTGATTAACTTGTTTATAAAATGTTTAATTTTGATGTCTATCCAGAGTTACTTCATGTGGGATTCGTTTATGGCGGGTGTTGCAACATCATCTATGCAACACAAGGGAAATAAATTTGCAGAAATGGAGTACATGAATATTACTGTGATTACATCTAACGAACCTTATGGGATATCTGATGGCTCGAATCCACTATTTGATTGCCAAAAGACCCCAAAGTTCGGTTTAGAGAAACATGGAGTTCATGGAGGTCATGTTCAAATAGGTATCCAAGATCCATTCTGTCTTCGTGCCAATTGTCCTGGCATATGTAAGGTAATTTCATGTGAAATGTCACGTTGTTGCTGATTTTGATGACCAACTGTTGACCGTTTAGTGACCTCAGTAAAACAGAAACACTCTAGCTAGTTACCCAAATTAGTAACAACTTATTAATAGTACTATACATTGGTTGCTATATATAATGCAGTATAACCTTGGTTTTGAGTTGTGATAATGTTTACTTTTAACTACATAGGATGGTTATACAGAAGAAGTTACTGGACCAGACTCAGTGTGTGTCCGTGTAGCAACAAGAGCAAAACCTAATGTCGAAAAGATGGGCTCTTTGGATAAGGAATGTTACATTAGCTTTCTAGATGTAAGTTAATCCCAAAAAATATCTTGGCTCATGTCAGCTTTAATTACGATAAACGTTTCGAATTATTCTATGATTTCAGGTACTTAATCGACCTGAACAGAGAGGCCGATTCAATTTCACATCTAGATTCCCTCATCACAAAGAAGTTCTGTATAGACCAGACTTTAAAGGGAGAAAACTTGGAAAGGTGGTTGTCTTTGATATGGATATGAGCGCTGGAGATTTCTTGGCGCTTTTTTATCTACTCAAAGTACCCATCGAAAAAATATATCTCAAGGTAATGTATAAAAAGTAACTAAACTATATATCCTGATTATAAAAATTTGAAAAAAAGTTATTCTAGTTGCAATTTGTGTTCTCTTTATTGCAGGCTATACTAGTAACTGCAAGTGGATGGACGAATGCATCAACGATAGATGTGGTGTATGATTTGTTACATATGATGGGTCGTGATGATGTAGTTGTCGGATTAGGTGATTCTTTTGGTTTGAATCAGTCATATCCAAATGACCCTAATTTTGGTGATTGCAAGTATTCAAAAGCTATACCACACGGAAGTGGTGGTCTTTTGGATTCTGATACGCTCTATGGACTTGCCCGCGACCTACCAAGGAGCCCAAGAAGGTACTATAATATCCTTTTTTATAGGAGGGTTGAATTGAAAAGTTATGTAACTGAGAGTTAGTTTGGTTCATATCTAGGTATACAGCGGAAAATTCAGTCAAGTTTGGAGCTCCTCGTAACACAGAATTTCCCGAACTTAGACAGCCATTAGCACTAGAAGTGTGGGTGTCAATGGTGAAGTCTATTGACCATGGCTCAAGGATTACGATATTGAAAAACGGGCCACTAACAAACTTAGCCAACATTCTAATTGCAGACACAAACTCTAGCTCAATCATTGAGGTGAATAGCTGGCTTCACCATCAGACTGACTTTCATATCAGTTTTGGTAATGTGCGCGAATGATGTACTAATCTAATTTGTGGTTACAGGAAGTATATATATTAGGAGGTCATATTAACTATGACAAAAATCAAGAGAAAGGGAATGTGATCAATGTCCCTTCAAATAAGTATGCGGAACTTAACATGTTCCTTGACCCATTGGCTGTAAAGACTGTATTTGACTCATCACTCAACATCACACTCATCCCTCTTCATATGCAACGAAAGGTATATGCATTTCCAGAGATCATAAAAAGGTTGCAAACGAAGAACATGACGGCAGAAGCTATTTTCACTCGACGTTTGTTGACGAGGCTTCATCATTTGCAACAAAAGCATCACTTGTATCGACATGTGGTATGGCGTACGAACTACCTTAATTACTCTCACTTCAATGGAAACAGGTCAATTCATATTGACTTATTACAAACTAATTTTCACTTGTTTTCTTCATGTGTAATGCAGGATATGTTCTTGGGAGAGATCCTAGGTGCGATCATCGCCGTCAGGGGCGGTACTAGGGTGGGGGCAGTGGGGGCGGCCGCCCCACCCGATTTTCGGGAAAAAATATTTTTTAAAAATTTTATAGGTTAATTTTGTAAAAAAAAAATTATGCCCACACGTAATTTTAAAATTTAAGGTTAATTTTATAAGATATTTTTATTATTTTGAATTTGCCCGCTCGTTAATTTTTTTCTGGTACCGCCACTGATCGCCGTCACTAGTGATCAAAAAGTTGTAAACGCGACATATGAAGTGAAGCATTTGAAGGTGCATGCAGCAGGAGATTTATCAAAGGATGGACAAGTTTATTTTGACTCAACAAAAACAAAAGGAGTCAAAGTATTGAAAGACTTCAACTATATATCATCTTATGATATATTTGCACGTCATCTTGTTCTTCGGAAACAATCGGCTGTGATCGGAAGTTTTAATGACCAAAAAAGGCAGTGGAGATAAACGTAAAATAATTTTTTTGTACGCATGCATTTTTCTTTAGATGAGTAAATAACAAGTTTTATCGATGTGGTTGTTATGTGTTCGTCGTGCCAAAATCTATATATCTATATCTATATATTTTAACAAAATAACATGGATTAATCTGAACCTTAGATTGAGTTCCAATCATAGAATTCAATACTAGAAAAGTTCCTTTTAGAGACGCTTTTAGCGACATCCAAATTGATATCGTTAAATAGCGTTCCATTAATTTTAAGTTTTTAACTATTTACTGTTATAAATAAGTTTTTCCCTATCGGTGTTTATTTTCTTAGAAATGGAAAAGTCTATGTCTCTTTGCAAAGTTAATTCCCAACGTATGCTTTGTCTCTCTCTTTTTTCATTTTTCTATTTAAAATGTTTTGTCTTTTCTTTTAACTTTTCTAACGATCTCATTTTTTCTAATTCATATCATCAGTAAATCAATTCCTTTAATGCTAAGAATTCTACTTTTCCATTATGTCGACTTAAATACTACTACAATCTAGAGGTAAACCATTCTCTTATTTATCGTCACATGAGTTACATGAAAAAATGATTTTATAATATATCTTTCTAAGAGATATTATGTTTTAGAAATTGTAGCGGAAACATCAAACTAAGAATAATTTATTGTTAGCAAATTAAAAATAAACACACAACACTCGTATAATCGAGGTTACACACCAAAACAATAAATGAATAGACAAATCGCTCACCAATCAATTAAACAAAGGATTTAACTCAACGATCGCCAACGTACTCTCCTTTTTGTTCCGAGATCACCAATCAACCGGTTTTATTACCAGAATTACTGGGGGATACCCCCTAGCCCATTTGACTCCCGTGCAGTCCTTTTACAGTCCAGTTTTATTTAAGATCGGTCCCAGTTTCAGTCCCAGTTCAGTCCCAGGTAAGTACAGATGTGATTAATTAGATGGCCCGGGGGGTAAAAGATGGAAAAAAGTGGACCATGGGGGTATCTATAGCAAGACCCTAGTCGGAATGCAATGCATGAGAGAGAAAGAAATTAAATTTGAAAAGAAAAAATACATATCTATTTTTGTACTTTATATCGGGGTTATAAAAGATACATACTTTGGGAACTGCATAAACAAAGATGCATATACTTTTCCTTGTTTTAAGAAAGAAACACATTCTATGAATTAACTCCTAATTATAGCCTTCCGACCCCAAAACCTGATCTCCTCAGTCCTCACATTCCTTCGATGACGACACTCCGCCACCGCACCATTGCTACATCGCCACCGCATCGTTGGTACACCACCACCGAACAATTGCTGCACCACCACCGTTCCTTTAACATACCTATTACGAAGCTCGTAAGTTCTTAACTTCTCAATCTCTTAATTTTCATGTTGAATTGATCTTCTTATTGCATTGCTTGCGTTCGTCAAATTGCAAGTTGCAAAAACGAAGCTTGTACGTGTCATTATCGTGATTTTAGAAAGGATCTCTAACCTACTTGTTGAGCCTGATTCTATAAAGTACTAATTTATGTTAATCTTTTTGTCTATTGTGCTGCCTATCAAGTGTTTGTTGAAAATTCATTATGAATATATCGTCTATCAAGTGTTTGTTTAAAGTACTCAATGAATACCTCTTTTAATATTTTACATCTAATCATAGAGAGAATGGTTTCTGTTGTCATCTTCTAGTTAGGTAATTCAATAAAGGAAATAAAGGATCTCATTGATGCTGATGTTACTTATATATACATACAATAATTACTATGTTGCACGTTAGAATATCTCAATTCAGCTGACACTAAAAGGTGATATCACAGAATTGCTCATCAACTTCCCCTCTCATATTTGTGTGTGATCTTTGATCAGTTTATTATGTGCAGTTCTATGCAGATATCCTCCAATCAACATAATGCTTGTATCAACAGGTTAATACAATTCCTACGGGGCCGAAAGAAGGTCAGAAAACTGGAAATAGTGGTCTCCGCAAGGTCTGTTATATATCTATCTAATTAAATTATTACAATTAGCGTTTGTTTGGCTCAAAATCATGAATTAGTTATAACTTTGATTAGGTTACAGTGCTTATGCAAGACTGCCTTGCAAACTGGATTCAGGTTTGTCTTTATTAAGGTTTAGGAGTGAGTTGATTGTGTGCTTAGTAATTTAAATATTGACATATATAGTTTTTCGGCCTGTAAATAGTTGCTGCTTTATTAGGATGTACATTATAGTGACACATATTATTGTTACTTTTGCAGTTTACTTACAGCAGTAGGGCGTAGGCAGCGTGCTCTCTTCGCCTAATATAAATGCAGGGCCATTCTAACAACAGAGAACTGCCAAGTTTTGGAAGGTGTTGTACTGGCCAATGTGAGAACAAGGTAAACCAATTCTAAGTCTTGAAAAATATTACTCTTTCTTGTAATGTACAAAATTCTACCATATTTGTTAATATTATAATTCAACTAGGCCTTAAGTTAAAGATCAGATCACCCGAAGAGAATTAGATTCACTATTACTCCGTAAATTTTGTTTCATTTTCTAGTAAGGATACTTACCCGACTGCTATTCAATTATAGTTTCAATTCACTGCTGCTTTTCTTGTTATTATCTTTAAAAAAAAAACATTTATGAAATGCATGATGACTTCTCGTGTACCAATAAAAGGATCTTATCGTTTTTGAAATGAGAGAAGGTGGTAGTTTGTACGAGGATGATGATGAAGATACGTTACTGCTAACATGATCTGTTTTTGCTATGTATTTTTGTTTTATACACTAATGAATCAATGTATCGTACTAGTTATTATGGATATTCACAACTAGGTACGGGTAAGGCCTGGCCCTAATCGTTGTATGGCCCAGTCCAGTAGTATTTTTTGGCCCGATCTTATATAATGTCTGGTCCAGTCTTGCCTGGTTTTTTATAAGTTTTACCTGTTTTCGGTAAGAAGTCACAAGCACATTGCTTAAATGCGTTACTAGTACAGAATTACTAGAATTGCAATTAACATACTTCTTATTACATTTGAATAAAGGTGAAAGGGCAGCCCATATCTCACTAATGGTTCATTTTTGGGTTGTGTTTTATGTCAAATGCGGAAAGAAAACACACACTCTCTTGCATTAGCATATGATCATTCTTAGATCATTATGTCTTGGTTTATGTTAATCTTAATTTTTTGTGTGTGGAATTATCCCTTTTGTACAGGTTAAATAGATCTTATTAGCCTCTATATTTAAAGGATGCAACCAGAAACTTGTAAGAAGCACAAATTTTAAGCCACATATTCCAAATTGAATATATAAAGATGCAACCAGAAACTTGTAAGAAACATATTGTAGTAAACATTGAAGTTGTACGAATGATGATGTATAATGGTTAATTTTATTGCGAGCTATGATTATGTATATAATTCTCTGTGTCCATATATATATATATATATATATATATATATATATATATATATATATATATATATATATATATATATATATATAATATAATATAATATAATGGAATATAAATGTATTTTTTGAAGGTAGCGACAGAAGTAGTGGCAGCAAATGCATTGTCGCTAAATTCAGCGAGACAGATAGCGACACACATAACTACATTATAATTGACGTCGCAAAAATTTTGCGTCATAAGGTTTGATGTCGGTATCATCGTCGCTAAAAATAGCGACGTATTGCTGGATGTCATTAAAATCTGCGACTTTTTTATACTGACATCCCTTTAGATGTCTTTAAGCGCATCGCTAGCCTAAAATATGTCGCTGATCGCGTCGCTAAACACGTCTCTAACCAGCTTTTTTCTAGTAGTGGAAAGATCCTATGGCTCACATTCTTTCCTACATCATTTTCATTCTTAAAGGTGTACCCACAACGTACGATTCAGGAACGACACTTTCAGTCATTCTCTATTTCTTTTGAGTCCTTACAGTAAAATAACATAACATTTTTTACCGATGATTTATAAATAAACCCTTACTAGGTGTAAAATTTTCATCACAATTAGTATACTTAATAGTTAATGGTGAACCATGTGAAGATTTAACGTTCCAATTTAAATTTAATTTTTTTTTGAACGGCAAAAAGAAAATTGAATATATAAAGATCAACTAGCAAGGAGCTAGAGACCAAAATACAAAAATCCAGAAATACAACAATCACATATTCTAGATTCTACCCGGAACTTTAACTGCAAAGATTGCAAAAGGGGTAAAAAAACTCATGCCGATTACAGAAACACCGAGACATGAGAAAAACCCCCACCAACGAAGGTCATGCCACCGGTTTTCACTCCGTGGCATTTTTTATGCAATCCCATACAAGTCCCGGAGAAAGCTATCACAAATTGAAAACATATGATCCAGTATTAAAAAGCAAGCTTCCAAGATTAGCGAAGCTGACACCAAACTTCCACATCCATAATATCCATATAGGTCTTCAACGATTCCAGCAAGATCTGTGATTTACTTCAAGCAAAAACATGAATATAGCATCCAAATTGGACTGTGAAGAAATATGAATCTCGTGCGCGCTCCCACATGAGGATTAGATAAATAATAGCGGATTTTTAATCCACTCATCCCAACGAATACTCGACTTTTTGCACCTGCTACTATACCACAAAAATGATAAATTAATTATAATTCAGCAAGAACAATATCACGCTTCCTGTACGGATTAAAAATGGAATCATTTCTGAAACGCCACAATTCCCACCAAATGACATAGATAATAGTATTAATGATATTCTTAGATTTAGCATTCCTGTTCATCGACTTCACATAGTCCAGAAAATCATTAGGTTCCAGAGCAGTAAGTAAATGAATATCCAACCATTTGGTAATCGATTTCCAGACCTTTTTAGCAACACGACACTCAACCAAAATATGATGTATCGTTTCAAGACCATTACCGCAATTAGGACAAACAATAGATGTGATATCAATACCTCTAAACTACAAATTAAAACGAGTCGGTAACCTGTCTTTTAACACTCTCCATACATGGATAATAACTTTGCGTGGAGCAATTTTGTTCCATCTAGTTGCTATATAATGACGGGGCAATAAAAGATTGTCAAGGTGTTTTCGAACCCCATTTACCATGAACTCGTTTAACAGTGCATAATTCCAAATCCAACTGTCGGGGGAATTAACGATTGTCACATTCGAGATACATTTAATTAGATTCTGATATTGAGAATCTTCAGCTCCACCCTGAATGTCTCTGCGCCAATTCCACGAGAATGTCCACCCATTCCATCTATCCCGGACACAAACCTGTTTTTCAGTCTCCAAAGAATACAGTCTAGTAAATTTAGTAGCTAAAGGACCATCACCTATCCAGGTATCTAGCCAAAAATCAGTAGACTGACCATCACCTATTTTTCTTTTAATAGCATGCATATGAATTTTCCCAGTGGCATCAAGATTATGAACCACCTTCAGAATCTTATTCCATGGACCAGGTTTTCCGAAGATTGCAGTGTTAGTAACCTAATAGCGAGAGTACTTATATAATTGATTTATAATTATAACCCACAAAGCATTCGGAGAGTCATAATACCTCCATCTCTATTTATACAAGAGAGCCAAGTTGAAAGCATGAATACTACCGAAACCAAGACCACCATTTTCTTTACTAGCCATAACCAAATCCCATTTGACCCAATGCATTTTATAATTCTTTAAATCAGCACCCCAAAAGAAATTAGATCGCATAGATTCCAGCATTTGACGAACCTTAACTGACATATAAAATAAAGATAGAAAGTAAGTAGGAAGCTCACCTAGCACAGAAGAGATAAGAACTGAACTACCTCCAATAAATATTAATTTAGCTTTCCATTTTGAGAGGCGTTTTGAGAATTTATCCACCACCTTCTGCCATGAAGAAATTCGGATCATATTATCACCAATCGGGATCCGAAGATACGTAAATGGCATACGCTCTCCCTTACACCCAGCAGTCTCAGCAAAACGCGTGACTTCCAAGTCATTGACACCAATACCATACAACTTGGATTTCATAACATTTATCTGAAGACCCAACGCAAGGTAAAAGCAATTGAAAATGTCCAACACGTTCACAAAATTATTCTTGTTCCACTCACCAATCACAATTACATCATCCGCATATATAAGATAAGAAAGGGAAATATTGTCAATTTAAATTTATTAACATTAATTAGTTATCTTCTTTTTTCTCATATAACAATCTGTACATTACGTTTCTTATAAATTTAATCGTTAACTTTTATAAAATCAAATATATTAACTCGTGTAGTCGCGGGTCAATAAACTAGTTTAACGTTAAAGAAAAATCACTGATGCAGCGGCATGTTAACATCACTTAATTAGGTGGTCTTAGTGTAAAAAGAAGGGTTGAAAATGTTAGAAGGTTAAACTCTAAAATACGTAGAATATAATTGGTTAATAGCACATGAGTTGTGTGATACTAGTATTGATTAACTTTTAACTATATATATATATATATATATATATATATATATATATATATATATATATATATATATATATTCCTACTTTTTCTATGTCGACGATTCATTTACTATGACCAAAATATATTGAATCTTTCTGTAATTTTTAACTCTACCATTTGCTAACAATATTTTTGTAACACCCACTTAAGGGATCTAGTGATAACTAGGAAATTTCCTAACTTTAAATTTATTATTTAATGTGTTAGGAATAATTTTATATTATTATGTTTAATTGTGAACATCGGGTAAAAGGTCAAATGATTTATTGTGACTAGTAAATTATTGTTTGTTTTAAATTTATACTGTTGAATGTAAAATAAGATTGTTGAAATCGTAAATGGTTTTTAGGTTCCAGACAATATATTTAGAAGGGGACAAAAATTTACACTGGCTAACTAAGTCGGTTAGGGGTAGACCGACCCTAACTTTCCTTATTTTTCGAAGTATCTCATTTGTTCTAAAACAAAAAAAAAAACACAGTAAGTAAGAATTAGAAATTGTCCCTGTGTTTGATTCAGTTTCATCACCATCATTATCTGGTCTCCTCCATCTTGATTTGTAAGTATGTCCTTGCTTTAATTAATCTATAAATTTTGATTTTGATTGATTGTAGAAATAATAAGGGTTATTGATCTATGTATGAAATTGAAGATTGAAAAGATGTTGTTTGATGCTTATTTGTGACACCCGATGATTTAGGTCAACTGTTAGACATAAGCTAGGACCCTAATTACGTGTATTTAGATGTGATTTAGGCTAAATACTTGTAATTACTTGTAACTATTTGTATATTATTGTGAATATACACCTACGTAATTGTTTTATATTACGCTGCTTACGTAATTAGTTGTAATTACGCTTACGCAATTTGATGAAATTGTGCGAAACAACCGGACATAGTCCGACACAGTATAAACACGGACGTTGGTGAACAAAATATTAAATAATATGAAATTATTTAATAAACTCAAAAACTCGTAAATATTATGTTGATAATATTTAACACGTTAATTATACCGTATAAAATAACCTAAACGCGACGAAAACGCCTAAAACGCACCCGACGACCCGACGTGACCCAAAGTATAATTTTGTAAGTTAAAATAAAATTATTTTCAATAAAACTTCCACTTAAAACATCGTGTCTTAATCCGATAACAAAAACGTGAGAAAATAACGATACGCGATTAAACATCCGTAAAACGGACACGTAAATCGAGACCAGTCAATTAACAGAACATTTTTATAAGTGTTTTCAAGTATTTATATTAAATATTTCAAGTGAAAATATCGAAATTAAATTTGTCATTTAAACGCGCATATTAAATATTTAACGTCTAAATAAACGTCAAACCGACCGAGTAAATGAACGAAAAACGTAACAAATTAAATTGGGAACAAGTAAATGACCAAAACACCCTTGAGTGGGCCCCCTAGTCCGGGCCCCCCCTCCTCCCATGTGAGTGTGATGATTTCATTTTCTTTCTATGACCCAGTTACAATTCATGCAACCTTCACAATCTACACTCAACTTCACATGCAATTCCTCTAACCTCTCACCTCTCACTACCAACTTCCTCTCTCTAGAAAATCAGGAGATTTCACTCTCCCACATCCACCATACAACCTCCTTCAATCACCACAATCCACCACATCAAGATCCACCACCACTTTGCAAGGAAACTTCAAGATCACCTCCTTCTTCATCTCCTTCCTTTGTTCTTCATTTTGTTGGTATAAATCCCACCACTCTCTCTTTAAATCTTCTTGCATGTTGTTTATTTATGTGTTTTATAGCTCATCTAACACTATTATGTCCAAATAAAAGGTTAAAACCCGTTTTTATAACACATATATAAAAACACATAATCTGTCCTCAAAAACTCAGTCCACCAAAATAGCCATATCTGGAGTTCTAGGAAGAGTTAGACAACGATTTTTTTTTTAAAGTTGCGTATTGAAAAGAGGTACAACTTTCGTGTTTTGTACTTTTTCCAGATCTGTACGGATATTTGTGAATAAGCTGATCTTTGAGACTGACTTGAAAGTTTTCGATAAATATGTTCGGTTCTTACGCGAAATTATTTAAATATGTAAATGGACATTATAAATCTCAGACCTTAATTTGGACCAGAGGTTGTAGAAATCTAGTGGCGAACTAAATCGACAAAAACCGAAAATATGAAATCTTGAAGTTTTTAAGTTGCACGTTAAAAACCGACACCTCGAAATAACTCCGACACAAACCGACAACTTTTATAGGCTTTATGAACTGAAATATGGGTTGGGTAAAAGTTTCGGGTCAAACCGAATAGGTTTGACCAAGTCAACAAAAAACGGCTCGGTTTCTAAAAACGACAAAACTTGCTATTTTTGGAAAATGGCAACAAAAATGGGTTTGGGTGACTTATTTAGTAACTTGGACCAAAAACTAAACTTAGAAAGTTTCCCGAATTAAAAACCGACACCTAGAACACTTGGACCAAATACTCTAACTCATAAATTGGAAGTGTCTCATAAATTGGAAGTGTCTCATAAATTGGCAAGTATTGCTAGAGTTTGACCAGGTTTGACCAACTTTGACCAGTTTGACCAACTTTTACCAGTTTGACTAGGTTTGACCAACTTTGACCTACAGTTTAAGGTTTTTACGAACTAAATAATCTGTTTGCAACACACGATATGTACTAATAAAAAGTATACAACAAAACAAACTTAATAATAATGTATAAATGAATTATTATTACAAACTTTCACCAACGGGTCATACATGTTTTTAATAAACGAACTAGAACAACTTATTTGGACATACTAGTTGAAGAACTAGCTTTAGGTGGACATTAACCCTCCACCTACACGATTGGCTTAAGTGGACATTGACCACCACTTATACAATCGCCATAGATGGTCTTTGAGACATCTACTTATACCCAACCTTATACGTTTTTAGGGCGTTAGAAGGTTGCCCACATGCTTGCTTGCTTATTTGATATTTGCTTGCTACTTGCTTAACCAAGGTGAGTTTCATAGCCCCCTTTTTACTTGTTTTTGAACTATTTTGGGGTGAGAATACATACATAGAAACTTTTACAGATTTTTACTTATGATTGCTAGAAACATAAACAGAAACAGAACATATACTTATTGCATGAGTAGCAGAACTAATCCACTAATAAGTCCTCAATTTCATGGTTCGTTAATTTTTAAGCGCGAATAATTGTGAATAGTACTATTGGGATTGACAATCCCGTCCGAGCTGGTCGCTCCAGCTAACCCACGGGCGCATAATTATTTGATTCAGGATGTGTCCCGGATTAGACACATAAAGGCAGCAGACTTTGTTAAGCTTCGAATACATGAGCTCATGGCAATAGTATACAGGACTATAGTATACAATACTATAGTATACAGAATCTTTATTATACAGGACCGGTTTCACACAGAAACTCTATTTTACAGACTCCTTTTTATACAGAACTTGACGATACAAAATACAGAACTTTACAATACAGAAACTTTACTATTTTACTGTAACACCCCCAAATTTAATGATTTGCGGAAGCACGGTTTGGGTGTTACTAATCAATAACAAAGCACAAAGATATATAGTAAACGACTCTATATGCGTCGTTTTAACAAAATATATTAATATTGAAAATGTTTACAACAGTTATAGCTTTACATAGCTCAAGTTTAAATAAAAGGAGATTTCAGTACATAAGTAATTGTACAAAATATACTAATGCAAGAAAATCTCAATCGTCTGTATGCTGACTCGAGCTAAAAGTCCTGAAGCTGAAGCAATTTACTGCTTGGTACCTGCGATACATGCTAAATGGGTCAGCTAAAGCTGGTGAGCTCACATGTTTGAAATCAAGTAATATAGTATGAACCGCAAGATTTAATAATGATTGAATTGCATCCAGCAATTGATAATGTATATGTATACAGCCATGAGCACATAGTTGAGCTTAACTCGTGGGCCGGGTCCCCTATAGAGAATTCCGGGCGAGGTGCCTCCACGAATGCCTAATCAACATTCGTCTTCCCAAATATTAGTACGTTCGTTTACCCGGTTAGTGCTTGCTAACCCGAACGAGGAGGGTCAATCCTATATGGTACCATATACTAATATTCACGCTACAACGTATTAACAACTATGCTAACGGAGGACTTTAAATGATTAATTGTGAAAAACTCATGTAGTATATGAAATGTTTGTACTTGCGTTCACATGTTAAAAATGAGCAATATATCACACCCCTGAGTAAAACAGTAAAAAGAGGGGCCATGAGACTCACCTGAGTCTTGTGAGTTTAACTTAATAAACTTGAGTTGATTAGCCGAGTAATGAAGTCCAAAGACTTATAACCTGAGGGTGTCCACGACACGCGATGGTTATACACATGATTGGGTATCTCAAAAGATCACCCTTGTAGTTGTTACACAACTATATATATGTCCAAATTACTACGATTTGGTTGATTTGTTAAGTGTTTGAAACATGTACGGCCCGTTGGTGATTAATTGTAATAATAGTCCTGATGTTATCACATTGATTTCGAAGTGTTATACTCGAAAAGTATATTCCATTATGTTTGAAAAGTTGTATCGTATAAGCGTTTTGAAGTCATACAAGTTTGACACTTGGTGAGAAATGTGCTTACGGAATCTAAGTACGGGGGTCCGGGGGCAGCGCCCCTGGCGGGGTCCAAGGGGCTGGCCCCTGGCTGGGGTCTAGATGCCAGGTCAGCTCGAAAAATTTTTATTTCTACTATATTGCTTTGGTGAAAAACGCATCTGGGATTTGAATTCGGGTAAAATCGAGTGATAAATTTCGAGTCTCGACACTTAGTAAAAAAAATCTGAGTTTTCTGTGTTTTGCGACACAATATGCGACACAAAAGTTTGTCATGCGACACAAGGGTTGTGTGTGCATAGGAATGCGACACAAGAGCTTAGCGACACA
Source organism: Helichrysum umbraculigerum (assembly GCA_949592205.1). Classification (NCBI taxonomy): domain Eukaryota; kingdom Viridiplantae; phylum Streptophyta; class Magnoliopsida; order Asterales; family Asteraceae; genus Helichrysum; species Helichrysum umbraculigerum. The sequence continues at coordinate 132,640,099 of CATIUR010000003.1, read as the reverse complement.
AGGGTTGTGTCGCATAAGCGTTCGATGCTAAATCAATAGAGACATAAGGGTTGTGTCGCATGGTATTTGCGACATAAGGTACGACACAATATTGTGTCGCATAGAATGCGACATAAAGGGTTTTATACGACACAACATGCAAAATACGACATATCATGCGACACAAGGCTTGTGTCGCATTGAAGAACATCAGCCCAGAAAGTTTCGTCTGCCGAGATTTTTCCGGCCAAAACCCAATTTAAACTCGTTTTTAAGCTATAAAACCGTGTTCTAGTCTTTGTAATGGACATATATAAGTTATATAAACAACTAACAAGTGAAAAATACTAAGAATCGAAAGGTTTCGGGATTTTGTCGGAAACTTACAAATTGTCGGATTGAAAATCCGAAAAGATAGAAGTGTAGATCGTTGCGAGGTGGTCGTGAATCTCTAAAAATATTGATGATCCGAGTGCGTTTCGTGGTGTTATTTGACGGTTTTGTGAGTTTGTGGGTGTTTGGAGAAAAGAGAGAAAAGAGAGTAACAGAGAGAAAGAAAAGAAAGAAATGAGAGAAAGAAGGTGGGAGGGTGGAGGTTATCCTCCACTTTTCGGTTTCGCCCCGCGCTCCGCGTGGTGTTCGTTTTCTCCGTCATTTAACGTTTTAATAAATATTTAGCGCGTTAATTATCCATTCCTAATTACGGATTTTGTTTAATAATTTAATTAAATTGTTTTACCAATTATCTAATAATTTAAAGATTTAAAATGTGAATTAAATAGTTTGCGCATATTGTTGTTAATTTGGTAAGTTCTAATTGTACGAAGCGGACAACTTTGGGAATAAAATTTAAACAGTAGTTTGGACCCAGTAATGTTTTCAGATAATGTTTTATACTTAAATATAAATTGTGTCACCAACGTCCGTATTTATGGAACCGAAATACATTCAATTTAAATGGTGTACGATTTAATCAATCGCATTTTCGTATATATTCATCAATATATATTTTGATACATTAATTAGCCTAACACAGAACTAACTACATGTATTAACAGAGAATTAGGCACTAATTACTAGTCCTAATTTGGCGGGTGTTACATTTACAGAACTTTATCTTGCAGATTCTTTTTGTAAAACAGATAATCAGGTGTTTACATTATTACTTTACAGAACAAACCTATGAACTCACCAACTTTATGTTGACCCTTTTTAGTATGTATTCTCAGGTTTACAGACGCAGTAGGATTACCCACAGGAAACAAGACAGTAGGATGCTTTTGGAAAGCATAGCTCGAGTTGCATATTTTCAAACAAGAGATTTAATTGCATTACGATATTTTGTATCAACGACTATGTATTATAAATCTCTAGACTATTTTTGCGAACTCCAATGTTTTTGGGTAACAGTTGTAAACATTTAATTATGGCAATGTAACTATTTTTCAAAACGTCTCATGTAGAGGTCGTTTGTTGTAATCTTTGTGTGATGATATTTAATTTGGTCGTAGCCCTCGTGACACCTCATATTTCCGCTGCCACGTGTTTCGGGGGGGGGGGGGGGGGGGGGGGGGGTGGGGTGCTACATTATTGATGTTATTTGATATATTAGTAAGGATTGGAAACTGAGTTTGATGATTTTGGGCTGAAAAATTCGGGTTATGGGTTTTGAAGGAATTGCAGGTCGCTGGAAAAAGGGGTGTACCCGGCGGGTACTATCCTTACCCGGCGGGTAGTCGGGTTTGATGCGTACCCGCTGGATTTCAACAATACCCGGTGGGTAAACAAATAAAACGGGCACCCGGCTGGTTTAATACCAACCCGGCTGCTACTAGAGGCTTTAAATAAAGACTTGATTCTGTTACCACCAAACTTAATTCACCCCGGCTGTTTGGATTGGGACCCGGCTGGTGGGGATGAGTACCCGGCGGGTACTCTTTTTACCCGGCGGGTAACCCTTGTGTGTTGTGATTTTTGTATTAACTCCAGTACTTTTGTTTAGCTTATGTATTTGAAATAAGTTATATACTTATGAAATGGGGTTATTGATTATATGGTTAATTGTAACCTAGTATGAATAATACTTACAATTTGACTATTGTTGTATGTTGATGATGCATATTGAGATGTTTGATTTAAGTACAATTGAGTAGTTATAATTGATATTATAACTTGGTGATTGTAAGGGTTGATGTTATGAATTTGAAATGAGTTATATGTTATGTGATGAATTACTAACTCATTATTTAATTGTATTCTCAGATACGGAGAAGGCTCAGTAATATTAGACTTCTGAGCTAGTGGCTGAGGTAACGGTGAGTGGATCTGTAATCCTCAGTGTGATTTAGTTGTAACAGGTTTGGTTACAACGGGTAAACGTAGTGTTACCATTTATAGACTGTTTAGTCTGCCATGATATTATTATTGTTGATAGACTGTTTAGTCTGACATAATGCCATGATGATTATGGATTATGTGATACATGGCCATTGGGCATATGTGATTATTCAGAGGTTAACACTTGTTGGGCTTGGTTGCTATTGTTTGGCCGACGGGGGTTCCTTGTACTTATTGTTGATAGGAACCTGTGTCGTGTGAAGATAGTATCAACCTATCGGTTAACCTCTTTATAGGCCTGCAGATGGTTGATAAGTGTTCTTGGAGGGCCACCGCGGCATGAGGGTGCCTCAAGAACCACCGATCCTCTTTGACGTTATGTGTTTACGATGCTTTGCTGTAAACAGAGTTGTTATGCTAAGTTGGGTTGTTGGTTACTTATTCACTCACTTAGCGTTATACTAATTCCACCACTCTACTTCTTGCAGGTTATGATTTGATATAACATGATGGGCAAGAAGCTTTGTTTGGGATGGAATGTTTGACCAGACTTTACTCTGATATTTGTTTTGGGATGAGTCCAAGTTGTGTTTTGAATTATATAACACCCGATTTGATTTGCTGGGATTTGAAATAGTATAACTTTCATGTATAATGTGTAGTGTAAATTATTAATGTATGTTTATTATTGAGAATCTAGATTTGATTTGCTATTAAACCCAAATCATTACTAGTTTTGATTTCGCTAACGCCTAAAGTCTCTAATACATCTCACATTAAAATTATATTTTAGTAATGTACTGTTGAAAAGGTAACAAATTGTGATTGCATGCTTTAACTAAGGATTTGCACCCAACAAGAAAATCAAAAAATGTTGAGTTCAGAGCCATGAACAAAAGAGTATGTTCCCAATGGATGGGTCTGTTTTAAGTTTAACCGTCATCGTATATGTTTATTATGTTCTCACTATCTATATAGGGAAGTAGGCGATACTTACCTCTTCGAAAACCAAGAAGTCAACAAGTATTGATCAAGACAATATCAGAAGGTCCGGTTAGTGTGTTCAAAACAGGAGCACACACAAATTTGGGTATTTTTCTTATGAGAAACCCAGATTTAAAGAAAAATATTGTCATATTTACATCATGGGTGGTGGTGTGAGGTCTGGTACTTGTCCCAAGAATGCAACCTCATCTTGTCAGCCTGGCAATTTGTTTTCTGCCTTTAGAAGTAATCCTTATGCCGAATTTAACTTCTTCCTTGATCCTTTTGCTACATACCAGGTAATCAATTAATCATAAAAACCAAATTCTTGAAAATGATCACTAACCATTTGATCAGTATCTAAATATATGGAGTAAAAAATAACTGATGTATGCAGGTTATTCATTCAGGGATTCCAATTTCTCTTGTTTTCTTGATGCCACCAACACGATTCCCATTACTCAAGAGTTCTTTGAAGCTTTTGAGAATAATCAACATACATAGGAAGCACAATACGTTTATTAGACTTCAAAGATGCTTTACGATACTTGGTTCGATGATCACTTTTATACGGTAAATAATAATTTTTTAATTAGTTGGTTTCTCATTGATTATGAGTGTTAATTAACTTGTTTATAAAATGTTTAATTTTGATGTCTATCCAGAGTTACTTCATGTGGGATTCGTTTATGGTGGGTGTTGCAACATCATCTATGCAACACAAGGGAAATAAATTTGCAGAAATGGAGTACATGGATATTACTGTGATTACATCTAACGAACCTTATGGAATATCTGATGGCTCGAATCCACTATTTGATTGCCAAAAGACCCCAAAGTTCGGTTTAGAGAAACACGGAGTTCATGGAGGTCATGTTCAAATAGGTATCCAAGATCCATTCTGTCTTCGTGCGAATGGGCCTGGCATATTAAAGGTAATTTCATGTGAAATGTCACGTTGTTGCTGATTTTGATAACCAACTGTTGACAGTTCAGTGACCTCAATAAAACATAAACACTCTGTAGCTAGTTACCCAAATTAGTAACAACTTATTACTTTGCTTTATATAATGCAGTATAACCTTGGTTTTGAGTTGTGATAATGTTTACTTTTAACTACATAGGATGGTTATACAGAAGAAGTTACTGGACCAGACTCAGTGTGTGTCCATGTAGCAACAAGAGAAAAACCTAATGTCGAAAAGATGGGCTCTTTGGATAAGGAATTTTACATTAGCTTTTTAGATGTAAGTTAATCCCAAAAAAAAATCTTGGCTCATGTCAGCTTTAATTACGATAAACGTTTCGAATTATTCTATGATTTCAGGTACTTAATCGACCTGAAGAGAGAGGCTGATTCAATTTCACATCTGAATTCCCTCATTGATAAGCATCAAATAGATACTATATTTTATAGTAATTTATCCCTATATTTATATACATTTTAATGCATTTATATGATTTTAGATACTTATTTTGTTAATATTTGCAGAGATGTATTTTAATTAAAGATTGAAGAAAAAGGAACGAGAACGAATCCAAAACTGAAGAAAATGAAGTACTTAAAGAAGTTGGAGCTTAAACCTTAAAGAATTGAAGACTAAAATGATAATATTGAAGAATTGGGCCAAAATGAAGATTAAAATCCGTAAAAGAAAAGAAGAAATGCCAAAGTAAAGCCCAACCCGAAGTTAGAAGATTCTGGAATTGAAGACCCACCGGCGGTTGAGAAACCCAACCGGCGGTTGAATATATTTAATCAAAGGCGGTTCCAGACGAGGAGTTGGAGTGGGACTCAAATTGATCCAACCGGCGGTTGGGAAGTCCAACCGGCGGATGGACTGGCGGTTTTGAAAACTATAAATAGAGGCCTAAGTCAGGATTAACCATATACGATTCTTAGAATACAAAGTCGAATATTAGGGTTTAAGTTCGACTTAAGGTGCGAATTTGGAGGCTAAGGAGCTAGGGTTTGAAGGTTTTTAACCCTAGGAAAAGCTGGTTCGACAATTGGTTCGGTTTCTTTATCCTTGTAACTTTAATAACTTTATTGAGTTAATTTATGTATATTGTTTATTTGATTTAATTGTGAATTAGGTTTTCGTTATAACTATTTGAATGAATGTTTATTGAGTTTATTATATGAATTTATATTTATGTTGGAACTATATTATTGAATGTTTATTATACAAGAATTGTCTATATTATAACATATTACTGATTGTTCTTGACATAGTTAAATAATTTATATTAAACGAGGATGACCATATTAAGTTTTTATAAATTAAGTGATTGTGTTTATGTCTTGATCTTAACCTTATGCGATAGACGAAGAATATAATTCATTAATGTAAAGTAATATTGTGATTCACGCCATACCGATGAAATTGTACTAATAAACTACCGATAGATCTTAATAATTAGTGATACTTTGCGTAATCTTATGATTGTGTTGCTATGATGAAGATTAGCTTAAGCCTAAGTAATTTTCTACATTAGTAATTCACCAATAATAATAGCCAACAAGCAAATAGACATAAGTAAGTATAACAAGTTTAGTAAATAATAGTTTGAATAATTATAATCTTCTATCCAATTGAGTATTCTTAAGTTGAACCTTAGATTTATCTATTAGAATCTGTATCAATTATAAATATGTTCGCTCGGAACAACTAAAACGTCCCCCTTATCTTGTATATTATTGTGAATTATTGTAAATAGTTGTAATTAGGAGTAAATATATAATTAGTTATAAATTAGAATCACGTTCCCTGTGTTCGAACTTGGACTTACTTATAAAGCTATATTATACGAACGGGTTAATCTTGCCTGAATTGTGTGATAGTATTATTTAATATTTCCTTAATTTAAAACTTGTGATTACAGAGACAGCCGGCTATTATTGATTATGGGGATAGAGCACCTTCGGATATACATATGAGGAGCCCGGTTCATAGGCTTGTACATAGATTGTTATCATTTTCTATTTGTGGTAGGCATATGGGACCTGAGAAGGTCTATTAGCCAGATTTCTTTTATTTGCACACTATGATTCAGGGGACGCTGATCAATGTTCCCTAGAGATTAGTTCATTGGATGACCACAGGAGCGACTGGGTATAGGCTTACCAGTACTTTGTGTGGAGGACAGTACGTTACGAGGATAGCTAGATATTATGGTATGACAGCTGTTGATTTCTTGACTTGCACACCGGTTACACCAGGGATGTCCTTGCTAGGCGAGGACAAGTTGATTGAGTTAGGGATTCTTCAGGAGGGTGTGCAGGAGGGAGTTTTGTTATGGACGCCTGAGGTTGCACCTGGACAGCAGCCTATGCAGAGAGCTAGATTGAGAGGACCACCCGTTCCACCACCAGCAGCAGCTGTACCACCTCCAGATCCACCAGCTGGTAGAGGCAGAGGCTGTGGTAGAGGTCGTGGACGTGAGGATGTTTATGAGGATATTCAGCAGAGGTTAGAGAGGATTGAGATTGCTCATGGTAGGAGGTTTGATAGGATTGATCAGAGATTTACCAGGTTTGAGCAGAGATTTGATAGATTTGAGAGAGAGAGCTTTCACATATCTGATTATCAGCATGGATTATTGCAGCAGTTGTTGACAGAGATTTCTATTGCATTCCAGCCATATGTTCCGATAGTATTTGATGATGGAGCTAGACCCTCGAGACAGCCGGGGCAGGAGGATTCGGATGATGATTAGATTATTTTTGATTATGTTTGATACATTTGACATTTATATTTTGGATGACTGTACTTATTATTACTTTTACTTATCCCACTTATTATTATTATGCTAATATGGTTGTTTATTTTTGATAGCGTTAAACTGGCAGTAAGTTCAGTACTTTATTTATAAAGTTCTTACTTATTTATTCATGAACTTTGTGGGTGTGTTCCCTGGAAACCCTCACGAGACTATAACTCTTCCACTCGGGATACCGAGGGGTTTAAAGGCTTATTGCATATGCTAAATGCAATCGTGATTAACTACGAAAGTGTGAATGTTGTATATTATTTTTCAAGAGATTAAGGAATCAACCAAGCAGATTTTTCTTAGCCGATGATGAAATTTAAATTTCAGTCAGGGGAGTTTTCTAGTTCTATTTTTCTTTCCCTTACTCACTTTTGTTTATCAATTTTTATACAATGAGGGCATTGTATAATTTAAGTGTGGGGATAGGGTTTCGTAAGAAAAAGAATTTCTTTAATTAATCATTTAAGTTTCTATTGTTCTTAAATTTTATTAAAAATTTAAAATTTTTAAGTGAATAACTAAGTATTTATTATTTAGAATACTTTTGTTAAAAGTTTTGTTTTGTATTTAAAAGTTTAGACTTTAATGTGGATTAACTATTTTGTATATATAACGTAAGCTACTTAATAAGGAGTGGTATATAGTCATATGAAATGATGTACTAATAGGCAATCTATATGAAGATTTCTGAATTTTAATAAATTAATTGAAAAACTTGTTTATTATTTTATGATACATAATATGATGTATGACGTAAAAGTCTTATTCTTAGATTTATCATGCGATAATTTTATATATTTTTTTACTTATATGAAGACATTTGAGGGTCTACTAATTGTTTCCTCTGTTGTACGAAAGTACAGATCTGGTCTCTAATTAGTATTCTTAAATAAAGCAAAAAAGAAAGAAAAAAATCTTTCAGAAATAAATAAAAATCAAACTATGTCGCTTTGTTGTACGGCTGTACAAACCTGTCACCGCTGGTTTGATTTAAATAAAACTGCTTTACCTGAATCAAGTTATGTCGCTCTGTTGCATGAAAATGCAGACATGTCACCAATGTCTTGATTCTTAAAAATGATCCAACCGGCGGTTGGGAAGTCCAACCCGTGGTTGGGAAGTCCAACCGGCGGTTAGACTGGTAGTTTTGAAAACTATAAATAGAGGCCTAAGTCAGGGTTAACCATATACGATTCTTAGAATACAAAGTCGAATATTAGGGTTTAAGGTCGACTTAAGGTGCGAATTTGGAGGCTAAGGAGCTAGGGTTTGAAGGTTTTTAACCCTAGGAAAAGCTGGTTCGACAATTGGTTCGGTTTCTTTATCCTTGTAACTTTAATAACCTTATTGAGTTAATTTATGGATATTGTTTATTTGATTTAATTGTGAATTAGGTTTTCGTTATAACTATTTGAATGAATGTTTATTGAGTTTATTATATGAATTTATGTTTATGTTGGAACTATATTATTGAATATTTATTATACAAGAATTGTCTATATTATAATATATTAATGATTGTTCTTGACATAGTTAACTGATTTATATTAAACGAGGATGACCATATTAAGTTTTTATAAATTAAGTGATTGTGTTTATGTCTTGATCTTAACCTTATGCGATAGACGAAGAATATAATTCATTAATGTAAAGTAATATTGTGATTCACGCCATACCGATGAAATTGTACTAATAAACTGCTGATAGATCTTAATAATTAGTGATACTTTGCGTAACTTTATGATTGCGTTGCTATGATGAAGATTAGCTTAAGCCTAAGTAATTTTCTACATTAGTAATTCACCAATAATAATAGCCAACAAGCAAATAGACATAAGTAAGTATAATAAGTTTAGTAAATAATAGTTTGAATAATTATAATCTTCTATCCAATTGAGTATTCTTAAGTTGAACCTTAGATTTATCTATTAGAATCTGTATCAATTATAAATATGTTCGTTCGGAACTAAAACGTCCCCCTTATCTTGTATATTATTGTATATTATTGTGAATTATTGTAAATAGTTGTAATTAGGAGTAAATATATAATTAGTTATAAATTAGAATCATGTTCCCTATGTTCGAATTTGGACTTACTTATAAAGCTATATTATACGAACGGGTTAATCTTGCCTGAATTGTATGATAGTATTATTTAGTATTTCCTTAATTTAAAACTTGTGATTATAATTGTCTATACTTAGCACACATCACTCATCACAAAGAAGTTCTATATAGACCAGACTTTAAAGGGAGAAAACTTGGAAAGGTGGTCGTCTTTGATATGGATATGAACGCTGGAGATTTTTTTTGGCGCTTTTTTATCTACTCAAAGTACCCATCGAAAAAATATATCTCAAGGTAATGTATAAAAAGTAACTAAACTATATATCCTGATTATAAAAATTTGAAAAATAGTTATTCTAGTTGCAATTTGTGTTTTCTTTATTGCAGGCTATACTAGTGACTGGAAGTGGCTGGGCGAACGCAGCAACGATAGATGTGGTGTATGATTTGTTACATATGATGGGTCGTGATGATATCGTTGTTGGTTTAGGTGATTCATTTGGTTTGAACTAGTCATATCCAAATGACCCTAATTTCGGTGATTGCAAGTATTCAAAGGCTATACCACACATAAGTGGTGGACTTTTGGATTCTGATACGCTCGATGGACTTGCCCGTGACCTACCAAGGAGCCCAAAAAGGTACGTACTATAAAATCGTTTTTATAGGAGGGTTGAATTGAATTTTTTTGTAACCGAGACTTCATTTGGTTCATGTGTAGGTATAATGCGGAAAATTCAGTCAAGTTTGGAGCTCCTCGTAACACAGAGTTTCCTGAACTTAGACAACCATTAGCGCTAGAAGTTTGGAAGTCACCGGTGAAGTCTAGTGATCATGGCTCAAGGATTACAATATTGACAAATGGTTCACTAACGAACTTAGCCAACATCCTAGTCACGGACACGAATTTTAGCTCAGTCATTGAGGTGAATAGATGAGTTCAATCATCTTCGGTGTCATTGTTGGAAAATTTAGTGAAATTATGTTGAATTCACTAATTTCAAACACATAATTATATATGTATATGTGGTACATATTCATACTAGTTTATGTATTTGCGTACTCCAAGATGAGAGGTTCAGAACTATATAATATGTGTCTTAATCGGAGTTGATATGAATGAGATATCGATTCTCAAAGTAAGGTGTTTAATGTATGTTATGGTGGGTTATTGAGTTTGTCCCACATCGGTGGGTGAAGAAAACTTAAAGGGAATAACTAAGTTATAAATAGAGGCATTTAGCCTCCATTCAAGAACACACCAAAAACACAACCTTTTCTTTAAAGGAGATACAAGTAATCTCCAATGAAATCTCGGGCAGTGTAGTCAAGTCCGGCAGTACAAACTGCTTCGGCCGTTGTACCCTGGGAAACAGACGACGTGTAGATGGCGAATCTGTTTTAAGGGAACTGTGTCCAACACAGGCCTCGGTCTTCTTCAAATAAGTTTTTGGGGCGTGCCGATCTTCTTAAGATAAGTTTCTTTTACTTATTTCTTGTGCTGATTTGTTTTATATTATTGTTTTGTTATATATTTATCTATGCTTAATTGTAGTAATTATATTAGAATTGCTATGTATAAATAAAATTATATTTGGGAACAAAATATTTTACCTACAATCTTAAAACAGATTTATAATTTTGTATAAACAAAATTCATAGTTGATATGGAGAACGATTTTGGTAATATAGCTTTTATACTTCTTCTAATGAAGTAATTTAATAATTTGAAACGTGATAGATTTCTGATTAGGCAACCATTATTAATTGAAACAAGATGTTTGTATATGCACCACAGTTTGACATAGAGATGGTGATTGTGTTATACGGTGGAAAAGAAATCAAGAGAACTTTCTTTTTTGAAGTTTACTTGATTAATGATTATATTCTTAACAAGCTACCCTCCAGAACAAGGATTCTTTTGGGAATTAATTTGGTAGTATTGTGTTATTGGAAAGTTCAATCAATTATATATATATTTTATAACTTTCCTTACGGAATTTAAGAAAAGGTCAAATGGATTCTAATGAATGGTCAAATGGATGTTGACTAGTTCAACGACAGTTAATTTGGATAGATTCCTTGAGACTAATTGAGCTTGGGTTGGTTATAATTTTTAAACAATTAAACCAAGACATAATGGTATTTGTATTGAAAGAGTTTGATCAGTTGGTGTGCTTACGTTTCAAACCATCTACTTGGAAATGTGTTTTTAAACTATTAAAGCATTATATTATACAGTTTAGATTTGCTTGTAAACTTTGTCTGGTTACATGACATAATGGTTATGAGTATAATTATTTGTTTCAACAAACCAACTTTTAAAGGGACTAATTGTAAAATTTTATTATGGTTCTAACTATTGGAAGTCTGCTCAACTATTTATTTTGGATGGATGTGAGCAAGTAGTCAATACGATTTATGTGAACCATTTTGACGATTTGGAGCAAATTGTCCAACGGAAAGGACTATGTTTTAAACCATATAATGTCACGTATTAAATCATTATGGTTTGGAAGTGTGAGCAAGGTTAATTGATTAACTAAATTATTATATGTTTTGAATAATTTTTGTTATTAAGATTATCAAGACCGAATTTATATCAATTAAATTTAATATAAAACTTGGTCCTTGTTCTTGATCTGAGTATAAAGGTATTATTATAATTTAAATACCTTGTTCAACTTCGAAAGAAATTGTTAATGAAATTAACTTAACTTGATGCTACTCTAGAAGAAGTAGTTTGTTGGTTATTGATATCTATAAACTTTAAAATATGTTGGTAGCTTACTACTCTAGAAGAAGTAGTGTTTATCATTTTTTCTATGAAAGGTTATTAATTTATGTAGTTATATATACCTTCATATGAAACGTGAATTTGAGTTTATGGATATCAAGGACTTGGGAGTACCAAAATGGACACCGCAAAGCGATGAAGCTACTGTTGGATACTATCTCAGGGTTGTATAATCCTGGTAGGATTGTTAATGCTCTAGGATGGTTTGTGATGATCAGGGGCAACTACTTTTGCATGTAGTTTTGGATATAGTTTTATTGACTATCAAGCCCTTCAGGGAAAATTGGTGACACTTTGGGAGAGGTTGAACAGTTTCTGAAAGAAATAGAAATGTACAACTCCCATGAACATGTATTGTTTGGAAATAGAATTCAAATGCATTGAGTGAAACCATTTATTTATTCAAGTTGTAAGGTTAATATTTTTTTTTGAATTTTTGGAAAATAGTTAACACGTGTTATTAATGGCCTGCTACTCATGATAGAAGTAGTTGTGTTAACTATTTAATAAAACTTTTGGAACGAGTTTGTTGATTTTTCTAAGTTTTGTAATGAGTCGTGAATATGAGCTGGTGGATGCCGAGAGCACCAATTGGCGCTAAAGACCACAAATGGTCGTTACGGGAACTATATCATGGATGTAGTTCATTTATACATCGTGGATGTATAATTCCGCTATATAATTGAGTGTTAGAGATGGTCTTTGATATTGAGGATGCCACATGTTTGTGGAAATCTATTTAAGATTTATGAGACACTCGAGAGATGAGTGCCACTTATTAATATAATCGGACATTGGTAAAGGAAATTGAAATTGTAAAACTGAGGTTATCTACAATTTAAACCTTACTCATGCATGTTCTGGACATCTCTAAAAGGGTAACATCCAATAGTAAGTTGACTATGGATTAATGTACTATAAATCTTAGTAATAAGCTCGTGCTTGAGAACGAGAAAAGCTTCCTTTTGTTCCTTGCGGTTGGGATACTTGTAGGAGCATTGTCGATTATCACTCGAAAGGGATGATGATAATCATGATTGATGCAATTAACATATCTATTATTGAAAAAGATGAGAACGATAATAATGTTTTAATTTGTCTAAAATTTTATCATGGCAGTTTTACAAGTCCGTTAAATTATTGTGTTTGATTAAAACTTGCGATAAAAATGTTCTAGTTGAATTACATTATTACATAATGTATGGTTGTAAATTAGCGGATTAGCTAAAAGGTTTTATAGGTATAAAACTAGTACATTTCATGAAAGATTTAAAAAAAAATTGATTTATGTAATCAATATTTTAATTATAATTTAATGGGATTTTACAAAAAGTGATTATGGTATATAACGATATGAGAATTGTTATATTCGACATGACAATAATTGAAACCTAAATTATGTAATTCATTGAAAAGAGAAAAATTTGAACACATCGGGTTAGAATGTGGTCTCAAATTTATGAAATTGGAAGACATGTTAGTGATAACGACATGACTTGCGGATATGTCATAATATGTGAAAATTCAAGTATGAATTTAACGTATGGCACTGAGATATTGAATCTAGCAAGATTCATTTAATGATTTTTGTCGACCTCATTGTTGTTGATACATAAATGAGGTTGAATAAGTGGCAGGATTACGTACATCCAAAATGACTTGATAATACGGAGTCAAGATTCTAAAGAGAGAAGTGTATATATCTCTTGAAAAAAAAAACATCAAAAGGTTATGGTGTTGAAAGTAATTCTATTTATCACAAGTATGATATAAATCAAATTTTGTGGTATGGATTGGATAAGTCCAAGGTAAAGCTCTTTAGGGGCATTAGGGAAACTTCATAGATCAAAGACATACACATTATAATTCTGAAGGAAATAAAAGTGAATGATTGATACGAGATATCGTATATGAGACACTCCTAAATGACATTATTTATGATGGTATGTAAGTCTCATGTGTGGATTTTTGTCTAAAAATAAGAATGAATATTAACAAGGGACATGCGAGATTTCTTGTAATAAGAAAGCTAATAAGAATCAGAATGATGCATCTTCTGTTCTTATGCTTGGGTCTTGAAGTCTATGGCATATTAGACTTGGACTTGTTAATTATGATCTTCTGCAGAGATCAATTAACAGTGAACATTCCATTGTATGGAATTTATGTATAGACAAAATTAAATCTTCATTCGGTACTAGAAAGATTTGGTATATTGTGAAATCAAATTGATGAGACAATGATGCACGATTGTTTCCATGCTTAATATGGAATTCAGTTAGAATAAATCCTAAAAGAACTATAGACATAAAGATGTATATCTTTTGTTATATTATTTCGGGATTTGAATTGCCTAAATGGAGCTCGGATTTAGGAGAGCTTATTCGAGTGTTGCATCTTTATTAAGATGCTTAAATTCTATGTTTTAGGTCAAACCTAGAGTATAACTAAGAATTGCTCTGAATATGATAAAGTTTTAAACTATATTTATATAGAGTTTAGTTAACTTTCTAACGGCAATTAATTTGCATCATTTGTGAATTAATAAGAAAGATGACAATATGCAAGACATGTGGGGGAAGTCAAGATAAATTTCCCAGAATAATATAAAAATGTGGGGGTGTCTTGCATTTTGATATCGGAAGACCCGAATTCTAATGAATCAATTGTTGCACACAATGATCATTAGAATTGATTGTATAAAGTATACAAAGGTCATAATGTATAAAGGTCATAATGTAAGATGAATGTTTTTATATTGACCGATGGAGTATACGAGGGTCATGATGGAAGAGTCTAAAATTTCTATGATGACCGAGTGGAGTACACAAGGAGTCATGGAAATATAAGGTAAGATAATATTATTTTTACTGAATAAGTAAATATAAATGAGTATTCAATTTGCTTACCTGTTGTACAAAGTGTAGTGGAGATATATTGAGATAACGGATTTATTAGATTTTACAATCAAATGAGAATTATAACGACTAATTAAGGTTGTCATGGACAACATAATACCACTAGAACAACTGATCTCTTTGTAGGTTATCTATGATAACATTTCGGATCCGACAACCATAGGGTTGAGAAGAGATCAAGTTGTGGAATGAGACTAAAGCCCTTAAAAGAATAGTTTATATGAAGGAAAACCTAACCTAGTTGACTAGAGATCCCAAGATCTAGGTTCAATAGGACAACCTAATTGTATGAACTAAGGGAGGTCACTGTGGGGGAGTTCGTAAACCTCCAAAAACATGTGAGGGAGTTATTCAACTTCCTAGTCCATTCCATTAAATAACAGTGACAATGATATGAGGCTAAGCTTTTAGCTTTTAATGATTTTTGTATAACTACAAGGGTTTAAGTTATAAAAATCACCTATGGGAGAGGGAAGTGGGGTTGCTTCGAAGGGAAATGTGGGGGGCGCAATTCCTAAGAACTCTCACAGAACCAGGCTAGTGTTTCAGGACCATAATGAACACGACTATGAGGACTTGACCTTGTTAGGGAGAATCATGTGTGAAATGTATTGTCATCTACACAAATGGCAGACCAGTTCAAAGACATCGCGTTCTACTGTGAGCTAGGAGACTAAGTGCATTTCATAAGGGAAGGTTCAAAGGGTAACACCTACCTATCCTATGCAAGATTCAACCGTTGAGATTTCATTGGAACTTTTTTGTGTATTTTCAATCGATATTCATTCATGTGGGGGATTGTTGAAAAATTTAGTGAAATTATGTTGAATTCACTAATTTCAAACACATAATTATATATGTATATGTGGTACATATTTATACCAGTTTATGTATTTGTGTACTCTAAGATGAGAGGTTCAGAACGATATAATATGTGTCTTAATTGGAGTTGATATGAATGAGATATCGATTCTCAAAGTAAGGTGTTTGATGTATGTTATGGTGGGTTATTGAGTTTGTCCCACATCGGTGGGTGAAGAAAACTTAAAGAGAATAACCAAGTTATAAATAGAGGCATTTAGCCTCCATTCAAGAACACACCAAAAACATAACCTTTTCTTTAAATGAGATACAAGTAATCTCCAATGAAATCTCGGGCAGTGTAGTCAAGTCCGGCAGTACAAACTGCTTCGGCAGTTGTACCCTGGGAAACAGACGACGTGTAGACGGCGAATCTGTTTTAAGGGAACTGTGTCCAACACAGGCCTCGGTCTTCTTCAAATAAGTTTTCGGTGCGTGCCGATCTTCTTAAGATAAGTTTCTTTTACTTATTTCTTGTGCTTATTTGTTTTATATTATTGTTTCGTTATATATTTATATATGCTTAATTGTAGTAATTATATTAGAATTGCTACGTATAAATAAAATTATATTTGGGAACGAAATATTTTACCTACAGATATGAATACAGTAACTGGACCTTCTGATATCGTCTTGATCAATACTTGTTGAGTACTTGGTTGTTGAAGAGGTGAGTATCGCCTGGTTCCCTATATTGATAGTGAGAGCATATTAAAAAACGTATACGGAAAAAGGACAAACTGTCCAACACAAAACGAATGTAAAATTTGATGCATCAAGGATTTACATAAATTATGAGCAGCCTAATACAACGCAATCTTTCATATGTATACCTGGTCAATTATAGGAAGATAGCCACCAACATTTGGTAAAATTGTACCATTTTCAAGTATTCCACCATCACCTTCAACACCAACATCAATATCATCTCGCCCTATCATGTAAAGAATATCGTGAATTTGATTTCCAGCATGTCCCACATTTGTCCATGAATTCGTGTTCACTATTATTGCCTGAACCAGCTACACATAAATTTGCTTATTAGTCTCTTATGGGTACGTTGATACATATCAAGGTGGAAAAATATATGTACCCTTATATATTGTGTACGTATTACAATGTATAAGAAAAAATGTAACTGTATAACACTATAACATATATTTAAAATTTAACTACAAATCAAAGAGCTCATACTAAATTAGTAATTAGTTGTATTTGTATACGCACTAAAGTACATCATTAATTCTTTAGTATAACTTACTTTATGGTGGTAAAACCGTCATCTACTGACTACTGGTCAGACTAAAGCCCAAGTTCTTTTGGGCCAGGCCCAATCAGTATCAATGGTTAGAATAATATCTTAAGATGTTTGATGGATTTAAGATACTTATCCAAATACATATATATCTCAAAGACATAATGAATTGTAACTTTCAATTTAAAGTTAAAGAAAAATCATGTCACTGATGGTGCGGCATGTTAACATCACCTACAATCAGATGGTCTTAGATTAAAAGAGAGGTTGAAAATGTTAGAAGGTGAAACTCTACAAAATTAAGTAGAATATAAATGGTCAATATCTATCTATATTATCCGGTCCCGTTAATTAGGTCATCGGCCATCTCTAGGATCTGATTTTTTTTATCCTACCGTTTCTTTGTCGACAAGTAACTTAATATGACCAAAAATATTTTGAATCTTTCGGTAATTTTCAACTCCTTATTACGATTTTCTAACACATTTTTCTTTAAATAAAACATAACACGTACATGTGGGCGTATAGAACTTTAAGATTGACGATCATTACTCTTAAAATACTTCTTTTTTCAAAAAATATGACAAATAACTACACACCCAACTAACCTAACTACAAATATATAGATTAACTACTTAATATATACATTTGTCTTAATCGCGGGCTTAAATCGACAATCTAATAATTAAAAGGTTAGTAAAATACCATTGTCCTTTCATATTAAAATACTAACTTTGGGTGCATTTGGTAACATAGCTTATTGGAGATTAAGCTTCTTTTTTTTTTCGTAAAATGAAGCTAGTAGCATTGTTTAGCTAACAAAAATTCTAGATCTTATGCATAACATAAGTTTTAGAAAAAAAAACCCTAGTTGAACTAGCTTTTAAAATAAGCTCCTAACTTATGAAATGATAAATTACATAAATGCCATTTATATAATTATTTATCTTCTATTTTTTTTTATCATTTTAAATAAATTCACACTATAAGCTTCCAGCTTCAGCTATTTTACTGAACATTTATAAAAAGTGAATTGCTCTAACTTTCAAATCCAAAAATTTAACTCCAACTAGAAGCTTGTTGAGAATGTATGAAAATCGAACAAAAAATCAGTTAGGAAATTGAATGGCTGATTATGATGGTGGATTACATCACGTGCATCCAAATTAATTGAATTTGGGGTAGTGGCCTCTCACGTGCTTTATCTCATCATAATCAAATTGGCGGTGCGATCCATTTAATTGGCGACGAGATTTATGAAGCGGCCCATATTGTTTAGCCGACTTATTTTTCATACGAGTCATATATATTCTAACCCTATTATTGTATAAACCTTAAGCCACCAAAGAAGAACTCTCTCGGTTTGGCCCCGTGGACTAAACCAATCTCCAAGTTGTAGATTGGACATAACCACGTTAAAATCTTTGTGTCGTTTACATAATTGTATCGCATTTATTTATCTTGTTTTGCTTGTTAATTGCTTTGTTAGCGATTTGGTTATTCGTTTATTGTTGTGGGTATAATTGTGTTCAATTATGCGCGTTGTTTGGGTCCTAAATTCCTAACAACTGGTATCAGAGCTCAAGGTTGAGCGATTGGGAACAATAGCGGATGGAAGCATGATCAAGATGGATTGTTGATGGTTAGGGTTTTACTGAAGGATGGAGAGCTAGGGTTATTGTGGCCAGATAATCATAGTGGATCTAGATTCAATTGAAGATAATCATCGGGGGAACGATTGAAAACGATGCGGTTTTAGGATTTGTTTGCAACATGTGATCGAGATCGATAGGCTCGTTTTTGTGTTAGATCGCGACGAACTCGAAGAGTTGTTTTCCGGATTGAACAAGATTAGGGTTTTGTCCGGTGGGTTATGACGTGACGACACGGCAGGAGGCCGGTTACATTATGACACTGATTGTTCGCGGTGGTAATGGAGTCGATAATCGGGTTGCGATCGGTGATTTGTTGCGGAGAGATTTTTAGGATCCGGGTTTTGGATTCGGGTTTATCATTCTTTGCGATCCCGTGCAAAAGAATAGATAAACGTTATCAAACCTGGTGTTTGATGTTTCGAGTGTAGGGACGTGATGTCTCGGGAACTTCATTGATACGGACTAGGTTATTCAAAGATGTGAGGTTTGTTACGGTGCTCAAGAGGATGGTTTCTCGGTCGAGTAGACGGGTAATAAACGGTACCATATCCGTTTTGGTAATCGACAGTGATAGGTGTCAGAGGGAGTTTTGTTTTCGCTCGTGGGTTGAAACGGGAGATCATGATTTTGGTCGAGTATTCCATGTTCTTGGAATGATTAGGCGGGTTAGAGCTACTACTCTTGAAGATATTGGTTGTAGAAGATGTTGGATAGAACGCGTTCGAATGGGCTCGATTATTGGTTGATGTTTGGTTCAACAATAGAGCGATTCTTCTTGAGGAATCAATTGGAAATCTTCAAGTGGGTTAGAGGCGGATAATCGTGTAAGTCCTAATGTTTGAGCTTTCGGATATTGTTGAGAGTGTCGGAACTCTTGGTGGAGTTTGTTAACCGAAGGAAGTATCGAAGCTAGTGGGAGTTTGGCGACTAGTGGGAGCTTTGGAGATTGGTGTGCAACTGTTGGATCTCAGTTTCTACGGGTTTAGTGTGCGGATTCCGGATAACACTAGAGCGTTCAGATCTTTGTTTTTTTTACTCTCCAATGGCAAAGAAATTTGCGACTGACCGTGGGTGATGAACCGGAGTCTTCTCATATAGCCGCGATTGTTATTTTAATTCGTACAGTGGGAGCGAGCTGAGGGGGAGAAGATGTGTTCATACAAATCACAGCTATGTATTTGAGTCAGTGTACCAGCGGGAAAGCAAAAGTTTGTAATGTAGGTTTTCAAGGTTGTGACTGCGTTCTCACGGGTAAACCTTGATGATAATCTACGGGTTTGTTCTATCGGCGATTTTCTGATTGCTGGGAAGGAAAATTGGATGAACGAAATTCTGTACGGGTTGGTCGTTGACATGTCGGTGGCAGGATCCGATGTGGCTGTAATCGACGAGTTGAGGAGATTATGTGCATCTCTTGTAAGAATCATGTGGTTGAAGTCGTTGCACACTTCAACGTATCTTCTTGGGCTAGAAGATGGTGGTGCGGATAACCGGAGAGTGGTCCCAGTTTAGTAGTGGTGTTCAGTTAGCTTTGTATATCGAAAGTCTTCCGATTATGTGAGATCGAGCAAGCGTGTCCCGGATGGTTTTTCGGCGGTATTGGTTGAGCTAAGAACAAGGTGTTGCTAAAGGGGCGTCAAAGGTGTTGGCTTATTCCTGGTTTCAATACGTGTAGTTGAAGAGTTTTTTTATCGAAAGTCTATCTGATTCGTGTTTAATCAGTGTGCGTGTCCCAATTGGTATTGGCGGTATGGAGAGGCGGATTCGACTTGGTTGAAAGGGAATATTTGAGGGTTTAATAATTTTGGGTTTGTCCGATCTTCAAGTGGGAGATTGTTGAGAATGTATGAAAATCGAACAAAAAATCAGTTAGGAAATTGATTGGCTGATTATGATGGTGGATTACATCACGTGCATCCAAATTAATTGAATTTGGGGTAGTGGCCTCTCACGTGCTTTATCTCATCATAATCAAATTGGCGGTGCGATCCATTTAATTGGCGACGAGATTTATGAAGCGGCCCATATTGTTTAGCCGACTTATTTTTCATACGAGTCATATATATTCTAACCCTATTATTGTATAAACCTTAAGCCACCAAAGAAGAACTCTCTCGGTTTGGCCCCGTGGACTAAACCAATCTCCAAGTTGGAGATTGGACATAACCACGTTAAAATCTTTGTGTCGTTTACATAATTGTATCGCATTTATTTATCTTGTTTTGCTTGTTAATTGCTTTGTTAGCGATTTGGTTATTCGTTTATTGTTGTGGGTATAATTGTGTTCAATTATGCGCGTTGTTTGGGTCCTAAATTCCTAACAAAGCTTGCACCTTATTTCACCAAACATACCCTAGTTATAAAATATAGATTAAACAAAGATATATATATATATGATTTTCTGGTCCACACCGTAAACCACGTGAAAAATATTTTAAACACCTCCTAATCACATTTCTGAGTTTAATTATGGGTAAATGACAAAAGTCGGCAACGAACTGCCAAAAATTACTCCAAGTATGCAACCTACCAATTTAATTGCTCAAGTCTGCAACAAAGTGGCTAAACCTTTACTTAGGTAAGTAATATGGTAACCTGCTACCGGGTTGACTGGTCAACGTCCATTTTTTACAATTTTTATTTTCATAATAAATATGATGTGGCATTTTTTTTTACGTGCATTTTTTTTTAGGATAAATAATAATATTATCAATATTTATCATCGTCATTTTCGAAGCAACATTCTAGAATCTGCAACTACTTATATTTATCATCTACAATTATGTTCATCTCATCTTTCCGGTGGTGGTGCTTTTCGACGGTGGTAGTGATTTTCGACGGTGGTAATAATTTTCGAAGGTGCTTTTCGACGGTGGTGGTGCTTTTTGAAATAAGACTTTTGTTTGAATGGAAATGATTTGATATGAACAAATCCTGGCACTTTCGTTTATTTTAGCTTTTGAAATCGTAGATCTAGATCTAACAGTGGCGGGCCAGCGGTGGCCAGATATTTTGTAGGTTTTTGCGGCGACTTCGAGCAGATCCGGAATCAACAACGGAGATTGATGGTGGTTGGTAGTGGCCGGAATTTAAAATGATGAAAGTGGCCACCACCATCGGCCGCAACCATCACGATCTTCCTCAACCATCATCATTAACCGCCACCACCACGCCACCGTATTCAGTTATATTTCTCCGGTTAGAAACAAGATCTCGTTATGTGTTTTGCTAAAACAATAAAGTAGAAACAACGAAGAGAGCGGTGATGGTGCGATTTCAAGTGGTGGTTGTGGTAGCGGCAACGATCTACGGGTATCAACGATTTGCAGTTTCCGACGAGGCTCCAGATAAATGGGTTTTGAGTTCCAATCGGTGATCTAACAAAAATGGTTTTGAGCTCTAGATGTTGTTTGTTGTTGTTGTTAATTATGATCTATGATGTTGTTGTTCATCTTTGTTGTTAATGATTATGATTATGACATGTTGTTGTTGTTACATGGTGGTAATTGGTGGTGCAATTCTGATTCGTGTTGTTCTTGTTTTGTTAAAATAAATAAAGATATAGTGTGTATGTATATGTATATCTGTGTCGATGTATGTATATGCAATTTCCGGCAACATCCATATGATTTTGGTTAATGAAGAACATGATTATGAGAGATCGGAAATGGTTTTCGGGTGAAGACGACAATGATTATGAGAGATCGGAAATGGTTTTCGGTCAAAATTCTAGAATCGATGAATTGATGTTTAAATTGGTCACTGGAGTCTATGATTTGTAAAATGAAAATTTAATTGTTGAATTGTTTAATGATAATGATGATGATTATATAAAAAATAAAAAATGTTTTGTTGATGATGGAGATAAATAAGAAAGAAGCAGAGACGAATTGATGTTCAATAAGGAATAAGCAGAAACAATGTGGCAAGCATAAGGTTTTATTAGTTTTAAAGTTTAAATCTTTTTTGCAATATTTTAAAATCACACAAATTGAATCCATTAGATCTCGTTGAAAAATCACACAAATTCATATACAGATCCCGTTGATGACGTGTCAGCCACGTGACACCTTTGACGTGTCAAAAAAATCGACGTGGCATCTTATGTGGAGGTCCAGTCATGAGTTTTATTCAATAAACGGTAACAAATGAACTTTCAAATATCCAAGTACAAAACTACCCGGTTTGTTTCCGACCTGAGCAATTATATTAGTAGGTTGCATACTTGGAGTAATTTTTGGCAGTTCGTTGCCAACTTTTATCATTTACCCTTTAATTATTAATAATTTTTTGGCTGTAGAAACTAGAAAGACAACAAGGTAGAGAAAATTAAATAGTGGTAAAAAATAATAAAAAGATAAGGGGGAGACATAATTCGCTAGCTACCACAAATAATAAGGGTGTGTTTCGAAACAACGCGTTGGAACTCTGGCCGGAGCTGGAGCTTGTGGCTGAAGCTGGGGTTTGGGCTTCTATTTAGAAGCCACTTCAAAAGACTTCTTATTTAAGGGCTTCTAGGGGCTTATTTTTTCAAGAAATCTCATTTTTATTATTTTGCCAAACAGAGTTTATAACTGGGACTTATTAAAAGTATAAGTTCAAGCCTCTAAAAGCCCCTCAAAAGCGTTGTGTCAAACACACAAAGTATCAACTACTGCTTTAAAACATCAAAGTTAACAAACTATTAATTAAGTCCAATAATATATTGTATCTAATAAAATCCAATAAATGTAGGATTGCAAAATCGTAATAATGTACGTAGTATATATAATAAGTTTTGTGATCTTACAAATTACCCAATTGGGTAGAGCCGGTGACAAAAGAAAAAAACAAGGTCTAGCTACTTTACAGTTTACACCTCTTTGTGTGATATTTCTGACTATATACATAGTATATAACAAGGTGGTGTGGCTGGTTTCAGTTTCTTTAAGGTACGTACAAATGAAGAAGTTATGGCTATGGTCAACTTTGATTTGTTCTATGATCATAACCGTAACAGATACTGCTTCGTCTACCGTTCATGGTGGTGCTTCTCATCAGATCCTTTTAGACACCGACGTTGACACGGATGACTTCTTAGCTATCTTGTATCTGTTGAAGCTTAATCGATCTGAGTTCAATTTGAAGGTTTTTTCCTCAAGTTTACTATATTTCGTTTCCTTTACATTTGCTTTCTGTGATGAGTTTGATGTCATTTGTTTGTTACATGTTGTTCATGGAGAACATCATTGTTGACTTTTACTATCAAAAAGCTTATATGATATCAATCCTTTCTAACCTGTTAACGTAAATTTCTTGGAGGTGGCCAGTAAAAGATTCAAAAATGTCATGAGATACCCCGTTAGATCATGTACATCTGAGTAAGAAGAAAATTCGTCATTTTCAAATACCTGAAAAGGAAAAACTTAATCTGTTCGATTTTTTGAGATGGGAAAAAGTATATGATCTTTTTTTGATATCATATAAACTTTTTGATATTTGGGAACAGAGGCGGATCCAGGAATCCGAATAAGGATATGCACTATCTTATATAATTTTTTTCTATGATAATTAAACAAATATTTGAGTTTTCGGTTCGGGTTGTTCCTTCGAATATACTGGTCTTCGGTTCGGGTTTTTCCTTCGAATACGGGTCTTCAGGTTAATCTATACGAACTTTCGATTAAGAGTTTAACTCTTCAATCAACAAATGACTATATTCCCAACAGCGAAAAAACTCCTACATAAACAAGTTTATTGAAAACTTAAACAAGATTATAGAAATGGTAAGAGAAAATGTAACATATTAACTTGCTAAAAACAGAAATCATGGAAACATATTAAGAGCTAGAAGATGATGACTATATATATAATTGAAGACTGTCAATTGAATACAGAGGAGTATATTAATTTATTTCGAGGAGTAGTATTCGTTTTGGAGACTGCCAATTAAAATTGAGTATGCACCCTGTTTTTTCAGGGTATGCAACCTATGCAAATCAGTTAAAAATTTCTCTTGAATTCTATTTTTAACATTACAGTTTGGATTCATAGGGTATGGAAGTGCATGTTGTATGATTTTTGTGAACTAGTTTAACATCAAATATTCGTGTTATCTCAAATGCTATTTGAAAGTTAGAAAATATACAAAGATATTTCTTTGTTGCATGTCAATTCATTCATTTGAAGAAATCTAGGTGTGCTGTGGAAGATTGACTATTGAAGCATGCATAATAATTAAAGTCACATATGTCGTTTATGCAAATAACTTTTAGGCATTTGTCATAGTTGACTTATGAATAGAATAATTAATATATAGCTTTTGAAAATTCTTTAGAAAAAGATGTGCAATACTTCTTAGGCCTCTCAGGAGCGTCGGTATGCTCGTCGCCGGAAACCGACGTCATAGGCACGGTCCGTCGGTGCTTTACTTCGGTTTGGCGACGTATATTTGGCCCGCGTCAATTTTTTTTCTCTTTTTTTTTTTTTTTTTCTTGTGGAATGTGATCGAGACTTTTTTTGCATCTCCAGAACGATGAACAGATAGATGAGGATGTGGATGAGGATGAGGATGAGGATGATAGATGCTTTTAGGGTTATTTATTAAATGGGTTTTATTGATGATAAATGGGCCACATTATAATAGGTTCTTTTATAATAAATGGGCCTTGAATTAACTGAGTTTTTTTTTTTTTTTTTTTAATTTTTTTAGTTATTTTGATGTTTTCTTGTAATGGTTTTATTTTTATTTAGTCAAATTTTTTTAATTTTAGCGAAAATATTTTATTTAAATTGTGTTTTAAATAATTAAAGTAAATAATGTGTGGGGCCCAGAAAAAAGAGAAGTGATGTTAAGTGATGTTCACTGTAGGCAGTGAAGCGTCAGTTTGTGTCAGTTTTGAAAAAAGCTGACGTGACGCTGATGTGGCACTAACTGATGCGTCAGTTTGTGTCATCTGTTGGGAGGAGTCTTATATTATGAAACATAAAATTAACTATAATATAATAGTATAGTATAATATATAATATAGTGTAATGTAGCGTAATATTAATCTAATCTAATACTCTCTCCGTCCCAAAATTATAGTTCATCTTTCCTTTTACGGACGTCCCAAATTAATTATCCACTTCCAAAAATAGATTAGGAAGTTTGATCGTGATTACAATATTACCCTTAATTGAAATTATTGTTACAAACTTTTAAAGAAGCAGTAATTAATTGGTTAAACGTAAATTGTCATTCTGCAAAAAAGTAAGAAAACAAAAGCAGTAATGATTATGTTTTTATTAAACTGCGTATTTTTTATCGGGTGACAATTATTA
Organism: Helichrysum umbraculigerum; assembly: GCA_949592205.1. Lineage (NCBI taxonomy): Eukaryota > Viridiplantae > Streptophyta > Magnoliopsida > Asterales > Asteraceae > Helichrysum > Helichrysum umbraculigerum. The sequence goes on along the minus strand of CATIUR010000003.1, from coordinate 132,614,170 downwards.
AACTGTGTATTTTAGTCAAGATAAATGGCTATTTAATTATTATGTTAATTTAAGATTAATCAACCGCATATACTTAAAGGATGGTTTGTGTAATTTTCTTTATTATTTATTAGAATAAGTTGATTTTAAATTTGTAATTAGATACTTGTGTATTGTCTTGTCTCGCTTCGAAGTGGTGATTTCATGTTGGATAAGTTATATATAAAAGATAATAATAATAATTAAGAGTAATGCTAAATATGCCTACTTACATAGACCTAAAAGTATGCTTAATTTTCTGATTGGATGAACTTTTTTTCTCTACTAATCTCATCCAATCAATTTTTCAAACCCACCAATCACATCTTTAAGTCTATTTTTAATCTCATAAATTTAGGTCCATCAATCATTTTTCAATAATTAAAAGTGCTCCAAAATGGATGGTAGCACATGCATGGTTAACAGTCCATAAAAACAAATATATATTAAACCTCTTCGAACAAGCGAATGAAATTAACGCAATATATATTAAACCTCTTCGAACAAGTGAATGAAATTAACGTATCAGTTTGTGACAACTCAATATTATATCAGTTTATTTTCAAAATTTGACTGAAAATAACTAAACACCGCTAACATAGTGACTGGTTACTTAATATTTCTAGGCCTCACATATTTACTTTATATATTTAAAACACTATCATTAATATAAAAAATATTACATTAATTTAAATAATAGTACAATAATTAAAATATAACATTACAATAACTAATAGTTGTATATAATGTAGTAGAAAGATGATGTAAAGCGTATGAATTTGAGTTTATCTGTATGTGTATTTATAATAATATGTCAGTTTTATGTTTTATTTATAGTAAGTTTGACTTGAATTTTTAAGAATATATAATCGAGAATAAATAAAATTAAAATTTGTAGTTTAATGATTTTTAATGATTATTTTTTAAGTAAACAACTTTTTAGGGAAAAAAGCTGATCAATAAAAATAAGACAATAATAAAGTAAATCAGTATCAACCTAATCAGTGATCATTTCGTTTTAAACAAATATATTAACCACATCATAGTATCATACTATACTTTGATGATGATACTTATTTGAAAAGTCAACCCTATCGAACTAAATAAGCAATTCCGGTCAACACCATTAGACTCTAGCCTTGACCCTTGAAGTTGTTTTCTTTTCTTTTTCAAAGCAATGCAAAGTTAAAATAAAAATAACCCACCTCAAAATGGTGTATAGTTGTCTTTGTTTAAAAAGTTAGATATATCATTTTGTTAGTAAGTTCATAGTCTGATCTGATCTGTTTTGGTTTGATTCGAATATGTTGAGAAGTCCGACTACCCATCCATTTTGCCACCTCCATATGTATAAACTAAATAGTACATGATACAATAATAAGAAAATTAATGTATGTATGATGATAATGCTGGTGCAGGCAATAACAGTGAACACAAATTCATGGACAAATGCAGGACATGCAGTAAATCAAGTATACGATATTCTTTATATGATGGGACGAGATGATATTGATGTTGGTGTTGGAGGTGATGGTGGAATACTTAAAAATGGTACAATACTACCAAATGTTGGTGGCTATCTTCCTATAATTGACCAGGTAGGTAATTATAGTCAATTACACTTATTTCATATTCATTTACTACTAAGTAGCTAAATAACATATGCGAACTTCTTGTTAAATCTCTTAACAGGGAAGTAGGACCGCTGGACCTTGTAGATATAGACAAGCTATTCCTGTTAAAGGTGGAGGAAGATTGGATATCGATACAAATTATGGCTTGCGAAGAAGCTTTCTTCCACAGGTATTTTAACGTTTTTGTGTCATTGTCAGAATCAGGAATTAATTTGCTATCAAACGAATACACAATTTAGTTTATAATTCACGTACCACCAAGTCTCTAATGCATGTCACGTTACAGATGTGTTTTGGTGACCGTATGCTGCATAAGTAAAAAAAAAATGATAAATATGTACTTTCGGTTTGACCTCTCTCGATAACCGATATATGTAAGTTAATCATGCTCTTGATTGCTGTCTACATAGGGAAGCAGGCAATACTCTCCTCTTCGACAACCAACTGCTCAACAAGTATTGATCAAGACAATATCAGAAGGTCCTGTTAGTGTGTTTATAACAGGAACACACACAAATATGGGTATTTTTCTAATGATGAACCCAAATTTAAAGAAAAATATCAAACATATTTATATCATGGGTGGTGGTGTGAGGTCCAAGAACCCAACTGGTTGTTGTCCCAAAAATGCGAGCTCAACTTGCCAGCCTCAACAATGTGGAGACCACGGCAATATGTTTACAGCCTTTAGGAGTAATCCGTATGCCGAATTTAACTTCTTCCTTGACCCATTTGCTGCATATCAGGTAATTATCAATCGTATACAACCAACGTCTCCCAAATGCTTACTAACTGTTCTGTATCTTTAGATCTAACTACTCATGTATGCAGGTTATTCATTCAGGGATTCCAATCACTCTTGTTTCATTAGACGCCACAAACACTATTCCCATTACTAAAGAGTTTTTTGAAGAGTTAGAGAATAATCAGCGTACATATGAAGCACAATATGTTTTTAAGTCTTTGAAGATCACTCACGATACTTGGTTTGATGATCAATTTTTTACGGTATTAAATATTTTTAATCAGTGTAATTTTTTTTCATTGATTATGAATGTTGATTGGTTTACAAACTGTTATGTTTCAATGTCTATGCAGAGTTTCTTCATGTGGGATTCCTTTATGTCGGGTGTTGCAACATCAGCTATGCAACACGAAGAAAATGAGTTTGCAGAAATGGAATACATGAATATTACTGTGATTACATCAAACGAACCTTATGGGAAATCAGATGGCTCGAATACACTATTTGATTTCCAAAAGACCCCAAAGTTCGGTTTAGAGAAACATGGAGTTCATAGTGGTCATGTTCAAACAGGCATCCGAGATCCATTTTGCCTTCCTGTGAATGGGCCAGGGATATGTAAGGTAACTTCGTGTGAACTGTCACATTGTTTCAGATTTTGATAACCAACTATTGATAGTTCACTGAACTATATTGCAAGTATGATAGTTCAGTGATCTCGATAAAACAGAATTACTCTGCAGTTAGTTACCCGAATTAGTAACAAAGTATTAGTACATGTGTTTATAATTAAGTATTGCAGTAGAACCTCGGTTGTGAGTTGTGATAATGTTTTCCAATCAACTACATAGGATGGTTATACAGAAGAAGTTACTGGACCAGACTCAGTGCGCGTGCGTGTAGCAACAAGAGCAAAACCTAATGTCGACAAAACGAGCTCTTTGGATAGGGAGTTTTATATTAGCTTTTTAGATGTAAGTTGATATCTCACTATATGAAACTCTTCTTACTTATGCATGAAATTTGTTCGAATTATTATTTAAGATAATGAAAGAAGTTTTGATATAATTTCAGGTACTAAATCGACCTCAACATAAAGGTCGATTCAATTTCACATCCGAATTCCCTAATTACAAAGAAGTTCTTTACATACCAGACTTTAAAGGGAAGAAACTTGGAAAGGTGGTCGTGTTTGATATGGATATGAGTGCAGGAGATTTCGTGGCTCTTTTTTATCTACTCAAAGTACCCGTCGAAGAAATATATCTCAAGGTCATATAATATTTGTAATTCCGGTTTAGTTTCCAAAACTATACTAATTACTGATAAATAAATCAGAGGGACAAACTATTTATCCAAAATGAATGATGGCATAACTATACTTATGAAGTTGCAATCTGTGTTTTTTTGTATTTTAGGCTATACTAGTAACAGGAAGTGGGTGGGCGAACGCAGCAACAATAGATGTGGTGTATGATTTGTTACATATGATGGGCCGTGATGATATCGTAGTTGGTTTAGGTGATTCTTTTGGTTTAAACCAGTCATATCCAAATGACCCTAACTTAGGTGATTGCAAGTATTCAAAGGCGATACCACATGGAAGTGGTGGTCGTTTGGATTCAGATACGCTCTATGGGCTTGCCTGGGACCTACCAAGGAGCCCAAGAAGGTACTTCAATATCCTTTCATAGGAGGGTTGGATTAATATTTTGTAACTGAAACTTAGATTGGTTCATATGTAGGTATACAGCGGAGAATTCAGTTGAGTTTGGAGCTCCCCGTAACACGGATTCCCCTCAACTTAGACAACCATTAGCAGTAGAAGTTTGGACATCAATGATGAAGTCCATTGATCATGGCTCAAAGATTACAATATTGACAAACGGGCCACTAACAAATTTAGCCAGCATCCTAATTGCAGACACGAATTCTAGCTCAATCATTGAGGTAAATAGTCAGGTTCATATTCGAGATCTCTTTTAAATCGTTTGTGGTTATATAAACGTAATGATCTAATGTCTAATTACAGGAAGTATTTATACTAGGAGGTCATATCAATCAAGAGAAAGGGAATGTGATAAATGTCCCTTCAAATAAGTATGCGGAACTTAACATGTTTCTTGACCCATTGGCTGCAAAGACGGTATTTGACTCATCACTCAACATCACACTCATCCCTCTTCATATGCAAAGAAAAGTATATGCATTTCCAGATATCATAAAAAGGTTGCAAAGAAAGAAAATGACGGCTGAAGCTATTTTCACTCGAACTTTGTTGATGAGGCTTCATCAATTGCTACAAAAGCATCACTTGTATCAACATGTGGTATGGCCTTCCAGCTACCTTACTCGCACTTTAACATCATTGGATTTGACTTGTGTGACAATATCAACCCATTTTTGTAATATCGATAATGCGAACATTTATGTCAATTATAAAACAAAAAGATCCCTAAAAATAGATTGGGTCGAACAATGTTAAGTGGGTCAACAACCTGACCTAAATAGCTCTGGCTCGCACAAAAAAAAAAAAAAACTTATGCATTTCAACCAGAACTCACTTTGCCTTGTTACCGAACTTAACCAGTGTAACCCTTTCATTTTGCTCCTTTTAAACGTCTTGTTTGAAAACTTCCTTACTTATTTCCTTCATATGCATCGCAGGATACGTTCTTGGGAGAGATCTTAGGTGCGATTATCTTCACAGGTGATCAAAAAATTATAAACGCGACGTTTGAAGTGAAGCATTTGAATGTGAATGCAAATGGAAATTTATCCAAGGATGGTGAAATCAATTTTGACACACAGGAAACAAAAGGAATCAAAGTATTGAAGGTCTTCAACTATGTATCATGTTATGATATCTTTGGAGATCACCTTGTTGATCATAAACAATCGGCTGTGATCGGAAGTTTTAATCAGCAAAAAAGGCTGTGGAGCTCACCGTAAAATAGAACACGCAGCATGATCTTACAACCCTTATTTATAATTGTTTTAAATATAAAAAAAAAAAGTGTATGATCCTGCACATTTTTGTTCTTTTTAGAAGAATGGTAATCACCATTTGCTATAACAATTAAATAAACAATAATATTCGTCATCGGTTGGTGATTAAAAATCAAGCAGTTCACTAGAGAAGGTAAAATATACTAGAAGGTGATCATTTTGCTGTTGTATGTAGTTTAACACAGGCGTGTTCATAAAACCGACAAAACCGCGAAAACCGGCCGAACCATGTCAATCGGTCCGGTCCGGTCCGGTCCGGTTTGATTCTTGGCGGTCCGGTTCGCGGTTTCACAAATACATAACCGAACTAAACCGGTCCGGTTTACGGTTTTTAATAAAAACCGGCCGTTTGAAACCGGACCGGACCGTTTGCTTATATATATATATATATATATATATATATATATATATATATATATATATATATGTATATATGTATGTATGTATGTATGTATGTATGTATGTATGTATGTGTGTGTATATATATATATGTTAGTTTATTTATATTAGAACATATATTTTTATCACATAAATTTAGTAGTTTGTAGTTTAGATTTCAACAAGATATAAACTATCTATTACGTAGTGTCATTTTTAGCAGTATCACTATCTAATAAATTGTTGTATGTTTGATTGTTTATCCAAATTTGATGTGTTTTGAAGTCGTCGTGGACGATTGAGTATGATTATTGTAATCGAATACGAATTAGTGATATTATCAAGTTGTGTTGTCGTTTGTATTTATGTATGTTTTTTTTTCAATTTTTAAGTTTTAGCAAAAAGAGAAAAACTGTAAAACCGAACCGGTTTTCGCGGTTCGGTCCTGTCCGGTTTATACAACTCAACGGTCCGGTCCAGTTTGTATTTTTCCAAACCGTCAACTAGTGGTTCGGATTGATTTTTCGCCAAAAACCGGTCGGACCGGACCGTGAACACCCCTATTTTAACATTTAAAAACTTGAGCATATCATTTATAATGTTGACATTGTAATTCAATTGTAGGGTAAGGTTCAAATGAGTACAACAACTTTTGGTGAGAATAAGGGAACCAATAGGAATGAGTCACGTGTTACTAGACTCTCTCTCCTCCAAATTTTTAAAAATTAAATATCTCTCAAATGGTAAGTCGAAAAATTATAAAAATTGCACCATAAAAATCAGCGTTTTATTCTCTTCGATTAGAGATTTGACAAAGTATACTTTTGACGAACTTTTTTTTCGGTTTTTTTGTGGGTTTTGAAATCGAGTAACACATGTGTTAGAAGCTGGTAACACATGTGTTATAGGCTAGTAACACATGTATTAACGGCAACTAACACATGTGTTAACAGCTAATAACACATGTGTTACTAATTTTGTAAAACCCAAAAAAAAAAATTCGTCGAAAGTATACCTTGTGATATGGCAAATCGGAGAGAAAAAAATGCTGATTTTTATGGTGCAATTTTTATGATTTTTTGACTTACCGTTTCGGAGATATTTAAGTATAAAAAACATGGGGAAAGTGGGCTTTGTGACACGTGACACGTTCTAGTTGGTTCCTCCATTCTCACCAAAAATTCCATTCTCATTTGAACCTCACTCTTCAATTGTAATGTTGACCAATCACAAAATAAATATTTTACATTTTTGATACTTCAACTTTTTTATATTTACATGAATGACTCCTACATTAATACTAACATTACCTTTCAAATCGTGCGATTCAACGTTACGAATTATTTTCCCCTAAAAACTTATATCGGAATTCAACATGTTATTTGGAATATGGAGGGGCGTTGCTAGTTATTACTATTGAACTACTCCGTATTTTTTATTCGAATATTAATATTTGCAATTTTTATTTGTGTTTTATTTGAAAACTTACATAATTTGTTTTTCTATGTTTTGACTTTTCACTTTTTACAGTTTAAATTGTATATAATCTTTTATGACTTGTAATATATTGTATGAAACACAATATTATTCGAATTGAACATGTTATTCAGAATATCGAGGGCGTGTGTTCTAGTTATTATATATTGTTAAATTATGTTATATTCGAATTCTAATATTTGCATTTCTTATCTGTGTTTTCTTCGAAAACTTACATAACTTGTTCTTGTATGTATTGACTTTTCACTTTTTACGGTTTAAACTGTATCTAATCTCTTATGACTTGTAACATAATTTTATGATACATAAAGTTACAACTTATGTGGCTTTCGTGAGCAAAGTTATTGGTTATCATATGCATACAATAATGACGAATTAAAAGCATGTTTACTAGCTTTATACATGAACAAGTTTTAAAGTAAAATAAATAAAACAGTTTTTCATGAAAATTATTGATTATCATATTATATTTAATCCTAATAGAAGATCTAGATGAGTCACATATTTTAATTTTATCTTTATAATAAGTGTACTTACAAATTTTTAATTCGGAGATATAAAATTTAAGCGTATTATACAATTATAATACTTTCACATCTAATTAGCCATTACAGTGTCATTAATCATGCATCACAGTATCAAATTTGTAACACCAACACATAATCAGTATACATTACATAGTTTAATTCGATCTCTTTAAAAATATTCACATTTTGTACCTAAATTAAATTAACGGTGTTTAATTATCATATTATCAAGTTGATTACATGTGATATTGTAACATTTTTTCTAACAAAATGACTTTATATAATTTACTCATTTTTATGGCATGTTTATCATGAGATACTTATAATTGTCGATACCTTTTGTATTTATCTTCTTAAAATATGGATATTAATACCTTCTTATTTATTCATCTTCTTAAAATATGGATACTTTAGTTCAATTATATTCATATTATACGTGATCATTTCAGATGATTACTTTAATTTCAATTCATAATGTATACTTATCTAACAAAAAAGTTAACATATATTTTATCCACACAAAAAGAAGTGGCACAAGTGGATTATTTGTGAAAAATGATATAAATAAATTGATAAATTACAACTTAACTATGTATTTTTTTTTTTTTTTTCATATTTTACTTAATAGTGTAATAAACATAGAGTAAGGTTTAAATGAGAATGAGATTTTTTATGAGAATGGAGGAATCAACCAGTGTCACGTGTCACAAACCCCACTTTCCCCCACGTTTTTTAAACTTAAATATCTCTCAAAAGGTAAGTCGAAAAATCATATAAATTGCACCATAAAAATCAGCATTTTTTTCTCTTCGATGTGCCATCTCCCTAGGTATACTTTCGACGACTTTTTTTTTTTGGTTTTACAAATTGTACAGAATTAGTAACACATATGTTACTAGCTGGTATCACATGTGTTACTCGCTGGTATCACATGTGTTACTAGCATGATGTGTTACTCGTTTTTAAAACCCACTAAAAAACGGAATAAAAAATTCGTCGAAAGTATATCTTGTCACATCTCTAATCGAAGAGAATAAAACGCTGATTTTTATGGTGCAATTTTTGTGATTTTTCGACTTACCGTTTGGGAGATTGTTAGTGCATAATTGTGTGTCAGTCAGTTGGTCAGAGTCTGTAATGTGTCGATATAGTAAATCGAGTTTGTAAATGAAAAGGTGAAGTTAGAAAGAATACAAGTGTTGACCTGCGACACTTAGCCAGTGTCGCAATAGGCGACTAGGGCAAGTGTCGCAAGTGTCAGGTCAGGTTGTATAAATAGAGCGTTAGGGTTTCAATTGAGGGCGGACGAAACCCTGAGTGTTTGAGGCGATTCTTGTGTGATCTTCTGTGTAAACCTTATATGAAAATCAATAGAATACGAAAAGCTTTTGAGATATTTGATTGTGTTTTACGTTAATAAGTTCAATTATATTGTTATAAGGATTCTGCACGTATAACGCGTAACGATTCGATTTGATCCTAACCTACAGGACCTACAGAGATATTTAATTTTTAAAAACATGGGGGAAAGTGGATTTAGTGACACGTGACGCATTCCTATTGGTTCTTTCATTCTCACACAAAGTTGCTGTACTCATTTGAACCTTACTCGATAGACATATTCCCCCTTCTTCCATTAATGAAAAGTTAATCCATTTCTTTTTGCCAAACATTCATTAAAAGGTACCACTTAAACTGATCTTAATCTATAAGTTTCTTACCTTCATATCATTAAAAAAATATTTTGAGTATTTAATTATCTGTTTATAACTTTAGCTAAATCATATTACATATACTATATTATTCTGACAATTATATAACTTTATATATAATTAGATTAGATAATATGCATGTACTATATATATTATTTTCTGTAAATAACTAACAAAAAATATATGATTACATATACCATATTATTATTATTATTATTATTATTATTATTATTATTATTATTATTATTATTATCATTATTATATTATTATTATATTATTATTATAATATTATTATCATTATTATTAAATTAATATTATTATGATGCCAATAGTATATAACTTAAATAATATACATATGCAATAAATCACACAATATAATATATTACGTAATAAAAATATATAAAAACAATAATAATCACACTATTTCTTCTTATTATTTCTATGACTCATATTTTCTTTGTGTACATACCCAAAAACTTAAATACGATGCAAAATTTTCATCATAATTTTCATCCACACAAACAAAATTATAAAAAAAAAAAGGGATTTGATAAAAGAAGCCCTAAGGGCTTTGTTTAAGGATTTTAAAAAGTAATTAATTCAAATATATACAGTTAATTTGATAAACGTGGGATGTGAGAAGCTTGTGAATTTATTATTAAAAAAAATAATTATTCAAATATATATAGGGAAGTTGTTGACTAGAGAGGAACGTGGGTTGTGAATATACATTTTGTATATATATTTGAATTATTTTTTTCAAAAAAAACCCCCTTAAACAAAACCCTTAGGGCTTCTTTTATCAAATCCCAAAAAAAAAACTATCAGCACTAATTTTGCTAATGATAATCTGTGTGAACCATTTTTGGTTACTAAACAGTCAAAGAAATTTTATTGTGTTTTATAAGAAATTGTGAAAAAGTTTATAATTTTATCTTACGATCACAGTATTTATAAAAATGTTCAAAATTCCGGAAATCGCGAAAAATCTTATCCAAAAAGATAAGATATTTTATCCTAAAGCTCGCAAAAAAAAAACAATTCTCGGTCACAAATCGCAAGCTCAAGTCGCAAGCCCAAGTCCCAAATTTTTTTGGTTTAATGGACCGGCGAGCGCAAATCGCAAGGCCCAAGGAAAGTCAAGTCGCAATTTTATTTTATTTTATTTATAACCGGCGGGTGGAAACTAAACCCAAGTCAAGTTGCAAAGCTTTTTTTTTTTTTTTAAGTTTGGCGGGCGCATTGCATTTCCAAGTCAAGTCGCAAATCACATTTCCTCGATGTGACACCCGTAAAATTTCGACTTTTTAATTCTCTCCTAATCCCATCATAATACGTGTAATTAGGACTATGATAGACTAATTATATGTATCATTACGTATATCGTCATATATACGCATTTACGCGATTAGATTTAATCGTGTCATTTATTATCGGCCGAATTCCGATACAAATTTATACGGACGTTGGTGAAACTTTTATTAAATAATATGGAATTATTTAATAACATTATCTATTACTTTATATTATGGGTATAATATAACGAACATATACGTTTTGCTTAAAACGTAACCGAATGCGACGAAAACGCGCGAAATGCGCCCGACTGATGAAAGTTATTAAAATTATATTTTTATAATTTAATTCCAAGTATTTTGATAAAATACTTTAAGTAAGAATAACGCGATTACACGCAATCATTTATAACGTTTAAAAACGTTACACAATTTAATCGAACATACAATTCGCGACCGACGACCAAACGAAAACCCAAATATTATTTTGGACATTAGAACATATCATTTTGAACAAAACTACCATCTAAAAATATCGAGTTTGAAATCGTTTACGAAAACTTATATGTAATACGTTTTACGATTAGTCGAATGTTCAAACGATCGAGGAAATGAACACCGAACGAAGCACAAATTTGAGGAACAAGTTAGGAGACCCACACCCCTAAGTGGGGCCCCCAAGGAGCCGGCCAAGACTCCCCAAAAAGGGGATCTTGCCCCTCCCTTTTTCCTTGACCAAATAAGCCACCAAACACCCAAAAAAAACCCTCATTTTGGTCTCACCACCTCTCTCTCTACTTTATCTCACTAAAACACACACACCACACTCTTTCCTTCCCTCTCCCATTCGGCAACCACCACACCACCACATCACTACCACCATCCACCATCATACACTTGAAGAAAAGGCAAGGAGAAGAAGCAAGAACAAGGATCTAGCATCATCTCACTCACCTCCCTCTCTAGAACACGATTCTTGTAAGGATTTATCACTTTCTCTCTCTAGATTTTCATGATTTTCATAGATCTATGTCTTAAGAAGCTCATACAACAAGATAATGTCCAAATATCATCTTAAAAATCATTTTTACTAAGCATACATAAAAGTATACAATCTGCCCAAAATTTTCATCTCACCAAATCGTGTATATCTTGAGTTCTAGATCGAATTAGGACATGTATGTTATATCAAAATCTTCGTATGGAAGTCCTCTACAAAAAGTTCTTCCATGGCCCGACTCGAAAACCCACAAACTTTTGTGTAAAGACCGATTTATGGACTGAGGTCGTTTTTAGACCTAATCTGACCACTTTCATTTCCATTTTTGTTTAAAATAGTAAAGGACCTTCTAAAATCATGATAAAATGCAGAAATGAACTAGATCCATAGGGGCACATTCTGAAATTTTGTTGGAACCAAAATCGGTTTAGAAAGTGGTGAAAACGAGGGTTGATTCGGGTATAAAATCTGGAAACTTTGGAACTTTGAAGTTGTAAAGTACGTTTTAAAAATCAACACCTCGGGTTAACCCCGACACGAACCGACAATTTTTATAAACTCGTTTTACCATTTTAAGGGTTGGGAAAAAGTTTCGGGTCAAACCGAATTCGTTTTACCATACTCCCGACACTTGAAAATCATCACAGCCTCTTGTGTCGCATTGGGGCCAAACCGACTGCGACACAAGCCATTATGTCGCGAATAATTAATTTCGTCGCATATAGCGACACAAAGTTTTACGTCGCAAAAACTATCATTGTCGCATATTGCGACACAACACCTTATGTCGCATTAAATTGCGAACGTCACACAAAGCGACACAAGGCTCTATGTCGTACCCAGTGTCACCAAAAATGAAATACTTATAAACTATTTTTCACACAAAGTATTGAACTTACTTAAACACTTATATTTACATATGATACATTGATGAATGTTACTCGACAATACTTGAATACGAAAACACTTATATTTTAGGAAGTATACATTACATTTGAATACACATGAGCTTACACTCACACACGAGTTTACACACGCACGACCGACTATGAGTTTACACACACTACTAACTTAGGGAATTACACTCACACTTATACTAGATTACACTCGTACACATTAATTACACACATGAACTTACATTCGAATACACTATCGCGTCGCGAAACAAATAACAGACTTATGAATATACTTCACAAGTATACAACACAATTAAATACATAATAATAATAATTGAATTATTACTACACGCCGTCACCAATGGGCTGTATATGTTTTCAAAACTCAAACCTAATCAAACAAACCAAATAATTTGGACATTACTAGTTGAATGAACAACTAGCATAGGTAATCTTTTGAGATACCTACTTATTATTATAACCTTGCGCGTTTAGGATGCCCGGCAGGTTACAGTCGTTGGACGACATCATTTGTAAAACATCACACTTGCTTCATTGCAACGTACCAGACTCAGGTGAGTCTCATAGCCCCGCATTTTACAGTTTTTACTCCCGGGGTGGGAATACATGCTCTACTTTGTTTTACATGTGAACACGAGTACTAAACCTCGCTATATTCTGCATGAGCTGTTTTCTAATCATTTTAAAGTCCTCAACGATCATAGTTTGGTAATACTTTTGTAGCGTGAATGTTAGTGTTTGGTACCATATAGGATTGACAATCCTCGTCCGGGTTAGCAAGCACTAACTGGTCAAACGGGCGCATTAGCATTTGTTCATACGAGTGTAGATTAGGCACTCGCAGGGAGGCACCCTCGATCGGGCACTTGATTGTGATCCCGACACCTCAGTTAAGCTCAGACTATGACCTCATGGCAGACATATACATTATTTGATTCATTTCAAACACATATTATTAAATCTTGTGGTTCACGCAACTATGCTTTATCATTGTACAATCCTGTGAGCTCACCAGCTTTTAGCTGACCTTTTAGTATGTATTCTCAGGTACACTGTAGCAGTAGATCTGCTCAGGATATTATATAGCTCGAGTCGCATGCAAACACCAAGAGATTTTCCTGCATTATTTTATTTTGTATACGTAGTAATGCCATAGAATCTCTTAGTTGGATTATCGAGCTTTTGTAACTCTTACAACTTTGTAAAACTTATGTTATTATCAATGTATTTGTAAACGATGCATATAGAGTCGTTCATTATATACCTTGTGTGTTCTGATTATCTTGATTGGTCGCACCAACAGTATGCTTCCGCAAATTATAAATTTGGGGGTGCGACACTCGCTCATCGGACACATTGCCAGACGCAAGCCGCAAGGGCCTGGTCGCAAGTCGCAATTTGTGACTTGAGTTGCGTCCGGGTGGGTTGGGTCGCATTCTCGCTCATTTACTCGGACATATGTCCGGACGCAAGTCGCAACTTGCGACTTGCGTCCGGGTAGGGTGAAACACCAATTTTTTTTTAGGGCAAAACATAATATACATGCGAAAAAAGTGGCAAATGTTTAATTTCCCTATAAATTTTCTAAGCTCGAAAGCTGTAAAACGCAAGCTCAAATTCATAAGTTAAATGAAACAAGCTATAAGAGCTTATAAGATTATCGTCGCAATATATAACGGAAAAAGATAAAGAAATATCCTTTTCATTAATTCATTAGGGAAAAAACTTGATATGGGACTTATATAGTGCTTGCAAAACTAATGAGTAATGACTAATGAGAATGTCGAAGATGACGACTATATATTCAACTCCCGGTTAAAGATAACAATTTTGAATTTCCGATTAACATATGTACGCATAAACACATTTATATTTCATATGTATATATATATATATATACTAGGCATTGAGCCCGTGCGATGCACGGCTATTTGAAAGTGCCGTTATATAGTAATTTGTAAGTAACCGAATATATTAATGGGCATATAATTAGTGTTATCGATAGCACAATTAATTTGTGGTGTTGACCAATTACTTTATGTTTACTTCAATATTTTTTTTTTTTTTTTTAAAGGCAGTATTGGAATCACTGACGGACCCCCATTATGGTCCACCCGATCATCTCCAATGAGTTCGAAGCCAAGGCGACGCCCTAAAGGGGTTGTTCTCCCATGTCTTGGATGGGTATTACGTCGCAGGATTCCCCCTCACAACGAGGCTCGAACTCCCACCCCCAAGAAGAAGCCCCATTCTGGGGAAAACTCCTTACCACTGGGCCAAGACACCAATGGATTTCCTTGAGGAAGAAAACCCAAATCCAATACCCTTTGCAGGGATCGAACCTGGGACGACTCCCCCCCAAAGACTCAAGAGAATCTTTGGTGGCCAACTCCGCTAGACGGTGTTGGTTACTTCAATATTTTTCATATATATTATTTCTTTACTTTTCAGCATAAAGTTATAAACCAAACTTCTTTGTAAACAATGTTCAAGAGTCTATAAATTAATAACACGTAATCGTTAACTAAAATAATACGTTATAATAGGTAATTAAAAAACTTTATTTTATATATAAAAACTAAGCATTGAGCCCATGCGATGTACGAACATTTATATAATATCATTAAATTAGTTTGTATGTTATTATGTTTAAGTTTGAATACATAATACAATTAAATTTATTTGTAAGTTATTGTGTTAAGTTTTAATAAATTTGTTGAGCATATGCAATGCATGGTAATTAAAAAATAAAAATTAATCATATGTTTTTTAGGTT
This sequence comes from Helichrysum umbraculigerum, assembly GCA_949592205.1. Classification (NCBI taxonomy): domain Eukaryota; kingdom Viridiplantae; phylum Streptophyta; class Magnoliopsida; order Asterales; family Asteraceae; genus Helichrysum; species Helichrysum umbraculigerum. The sequence goes on along the minus strand of CATIUR010000003.1, from coordinate 132,598,662 downwards.
TTCAACTGTATCTTAATATTGTTGAAAGTTTAAAATTTAATACTGAAATTCAATCTTTTATATATAATTAAAAGAGGATACCATTAAGGAATTTTGACCCTTGATTAGCCTCCCCAACTAGTTTTATACCCGGGCGTTGCCCAGTTTAATGGTCGCCATAGAAAAATGTTTAACTAAAGCAAACCATAACATCATTATATATTATATTTCAATAAAACAAACCATATTATCATCATTAAAATTGAGAAATAAACACTAAAGTTACAATGCTATGTAGAATTGTATGCTAAGACTTTAAATGCTTCCAGCTATAATATCACGACACGGGAATGTCAGCCACATAATACATGATGCTTAGAACCCCTTTCTTAATGCCTTGAAACAACCCGATTTCAAAATAGTTGGTACCTACAAAAATAGCACAATTATTTGACACACATGCAAGAATAACGTTATCTGATAACCTATAGTGGTGGATTTATAAGCTTGTAGAGTTATGCCGAGAAAAAGAATTAGAAATAACCTCAATCTGGCAATAATATCAAATTTAATCAGCATGCCTTATCATCATAAAAGCTTACCTTTTTAAATGGGTGGGTCTTATATATGCAAGATCACAAATGTAACCTGACTCAAGAGGCTCCGAGTTCCTACCACACATATCTTCTTTACTTCCTTTAATTTTGCATCTCCAATTATCTACTTTTAATTCAGTGACACATTCTTTGTAGTGCACATTGAACCACATCCTTTCCTTTTAGCCAACTTTGCCCTTTAGCCTTTCCTGCCATCAGCCCATTTGCACTAACTTTTTGATTCTCATTTATTGCTCTTTCTTGTCTATATCATAACATTATAATAATTCACCCCACCTATTAAAACAAATGAATAAGCACGAACTGTATATGACATTGTACTTTTGTGCCGTGGCATAAAAGCTAAACAAAAGCAACCCATTTAGACTCGGTGACATATTTGAAAACTCTGTATGTATAGGTATGCAGTTTTCACCATCATCCAACCCATAATAACCCATCCATTTTCAAGTATTTTATGCTGTCATTTTACAAATGGCAGAAAATCTAAAATGAAATGTTGCTAAATAAATCGAAATAGGTAGTATTCATAACCAAATATAACACATTATGTGTTAATAAAGCCAAAAAAAGCAACTTTGGATCTCTATTAGAAAGTAACCCGTTGTATAACCGATGCGACCCAACCATTTTTCCAATGGTTCAACAGGACATATATGTCAAACATCACCCAAATAGCAACCCAAATTATGACCCGTTACCCAATCTGCCCATATAGCCACCTCTACTCTATAACAGGTCAAAACTGGTTTTTTTTTCGGGTTGAATAGCGAACAGATTAAATTGCAAATAACGTATATCACCATATGACCATAAAAAACAGGCAATCAAATAAGATAAAGATCATAATAAATTGCACCTTCTGTGGCTAGCAGTGGCTTCCTTACCAGATTCTCACCAGTGAGCAAACCACATTTTTCTTACGGGGCACGATGTCACATGCATCTGTTTAGAAACAAACGTTTAGAACTGTTATTGCAAAGACAGAAACAATAGAAAATAATACACTCATTTCCAATCTCAAAAAAAAAAGTTACAATATCATGTAATAGTCATTTATCACTTTAATAGTTCTAGTATAAATATTGCTTATGCACAGTGATACAAAAAGATATATTTATCACTTTGTAAGCACGTCATGTAATAGCCATTTGATAGTTGTGTTAGTTTACAACAACCCCATCGAGCTTCAAAAGACATAGAAGCAAAGATAATTGATTTAAGCAATATTAAGACTAACCATTGCCATGAAAATAATAACTTTCCATGCATCCCATAAAGAAGATACAACAGATGTTATTAAGAAGACAATAGTTCGAATAGAGCTTCCCTTTCTAGATCCCTCATTTTGCAACCCTGCATTTAGAAGCAATATCGACAAGAAAAAAAATAAGATAGCCATTTATCATATATTATGTTACTGGTATATTTTCTACTAACTGAAAATTAAAGTACAAACAGCAGCAGCAACAGTTGGAACATTTGTGACAACATGTGTAACCGGCAACCAAAGTGGCATAAAGAGCGTTTATTATTTATAATTTATAAACCTCCTAAATCGTTCAATTTGAAAAGTTTTATTATTAGTAAAATAATATTAAAATTATCTAGATTTGTCATATTGTCAATAAAAACTTACAAATATATGATCAGAAAGTGTTTCCATACAACCCGAACCAATGCATATAGGAAACTACCCATGTCGACCCAAACAGATCATTTTTGCCAGTTCTACATACGTTAAAACTAACATCATACACCACACACCTTCTCTTCAAGCTTGTTGTGCCCAAAAATCTGGAATCTCCTCCCAGCATCGTCGGACGCTAGCCCCTCTTTGGAACATCTCAAATTTTCAAAAACTTCCTCAAGTGGAATCGTTTCCTATGGTTCGAATCCAAAGTTATTAATCATATTACAAAATATTGGAATACATAAATATGAATTTCTAACCAAAACAACAACAAAGTAGTCCAGATTAGCTACCATTAACATCAAAGTCAGTGACTGCAGCAATCATAGCCATATAGACATAGCTTTAGGTCACAGTTCCTTACCAAATCAACTACTTCCTTCTTCAGAGCTTCCATAATATCACCAATGTAGAGGAAGCTCCTCAAAGCCCAACTGATGTTGGAATCACAATGCCTACAAGTGATAATACAATATCACCAAATAATTCAAGTTAGTTCACTATATAAAATTGGTATGAGTATTGATATTAATTGCCCAAAAAAAATCAATATCTAACAATTACACTTTTATGAATACAACATACAAACTCATTAAATACTTACATGATTCGATCTAATCATCTTCTTTAAGATAATCTCTCCTGCAATCTCTAATTCGATCTAATTTACCAGATTCACATATAAGCATAGTATCTACCCCAAAGACGAGTCTAGCGTCAGAACATATCACAAATTAGGAAAAGACACCCAACATAAAGCAACAGTAGAAACAAATAACACATTTATTAATGATAAAAAAAATACCTCATAATACTCAGAAGAAGTATAAGAATCTTGAATCAGTCACCCGTTAGAAAAACACATGATTGGTTCAATCATGCTTGCCTCCTCAAGGTTACTCCAGATTTACGAAAGGTACCATTACTAATGCAATACAGATATCAACCTGCAAAGAACAAAATGACTTGTATATAAATGTATAATTCTATCATATACTATTTTGATGTAAAGCATTGTGTATCAACAATCAGATCAACGTACTCATTCGAGATTTTAGAGTTGAAATGTAAGAGCTTGAAACTTAGATAATTCAACATTTATTATGAACGGATGGCTAATGCTTTTGTGATTCTTGTCATCTACACACATAATGTATGCATGTCCACTTAAAATTATAAGTTAGCAATAACTCACAGCTAATACTAAGAATGATAACACCAATTGATCATGATAACAATAACAGAGATGGAAGTTTTTGATTACCAAAAGAACAAAATCCATATAATGCTACCCAGTTGGTCTATACAAAAGAAAATAAAATCATGTTTTTTTATCAAACAGTTGGCGTGCAATATACAATTCCCTTTAACTCCATACTAATTCAAACAACATATAAGGATAATACAAAAAAAAAAAAAAAAAGTAAAAGAAAAAAAGAAGAACCATAACCAGTTACCTTATGTCAAATCATGACAATTTTATGATTTTATTAAGCACATTTGACTCTTGATGTCTTCTTTACTGAAATAAATTCTTTGTGAAGACGATTTAAGAGCAATTTGGGGCTCATTACAAATAGCTTAGCATTAAACAAAACTTAGCATTTAATCAAAAATAGATTCGCAGCAACAAAAAACTTCACATAACAAAAATAGTGGCCTAAACTTACCTTATCAGTTTGTAATTGATTTGAGTCTGGATCACGAATAATCGCCACAGAGATGTATGAATGAGCACAGATATAAAGAATCATATAGGGTATTGAGAAAGTGAGATATGTATAATGCTCCCATAAAAAGCAGGGAGTAATATCGTGGGCGACGGTTTATAAAGCCCAGGCAAGGAAAAAAACCGCAAGTAAAATAACTAACAATTATAAGTTCCAATGGTTAGGATTAAAAGATACCAAGATCTAATGGATAAAATTGAAAGTCAACCCAAAACTGTTTTGTCAACTCACCTGGAACCATATATATGGGTAATTAGAGATCAATGGTTTAAATTAGTTTAAAATATTTACACTTAACACCCCTAATAATAATTTAAATAAAATAATTTAAAAACTTTATATATATATTATATATAATATATAATTATACATATAATATAATTTCTAAATATTCTATAGGGCTATATAATTTTAAAATAAATTAAAATATTTAAAACATCGTATAATTCCTAAAAATCAGTCCTAAATTCTCAGAACCCTAATCCCTCTTTTCACGGTCGCTCCCTCATCGCCTCCCTCTTCATCCTCTGCTTACGGATTTCCAAAACCCTGGATTTATATCTCTCTCTATCTGCACGCTGTTTCAGATCGTTGATCAATGTTTTACAATTGGAATTAAGGCTCTTTTGCGGTTAAAACTAATTAAAAATTATTCATTTAGCGCTTCTTGTGTGTGTCTGCAGGACAGTAGAATAATATTGATTGAGAAGGCTAAGGCAAGAAAGGAAGAAGCGGTGACCAGAGAGTACACCATTAATCTTCACAAACGTCTCCATGGATGGTATAAATGGTTGTATCTGTATATATATATATATATATATATATATATATATATATATATATATATATATATATCTGTATCTATATTTATATATTTATAGTTATTGCTTTTATTGATGTGAATAGCATATTTGTGTATTTATGCTATTTTGGATTGTGTGCTATTGATGAACAATCGAATCAAAAGGTATGTGCTTTTCTCAGAAGCGAGTATTGCATATACATGATATGGGTCTGAGTCGATGGAGCAATTTTACGCAAGACTAACGTTGATTATGTTTCTGAACTATACATTTGCTTTTTTTGTTTCACATAAGAGGCATGAAGAGGCTAAAGTTACTAAGTTAGAGAGAAATACTCTGATATGATTCTGGTTAGTGTCGATATTTATAGGTTATAGATCCGGATTTAAAGGAATAGATGAGAGGTGAAGACCAGTTGGTTGTTGCAAAGTTTGGGTTTATGGTTGCTATGAATATCTCATTTTTTTAATAGCTCTTTTTTAGATGTTCGGTTGTAAGGTTTTGAAGGTTTCGGCACTGGATTTGCAACAAGAATACCCTGCTCCAATCAATTTTCCTAAGGTTAAAAGGTATGCTTTCTAATTTAAAAGTTCGATTAGGATTTTGGATTTGGAGTTTGGCCATATTGATTTGGCCAAACTTGGGTGTACTCGATTATTCTAACAGTTTGTTGCATTTCCTTTATTGAATTATTATCTCTGTTGGTTGGTTCTTGATTGTGGCCTATGTCGGGTTGGTTCCTCGATTTTAATTCGAGATGATTTTTGTAGCTTTAGTGTTCAGACTTCAGACTTGGGTGTATTGATTTTGTGTAGCTTTTATTCATTATATTTCTCTTAAATTCTTACAGAAGATGACTGATTTTAAACATGGTCCAATAATTAAAAGTCATTTATGGGTGATTGACATGTTCTTCCATTCATGATGGACCAGTTACAAAAATTAAGAATTACTACTTTTACAAAAATTGAAGCCAGTAATTTACGAATGTGATGCCAACCTGTATATCAATATTTGTTTAAAGGTGATATCTTTTAGGTCTTGCAATCTGGACTCATCTGACTCATATTTATGTTTGTGTTGTTGTTGTACAACGTCTTCTATTTGGGTTTGTTCTTCAGATAGGTTAGTCCTTTGAAGTGTAACACATCTTAATAATCATAATAATGTGTATATAGGAGACATGGAATTCTTCCTCTATCTGATACTCAAGGAAGCAAATGGACAAAACCGTCGATCATATTGCCAAAAATCTTTATCATACATGCGTCCTCACAATGAGGTACACCCATATTGTTGATATCGTACATGCTTTTCAACTCACTGTTTTGTATAACAGCAGGCGAATGAGTGACCGATTAGCTTAATAGTGTTCATATATATGAAATATGATCATATCGATGTAGGTTTTACAGCAAATCAATGCTGATATGGATTAAAACTTAGTTTCAATTTTATATTATTATTGTTTGATTGTTTTAACTGCTTGCGGTTTAGGTCTAGATTTTGTTATATGATTGCAGGCAATAACAATGTTTGGATCTATTGATGATGATGAAGATGATACATTTGAATCTAGAAGGTTTGTTATCTATTTCTGTTAATTAACCGTGTCTGGTACTTTGTACTTATGGTTTCATCATCTATGCAATTGAGTTGTGCATTATATTAAGTATTGTATGTCTATTTTAAATGAATTTGTGTCAAACTGGATGAGAATTTGCAATATAAATAGTTATAGACAAAACAATATAAAAAGCATCAGCATTTATTCGTACATAAGAGAGAGAGGGTAGGGGAGAACTAACAGAATGAATATGATATCACTTCTATACACTTGGTACAAATACATAAGAATATAAAACATACTGATAGTGCTTCTTTAAGTTAAACATTTCCATCTTCCGTAATCTTGTGGGATTTAAATATTTAATTGCGTAACCCATATGTAAATATTTGCAATATATTTTTGATACATCTGTTGTACAACTCTTTTATTATATAAATTATTAGTAGAATAGATCAAAATATGATGACTCATATAAAGAGTGTGGTTGCGCTTTTGAGAGCTGTTCGCCCGTTTTGGCCCCTTTGTTTGTATTTACTCATGATCGCTTAAAGCGCTTTCAACTTGGGTTATACACCGTCGGTTTTGCTTGCCTTTATCATTCATGTAAGATATAGACTTGAAAGTCTTAAAGTCATTATTTTCATTGAGCCATGTTTTGATTTTCTTTACCAAACTATGTTTCTTTCTCTTCTTTCATTCAACTTGCAAAATCAGTTTGGATAGTAGAAGTAGTGCAGATACATACATACTGGCCGGTGGGACGGTAATATCTCTTTTAGTGTCGTTTTTTGTTGTCCTTTCCATGTATCAACGATGTAATTCTTTTACTGATTTTTTGCAGCTTAAGATTACTACTTTTGATACAAATTCAAGTGTAATTCCTACTGATTATTGCCTTATAAAAGTAGATGACTAAAATCCAATCTTTACTAAGCACTTGGAACTTGACATGGTAGGTAAGTATTATCTGATTTCCCGTCTTGCACTTGCTGGCAGGTGAGTGCTGGCCGGTGAGTTGATTATTTAAATGTTACAATATTCATCCAAATATATTGGGGCTCTGCTTGATGTGGACCAATGGGTACTAAGATATGACGTATTCATCTTTCAACGTGCTATATAACCCTTGATCTAACTTTGATTTAAGCAAATCATGCTTTTGGTGAGCCGATTAGTGATTTCGATTAGTGTCATCCGGAACATACAATCTTTTACCTTTATCCTTCATTTGTAGTTTGAAATTTCTTATGTACATGTTGTCGGTACATGATTTCTATTGAACAAATGGAATTCTTTATTTCAAGCGAATGAGTTTTTTTTCCCCCTTTTACTAATTCTCCCATTGTAGTATAGTTACAAAATTTTAAAGATACTGGCTATTTTATTTGCAGAGATGTTTGTACACAAACATGTTAACATACTTCATTATTATATTCAAAATTTGCATACTAATGTTAATTTGTAATTAGGCACGCTTACAATCATCATTCAATATTTTTTGTTGGAAATGATTAGTATAAACGTCGTTTTGGATCTATGATATGATCTCAATCATTATACTAATATATCTGTATTTATGATGATTATGATTTGCTTTTTTCTTTAAACTTTTTAATTTCTTAATCTTTTGAAATCATGATTTGTATACACAAAATATACGTATTGATATATATATATATATATATATATATATATATATATATATAGTGCTAATAACTATGCAAGTGAATTTGACATGAAAGAGGATGAGAAAAGCTTCCATGTTGATGCAAAAGTGAAAGCGGAAAGCACTGCAAGGGTTAGAGCACTTGGATATTACAAGTTCCTATTTAAGTGCATTTTTACAATTATCTGGCCATATATGTTTTTATCGTGTTGTCTAATATATCAATGACTATGAAATTTGAACACATGTTACATTGAGCTGGAAACACAAAATTACAAGATCAGGGATTATTTTCATATATTTAATTTATTATCTTAAGGAGTTGTGGGAATAGCATAAACCGATCAAATATCAATTGTATTACTAAATGACTAATCTTTTTGTAATTTATTACGTAGTATTTTTCATTATCATGTGAAGTTTGAGGCCACATAATACTCTGACTGGCAACTCTCAATTATATGAAATGTACCTTGTCATTTGATGATACATCGAGTTAAAATATCAAACAAATATTCACTTTAAGAAAGATGATTATGCATTAAACACGAAAATTGATATAGTGTTTTACATAAAAAGTACAAATTTCTAATTGGAAAATTTGTAAAATTAAATGTTAAACTAACATCAATTACTTATTCTATCATAAATGTAACACAACACATAAAAAACCATTTTACTTAAAAACTAAATTTTACAAATTCAAATATCGAAGCCCGCGTTGTCGCGGGTCCTTCACCTAGTACTAATATATACCCAAATGTACATAAAATAATCAATTTCAAATACCTTTATTAAAACTAATTTTCTTAAAACATGGTAGTTGATGATGATAATATTTGTTAAATGCAATGTATAAGATATGGATTAGAAAATTTAAATTTTTTAATGTAGGTAAAAATTGTTATATATATTAAATATAATATAGGAATTTTAAAGGCTATTATAATGAAGTATAATTGATAAATAATAGTCTTAGTAATTAATAATTAAGATTTTTAAGAAAAAAATAATATGATGATGTGGCAAGTTAGGAGGCTTTAAAGAAAATGAAATGTTATGATGTGGTATGTCTAATAATCAAGGAAAAATCTTTGTTTTATAAGTATAGATAGAATTAAATATAATATAGGAATTTTAAAGGCTATTATAATAAAGTATAATTGATAAATAATAGTCTTAGTAATTAATAATTAAGATTTTTAAGAAAAAAATAATATGATGATGTGGCAAGTTAGGAGACTTTAAAGAAAAGGAAATGTAATGATGTGGAATGTCTAAAAATCAAGGAAAAATCTTTGTTTTATAAGTATATATATATATATATATATATATATATATAGGAATGAGATCCTGTGAAAACAAGGAGTTAAAAAAAACGGTGAAAACAGATATCAGCCATTGATCTAATCTACCATATATATATATATATATATATATATATATATATATATATATATATATATATATATAGGGTTGGGTTCTGGTGAGAACAAGGGGATTCCGTGAGAACGGTGAGAACACATCTTAGCCATCCATTTTTTGATCAAAAATCCTGATTTTGGAGGTGGCAATTTTGTAAATACTTTGAAGTTTGATTTTGGAAGGTTCACATCACCTTGGCTCATGTGAAGCTTTTTTTTTTTTTAACTTCACATCATTTTGCTCATGTGAAGTTTTTTTTTTTAAGCTTCACATCATTTTATTCATGTGAATCTTTTTTTTTTATTTAGCTTCATATCATTTTGCTCATATGAAGCTTTTTTTTAGCTTCACATCATTTTGCTCACGTGAATATTATTTTCTTTTTAACTTCACATCATTTTGGTGAGGTTAAGTTTAATATATTTTTTTTAACATAAGGTTACGATGCTATGAATTTTTATTTTTATAGATTAACATAGTTTTAATGAGATTAAGTAAATATTTTTTTGTTAACATTAGTTTTTGAAAAGATTAATTTTTATACTTATCAATTAACTAATTCAAATATGTTGATTAACAAAAATTAAATAAAACTTCACCATGTTAAAACTATTGTGAAGCAAAAAAAATTAAACTTCACCTAGCAATCCTTATGTTAACCTTTCAAAATCAAACTTTAAAGTATTTACAAAAATGTCACCTCCAAAATCATGTTTTTTGATCAAAAAATGGATGGCTAAATTGTGTTCTCACCGTTCTCACGGAATCTCATTGTTCTCACAGGATCCCAAGTCTATATATATATATATATATATATATATATAAAGGGGTTGGAGATAAAAAAAAAAACGGCGAAAACATTTTTTTTTTCACTGTGAAATTTTTTTCTTTCTGAAGTAAACCAAAAAAATTAAGGTTCACAAAAAAAAAATTTGTGGGACAAAAAAAGTCAAATCTAAAAATCAAAACAAAAAATTTAAGGTTCACAATTGAAAAACTTAAAAACTTTATGTGAACAAAAAAAAAAGTAAGGTTCACAATTGAAAAAATTAAAAATTTACCGTGAACCAAAAAAAAAAAAGTTAACAGTTGAAAAAAAAAAGTTTACAATTGATAAAGTTAAAAACTTTCCGTGAACCCACAAAAATTAAGGTTCACAGTTGAAAAAAAAATGTTCACAATTGAAAAAGTTAAAAACTTTTTGTGAAACTAAAAAAAAATTAAGGTTCACAGTTGAAATATGTAACACCCCCAAATTTGATGATTTGCGGAAGCTTGATTTGGGTGTTACTAATCAATAACAAGGCACAAAGATATATAGTAAACGACTCTATATGCGTCGTTTTAACAAAATATATTGATAACTGAAATGTTTACAACATTTAAAGCTTTACATAGCTCGAGTTTAAATAAAATGAGATTTCAGTACATAAGTACTTGTACAAAATATACTAATGCAAGAAAATCTCAATCGTCTGTATGCTGACTCGAGCTAAAGTCCTGAAGCAGAAACATCCTACTGCTGGGTACCTGCGATATATGCTAAAAGGTCAGCTATAAAGCTGGTGAGCTCACAGGTTTGAAATCAGTTAATATAGTATGAACCGCAAGATTTAAAATAATGAATTGCATCCAGCAATTAAATAATGAATTGCATCCAGCAATTAAATGATAGTCATCGTGTATACAGCCATGAGCACATAGTTGAGCTTAACTCGAGGGCCGGGTCCCCTATAGAGAATTCCGGGCGAGGTGCCTCCACGAATGCCTAATCAACATTCGTCTTCCCAAATATTAGTACGTCCGTTTACCCGGTTAGTACTTGCTAACCCGGACGAGGTGGGTCAATCCTATATGGTACCATATACTAATATTCACGCTACAACGTATTAACAACTATGCTGACGGAGGACTTTAAAATGATTAGTTTCGAAAAACTCATGTAGTATATGAAATGTTTGTACTTGCGTTCACATGTAAAAGTTGAGCAATATATCACACCCCTGAGTAAAACAGTAAAAGAGGGGCTATGAGACTCACCTGAGTCTGAAAGCGTTTAAACAAACGTAAGTTGATTAGCCGAGTATGAAGTCCAAAGACTTGTAACCTGAGGGTGTCCACGACACGCGATGGTTATAAACATGATTGGGTATCTCAAAAGATCACCCTTGTAGTTGTTACACAACTATATATATGTCCAAATTACTACGATTTGGTTGATTTGTTAAGTGTTTGAAAACATGTACGGCCCGTTGGTGACGGATTGGTAATAATAATCTCAACTATTATTATTTTGATTTCGTGGCGCTTTACTTGAAAATTGTGTTTTAGAAGCCGTTACGGAATCTAAGTACGGGGGTCCGGGGGCAGAGCCCCTGGCTGGGGTCGAGCTGCCAGGTCAGCTTGGAAAATTTTTATTTCTACTATATTGCTTTGACGAAAAACGCATCTGGGATCTGAATTTGGGTAAAATAGAGTGATAAATTTCGAGTCTCAACACTTAGTAAAAATCTGAGTTTTCTGTGTTTTGCGACACAATATGCGACACAAAGGTAGTTATGCGACACAATGGTTGTGTCGCATAGAAAATGCGACACAATGTCTATGCGACACAAGGGTTGTGTCGCATAGATGCGAGATGCTGATTCAACAGCGACATAGTGATTGTGTCGTATGAAATATACGACATAAGATGCGACACAACGTTGTGTCGTAAAAGGTACGACACAAAAGGCAAAATACGACATATAGTACGACACAACAGGTATAATACGACATAACATGCGACACAAGGATTGTGTCGCATGGAAGAACATCAGCCCAGAAAGTCCGGCTGTTTAGATTTTTCCGGCCAAAAACCCATTTCAATTCCGTTTTTAAGCTATGAAATCGTGTTCTATACTTAGTAATGGACATAAACAAGTTATAATAACAATTACAAGTGAAAAATACTAAGAATCGAGAGATTTCGGGATTTTGTCGGAAACTTACAAATTGCCGAAATGGAAATCCGGAAAGGTATAAATGTAGATCGTCGCGAGGTGGTCGTGAATCTCTAAAAATATTAATGATCCGGTTGCGTTTCGTGGTGTTATTTGCGATTTTTAGTGATTTGTGGTATTTTGGTGGGTTGGAGTAAAATAAGAGAAGAGAGAGAGAAGATAAAAAGAAATGAGAAAAATGAAAGGGAAATGGGAGGTTATCCTCCCATTTTTCAGTCTCCGACTCGTGATCCGCGTGGTGTTCGTTTTCTCCGTCATTTAACGTTTTATAATTTATTTTACATATTAATTGGTAAGTTTTAAAATACAAATTATTACGCGATATTTTATTTAAATATTTTACAAATCGATTTATATTTGAGTTATAAAAGTAAGTTTGTTTATTTAGTTGTCGCGTTTTAATATTTTTATATCGTATAAGTTTTGTTTGTATGGTCCGAATAAATACGAAATATTAACATAATGATATTTTTTACATAAAAGCGTTATTTAATAAAATTGGTCACCAACATCCGTATTAAATTGAATCGAAATATATTCGATTTAAATTGCGTACGATCTAATCAAATCGCATTTTCGTATATATTCAACAATATATATAATTCGATACATTAATTAGCCTAACACAGAACTAATTACATGTATTAACATATGATTAGGCACTAATCACTAGTCCTAATTTGGCGGGTGTTACAAAATAGTTAAAAACTTTCCGTGAACCCCAAAAAACTTAAGGTTCACAGTTGAAAAAAAGGTTCACAATTGAAAAGGTTAAAAACTTTCTGTGTAACTAAAAAAAAATTAAGGTTCACTGTTGAAAAAGTTAAAAACTTTCCGTGAACCCAAAAAACCTTAAGGTTCACAGTTGGAAAAAAAATGTTCATAATTGAAAAAGTTGAAAACTTTACCTGAACAAAAAAAAATAAGGTTCATAGTTGAAAAAAAGGTTCACAATTGAAAAGGTTAAAAACTAGCCGTGAACCAAAAAAAATAATTAAGGTTCACAGTTGAAAAAAAAAGTTCACAATTAAAAATGTTAAAAACTTTTAGTGAACTAAAAAAAAATTATGGTTCACACGTGGAAAAGTTCAAAATCTTCCGTGAACTCAAAAAAGAATTAAGGTTCATAGTTGAAAAAAATGGTTCACAATTGAAAATTTTTAACCTAAAAAAAAGTAAGGTTCATAGTTGAAAAAAAAAAGTTCACAATTGAAAAAATTAAAAACTATCTATGAACTCGAAAAAAATTAAGGTTCACAGTTGAAAATTTTAAAAACTTTTTGTGAATCAAAAAAAAAAAAAATTAAAGTTCACAATAAAAAAACTTTAAAAATTTCGTGAAAAAATTTATAAAATAATTTATTTGAAAAAAATAAGGTTCACAATTAAAAATGTTAAAAACTTTGTGTGAAGAAAAAAAATAATTAAAGGTTCACGCCAAAAATTTTATGTGAAACAAAAAAAATATAAGGGTTCACAAAAAAATTCATATGTGAAGCAAAAAAGAATAAAGGTTCACAACTTAAAAAATTGTGAATCAAAAAGTGTTTTCACCATTTTTTTTATCCCCACCCCTTTTATATATATATATATATATATATATATATATATATATATATATATATATATATATATATATATATATATATATATGTTAGATTAGATGGAGGGTGAAGATGTGTTTTCACTGTTTTTTTTATCTCCTTGTTTTCACCAGAGCCCATCCCTATATATATATATATAAAGGCGGTGGTGGAAGACATGCGGCATGAACGGGAGGTCACGGGTTCAATCCCCATCTTCAAGTTTCATTAACTGCGAGTTACACGATTATTCTTTCTCATGTTAACCGTGGAATCGGACGATGGATTGCTATATAATTAAGTGAAGTAGTGCGATTATTAAATATGAACCTTCAAATTTATTTAACTTGTAGCAAGTTTCAAGGTCATTCCCACTACTATTTCTTTGTATAAGTAGCATTCATGTCGTTACAAAATAAGTGTTTACCTTTCTATTTTAGTTTGTCCCAAAATAAGTGTCAACTTTCAAAAATAACATAATAACTTTACATTTTAACCCTAAATATACTTTCTTTCAAACCTGATACCTAGGAGTCTGTGAAAAAAACAAGGGTAAAGATGTCATCTTCACTACCTAACAACCTAATTTCTTAAACTTCGTAAAAAATTATCGTAATTTTGAGAGTTGGGACGGGGAAGTATTACACAAATTAGCATTACATGCCACATTTATACACATTCAAATGCCTTTTAAACATAAACAGATCATGTGCTATTAGACGTACATTTGGACCTAACCTTTACTTCCTAATTATCAACTGAAAATTAACTCTAATATCTCGTACACTTTCGATTAATAGTTTATCTGCTATTCAATTACAAATGCCATACCTCTAGTAGTGACGAAGAGGTCGAAATTATCAACTGTCGACGAGCAGAGGTGAACATGATAAGAAGTCCTAAATCACGTGAAATCGTTAGAGGGAATTGGAAGCTAGGCTTTCAAATGATTTCGCTCAAATGTGATACCATGTGAGACGCACATGTATATTCTCTTTATTTATACTCTGCGTTATTTTTTACTCTGTAAATGAGAGACTAGTGAATACATCAAGACTACGGAGTATATATTATGAAAAATGATAACGATAGCCCTTAAGGCTGTCAATAAAAATTTAAAACATGCATTAATACTTGTACTCCTACCATAATAAACTTTCTAACTCCTTGAATTTAAGTTAACCCCATAAATTATTTTCTTTAATTTTGTAAAAAGAAAAGTCTTAAAATGACCTTTACCTACTGTTTCTTAATCCGTCATTAACAAAATACAGTCATTAAATGTCACTTCTTTTGTAGTGATTAATGTTGTCATTTACTGTTTTTTGTTTTTTGTGCAGACCAAATATATTATTCTATTCTTTCAATCCACGTCTATATATAAACGTTATGTCATTAGACGTACATTTGGAGCTAACCTTAATTTTCTTCCTAATTATCGTTAATATTGTCATTTACTGCTTTTTGTTCTTTGTGCAGACCAAATATATACGGAGTATATTCTTCTATTCTTTCAATCCACGTCTATGTATAAACGTTATGCCATTAGACGTACATTTGGACCTAACCTTAATTTTCTTCCTAATTATCGTTAATGTTGTCATTTACTGCTTTTTGTTTTTTGTGCAGACCTAATATATTCTTCTATTCTTTCGATCCACGTCTATATATATATAAACGTATCAGGATCAAGTATATATCCAACTAGTGCGCACTCGTTAAGCTATCGATTTGTTCTTCATTCTTATATTGATCATATCCATTCAAAATTGTACGTGCATGTATATATACTTCGATCTCTAAACAATTAACACTGGGCGTTCATACGTGTTAGAACATACTCAACCGATCTGAATTCATAAATTTACAGGTTTTCTCTTCTTACATGCACACTCTCCACACACACATTTATATTTTGTATTCTGTTAAATTTATCTAACTATATATACAGCAAAGCCTTTTTAATTTTGCATGAGTTTTATACACTAGTTTTGCATGTATCACAAATATTCGTATGATGTGAGACATGTTTATTTGTTAATTACTTAATTACTCCGTGTCATACCTAAATACAACGTTAATGATGAAAAACATTAATTATATATTTTGACCAATCCAACACGTCTAAGAAATCACTAAACTATGAAACTTATTTAATATAATTAATAGTTACAAAAATCTCATTAAATTCCTTCCAAATAAACTTCCCTTATTTGTTGTTGATTATTTAATTAATTTACCATTTACCCACTTTTTAACAAGGGTGATGATATTTCCACCATCAATTTTGATAGATTCACCAAAAATGTGCATTACAAGATTGTACTGTACAAGTAAATAATGCATGTTGATGGTGGATATATCAAAAGTGATGGTGGATTTATCACTACCCTTTTAACACGCGCATTCGATCACTCCTACTCCTTTATTTTCTGTTAAGTATTTGGATTTTGATATATATAGCCCTAATAAGGTTATTGTTTAGGGCAGTGATATTGCCACTGACGGTTTTAACATGTGCACAGGGAAGTTTTGTGTGTGGACTATCATACCCTTAACTTGTAAATTACCTCCAAAGTCCAATAGGCCAATATTGAGCTTCGAACTGTCTCTCTTTTTTATTATTCTTTTCTGGTTACCCAGAAATTTGATTTACTAAACCTCAAATATATGGATTCATAGATCGGTAAAAAAAAAGTAGCATGTGCGAAAAATTGAGAAATCACCGTCTCCGGTCGGCACTCGGAAGAACATATTTTCCGTTAAGATTTCATTGAATAAAATATCAAATTCCTATCACCAACATCTCCCAAACGACATCCTATGGTGAATCGGGATAATCTCAAATATCAGTTTTGCACATTCAATTGATACGGCGTTTCACAGTTGTGTTGAAGAATCCAACCTGAATTTCTTTTTTCGCTAACAATGATTACAACCGATTATATATTCGAAGAAACTAATTTTACATATTTCCAATGGGGTTTTTTTGGAGTTGGAGAAGCTCAAATGTCAAAGATCTTCAAAACTAAATACACTTCGAAAAGTATTAATCACTTTTCAGGAAGTAGAAAACCTTTTTTATTTTGATGGTCAAAGAAATTGATGAAGAGATTGATAGATTATTATAACACCCATCATTTTACAACCATTTAAATATAATATATCGGAAGCGTTAGTCCAAATAACCATTCATAATTTACGTTATTTAGTCAACATATAAAATCCAACTAATTTAAATCATCGTTTATCAACTTGGGTGTTATATAAAACAAAAGTTAACACGGATTTATACAAATCAAATATCAGAGTAAACGCTGGTTGTCAAACATTCCATCCAGTCCAACTTCTTGCCCACCCGCTAGTATATCTATAACCTGCAAGAAGTATTTATGTGGGGGATTAGCTTAACGCTAAGTGAGTGAATAATTAATCAACAGCACAACTTAACATAACAACCTTGTGTACAACAATTAACCTTAATACATAAGTACACAATATAATTTTTCAACAAAAGCCACAGTTCAACAATACAACAATTCAACAATGCAACAGTTCAACAACATCTTAACTTAATAATGAGGATCGGTGGCTCTTGAGAAACCCTACTGTCGCGCTGGCTCTCAAAGAACACTTATCCAACCATATCCGTATGGCCATCACGGACGAGACCGATAGCTAATGGTTATTATCCTCAAACAGAGGTTCTACACACAACGAATGAAGCAAAACCCTGTGTAATTCATACAATAACCAACTAGCCCAACCAACCAGTTCAACATGTTGACCTCATTAACAACTGATACCCGAAGGTCAAATATATCACGTGATCACCTATCCACATATTTATGAGGTCACACATCAGACTAATCAGTATATCAACAGTATTATTACTAACAACCATAATCATCATGGCAAACTAGATCCGTAATAATACGTTACTTGTTGTAACCAAACCTGTTACAACTAAACCACACCGAGGATTAAAGATCCACTCACCGAACACCTCAGTCGTCCACTCAGTAGTCTAATATCACTGAGTCTTCTCCATATCTGAGAATACAACATAATAACACAAGTCAGTCACTTGTATCAAAATCTATACAACAGCACTCCAATTGATTCACACCATCGATTCCAAATTACTCAATTCATATGAATTAAAACAATCATATTTAGTAGCTACAACATGATACTACAACATAATACCACATGATATTTGCCTCAATTATCCAATTCCTTGAATATCATTTAGTCATGATTACTTATCATAATGATCACTTTTCAACTTCAAATCAAGTAAGTTATTACTTACTTAAATTCATTTAACACAATTTCTTCCAAGATTATGAATAGCCATCATAAACATCAATATTCATAATCAATTATCAAATTATGATCATTAGGATCACATCATCATTTTAATCTACTTTAATTATCACTAATCAACTATACTATATTCATTAACAACAATTATTCATTTATACATCATTAACTCCAACTTAGAAATCATTATTCATGAATAATCAAGTAAACTCATACTTTATTCATGAACACATATCAATTTCATCAATTCTAAGTAGAGCTTAGTTTATAATCATGATTTAAGTATCAACTAACCCTTTTAACATGATTACAAGCCATAATTCATGAATACTCAACTAAACCCATCACTTTCTTCATGATCATAATTCAATTATATCATTTCTAGCTTAGGGTTTCACTTATAATCAGGAATTAACTATCAACTAACCATTATATAATCACTACAAGTCTTAATTCAAGATTAATCATGTTAATTCAATCAAATACCCAAAACTCCATTTCTAGGTTTATATGAAAATCAAGAATTAACACTTACAACATATTTATGATGATGATGGGATGATTAATCCATGTTATTGAAGCTTGAATCAAAGTTCTACAAACTCAATTTAACTTAAAAGCTTGTTTCACAACTCCAAACATATTCCTGTACGTGGTGTAGTTTGGCCAGATCAAGAACAAGAGGAAGAACACTTTGATTTTTCAAGAATTTTGATGATTTAGAGCTTAATTAGGGTTTATGATTTTTTTCTCGTACACAATCGACCTTTCTGGAGTATTTATGAATTCCCATACGTAATTTACACATATATTTGAATATTTGTACACTAGTTTTGTCCCCTTTTAAATCTATTGTCTAGAATCTGGAAACCATTTGCGAGGAAAAACTATTTTATTTTACCGTCACCCATGTTAATTTAAAACAATTAATAATTTACTAATCACAATAAATTATTTGACTCATTTCTCAATTGTTTTCAATTAACACAACGAAACTATTTTCTGACACATTAAAGAATAATTCAAAGTCAGAAAATATTAAAATACTACTAGGCCCAAGAAATGGGTGTTACAATTATTTAGGCATATATGGAGGGTAAATGTTGGAGGCGGAAGTGAAGAATGAGAAGAAAGAGAGAAATGGGTTGAAGGATATGTTAAGGGTATGATAGTCCATACATAAAATTCTCCCGAGCACATATTAAAACCGCCTATGGCAATATCACCTGCCTATTGTTTAAGGCTTCTAAAATTAAACACAAACATTCCATATTTGCAATGCATTCATCCCATAGAGAAAAGTTCAAGGAAGTACAAAAATTTTTGAAAGTATGGAAGAACAAATGAGAATGTTCCACATGTACAAAGAGAATGCTCTACATGTACAAAATTCATTTACCCCCAACATCAATTATCTCACAATCGGCAAATCAAAAAATTATGAAAATTGCACCATAAAATTCAGCGTTTTCTCCTCTTCGATTTGCCGTACCTCAAGGCATACTTTCAACAATTTTTTTTCCGTTTTCTTGGTGGGTTTATAAATTATTAACACATGTGTTAGTGCTTGGTTGTACATTTAATTTAGGGTTTAGGGTTTAGTAGAATTTAGGGTTTAGAAGGGTTTAGGGTTTAATAGGGTTTAGGGTTTAGGTTTTTTAGGGTTTAGGGTTTGGGGTTTAGGGTTTGGGGTTTGAGGTTTAGGGTTAACCCCAAACCCTAAACGCAACACTTTAACATATGTGTTAGTAAAAAGTGAAACCCACCAAAAAAGAAGGAAAAAAAAACTCGTCGAAAGTATGCCTTGAGGGACGGCAAACCGAAGAGGAGAAAACGCTGAATTTTATGTTGCAATTTTCATAATTTTTAGATTTGTCGTTTGTGAGATAATTGATGTAGGGGGTAAATGGGTTTTGTACATGTGGAGCATTCTCTTTGTACACATGGCACAATATCATTAGTACTGCCATTCGTTAGAAAATTATTGTACTCTAATGATCTCATCTCTCAATCCATAATTACTCATAATCATGATAGTATTAATTAAAAATTTATTATATATATGGAAACTTGATGTTTTAATTAATAGTTTGACTCTAGTTTTAGAAGGTTTATACAATGCCCTAGGCGCTATGTTTATCAAAACACTAAGTATTTTTGTAGTATCAGGAGAAATGAGGAGATCATGTCTATGGTCAAGTTTGCTATGTGTTTTGATCATGGCTACAAGTATAAACGATACAGCTAGCTCAACTGTCGTCCAAGGTGACGCTCTACATCGGATTCTTTTGGATACTGACGTTGTTTCCGATGACATTTATGCTCTTTTATATCTGTTGAAGCTTAATCAATCCGAATTCCATTTGCAGGTTTTTTCTCTATTGATATGTTCGTTCCTTTACATGTACCTTAATTAGTTGCTTTTCGTGATATTGTTTAATGTCATTTCTTTGTTATGTGTTGAATGTTCATGAAGCTGAGAACATCATTGTTAACATAATTATCTATAAACTTATGATATCAATGTCTTTGGGATGCCAAAAAAATCTAGACTTATCACCATATATAAAGTGATATTACGATTTTATTAGAGAGATCGAATATGAGAACTTGAAATTATTAATATGCAGCTGTCAATTCATTTGAATAGATCTAATCATGTGTTGTGGAAGATTAGTTTGTGGAAAATCATCAACCTATAAATAATTTTCGTACTTCTCTAAAATATTCGATGTATAATGATGTGATACATATATATTTATACAACATTTGTCCCAGAAGTCATATAATTAAAAATTATTTTAATTGTTTACTCCTCTTGTTATTACGATAATGAGTAAGGTTCAAATGAGTAAATCAACTTTGGGTGAGGATGGAGGTCCCAACCATAATTCGTCACGTGTCACAAAACCCACTTTCCACCACGTTTTTTAAACTTAAATATTTCTCAAATGGTAAATTGAAATCATAAAAATTGCACCATAAAAATCAGCGTTTTATTCTCTTCGATTAGAGATGTGACAATGTATACTCTCGACGAACTTTTTTTTTCGTTTTTCGGTGGGTTTTGAAAAGGAGTAACACATGTGTTACCGGAGAGTAACACATGTGTTAGCGGCGAGCAACACATGTGTTAGCGGCGAGCAACACATGTGTTACCATGTGATACCAGCGAGTAACACATGTGTTACCATGTGATACCAGCGAGTAACACATGGATACCAGCGAGTAACACATGTGTACCTGCTATTAACACATGTGTTACCAATTTTATACCATTTGTAAAGCCAAAAAAAAAAAAGTCGTCGAAAGTATACTTTGTGAGATAGCAAATCGATAAGAAAAAAAATGATAATTTTAATGGTGTAATTTTTATGATTTTTCGACTTACCGTTTGTGAGATATTTGATTTTTAAAACGTGAGGGAAAATAAATTTTTGTGACACGTGGCGCATTATAGTTGATTCTTCTATTCTCACTCAAAGTTGTTGTACTCATTTGAACCTCACTCAATAGTTTTAATTATTAATATTGGGAAAAAATCATTTTGACCCATTCAATGTAGTGTTAAATACATTTACTCTAACTTATGGTTAACTAGTGATGAAAGTACTACCGAGTATGCATCAAATTAATGTATAAACATAGTTAAAGTCGTACGTTGTCGTTACCAAATACCATGGATTAATCTGAATTTTAGATTGAGTTCCAATCATAGAATGATCCCACGGTTCACATTTTTTCCTACACCATTTTTCATTTTTAAAGGTGTACCACAACAATTCGGTAATTTATAAATAACATAACTTTTTTTACAATTAAATAACATAACTTTTTTTACCGGTAATTTATAAATAAACACTTAATACTTAAAAGAATTGTCGATATTGATTTCTAACGTGACTTTTTTTTATCAACAACATGACCTTAAAAACGGACATCGTTTCTCTATTTTAAATATTGGGTAAGCATTGTGTAGTTAATTAGTTGTTACTATGAAGTACATACCAATGACCAAAGTGAACACAAAATAACACCTTAGAATAACTGATCTATAAACAAAATAGTATATTACGAAATAGAGTTCAATATTAAGAGTTGAAAATTACAAAGACAAATAATATGTATCTCTACATAGAAATAATATAGTTACTATTATATTGGAATTGACTCATTGAGTACGTAATAAATAAATGGTTAACACTTACCAAATTAATGTAGTCAATGTAATGAACGAGGTAAATATATATTCGGCATCTTCTAATTGTAAACTTTAAGCATGCACCCTGAATGGTTTAAAATGGTTTATTTATATGTTACATTCCCAATAAAAATAATTGTTAAATTATAAATTAAACATTACAATTTTAATCGTCTAATTGTTACCTTAACTTAAACGGTCTACAAACATATATAAAACCAACCACCAAATCATCATCCACAAATACTAGACTTTATAAAAAAATTTTAATATGAATACTCTCACCAAAATCATTTACTAAAATGAAATGATTTTATTATTAATTGTTTGACTTTCGAAATTCGTAGATTTGAATGTTATTTAAAGTTCAAATTTAATTAGTATTAAATTTTGTCATTCTTTTCCTTTTGTTAGTTACAAATGATATTAATTTAAATATCTTTTCAAATCTCATCGTATTATGAACCACCAAACCTACAATTTTTAAGACAACATTGTTAGCTACCATGCTAATATATGTGTATAAATACCATATTTCATTTCACACTCAGTCAGCGGGTGTGTTTTTTTTCAATTCAACTTACCAAATCACCAAAATACATTAATTTCAATAATTGTCATGCATCACTAATATTGTTCAATGTGATTGTGTACGCTATGAAATCTATGGGATAAATATAGGTGGAATATCAAGATTCAAGTAGATCTACGTACAACAAATTTGATTTATAGTTGAAAATTAGTCATTCATTAAAATTGTTCTATTTTCTTTTTTGTGATTCATGGAGTTTAGTTCTTTACAAGTTGTGTTTTTATCGTTGCTATTTTATTTCTAAAAAACAATTTCGCCTTTGATATAAAATTGATTTCTTATCCTACAACTGCCTCTACAAATTTTTAAGTCAAAGAGATGTCTATTATTTCTATACCTATTTTAATAGGTTTAAATTTTTCATCACCATTAGTATAGTTAATGGTTAATATTGTAGTTAATAGTTAACCATGTAAAAATTAAACGTTCCAATTTAAGTTTATTTACATCGATTAGTTATCTTCTTTTTTTCTTATTTAACAATTTGTACATTATGTTTCTTTTATATTTAATCGTTAACTTTTAAAAGCTTAAATATGTTAGCCCGCGTAGTCGCGAGTCAACAAACTAGTAACCGATTACATAAATATACGTACTTGATATTAATTTTTTGGGGAAATATTCCGGCAAAACTGCACGGATTAATGGTGCAGTTACTTATAACATAAGAATTGAATATGTATATTTATGAAAGTTGAGGGGTTAAATATGCATGAAAATTTTTAAATATTTTTCTTTATTGAATTGAATATATCATAGGTGAAGAAATTGAGAAAGCACTCATAGTGTCATTTTGATTATGCACACTGTTTAGAAATCTTCACTAATTAATTTTTTTCACCGATCAAATAACATTTATATCCAGTAAAGTTTTCTTTGTTTGGTTATTACATGGAAGTGGACATTTATTTAGAACAACCTAAAATCAGGGTTGCAAAAGTCGGCCGACCAGGCCGCCTAGTCAACTTTATCAATTTATGCATTTGAATATTGTGTACTTATCTACTTGTACCACTTAACAATCTGATCAACTATTGCACATGGATTTTAGCACACGATTTAAACAACTTATGCACATAAGAATTACGCATACAACTTTATCAACTTAGGCACATAAAATGGGTATACTGCTTTATCAACTTGCACACATAAAGTATGCATTCAATTTTTATCAACGTGAGCACATAACATGTGCGTTCAGCTCTATTCTCTATCAACTGTTTACTGGCACAAAGTGCAATATCAAGCATAAAGTGCAATGTCTACAACTGCTTATTCATATCTGAATTAATTTTCAGTTTAGCAACTAGTACACATAGAATCCGGCACACAACTTAAACGGCTTATGCACAAAATTATACGCATTACTTTATCAACTTGTGAGTATACGTATATTAAACTCTTTCCACTTGTGCACATAAACTGTGCATACATCCTGATCCACTTAAGTCAAATGACTACTTACATGGATCATTTATAATTAACCACTTATATGGATCCTTGAACCACTTGAACCACTTGTAATGCATGAAACATATAACTGCTTGTAACAATTTGAAATAAACACCCACTTGTAACAATTTAACAACTTAATGCTAGCATAAATGCTAGAAATTCCTTACAATACATCAACAATACGGGTGGTAACGAAAACCACAATGCGCATACCAACAACAATACCACTTTAATTATAACTAGCAATAGAATTAGTATTCACATATCAAATTTACTAGCAAAATGCCCGAATTATCTACCTTGCAACTAGTTAACAACTTAATTACAGCTTGTAATTATAATGCCACTAAGTTATGTGAAACCTTTTTACACGCATGTAACCAGAACTCACATAATCTTTACTCATTTGGTTTCACATTAATAGTGAAATAACTTATCATTACATACACTATTTGTTATTACTTCCATTTTCACACAGCATTTTAAATCCCCACTAGTTGCAATTTAACTGCCTTATTTCGTCGTTACTATTTTATAAGATAGACTATCCGGGTTTTTGCCGCCCTTATTTTGTCACACTCCGTCTAAAGCGGAAACAATGGGGTACAACTACGATAGGATCACAACACATCAATGTATAGAACTCTAAATGAAATTTAATAATCAATGTGTTGTGACGTCATCAACAGAATGGCGGTTCGTGTCATACCATACACATCAACAAGGAAACAAAGTATCACAATTCCAAAAATGTACTCAACAAGTTTAAGGCAAAACATGTCTTCTCATACTTAACATAATAACGATAAACAAATTCCATGTATCAAACAGGGATCACTTAATGCAACCTAAAGGTCCACTAAATTTTCTTGGTCTCTTCCTTAGCACCACTAATGTTACCTGAAAAGATATGCTCAAAAACGTCAACACGTATATTGTTGAGTTTCGTAGGTTTAAATGTGACACAAAATAAACATTTGCTGTGATAAATGAGCTTGTTAGGACAATGACATGAAATGACACATATAAATGAAATTATTATAGATGAAGTGTCCACAATCAATGATGTGTGATGTCAACACCCCAAAGGAGTAAGACAACTAGCATAATATATGGGTCGGCGTGATGTCATTGCCTCAGCAAGACGAATAGCCTCAACGAGTCGGCGTGATGTCAATACCCCAAAGGAGTAAGACGGATAGCCTCAATGGGTCTCATAGTTCTCATAGTATTCATAGTTCTTATAGTTCTCATAGTATCGCACATAATTTCACATAATGTTACACACTTCAAGCATATGTCCAAAAGAAATAAATGTATTCACAGCATTAAAAGCAGTTGAAAATATGTAAGTATACTTTTCCCCCAAAGGAAAGTAAATAATAAAAATGGGGCCACGAAAACTCACCTTGATTAGCAAAGCAAATTACATTTCCAAATAAGTCCACTAAATCTGTACGTTAATCTACAAATCAAATAAGTATAGGTTACAATCTAGACAAGGCTAAGCCTTTCCATTGTATCCCGTTATGATGTTCCACTTCCTCATGTATAGAATGAATATAGTTTACACTCCCCAAATGAAATATGTTTTCTGTTCAGAATCTTAATGTCACTTCACCAACCTTAAATCATGACCAAACTAATTTATTAGACTCCCAAAATTTGACCACAAACTCTTTGATATTTCTAGAACTTAAAATAATTTTACTAAAATTTATCTCAGTGTCTAACTATTTTTAAAAATTCCCCAAAGTGAACTGTACACAGAAAATACGTTTTCTGACATTTCAAATCTTTTATAAAATCTAAAATACTTAAAACATTCAAAAATTAAAATATTTTTACAAAAATCACTTAACACCTTAAAGTTGTTCCAGTAAAATTTTCAAAGCTAAATTAAATGTTTAATATACATTTTCATAATCCACAACACAAATAAAAATGTAAACTGAAAATACAGATTTGACCACTTGTCTTGTAAAAATAATTTAACAGACCCAAACTTATTATTTCGTCATGAAACCAATGTCATCTGAAAGTAGACTCCTTGTACTTAGTTTTAGACTCAAATTTCTTCCAAAACCATCATGTTATGACCAAGTTATGACTCCCTAAACATGACACAACATTCTGTCTAGATTAGGGTTTTATGTCCAAGTTCCAATCATTGCATATTAACAAATTCTAAATCGTGTATATGATCACTGAACTTATTCCAAACTAACATGGTACTGATTATACAGACCCTCACATGGTCACATTAATAGGATAACAATGGATCGAACCGAAAGAATTAAAATAACACGATAGTTCGAATAAACGTACGAAAGATCGAATTAGAATTGAAATTATACCAACTAACGAGCTTGACAACAAGATCCACTCCTTCAATCTGTAAGAATAACATTATATATGGTTACAAACACGTCTTGCATGATGAATCCGAAAGATATTAGAGTTTGGGACTCGGAAACTTACCAATAATCACGTATACAAGAATTTTCGATCGATAGAATGCGTTAGGGATTAAACCCTTGAGTTCTTGAGGTTTAAAATTCGTAAATTCGACTGGTAGGGGGTTTAGAGTCAACTGAGAAACGATTTGTAAGGTTTACAACTCTTTTTTGGGGTTAAAATATGTTTAAATACGAATCTGGGCCGACATAGGATTGCGTCGCGAAACGGGTCAAATCGCGTCGCTATACAGTGCAAATCGCGTCGCGATTCGAGCTTATATTTCAACCCACGTTTCGTTTACGTTTTGCTTTTGCTTCGTATCTTCTTCGTTACACGTCAGATTGCGATGATTCTTTTTGCGTTGGATTCGTTTTTCAAAAACGAAGATTTTGATGTAGATAAATCTTTAAAATGAGTCTTTTCACAAACAAATGAGTTTTTACGGCTTGGACTACAATAACGGTGTGGCGACGGTTGTCACATATTTAGCCTTTATCACCATTAATTCATGAACATCCGTTCACACTACTCTGTATTATATAGACATTTATGATTCTACTAACACATTATACTTCATCGAATTACAACCTTTTTCACTTTTAATTCCAACTCTATTTGTAGAATCATTACATTCTACATTTTAATACAACTTCACAACTATTTAAAATTTCCTTATGCCTGTATAGACAACAACTTATTACATTTATGGATATTTTACATCCATATTCTTACCTTTCATATTTACATACAACACGTAATCCACGTGTTTTATCATCTTTCGTTAATTCACTTTATTTCATTACTACTTAACCACATGATAATAAACTCACACTTCAAAACTTTCTCACTTTTTTAAAATTTACAATTTCTAATCTTCTTAAATCTCAAGATGGTTAGTTGAACAACGCACAATCTTATTACACTTTTCATTAACTGCTTTGTTACTAACAATTTTTCAATTATCATCTTTACTTCGACTCTTCTTATATTAATATTGATAATAAACTTTTCCGTTAATTATTAGTAAGTTAACTTCTTTCTTTATTCATACATTCTCCAATGTCACTCATTTGTACATATTCTACTCTTTCATTCTAATACCACATTAACAATATTATTCAAGATTTCATCTTTGTAATTGATTAAAAACTTATTCCTTATGAGTTTACTCCACTTATTTCAGCTTTAATCAAAACTCCCCTTAATCACATATCATAACATTATTTATGTTAAATTTCTTTCTTGTACTCATTACACATTCACATTTCTGAATTTCTTTGACCATCATAGGTCACATTTTAATTTTAATAACTTGCTTACTTCATACTTAAATTTCTTTGAATTTTCAATATCGTTTTACTTCTTTTTAATCCTCCTTTATAAGAAGTTATAGTTTCTGCATTCACATTTGCCTCTTTCTGTATTTTAATACCTCTTTCCTACATGTATATATAATCATATTCATACATATATTCATCCTCGACCTCTATCTTTACTCCACATTAAGTTTATACTATTCTCACACTTAACTCGACAATCGCACTAAATTTATCTAATACTTGGCAGCCTCAACAATTCCATGTGACATAGCATAATATAACCACGTTGGCCAGACGTCGTTAGATTATGTTATTCACACTTCCTTCTCAGGCTACTTCATATCATCAATCCTCAATGTGACTTCTCCTTACTTTACTACATAATACAACAACTTAACAGCAGATAAAACACATAATTGAAAGTTATTAACTTTATATAATCAGATAACTTAACATAATTCAACTAATAGCTTTTATTAGGTATTTAACTTTGCTTCTGACAAGTTCATCTTTCAATTTAATCATCTACTAATTAAATACATGTACTTCTTTTCGCATAACGACTAGTCACATAACGATAACAACATATATTAATCATGTTGTTATTAATCTCAACATCGGTCCGCTACATCTTTTATTTGTTTTCACTTGACCGGGAAGACGTATCCTCTCCCCCCAATCAAGTGAAACCACACCCCATTTACTGGTATTATATATATATATATATATATATATATATATATATATATATATATATATATATATATATATTCACATTATCCATATGTACTCTACTTTCATGCCGATAAATATTTCATCTATTCTTTTGACTGTAATCACATCACGTTCCCCTTTAAGGAGCAATTAATCTTTCTATCATAATATCACTAAATTATTCCGTAGAGAATTTGGACTACATCTATTAAATATCTATCATCAATTATCCTACTGAATTCATATTTCCTTTCAACATTTTCAGATATACTCAGGTTCAACAAAACTATCCGAAATACTAGCATATCATTTAACATCCCAGCTACTAAATCAACGCGTAGCAATTATCAAAATACTTGTAACAGGGCATCATAGCAGTCAATTAAATCGACTCCACTACTGCACATAATCATCATAGCAATTTATGCAATTCATATTGGTTTAAGTCTAGGCAATCCTATCGTGGATTACCCAATTCTCTTAAACCATCGCTATGATACCAACTTGAAATGCCCCAAAAAAAAATTTCTACCATTAAAATATTCTTAACAATGTCCCCCGACTTATACATAAGTACGTTAGTTCGACACGTAACTTGAACGACTCAAATCGACTTTTAAAAATAATTTTCCCAAAAACGGTCGGGTACCCGCCTGGTAAACCCAAGGCACTCCAGCTCCAAAGTATGCTGTAACAATTTACAAATGACATATCCGTTTGAGGTCAAGTATCCGCCGGGTAACCTAACCGGATAAGACCATACCCGCCGGGTACACGTCTTATCCGCCGGGTAAACCCCCAACACCAACAACTTATGCATTTTTACGAGATTGAAACGCATATAACTTTTTACTCGTAAATACTAACGACACCAAATTTTGCAGATACGTTTCTTATCACAAAATGAAGGTTTCCCAATTGGCACTTTTCTAAAAGGGTTTATTATTTTGTTATGCGCTTAACTTTGGACTTATTCCTATTGTATGCTCTCAACTTTTGGACCGTCTATTGTATGACGTTAACTTTCTAAAACTTCTATTATATATTTTTGAGTGTTTTTGGCTACATAAATTGACTTATTTTCTTCAAGTTTTATGCATACAATAGAAGTTAAATTCATACAATAAAAGGTTTTTGAAAGTTTACATCATACGCTAGATGGTTTAAAAGTTGAGCGCATACGATAGTAACAAGTCTAAAGTTTACCGCGTAACGAAACAATAAACCCTTTCTAAAATTCACATTCACAACGAGTTCGATTTAATCCAAAAATGACCTTTTTTAAAGCCTTTAGAAACCAAATTCACTACCATTTGGATTCTTTCCTTCTTACTACTTTTCAACAAAAACATTCACCTCTTTTAACCCAAAAACAAACATTAAATGGCTCGAACCTTCATTTCAACACGTTTTTACAACCCGACCCATTAAATGACCCATATTGACCCATTTGGAAATCAATTACATTTTCAATAATTAAATCACAACTTGCAACTTTCAATTATCATAATCCACCAAAGTTCAACCATACACACCTTTAACCACATTTCTTCCAATAGCATATTACTCGTTCATTACCCATTTTGACACCCAAATTTTTCATAAGCAACCAAACTTCAAATTTACCACTATCCACCTTGACTTTACCAAGTCAAAGGTATACCTCATCAACCACTAAAGTCTTTACATTATAACCGACTCATGTCATCAAAATATGTTATTTTAGGCGATTTACACAAGTGTTGCCATAACGATAATCTAAAAGAAAGAAGAAGCTTGTCTAACCATAACAGCAAGATCCAATCCACTTAACCTTCTTGTAACACAATCCATTTCCCCACGCCCACAAGGTTCAACCGAACCATTACACCTACAACATTAAACAACTAAAGGGGTAAGCAAAACGCTTAGTGAGCATATGAGCAATTAAATGAATAATCCATCAATTTAAACAACATAAAGAAAATATCAATAACACATATTCGCTTAAGCAGTTAACCACTAAGCCATTGTAGATATTATTCTTTTCACTATGCGGATCCGCGGCCAACTAATTCACTTAGTACCGTACCACAATAGTACGCATACTAAAACAACATCATGTGCAAAGCACATATTCAACAACAACACTACGCTAACATGAGTTAGCTAATCTGATCACATCATGTGCAACAACAAGCACATATTCATCAACCACATTATGCTAACAAAGTTAGCAAATCTGATCACAACAACGGTCGGTAACATAAGTTAGCTAATCTGATCACAATGAATCTCTACAATGCTCATTCCACATAATTCCACATATTTCTACATATATCAACAATTTCTTCCAACAATAACCACAACTTGCAACAATTATGAATAAACAACAAATATGAAATACAACAATTAACTTCCCTTGGTTGTGTGAACCTCTTGCATGTATGCAATTCGGAATCACACAACCATTATCCATTTAACCCCCATATCACTCACCTTTACTTTTTAGGCAAATATGCGGTTTAACAATCGATTATGAATACCACATCTTTGATCACCTACCATACAATACATTAATATAACAACGAACTCGTTTAGCAACTAACAATCACCATAATCAACTAATCATCATCATCAACCCATCACCCCTTTGGGTTGACCAAGTTTGACTTATAGAGTCAATTAATCATTATTTCATCAACTTGAGCTATAATTAGCTCAAAGGTTAAATATCCCTTACACTACTTTAATTACGATTAAAACACCATAATAACATTATAACCACTTTTTTAATCACAAATCAATTAGGTTATGACTAACTTGCAACAATTCAATCTAATCCAATTCCATGGCTATGAACAAGGCCTACTATCATGTCATCAATTAAACCAAAACCATTTCCATGGTCTAATTACTTGTATTACCACACTAAACATCACAAGAAACATCATAACAACTTCTTTAACTAGCAATTAAGGTGGGTTATCACTATTTTACAAAATCTCAACATTACCCACCATAATCTCTAAGAACACAATTTAAATTCTTGAGTTTTAGTTTGAATTAAAGCTAACACACTCTTATTTAGGTTTAATTAGCAACAATTAAGCAATTCCTACCATTAATTTCATTTTGCAAACAACTCTAAATCAAAACTTACAATAACCCACTTTCTAGGTTAAAAGATTGAAGAACAGGGATTACCTCAAGTTAGGAATTGATGGAAGAGCTTAAATTCGAACTTTCTAGGTTTAATTTGATGTTTAGACATGATTTCTTCCTTTCCTCTCTTCTCCCTTTCTCCCTGGCGACCTCAGCTCTCTTCCTTTCTATATATTTCTGGAACTTTGTATGTATGTATCTGTATGTATGTCACGGTATGTATGTATATATTATTTGTATTTTAGATTTAATTGCTTTATTTGTTTGTTTGGTACACTTCTAACTTAACCCTCAAATATTATAATCTAAAACTTAACACACTTCACAATTATTAATTCCGTACACAACTTATACAATACTTTATAATATAATTATTTTACTTTCATTAAAATAATACCTCAAAATTTTGGATTGTTACAAGTCAACGGCGGTCAACAGGCCAGAATCGTTCGGTTGTTGCTTGGATATGTTTCTCCATTGCTTTTTGTTGCTAAATGTGAGAGAAAATAGAGGAAAAAAGTGGTAGAATAAGGTATAAGTTGCTGAAAATGAAATGTTGAAAATGAAGATGAAGGTAGAAGATGAATAGGAGGAGGGAGATTTGATTTTTCAGATCTAGAAATCGGGATAAAGAGGAGAGATTGTACTTTTCAGGAAAAAGTTAAGAGAAGTTTACACTTTTAGTCTCTTATCTTTAAAATATATAACGTTTTCATCCATATTTACATATAGTTTTGAAATTTATTATTTAAATTCAAAAAAGTCAACAAAAGTCAAAACCGTACTAGTCCCCGACTTGGCAGGCTAGTCCTTCTGAGGTACCGACCGAGTCGACCCCGACTAGCGACTTATGCAACCTTGCCTAAAATAATAAACAAGACACTTGTAA
This sequence comes from Helichrysum umbraculigerum, assembly GCA_949592205.1. NCBI lineage: Eukaryota > Viridiplantae > Streptophyta > Magnoliopsida > Asterales > Asteraceae > Helichrysum > Helichrysum umbraculigerum. Next base: position 132,565,494 of record CATIUR010000003.1, on the reverse strand, counting down.
TGAGACAAAAGAAGTATATATCATTTATATATATTTAGAGTTGTGACGTAGATGAACAAAGTACATATAATCCACGACATAATAATTATGGGTTTAGGTATTATTACCACCAAACTGTTCATATATGGAATTGAATTACATTATAATCAAACATTTGCTTGCTCTAACTAAGAAGAATTTGATATCCATCTCATTTTGATAATTGGACCTACTTAAGTGCTGTTTTTGAAGCCAAATAATTTGAATCTGTTTAGATTGAAATTCTTAAGTTCAAATATAACGTAGTTTTGATTAAATTATTGTGATATTATTTAAACGAGAATATATATGTTTCATTAAAATATTAACAAGACACTAGTAGGGAGAAACAAGTATAACAAAGACAATTAAGTAAAACTTGGGTATCGTCAATTATTGTGATTAAACTGAAGGAAAATCATATTGAAATGAATAGTTAGGCCGAAAATATATTATAATATATTCTAAATAACGTGTTATACATTTCTTGTGTAAAACCATTTACAAAATGATTTTTAGAAAAAGTTCAAGTTAACTTGCAATCATGTATGAATATCAAAGATTATCTGCTCAAATTTATTTCTTCAAAATAATATTAATAAGTGGTTATCATGCTGGTTTCAGGCAATAACATTGAACACGAATTCATGGACGAATTCCGGACATGCAGTTAATCACATATATGATACGCTTTACATGATGGGACGAGATGATATCGATGTTGGTGTTGGAGGTGATGGTGGAATACTTGAAAATGGTACAATATTACCCAATGTTGGTGGATATCTTCCTATAATTGATCAGGTATACATATATGCATGATTTTGGTTAGTTAATTAACTGGATAACGTCCTATGTAATCAACTGACTGCTGTTAATCAACTGACTGCTGTTAATTTACGAACAGGGAAGTGGGACAGCCGGACCTTGTAGATATAGACAAGCTATTCCTGTTAAAAGTAGAGGAAGATTGGATATCGATACAAATTATGGCTTGCGAAGAAGTTTTCTTCCACAGGTATTTCGACGTTTTGTGCTATTGTTGGGCATCTAGATTTGATTTAATATTAAACCCAAAACATTACTGGTTTTGATTTCGCTAACGACCAAAGTCTTTAATGCATCTCACGTTAAAAATATATTTTAGTAATGTCATGTTAATAAGGTAACAAATTGTGATTACATGCTTAATGCTTTAACTAAGGATTTGCACACAACAAGAAAGATCTACAAGAAAATCGAAATTGTTGAGTTCAGAGCCCTGAACAAAAGATTATGTTCTCAATGGATGGGTCCGTTTTAAGTTGGATGTCTTCCTATATGTTAATTATGTTTTAATTGTCTATATAGGGAAGCAGGCGATACTCACCTCTTCGACAACCGAGTAGTCAACAAGTATTGATCAAGACGATAACAGAAGGTCCGGTTAGTGTATTCATAACAGGAGCACACACAAATTTGGGTATTTTTCTTATGAGAAACCCAGATTTAAAGAAAAATGTCCGTCATATTTACATCATGGGTGGTGGTGTGAGGTCTGGTACTTGTCCCAAGAATGCAAGCTCATCTTGTCAGCCTGGCAATATGTTTTCTGCCTTTAGAAGTAATCCTTATGCCGAATTTAACTTCTTCCTTGATCCTTTTGCTGCATACCAGGTAATCAATTAATCATAAAAACCAAATTCTTGAAAATGGTCACTAACCATTTGACCAGTATCTAAATATATTATATCTAACTGATGTATGCAGGTTATTCATTCAGGGATTCCAATCACTCTTATTCCACTTGATGCCACCAACACGATTCCCATTACTCGAGAGTTCTTTGAAGCTTTTGAGAATAATCAGCATACGTATGAAGCACAATATGCTTTCAAGTCTTTGAAGATGGTTTACGACACTAGCTTTAATGATGACTTCTATACGGTATATAATAGATTTTAATTGGTGTGGTTTCTCATTGATTATGAGTTTTGATTGGTTTATAAACAGTTCTGTTTCGATGTCTATACAGAGTTACTTCATGTGGGATTCGTTTATGTCGGGTGTTGCAACATCATCTATGCAACACGAGGATAACAAATTTGCAGAAATGGAGTACATGAATATTACCGTGATTACATCTAATGAACCTTATGGGATATCTGATGGCTCAAATCCACTATTTGATTTCCAAAAGACCCCAAAGTTCGGTTTAGAGAAACATGGAGTTCATAGTGGTCATGTTCAAACAGGCATCCGAGATCCATTTTGCCTTCGTGCGAATGGGCCAGGGATATGTAAGGTAATTTCATGTGAAATATCACGTTGTTGCTGATTTTCATAACCAACTGTTGACAGTTCGGTGACCTCAATAAAACAGAAACACTTTGTAGTTAGTTACCCAAATTAGCACCAAATTATTAGTACATTGGTTTCTAGTATAACCTTGGTTGTGAGTTGTGATAATGTTTTCTTTTAACTACATAGGATGGTTATACGAAAGAAGTTACTGGACCAGACTCATTGCGCCTGCGTGTAGCAACAAGAGCTAAACCTAATGTTGACAAAACGAGCTCTTTGACTAGGGAATTTTATATTAGCTTTCTAGATGTAAGTTGATTCCAAACATTTTCTTAGCTCGTTTTAACTTTAATTATGATATATGTTTCGTATTATTGTTTAAGATACAAAATATATGACAATGATAGAACTTTGGATAAAATTTTAGGTACTTAATCGACCTGAACAGAGAGGCCGATTCAATTTCACATCTGAATTCCCTAGTTATAAAGAAGTTCTGAACAGACCAGACTTTAAAGAGATAAAACTTGGAAAGATTGTTGTCTTTGATATGGATATGAGCGTAGGAGATTTCATGGCGCTTTTTTATCTACTCAAAGTACCCGTGCAAGAAATATATCTCAAGGTAATGATGTATAATAAAATGACAAGATTAAATATTTATCGTGAATAAATTTGGAAAATAGTGGCCAAACCTCGACTGGCCTAGTTGCAATTTGTGTTTTTCTTTATTACAGGCTATACTAGTAACTGCAAGTGGATGGGCGAATGCAGCAACGATAGATGTGGTGTATGATTTGTTACATATGATGGGTCGTGATGACGTAGTTGTCGGATTAGGTGATTCTTTTGGTTTGAATCAGTCATATCCAGATGACCCTAATTTTGGTGATTGCAAGCATTCAAAGGCTATACCACATGGAAGTGGTGGTCTTTTGGACTCTGATACACTCTATGGGCTTGCGCGCGACCTACCAAGGAGCCCAAGAAGGTACTATAATATCCTTTTTTATAGGAGGGTTGAATTGAAAAGTTATGTAACTGAGAGGGTAGTTTGGTTCATATCTAGGTATACAGCGGAAAATTCAGTCAAGTTTGGAGCTCCTCGTAACACAGAATTTCCCGAACTTAGACAGCCATTAGCACTAGAAGTGTGGGTGTCACTGGTGAAGTCTATTGACCATGGCTCAAGGATTACGATATTGACAAATGGGCCACTAACAAACTTAGCCAACATTCTAATTGCAGACACAAACTCTAGCTCAATCATTGAGGTGAATAGCTGGCTTCACCATCAGACTGACTTTCATATCAGTTTGGTAATGCGCGCGAATGATGTACTAATCTAATTTGTGGTTACAGGAAGTATATATATTAGGAGGTCATATTAACTATGACAAAAATCAAGAGAAAGGGAATGTGATCAATGTCCCTTCAAATAAGTATGCGGAACTTAACATGTTCCTTGACCCATTGGCTGTAAAGACTGTATTTGACTCATCACTCAACATCACACTCATCCCTCTTCATATGCAACGAAAGGTATATGCATTTCCAGAGATCATAAAAAGGTTGCAAACGAAGAACATGACGGCAGAAGCTATTTTCACTCGACGTTTGTTGACGAGGCTTCATCATTTGCAACAAAAGCATCACTTGTATCGACATGTGGTATGGCGTTCGAACTACCTTAATTACTCTCACTTCAATGGAAACAAGTCAATTCATATTGACTTATTAAAACTAATTTTCACTTGTTTTCTTCATGTGTATTGCAGGATATGTTCTTGGGAGAGATCCTAGGTGCGATCATCGCCGTCACTAGTGATCAAAAAGTTGTAAACGCGACATATGAAGTGAAGCATTTGAAGGTGCATGCAGCAGGAGATTTATCAAAGGATGGACAAGTTTATTTTGACTCAACAAAAACAAAAGGAGTCAAAGTATTAAAAGACTTCAACTATATATCATCTTATGATATATTTGCACGTCATCTTGTTCTTCGGAAACAATCGGCTGTGATCGGAAGTTTTAACGACCAAAAAAGGCAGTGGAGATAAACGTAAAATAATTTTTTTGTACGCATGCATTTTTCTTTAGATGAGTAAATAACAAGTTTTATCGATGTGGTTGTTATGTGTTCGTCGTGCCAAAATCTATCTAATCTATCTATCTATCTATCTATCTATCTATCTATCTATATCTATATCTATATATTAAAGCAAAATAACATGGATTAATCTGAACCTTAGATTGAGTTCCAATCATAGAAAGATCCTACGGCTCACATTCTTTCCTACTTCATTTTCATTTTTAAAGGTGTACCCATAACGTATGATTCAGGAACGACACTTTCAGTCATTCTCTATTTCTTTTTAGTCCTTACAGTTAAATAATTGATAGTATCAAATAATACTATATTTATATAATAATATTTCCCTATTTTTATATACTTTTATTGCAATTATTTGATAAAAGATACTTATTTCGTTCATATTTACAAAATAGGTAGAAATGGAGCTTGAATTAGTAAAGAACAAAAATAAGTTAAAAACATATCAAATAAAGTAATTTTTGTATAAAAGTTAATTGAACCTAAATATAGTTGGGATAAAGTGGCTAAAAGGCTGATAAAATTAAATAAAGTTATATTTATTTACTATTTTCTTTTATTTATATTTATATTGCATTTATTTAATAATAGATACTGATTTGGTTAATGTTTACAATTAGGTATATAAATGAGCTGGGACAAAGAGAATGTACAAGAAATGAAGAAAGTTCGCGAATAATTGGGTTCGAAGATTTAAATGGACTATGCGAAAATAAATTGGATTGAAAATTTATTGGAGTGTACGAGTTGGACCAAAGAAGAATTGAGGCTAAATAATAATAATAATAACAAGTTGAGTAATAATAATTAAGGTGGACAAAGTTAAATTTAATTGCATGTCACGTGAATGAAACAAGGTCGAGAAGCAGAAAACATGTCTAGCTCAAAGTCAAAGTCAAACAGTCCAAGTAAAACATGGAGATCAGAATCACGTGAAGGCACAAGATTCTAGAAGCAATTAATAGATGTACGTGAGTGAGGCGGTGGAAAAACTTGTTGTGTACGCCAACTTCATTCCAGCCGACGGTTGGCACCTCCAACCAACGGTCCGAATGGCGGTCCATCAAAACTATAAATAGATGCTTAATTCAGCTACGAAAAGAATATCCCAGATACGAATTTTAAAGAACAAAGTCGATTGTAAGGGTTAAAGCGCAACTTAAGGTCAAATTTGGAGGCTAGGAGGCTAGGGATTGAAGACCAACAACCCTAACGAAGAATAATTCGGTTTCTTTGGTTTGAATCTTGATCTTTTACTTATTAGATGAACATTTATTTGTATTTAGATTTTGTTTCTTGCTATTTGAATATGGATTGATTTTCTTTAACATATTTACTAGATGAATGATAATTACATGATGATTTAATTATATGTTTGTGTTAATTTGATTTTATGAATGTTTGTTAAGATATTATCTATGTTGATTATATGATTATGATATTCATGCTATATAGTGACCACTTGTGTGAGTTGATTAATAATTAAGGTTTATGTTTTAATAATAACTGAAAAGCCTGACCAGGTAATAGGTTAGAGTTATAACTGGATTAAACTATAATTGATTAGATAATAACATTCGAGACCACAAAGTTAGTTAATCTTAATATTCGTTGAAGGGCTAATTAACATGATCGTAAATCCCGACCAAGGAAGTTATCTACATTTATATTTCAACATAAAATCAATTGACTAAATAGTAAACATATTTAAGAATTAACATATAATTATAGCTAGTCTAATTAAATATATCTCTTATCTATCTGATTTACCTTAAGAAGTCTTTAATTAACTTTAATTGACTGAGTTTAATTTAATTTAGTATCAAAGTAAATATGTTCGCTCGGAATTAAAACGTCCCCCTTTTATCTGTAATATTAATTGTAAATATAGGAGTTAATTAATTATTTTAATACCGTTCCCTGTGTTCGATACCTGGACTTACTTGTAAGCTATATTATACGAACGGGTATTCTTGCCTGGCTTGTGTGATAATATTACTTAGTATTTCCTATTTATTTAAAACTTGTTATTTTGCACTCTAATCACACGACATCAATAACATAACATTTTTTACCGACGATTTATAAATAAACCCTTACTATGTGTAAAATTTTCATCACAATTAGTATACTTAATAGTTAATGGTGAACCATGTGAAGATTTTGTTGGGTTTTCTATTCCCTAACTAGATTATTATACACGCAGCGGAACAATAAAACTTTTAAATAATCTAAGGCAATTAGGAAACTAAAACCCTAAGGGATCTTTAACTTTAACAACATAGTAGAATAAACAAATTGGATAAAGAGAATAAGGAAAACACTAACCTTAAGAGAAAACCTATTTCTCGCGCACAGACCAACGAGCAGAGCTTCGTTACTTGGAGGCAAGTACCCAAAGTAGAATACCTCTAACGTTTCACACCCAAAAACCCAAGAGAAAGTAGAATTTTTGAAATCCTTGAAAATCGAATTTGAATCGTATGTTATGAAGGTATAGGAAGCCCCTATTTATAGTTGTGGAAGAAACCCCATGGATTGTTGAATTCGACTCCTAACCAGCGGTTGGACCTTCCAACCGGCGGTTGAAGCTGTGAGTCTTGGACTCCAAGTCTACGACTTGCACCGCCTATGAAACCCTAATCCCAACCGGCGGTTGGACTATCTAACCGGCGGTTGGATCCTATTTCTGGAATCTTCCGCCAATTTAATTACTTTTGATTTTCTAATTAATAAACTATTTATTAATTAACCAAACAATTATAATATTAATACATTTAACATTATCGTTCATCTTTCTCTTGACTGTTTATTGAGGGCAACCCAAAAAGGACTTTACCATTAATGATAGTCTCACCAATTAGTTATGATATTGGACACTATTCCAACAGTCTCCCACTTGGACAAATCATCAATTACTATTGGTCTAAGTCTCTATCCTATTAATTTTGTAAAGTGTGCCATCCAAGCAACTGCCGAACTCTGAATTATATCTTAGAGTCAGTCCTTTAGATAAGTGATCAACCATTCCTTTGTTTCACGATATCTTATGAACCGAGACATGGATTTTAATCAATCTCAAGATTCATATATGTTTTCTGATTTCCGATTATATTGACTATATGAGACTACTGAGCTATCAACTTAATCTCGGCCAGGCCTAGCACTTTTGAGTCAAACTTTAATCATCAGAGGGCCAATGATATCTCTTTTCCATTTTAGGCAAAAGGAACCAATAAATATCGACTACATAGCGCTGGTCAACTCATCATATCATACCTAGCATACCCTTTATAACTGGCATTTACGCACAGCGTTTGAATAGACTAAAGTATAACAGACTCGAAGAACTAGATACTCATGTATCTCCATTTTAAGAATAGAAGATATTATCATCTTAAAATCACTCGTGATTTAATCCATGAATTGATCTCTTTAAGTGCGGGTTTCTCCTATACTTAAATCCCCATTAAGTACCCATGAGTGTTGCAGCAATCTCCATGCCATGTCTAAACTCCATTGACATCTACTAACACTCCATGACAGTCTTGATTCACCACATACTTCCTATAGTGTGATCGAATGAGGAGGTTTGAGTTAGAACTTATTACTCTGGAAGTGTTGTCTAAACATGCAAAACTGAAACACAATGACAAACAATAGTAAATGGTAGAACTTGTAACATCCTCACTACCGGCCTAGGAGAAATTTGGTAATTTACTTAATTTATTTGGTTATTTAATTGAGTTTATAAATAATTTATATTATTTGGTTCATTGAAATTAATAGGTTAAATGGTCAAATGATTTATTGTGATACATAAATTATTACTTGTTTTAAATAAATTTAGTTGATGCTATAATAAAATGTATTTTCTCGCAATTAGTTTTTAGGTTCCAGACAATAGAATTAGAGCGGGCATAATTTGTACACTGTGTTGTATGGAGGTGGAAGTTAGGCCGGCACCTAACTTCCCACCTTTCCCTTTCCCATTTCATTTGGTTTTCTTTTCTCCTAAACAAAAAAACACACACACATACATGAAATTTAGAGAAAAAAATCAAAAAGGGAAAACATTGATCAAACGATCAAAGCTTGGATTCTTGATTACCACTTATCAACATCATCATCTACCTTGTTGCTACCTCGATTGTAAGTTTAAATTGCCTTGAATATATGTATATATGTTAGGGTGGAAGGAAATAGATGGAATGTGTGATCATACATAGGTTTGAGGATTTATGAGATTATTTGTTGTTAGAACTTGATATATGATGATACTTTAGGTTGCTTTTGTGTAAAAATCGTGCAAAGTGTTCGAAATTGGTGAGTTGTGATTTTGGTTCGGGTTGAGTTTTGCATAAACTGGGCGAACCTGATGTTCTTGGGAATCCGGCGGATTCACGGGAATCCGGGCGGATTCCCCCATTTTACAAGCAATCCTGAAACATGCGAATCCGGCGGATTCAGTCCAAAATGGGAACCGGATTCGTGGGGCGTATTCCTTAGTTGATGGTCTGTCCCAAATTGGAGCTGGAAAGGGTGTGGAATACGGCGGATTCATGGGAATTCGGCCGTATTCGCTTGAATCCGGCGGATTCTCATGGAATCCGGCGGATTCCCCCTGATTACAGGGCTTATTGTTCTAGCTTGCTAGTAATTGAGTTAATCAACGTGTATACTATCTTTATGATACCTAATGCATACTGAACTGATAATAAGCGTCTAATGAAAGTTATGCACTTCATGAAATGAGTATTAACTTGTAATCCTCTTGTGTTCTCAGATAAACCGAAGACTCAATAATATTATAACTTTGAGTGAAGACGGTGACTATGAAGGGTGAGTGGATCATTGACTCTCAGTCTGAATTAGTTGTAACAATCTGGTTACAACGGGTCAACATGGTTTTACTGTTATACTTTGCGCAAGTTGCATATTGCCATGATGATTATGGAATGTGAGATTGTCAGAGGTCAATATGATATTGGGTTTGGGTACTATTACTTTGGACGACATGATGACTTTGTACATGTGTTGTTTATTGAAGTCATGTCGTATGTAGTAATAGTACTAAACTATCAGTAAGACCACTGTTTGGCCTTCAGTGGTTATAAGTGTTACTTGGGGAACCACCGCGGCATGAGGGTACCTCAAGAACCACCGATCCTCGTTGATGTATTTGTTGTGATACCTTGTGGCGATCAATTGCTATGCTAGTTTAGATTGTTAGTTATGATCTATTCACTTAGCTTCGTGCTAACCCCTCTCCTCATTTCTTGCAGATTACTTTTGATGTGGGTGGGCAAGGAGTTGTTTTGAAGAATGTTTGACTGCCTACTCTGAATTATATAAACATGTTATTGTTTTGAACATATGTTTTGAAGTTAGATAACACCTAACTTGATATTTGAAGTTATTATGATTATTGTACTAACTCATCATGCATGCATAGATTGTGCTTTTGGATATATGATATACGCAATCTATAAGGCATGATTTGTATTAATCGCTTCCGGAAAAAAAAAATGTCTCTTGAATTTCTGTGGTGTTATAGAACTCCTTCCCATTAAAAATCTCTATTATTAATCACCAAGTCTATTACAGTTTCTATCATTGTTTATAACGTTTCAAATTCAAACTAACAACTAAAACTTTACATTATCTCTTAAACCTATGCTCCTAGCATGTTCATCGTGCTTGGACTTTCCTAGAGGCTTTGTGAAAGGATCAGCTGGATTATCCTCTGATCTTATGCTCTTCACAATTACATGTTCTCCTTCGACTTTCTTTCGAAGAAAATGGTATTTCCTTTCAATGTGCTTTGACTTTCCGTGATCCTTGGGTTCTCTACTCAAGGCGACTGCACTTTCATTATCACAGAATATAGCAATAGGATCTTGAACTGTTGGAACAACTCCAAGATCTCCAATGAAATTCCTCATCCAGATAGCTTCCTTTGCCGCTTCACTAGCCTCAATGTACTCAGACTCACATGTAGAGTCTGCTACTTTATCTTGCTTAGAACTCTTCCATGTGACCGCTCCCCCATTCAGTAGGAATACCCAACCAGACTGTGAACGATAATCATCTCTGTCTGTTTGGAAACTAGCGTCACTATAACCCGTTACTCTGAGTTCTTCTTCTCCACCATAAACCAAGAACCTGTCTTTAGTATTTCTCAAATACTTAAGAATATTCTTTATAGCTGTCCAATGACCTTCACCAGGATTCTGCTGATGTCGACTCACTAAGCTCAAAGCAAATGAGACATCAGGCCTTGTACACGTCATGGCATACATGATCGATCCTATAGCCGAAGCATATGAGATTCGACTCATTCTGTCCAATTCTTGTTCAGACTTTGGACACAGATCCTTACTGATCTTAATGTCATGGTTCAATGGTAAGTTCCCTTTCTTAGAATTTTCCATATTGAATCTTTTCAATATTTTATCTATGTACGTATCCTTGCTGAGTCCTATGAGACGTTTTGACCTATCTCTATAAATCTTTATACCAAGGATATATGCTGCATCTCCAAGATCTTTCATAGCGAAACACTTTCCCAACCATTCTTTTACACCTTGTAAAGTTGGGATATCATTTCCTATGAGCAGTATATCATCAACATATAACACTAAGAATACTACAATACTCCCACTGAACTTGACATATATACAGGACTCATCTTCACTTCTAGAAAATCCAAACTCTGTGACCTTTTCATGGAAGCAGAGATTCCAGCTACGAGAGGCTTGTTTAAGTCCATAAATGGCCTTTTCAAGCTTGCACACTCTATTAGGATACTTTGCATTTTCAAAACCTTCCGGTTGTATCATGAACACATCCTCTGTCAGTTTCCCGTTAAGGAAAGCAGTTTTGACATCCATATGCCAAATTTCATAGTCATGAAATGCAGCTATGGCTAGCATAATCCTAATTGACTTAATCTTAGGTACTGGTGAAAATGTTTCCTCATAATCAATCCCATAGGTTTAAGTATAGCCATTTGCTACCAACCTAGCTTTATAAGTGTGTACTTTCCCATCCATGTCTGTCTTCTTCTTGAAGATCCACTTACAACCCACCGTCTTAAGATCGGGTGTTGTAACATCCTCTCCAGTGGCCTGGTAATTCTTTATTTAAATTGATTATTTAATTGTGTTAGGAATTACCTGATATTATTTGTTTTACTGTGAAACTTAAATAAATAGATCTCAGGACTTACTGTGAATAGTGAAATACTATTTGTTGTAATTTACTATAGTTGACGGTAAAATAAAATAAGTTTCTTGCAATTGATGTTTAGGTTCCAGACAATAGATGTAGAACGGGTATAAAATTATACCACTTTAATTGTGGAGTCGGTTGTGAACCGACTTTCAAAACTATATGTTCCAGGTTCTCTTCTTCATATCATAAGCATCAAACCATACCAAATTCATAAGCAAATTTCAAGTAACAAATTCCTATGATTCTGATTTCCGAAACGTCAATATCATCATCTCCATCATATCACCTTCATCTCCATCACAAAAGTGAGTATGATTTTGAGTTTAAAAAAAAAATTGGGTTTTGAGAGATATGGAGTTATAATTGAAATTGAAACTCGATTTTGATGTTATAAAACGTTATAACGATTACTTGAAGTATTAGAAACCATAGAATTGAGTTTTTTGGAGTTTTGGTGAGATTTGATTTGGAAAACTCGTAACAGCAGCGAAACTCGCAGGAACCAGTTCGTCTCGCGAACCGACTTTGGTTGCGAACCGAGATGAGCTCCTGCGAACCCAGTTCTTGCTGCGAAGCGAGTTGACTCGCTGTGCGAATCGACCTGAAATGTGCGAGTCGAGTTTTGACGAACCGAGTTGACCTGCGAATCGAGATCACTGCGAACCGAGATTTTTGTTTCGCAAATTTTAAAAGTGCATAAGTGTAAAAGTCCTTGCAACTTTAGTGACTAAAAATTTACAAATTTTTCCATTTACTCGGATTGAGCTGAAATTCGCATATCCACTTGGAAACGGCCCAATGATCAAGACTCTATTTTAAGAGTCTAGGCAGTTTTTGGCCATTCTGGGTCATCTTGGGGTCCAAAATGGCATTTTTCAGTTTTTAAACGTCATTTTGAGACTTTCTGAATTTATTTCAGATTGGACTTTTATTTGTTTAGACTTCAGGTACTTACCTGATTTGATAAATATGTTAGAATGATAATTATGGAACAAGTTACTAACTTGTGTATTATGTGGTGTTTCAGATACTCCAAAGACTCAGTGATATAAGACTGCTGAGTGTGAAATCTGCAGAGGTATCGGTGAGTGGATTTAGAACTCACCTTTTGATTTAGTTGTAACTCTTTGGTTACAACAAGTGAACGTAGATGTGTTTATTAGACTGTTTAGTCTGTGTTATTGATTATTGATCTACGTGATATGTGGCCTCTGTGTATCAGTGTTATTGAGGTCAACGTGTTAGTTGGGCTAGTTGGTTATTGTGTGAATTACACGGGGTCTTGATTCATTCGTTGTGTGTAGAACCTGTGTTTGATTATAATAACCATTAGCTTTCGGTCTCGTCCGTTATGGCCATACGGATATGTACGATAAGTGTTCTTGGTGAATCCTCGGGTATTATGATATCTCAAGAACCACCGATCCTCATTGAAATATGTTTATGTTTATGTTTACGATTATTTGGGGTAAACAAATGATTATGCTAAGTTGAATTGTGTGTAACAAGTTCATTCACTTAGCTTCGTGTTAATCCCTCATTCACTTCCTGCAGGTTATGAATAGATATGTGGGTGGACAGGAAGTTGATGCCTTTGGCAGGGAATGTTTGACTGCTCTTCTAACTCTGATATAGTTTTGTTATAAACTAAGTTTGGAATTATATAATACCCCGTTTGTGTAATATGTGTACAGTGTTTTAATAACTTTAAACTATGGTGTATCATATTTTGAAAAAGTTATACACATTTCCATTATGTATAATAGTAAAGTATGTTTTTAATATACGCTTCCGAGTAAAATCATATAATATTGATGTCCAGAATGAGGGGTGTTATAGGTGTAGTGTCAACCAAATTCCAAACTTGGTTGTCATACATGGACTGAATTTCACTTTTCATAGCTTCCTTCCACTTAGCAGCTTCAGGGCCTGCCTTCGCTTCCTTGTAGTTAGCAGGCTCATCTAATTCACCCAGTGTACTATCACTTATCTTATCCCCTTCTTCTATTTGGTAACCATAATAGAACTCAGGAGGATTGCTAACTCTACAAGATCTGCGAACGGGTAAGGATATGTCTTCAGGTTCAACAGGTGTTTGAACATCAGTGTTTATTATAGGTTCTTTTAGAGGTGGCAAAATGAATGGGTCGGGTCGGGTCTCGGGTCTAGATGGGTTTGGGTTTAAATGGGTCCGGGTCTAGATGGGTCATTTAGAAGGATGGGTCTAAACGGGTCCGGGTAAATGGGTCTCGGGTCGGGTCGGGTCATCGGGTTCACCAAACTTTTTTATTTTATTTGAGTGAAAAATGAAAAAAATGAAGTGAGGTGAAAAATAAAAAAAATTTACCCACTATACCCATGTAAACCCGTTGGTTAATTGTTACACAATTAGAGGTTATATTGAAAAACCCATTTAGACCCATCCAAAAAAATGGGAGGAGACCCAACAAACCCACCCCCTCCTAAAAATTAACCAAATTGACCCATAATTAACCAATGGGTCTAAAATTGCCACCTCTAGGTTCTTTGTGGTAGATTCTTGAATTTCTTCAAGATCAATTTTACTCCCAATGTCCTCTTTAGATATCATTTCTCTCTCAAGGAACACTCCTCTTCGAGCTACAAATACCACATTATCCTTGGGTCTGTAGAATAAATATCCAAACGAATCTTGTGGATAACCAACGAAAAGACACTTTTCAGATCTGGAGTCTAGTTTGTCCTGAGTTTCCCGTCTAACGTAAACTTCACAACCCCAAATTTTGATGTGACCAAGAGAAGGTCTCTTTCCCTTCCACATCTCATAAGGTGTCTTTGAAACTTTCTTAGTGGGTATTTGATTTAAGATATGGGCGGCTGTTTCTAATGCATAACCCCAGAAACTTATTGGAAGTGTTGCCCAACTCATCATAGATCGAACCATGTCTAACAAAGTTCTGTTTCTCCTCTCAGCAACACCATTAAGCTGAGGTGTTCTAGGAGGAGTCAATTGTTAAACTATTCCACTATCTTTGAGATGATCGAGAAACTTGATACTAAGGTACTCTCCTCCCCTATCGGATCTGAGAACCTTTATCTTTCTGCCCAGCTGATTCTCTACTTCGCTTTGATATCTTTTGAACACCTCAAAAGTATCTGACTTATGTTTGATCAGATAAACATGTCCAAATCTACTGAAGTCATCAGTAAATGTAACATAGTATCTATTTCCATCTTTTGTAGCACATCGGAATGGTTCACATACATCTGTATGTACTAAATCCAATAGTCCTTCACCTCTTTCACACGATCATGTGAATGGTGATTTAGTCATCTTGCCTAATAAACAAGATTCGCATACATCATCCAATTTGAGGTCGAATGATTCCAACACTCCATCCTTTTGGAGTTGGGCGATGCGTTTCTTGTTTATGTGCCCAAGACGACAATGTCACAATTTGGATTTATCAATTTCATTAGACGAATCAACATTTAAAATGACATTGCTAACACATTCAACATTTTCATATATGCCTTTGTAAGTAGAAGCTTTAATTAAAAATAAAACAATCATTTAAATGAACCAAAATATCTCCATTTCCATTATCAAAAGAAAAATAATAACCATCTTTATACAAAGCATAAAATGAAATAATGTTTCTAGTCATTTCTGACGAATAATAGCAATTATTTAAATCTATCCTAACTCCAGAATTCAGCATGAGCTCAAATCTTCCAATCTTCGTCATACGTACAATTCATTTGTTTCCCATAACCAAGTTGAGCTCTCCATGCTTCACACTTCTACTTTCCTTTAGCCCCTTCAATACAGTACAAATGTGATTACCACAGCCTGTATCCAGAACCCACGAATTAGAAGTTGTAGTATTATGGAGTTCGATCATGAACATACCTGAGTGAATACTCTTCTCGACCTTTCCATCTTCAAGGTCCTTCAGGTACTTTGGGTAGTTATGCTTCCAATCCCCCTTTGTGTTGCAGTAGAAGCACACTGCTTCCTTTGGACCAACAGGTGCAATTTCAGAATCGGTCCCTTTCTTAGACCTGCGAACGGACTTTCCGTCAGCAGTCTTCCTTTTCCAATTTGAATTTGACCTTTTCCTTTTCTTTGCACTTTAACCAACAGTCAACACAGGAGCTGCTGAGCCAGAGGACACATCATCTTTCTTGATTCCTTGCTCAGCAGTTTATAGTAAATTTTGAAGTTCCATTATTGAGCATTCTCTCTCATTCATATTCATCTAAAATGACATTACAAACTGATTGTAGACAGCTGGCAAAATGGATAGGATTATGGCGATGGAAAACTCTGTGTCAAATACCATGTTCAATGATTCCAACCTATGAAAGTACCCTTTCATCTCTAAGACGAAAGCACGGATAGAAACTCCAGGTTTTGGCTTGCAAGCCATAAGGGATTTTACCACATCAAGGCGTTATTTGCTTGCCTTAGCCTGAAATATTTTTTTCAACTGTTGGTTCATTTCATAAGCCCAAGTGTTTTCAAAAGTCTTTTGCAGTTCAGGGCTCATGGAAGATGCCATGATACAAGACACTTTATTCGCATCATCATAATGTTTCCGGTGTGCCTCAATCTCCTCTTGGGTTGATTCTTCATCAATTATGGGAATCTGCTCATCGAGAACATACTCCTTGTTCTCGTACCTCAAGGTAAACCTTAGATTACGCATCCAGTCCATATAATTTGGACCAGTCAGTCTTTCCCTCCCAAGAACTGAGAGTAGTGAGAAGTTTGAGTTATTTGCGGGATTGGGGACGGGAGGATTTGCACCATTTAAATTAGTCATCTATGAGATAAAACAGTTTTAGTTAGTTTGAATATTCCTTAATTATTTACCCAATTTTCTAAATTAAGGCTAGGATTTATATTTTCAGTTTTATGAAAAGGGTCGCCGTAATCATATAACTAAAATACTTTTATCTATTTCATTTCTTATGAAACTCCTAGATCTTTGAGATTCATTGATTTCTATCAATGGATTGTTAATCTCGTTTATGCACATCTACTATTCATGACTGGTATGCCGAGGATCATGAAAAAGACGGTGAATTAACCATGCAAACCCTGCATGATCCCCGGCTCGAGTACGCTCGAGAATCCCGAGTCTCAATCACCTTTCATTACGTTCTCATATTAATGTGCCGGTAAACCACACACGCTCCATTAACAGTTCATACGAGAGATGTGCGGATTTCATGGGTTAGCATACTATTCATCATTTCCTATAGCTAAAACGGTATTTTGTTTTACTATTTTAAGTCTACTTTTAATCTTGACATCATCCTATCAAAGGTCCTCGGTAGCTCCATCGAACGCACAAAGAAGCGGAGAAGTAGGTCAGCGTGAAGCTTATTAAAAACCTAACTTCTTTAGGGAAGCAGAGCGACCCGCCTTATACCTCTCTTATAGTTTGTTTCTCATGGTGAGCCGATTTATCAATTGACTGACGATGTATTTAGACTTTAATTATACATATATATATATATCATATTATACATATAATCTCTCTTGAAGTTTAGGGTTCTATTTTAAACCTTTTAAAATTAGTGGTCTATTTTAAACAATTTAAAATTATCAATATCTAAACTGTAAATACATATTACTTATTTAGATAATTCTCTTTCCAATTTATCTTTACCTACATACTATTGCAGATAATTGCATGCTACTATTTGTTAAGCTATGGATCTGATACCACTGTTGGGTTTTCTATACCCTAACTAGATTATTATACACGCAGCGGAACAATAAAACTTTTAAATAATCTAAGGCAATTAGGAAACTAAAACCCTAAGGGATCTTTAACTTTAACAACATAGTACAATAAACAAATTGGATAAAGAGAATAAGAAAAACACTAACCTTAAGAGAAAACCAATTTCTCGTGCACAGACCAACGAGCAGAGCTTCGTTACTTAGAGGCAAGTTCCCAAAGTAGAATACCTCTAATGTTTCAGACCCAAAAACCCAAGAGAAAGTAGAATTTTTGAAATCCTTGAAAATTCGTATTTGAATCGTATGTTATGAAGGTATAGGAAGCCCCTATTTATAGTTGTGGAAGAAACCCCATGGATTGCTGAATTTGACTCCCAACCGGCGGTTGGACCTTCCATCCGGCGGTTGGAGCTGTCAGTCTTGGACTCCAAGTCTGCAACTTGCACCGCTTACGAAACTCTAATCCCAACCGGCGGTTGGACTATCCAACTGGCGGTTGAATCCTGTTTCTGGAATCTTCCACCAATTTAATTACTTTTGATTTTCTAATTGATAAACTATTTATTAATTAACCAAACAATTATAATATTAATACATTTAACATTATCCTTCATCTTTTTCTTGACTGCTTATTGAGGGCAACACAAAAAGGACTTTACCATTAATGATAGTCTCACCAATTAGTTATGATATTGGACACTATTCCAACAGATTTAACGTTCCAATTTAAATTTATTTTTTTTTAACGGCAAAAGGAAAATTGAATATATAAAGATCAACTAGCAAGGAGCTAGAGACCAAAATTCAAAAATCCAGAAATACAACAATTACATATTCTAGATTCTACCCGGAACCTTAACTGCAAAGATTACAAAAGGGGTGAAAAAACTCATGCCGATTACAGAAACACCAAGACATGAGAAAAACTCCCACCAACGAAGGCCATGCCACCGGTTTTCACTCCGTGGCATTTTTGATGCAATCCCATACAAGTCCCGAAGAAAGCTATCACAAATCGAAAACATATGATCCAGTATTAAAAACAAGCTTCCAAGGTTAGCGAAGCTGTCACCAAACTTCCACATCCATAATATCCATAAAGGTCTTCAACGATTCCAGCAAGATCTGTGATATAATTCAAGCAAAAACATGAACATAGCATCCAAATTGGACTGTGAAGAAATATGAATCTCGTGCGCGCTCCCACATGAGGATTAGATAAATAATAACGGATTTTTAATCCACTCATCCCAACGAATACTCGACCTTTTGCACCTGCTACTATACCACAAAAACCATAAATTAATTATAGATTCAGCAAAAACAATATCACGCTTCCTGTACGAATTAAAAATGGAATCATTTCTGAAACGCCACAATTCCCACCAAACGACATAGATAATAGTATTAATGATATCCTTAGATTTAGCAATCCTGTTCATCGACTTCACATAGTCCAGAAAATCATTAGGTTCTAGAGCAGTAGGTAAATGAATATCCAACCATTTGGTAATCGATTTCCAGACCTTTTTAGCAACACGGCACTCAACCAAAATATGATGTATCGTTTCAAGACCATTACTGCAATTAGGACAAACAATAGATGTGATATCAATACCTCTAAACCACATATTAAAACGAGTCGGTAACCTGTCTTTTAACACTCTCCATACATGGATAATAACTTTGCGCGGAGCAATTTTGTTCCATCTAGTTGCTATATAATGATGGGGCAATAAAAGATTGTCAAGGTGTTTTCGAACCCCATTTACCGTGAACTCGTTTAACAGTGCATAATTCCAAATCCAACTGTCGGGGGAATTAACGATAGTCACATTCGAGATACATTCAATTAGATTCTGATATTGAGAATCTTCAGCTCCACCCCGAATGTCTCTACGCCAATTCCACGAGAATGTCGACCCATTCCATCCATCCCGGACACAAACCTGTTTTTCAGTCTCCAAAGAATACAGTCTAGGAAATTTAGTAGCTAAAGGACCATCACCTATCCAAATATCTAGCCAAAAATCAGTAGACTGACCATCACCTATTTTTCTTTTAATAGCATGCATATGAATTTTCCCAGTGGCATCAAAATTATGAACCACCTTCAGAATCTTATTCCATGGACCAGGTTTTCCGAAGATTGCAGTGTTAGTAACCTGATAGCGAGAGTACTTATATAATTGATTTATAATCTTAACCCACAAAGCATTCGGAGAGTCATAATACCTCCATCTCCATTTATACAAGAGAGCCAAGTTGAAAGCATGAATACTACCGAAACCAAGACAACCATTTTCTTTACTAGCCATAACCAAATCCCATTTGACCCAATGCATTTTATAATCCTTTAAATCAGCACCCCAAAAGAAATTAGATCGCATAGATTCCAGCATTTGACGAACCTTAACTGGCATATAAAATAAAGATAGAAAGTAAGTAAGAAGCGCACCTAGCACAGAAGAGATAAGAACTGAACGACCTCCAATAGATAATAATTTAGCTTTCCATTTTGAGAGGCGTTTTGAGAATTTATCCACCACCTTCTGCCATGAAGAAATTCGGCTCGTATTATCACCAATCGGGATTTCAAGATACGTAAACGGCATACGCTCTCCCTTACACCCAGCAGTCTCAGCAAAACTCGTGACTTCCAAGTCGTTGACACCAATACCATACAACTTGGATTTCATAACATTTATCTAAAGACCCGACGCAAGGTAAAAGCAATTGAAAATGTCCAACACGTTCACAAAATTATTCTTGTTCCACTCACCAATCACAATTACATCATCCACATATATAAGATGAGAAAGGGAAATATTGCCAATTTAAATTTATTTACATTAATTAGTTATCTTCTTTTTTCTCATATAACAATATGTACGTTATGTTTCTTATAAATTTAATCGTTAACTTTTACGAAATCAAATATATTAACTCGCGTAGTCACGGGTCAATAAACTAGTTTAACGTTAAAGAAAAATCACTGATGCTGCGGCATATTAACATCACCTAACTAGGTGGTCTTAGTGTAAAAAGAAGGGTTGAAAATGTTAGAAGGTTAAACTCTAAAATACGTAGAATATAATTGGTCAATAGCACATGAGTTGTGTGATACTAGTATTGATTAACTTTTAACTATATCTATCTATATTATTATTATCGGGTCCCGTTAATTCAATCACCGGCCATCTCTAGGATCTGAAATATATATATTTTTTTCCTACTTTTTCTATGTCGACGAGTCATTTACTATGACCAAAATATATTGAATCTTTCTGTAATTTTTAACTCTACCATTTTCTAACAATATTTTCTTTAAATATAACATAACACGTACATGTGGTTATTATCCCAGTGGATCAAAATCCCAAAACATTGGCCGACGAGAATCATTATATTATTGACTGAAGCCACTGCTAAAACGCCTCTCAAAGCTGAAAGCAATAAACTATTCGAGTATTCTTCTCGTTCTACCAAAAATCATGGTGTAAGGATGCTAATAGTCTACTACCTTAGACTTATAAGAGATTCAAACTTCGAGTTAAAACTGCAATCTTCTATTTCTCCAACGTATACACTTGAAAGAAATAAGAAATATTTCATCTTTATTTTTTTCTTCCTCTATGGTTGTTCCCATTTTTTCCGGAGCAATAGCATTCAACAAAAGCAGTGAAAAACGCCTGGCCCCACCTCGTTTCCATACTACTTCAGTACTTCTATCAACCGCATGGCGACGACGTCATGCATAGTGACGGTTCATAGTGGGTCGAGAATGAACTCTAAAACGGATGACTCAGATGGTCTAAATATAAAATAACTTTGTAGCTGGTCAGTGAGAAATATTAATGTTTAAAAAAATATAATTCTAGAGCTTTTTTAGGCATATAAAACTTTAAGAAACAAGATCATTACTCTTAAAAATACTTTTTTGTCATAAAAAACATAAGACAAATAACTACACAACTAACTAACCTAACTACAAATATATGGATTAACTAATGAATACATACAATTGTCTTAATCTCAGGGATTAAATCGACAATCAAGAAATTATAAGGTACAACTATAATGTCCTTTCATATTAAAATACTAACTAGGGGTTGTGTTTGGTAACATGACTTATTGGAGCTTGAGGGAGCTTAAATTTATTTTTTTCTATAAGCTTAAGGCCCCGTTAGGTTTAAAGAATAATTTTTGAAAGAATGGAGTCTGTCAAAGTAATTGGAATTTGGTGGAATTGAAATTTAATGGAATTGGAATTTGATTCAAAGGAATGTGATTATGAAGAATTGGATTATGTTATGCGCGTTTGGTTGATACAGAATGGAATTTAACTTCTAAAATTTTATAATATAATATAATATAATATAAATTATATATATATATATATATATATATATATATATATATATATATATATATATAGACATATATATAATTTAAATTTAAATTTAAATATAAAATATAAAATTATAATTCAAATTATAAATTATAAATTATAAAATTTCAATTATAAATTTAATATATAAAATATACAATATATATTATAAAACATAAAATATAATTATAAAATATAAAATATAAATTATAACATATAATGTATAAATTATAAACTATAAAATATGAAAAAATATATATATATATTATAAATACAAAAATATAAACTATAAATATTAAATATAATACTTAAAATATGAAATATACTATTTAAAATATTAAATATAAAATATTTGATATAAAATATAATAATGATATAACATAACATAAATAGTCCACGGAGTTATATAACGTAGTATAATATCATATAACATAATTGAACAGAATTCCTTAGTCGATTGAATGAGATTACTTCCAAACTTCCAAAGAATTGAATTCCTCCATTTCATGAAATCTGATGGAATTAAATTCCATTCTATGTGTCAACCAAACAGACAAAGGTATATAATCGAATTCCATTCCTTCCTATTTTGCCAACCAAATAGCAAAATGGAATGAAATTTGATTCCAATTCCATCAGATTCCAATGGAATTTGCCAACCAAACGCGCCCTAAGCTAATATCATTATTTGGGTGACAGAGATTTTAGATTTATGAATAAAATTAAAGAAAGTTCTAAAAAAAATCTAGTTAAACTAGTTTTTAAAATAAGCTCCTAGCTTATAAATGACAAATACATAAATACCATTTACGTAATTATTTATCATCCAACTTTTTGTCCTTTTAATTAAATAAGTTTACACTATAAGCTTTCAGCTATAGCTAATTTGCCAAATATTTATAGAAAATAATAAGATCCAACTTTCAGCTTCACAAATAAACTTTAGATAGATAGAAGCTTCTAGTCAGCTAATTTTGCCAAACATACAGTAATTGTAAAATACTAGTTGATTGACCCGTGAATACACGGGTTTTGTTAATAATACATATAAAAAGTCACCATTTATATTAAAAAGTACTCCCTCTGTCCCAAATTATTTGTCACCAGACAAGAAACACACAGTTTAAGAAAAGTGCATTTATTACTGTTGACCACCAATAAAATTTCATCTTTATCATTTTTAAGCATTTTGATTGGTTGATTTTGAAAGAGGACAATCATTTTGGGACATACCAAAATGGAAAGATAGACAAATAAAATGGGACGGAGGGAGTATATAAATAAGCCGTTTCAGAATAGGTCAATATTTTTATACGAATTAGGCTCTTCCTGAAAAAAATATAAAAGCTTGCCTAATAAGATGTTTATTGACCTTGTGTTACTGATGTTGGCTCATGTTAATAACGTGACATTTTTCTTTTATAATTCATTAATAACAAAAAAAATTATAATTATTATTAAGATCTTTAAATATATTATAACTATAATAGACATTTATAAAATCATTTTGTATAACTTGTTATAATAGAGTAAAATCTATGTATGTAACTTCATGTATGAGGTCCATGCACGATGTTGATCAAATGGCTGCACTTCGAGTATTCGACCAAATTCATAGCCGGCCTAGGAGAAGCCATAGGACCACAGTTCTACAACATCCAAAAGGGGTTCATATGTTGACAGCATCCAAAAGCAACAGAAGGTGGCAAAAGAGAGAAACATTTGACAAAGCTCCATCTTATCAATTCATGAATTTTAAATTTCTAAAGAGAAACCCGAAAACATAAAAACATAACAGATCATATCCTCCTTTCTGGAATTCACGTCATCAACATATTTTTTACTTGGTACATTTTATTCATATCAATAAGCTGAAACGATGCTTCTAATCGAATAGATAACCAAAAAGATATTAAAACGATGCTTCTAATCGAATAAGCTGAAACCCATGTCCTAATCACTCTCTTCCTTTGGTTCTTCCTGCATCATTATCGTTTAACAATAAAAAATCAAGTTACTGATAATTAAAGCGCATTGTGCATCAACTTAACAAAATGAGCCAGGACTGCATTATTAACTTAAAGTAATCAATACAGTATTCTAGGTCCTGGTCTGTCAGCCACATTGAAGTGCAACAATTTAGGAGCTCATAAACCATCAATGACATCAACAGCACTTAACAACAACACATGCTAAATAATTGAACTATGTTCACAAAAATGACCTATGTTCACAAAAATTAAACAAATGACATTACAGCTATATACTTCGGAGTGGTATGAGTGAACCCATGTGTAGTATCATCTTTACTTTAATCATATATATATATATATATATATATATATATATATATATATATATATATATATATATCCAACATAGCTGCAACCATTTGTATATATTTGTATGCCATGAAGAATAAAGGTTTAATACTAAATACAAACAAAAAAATGAATTACATACAGTAAGAGTTAAGCTCACAATTCCTTTAAATCAAGCTTGTTCACCATATACTCTAAATAAAATGCATATGTAATAGATGTCAAAATTAATTTTATAAAAGAACTTACCAATACAAATTGTTTAGAATATGCATTGATGTACTACATTTGGGCTTTAGGTACTTTCTAGAACCCCAGCCGTAGCTCCAATAGAATCCTCATTTCAACTTCATTCAAGTCTTCATCTTCTTCAAATACTCTTTCCATGTCCACATCATGAGCAGTTTCGGCATAGTTCAACCTGTCACACATGAAACCACTTTTAGGACTCGTCCTTTAGAAGGTCATATCACCTAATAGAAAGATTAAGTAACAAAGCCATAGATAATTAATTATGCAAACAATAATGACATAAGAAATGGCAATTCAGACCCATTTAGTTTTGTAACATTGGTACCTGATATATGTAACCAAAATTGATGAAAGAAGCCAATAGAAACATTGACCTTATAGTTCCAGCCTCCATTGCTGCTCAAACCAGCCCCATTGACCCGAAACCAAGCAATAGCAAACTAATTTGTTTTAATAAGGCATAAAAAGTTTCAATTATTATACTGACATTAGGAAGAAGAAAAATGAATGACTTTCAACCGCTCAGTATGAAATAAACACTATTGAACCAAGAGATAGCATCTGCATATCTGCATATATAACTAACAAAGCAAGAATAAAGTTAAAGACTACAATATAATGTAAATTAACTCAGAGATGTATGCACACTTCGCTTTTAACAGACTACGGCCTTCAGACTATTTTACAACTTACCTTATTAGCTTCACCAGAATAGCACTTAATGGAGTATTAGATATTACATGTGCTAGGGCTCGATGTAGCATGGATCTGTAAGTTATCAGCAGTTCAATCAAACAAACCGAATTATCTAGATTTCTAAAGTATAAGCTACAAACGAAAATGCTATTACTCGTTTGATCGTTTGATAAAGAACCATATAACTGAGAAAGATAGTATCACATAATACAGAGATGATTTAGTGATAAGATAAGTGCTAAAGATTATGACATTATTGGACATCATATTGCGTATAAAAGGGAAAGGAATGTTACTTAATCAACTCTTTTGAGAAATTTTAAATATGAAGACTTCTAGATGAGATTGAGGCCCTGTTTCACGGATACAAATAACCATGAGTGGAAGGATTTCTGAGACATTGTGAATTTATCTAGACTGAATAACTTTGAAGGTACAAATCAACTAACCATGCTTGTCGACATTTGACAGCCTCTTGTCGGACACTTCTCTTACGGGTCATCAAGTGCTCTTGATAATGCTTGCAGCACCTGAGCAGCAACATCACCCAGTCCTTAGTCCTACATCATGCATATGGTTGAAACTGTCACCGTTAGACATTATCCATAGTTAAACAAATAAACTACTCAAGCTTAAAAGCTAACAGTAAATATATATGATAAAAAATATACTATGCTTTTAAACTTAACTGAAAACTACCAAATCCAGCATACTTGTTAGCCAAAGAACACAATTCCTACATTTATAACACTGCTAAGTTTTCCAAGTGTAAGTTCGGACTCATTAGATCGATGAAGTCCAATATCTTCAAGAGACATGATCTCATATGTGCTTTTGTTCTTTAAGAATCCATCCTAAATAATACAAAAGCATGGTGTATCTAGCAAGTTTATTATCTAAATATTTGTATGACCCTTTTCTTATATATACCCATAAGGCCATAACCAAAGACCAACCTGATGGATCCGCTTTGATGAGCAAAAGCATTAGCATCAACGATCGCAATATGTGGTTGTATCATCAATCCACTATATTCTTCCACCTAAATAATACAGGTGCAAAGTGAAATTGCTAGTGAAGTATCGACAAAAACTATTGAATGTAACTAAATGATAGATAACTGACCATCTTGCTAGCCATGACGTTGTGTAGTGTATTAATCATGGTGTAAAGACCATCTAAAATCTTTCCTTTGCATTTTATAGCCATTACCACCTAACTTCAACAAAAAAAAGGAACAAAACCACAGTTCAATTACATGAGCAGATTCAGCAGGGCAAAAAGAGTCCTAGTTATTCATTTAGGCATTTCATCGAACACTCGATATGCATATAAAGCAATAAAATTGTGCCTATATTAAGCTTGCAACTTCACAACATTCTTACCTTTTGTTGATTGTCTCCAAGCCTGAAAATCAAATTACAGCAAAACGATTAACCAAAATTCCCATTTGAACATGCAAAAATCTAACACACGTTTTATTTTCCGTCAAAATTGGACTGCCAAATTAGCATTAGGCACTCAAATCATTAAAATACACATATTAAATTGAGCAAACTACATGTTTAATTGAGCAAACTTAAATACACATTTTAAAGGTCTAAAAAGTCCCTCTTTGATGCTGCAATTTCAATTCATCATGCTAAATTTAAAAGTAGGCTAAGTGGTCTTGAAGAACAACTTAGGAAACACCAAAAAATCTAACTGTAGTGCGCAATTATCTTTGAAGGTCGTCCTGAAAGTAGGCAACGAATGGAATGGGACTTAATATTAGGCAGCTATAGGAGACCCATGGAATGAAAAATAATGAATCAAACCACTACAAACTAAACTGATACAGTAACATTTTAAGAACCATAGTATAGCCTCATCCCATATTAGATACTACACGTACCTCTGGACTGAAACCGTTTATTGTACATGTGCCTATTTCATGCTTGCAACTTCACAACATTCCTATGTTTGGTCCATTGTCTCCAAGTCCGAAGATTAAATAACATAAATGTTAACCAAGATTTCCCATTTATACCTGCAAAGATAAAATACATAGTTTATTTATAAATCAAAATACATAGTATATTAATAGCTTATATCTAGCACCATTAGCATGCTCGTTAGAGATCTCAATTAGGATTCCATTATCAGGTGATACTATATAATTCACAACAAAAACTCAATTTAAAATTTCCCAAATTGTATCTAGATGCATAACCCGCAAATATCAGATTAACGAAACAAAAACAGTAGACATTAAAAGATTAAAACAAAAA
The DNA here is from genome assembly GCA_949592205.1 of Helichrysum umbraculigerum. NCBI lineage: Eukaryota > Viridiplantae > Streptophyta > Magnoliopsida > Asterales > Asteraceae > Helichrysum > Helichrysum umbraculigerum. Next base: position 132,538,178 of record CATIUR010000003.1, on the reverse strand, counting down.
CTCAAAAACCTTCAATTGAAAATGGAAAAAAAAAATCGAAGAATGAAGGGGGTTTTATACCGGATGAATCATACTGAATAGATGATCGAACGGTCATCATCACCATCACCTTCCAAATCTAAACAAATATACAACCAAAACAAAAGTTGCGTGCGTGATAAAAACCCTAAATTATCATATAGCCAAATAAGAAAAATGAAAACCCTAATTAAACATAATCAGAAGGTGAAAAGAAATAAAAGATCACGAAATTATCAATCAAAAGTCACAAATCCACCCATACAATTGTTTGAACAACCCCATGTAAAAGACTAAGATCGAAATATATGGATTACCTGAAAGCAATTGATGCATGCGACAGGGATGGAAGAAAGATGAAATAGATTTAAGAGACAGAATCGTGATGATTCTGTGAAACAATTCGGCGAAAAAGATGATGAATCATAGAGATGGTGGAGATGTAATATGGGATGGAGAGTGGTATTACATAATTAAATTATTGATTACAAATTTAAATTCTTGATAGCAGAGCTACCAATGGAGAAAGGATGGCGGTGGTATTGATAACAGAAAAGAAATCAGACGCGTGAAGGAATGGCAATTGAAGATGGCAAGCATGCGTATTGGAACTTACAAAATAATAATACTCCGTATTTAATTCCTTTTTTTACTATTTTGAAGCATTAATATGATCTAATTAACTAATAACTGAATTAACTTTATGGAGTATATGACATCAGCAAATTCATGACAGGAAGACACGTCATCAAGACTATGACATGAGAGTGTGACAAGTCAGCGTAAGTGATGTCATCTTCATTGCCAATTTGTATATAAGATAGATAGATTCAACGAAGATATATCGAACAGATGATTTCTGGTCCACACTGTAAACCACGTGGATAATATTTTAAACACCTCCTAATCACATGTCCGGGTTTAATTATTAATATTCGGTTGGCTGTAGAAAGATAACAGCAGGAAAGAGAAAATCAAATACTAGTAAAAAAATCAATAAAAAGATAAGGGTGAGACAGAATTCGCTAACATCAATGTTTACAAGCTACTAGCATTAATTAAGTCTAATAATAAATTGTAACTAATAAAATCCAATAATGCGGGATTGCAAAATCATAATATAACGTATATAATAAGTTTCGTAAAAAAAAAAAAAATGTTCCGTGATCTTAGTATCTTACAAATTACCCAATTAGGGTAGAGTTGACTGAATAAAAAACAAAGTCTAGTACTTTACACCTCTTTCATTTGTGTGATATTTTTGGCTATATATAACAAGGTGGTGTGGTTTCTGTTTTTTTAAGGTACAAATGAAGAAGTTATGGCTATGGTCAACTTTAATTTGTGCTATGATCATAACCATAACCGATGCCGCTTCGTCCACCGTTCATGGTGGTGCTTCTCACCAGATCCTTCTAGACACCGACGTTGACACAGATGACTTCTTAGCTATCCTGTATCTGTTGAAGCTTAATCGATCTGAGTTCAATTTGAAGGTTTTTTCCTCAAGTTTACTATCCTTCATTTTCTTTACATTTGCTTTTTGTGATGAGTTTGATGTCATTTGTTTGTTACATGTTGTTCATGGAGAACATCATTGTTGACTTTTACCATCAAAAAGCTTATATGCATATATATCAATCCTTTCTAACATGTTAACGTAATTATCTTGGAGGTGTCCAGTAAAAGATTCAAAAATGTCATGAGATACCCCGTTAGATCATGTACATCTGAGTAAGAAGAAAATTCGTCATTTTCATGTACCTGAAAAGGAAAAACTTAATCTGTTTGATTTTTTGAGATGGGAAAAAAGTGTATAGTATAATCTTTTTTTGATATCATATAAACTTTTTGATATTTGGGAAGGGCATGTTGTATGATATATCTGAACTAGTTTAAGATCAAATATTCGTGTTATCTCAAATACTATTTGAAAGTTAGAAAATATACAAAGATATTTCTTTGTTGCATGTCCATTCAATTCATTTGAAGAAATCTAGGTGTGTTGTGGAAGATTGACTATTGAAGCATGCGTAATAATAAAAGTCACATATGTCGTTTATGCAGATAACTTTCAGGAATTTGTCATTATTTGATTTATGAATAGAATAATTATTATATAGCGTTTGAAGATTCTTTAGAAAGAGATGTGCAATACTTCTTATATTATAAAACATAAAATTAACAATAGTATAATAATAATAATATATAATATATAATATAGTGTAATGTAGTGTAATATTAATCCAATTTAGTACTCTTTCTGTCCCTAAACTATAGTCCATCTTTCCTTTTACGGATGTCCCTAATTAATTATCCACTTCCAAAAATAGATAGGGAAGTTTGATCGTGATTACCATATTACCCTTGATTGAATTATTATTACAAACTTTTAAAGAAGCAGTAATTAATTGGTTAAGCGTAAACTTGTTATTCTGCAAAAAGTAAAAAAGCAAAAGCAGTAATGATTATGTTTTTATTAAACTGCGTGATTTTTATCGGGTGACAATTATTAAACTGTGTATTTTAGTCAAGATAATCCAAGAAATGGCTATTTAATTATCATGTTAATTTAAGGTTAATCAACCGCATATACTTAAAGGATGGTTTGTGTAATTTTCTTTATTGTTTATTAGAATAAGTTGATTGTAAATTTGTAATTAGATACTTATGTGTTGTCTTGTCTCGCTTCGAAGCGGTGATTTCGTGTCGGACATATATAGAATGAGATGAGAAACTTAGCCAAGAATAGAAGTGGTGATTTCATGTTGGATAAGTTATATAAAATAAAAGATAGGAGTAATAATTAAAAGTCCTCATAAATGGATGGTAGCACATGCATGGTTAACGGTCCATAAAAACAAATATATATTAAACCTCTTCGAACAAGCGAATGAAATTAACGCATTAGTTTGTGTCAAATCAACATTATATCAGTTTGTTTTCAAAATTTGACTGAAAAAAACTGAACAGTGCTAATAGAGTGAATGGTTACTTAATATTTCTAGACCTCACATATTTACTTTATATATTTAACACACACTCATTAATACATTAATTCAAAAAAAGTACAAGTCCTTGAGGCTTAGCTCAAATGGTTGAGCAAAGTGGTTTTAAACCACAGGTCATGGGTTCAATCCCAATCAATGACACTTTAAATTCCATTGGGGTCTTGGCCCAGTGGTCAGGGAGTTTTCCATAAGGTTTCTTCCTGTAGGTGATGAGTTCGAGCCTTGTTGTAAGGGGGACTCTTGTGACGCCATACCCATCCAAGACATGGGAGAGCAACCCCTATAGTGCGTCGCCTTGGCTACGAACTCTGGGGCGGTTACTCAATTCTAGGGGAGTAACCGCTTGTGGAGATGATCGTAACATTACAATAACTAATAGTTGTATATAATGTAGTAGAAAGATGATGAAAAACACATTAGTTTGAGTTTATTTGTAAGTTTATTTATAATAATATGTCAGTTTTACAGTTATATTTATAGTAAGTTTGACTTGAATTTATAAGAATAAATGATCGAGAATAAATAAAATTAAAATTTTTAGTTTAATGATTTTTAATGATTATATTTTAAGTAAACAACTATTTTGGGGAAAAAATTTGTAAGCTGATCAATAAAAATGAGACAATAATGAAGTAAATTAGTATCAACCTAATCAATGATCATTTCGTTTTAAACAAATATATTAACCACATCGTAGTATCATACTATACTTTGACGATGATACTTATTTGAAAAACTAAAATGGATGATAAAAGATGTTGAAAATTCAACCCTATCGAACTAAATGCGCAATTCCGGTCAACACCATTAGACTCTAGCCTTGACCCTTGAACTTGTTTTCTTTTCTTTTTCAAAGCAATGCAAAGTTAAAATAAAAATAACCCACCTCAAAATGGTGTATAGTTGTCTTTGTTTAAAAAGCTGGATATATTATTTTGTTAGTAACTTCATAGTCTGATCTGATCTGTTTTGGTTTAATTCGTAATTTCGTATATGTTGAGAAGTCCGACTACCCATCCATTTTGCCACCTCCATATGTATAAACTAAATAGTCCATGATACAATAATAAGAAAATTAATCTATGTCTGATAATGCTGGTGCAGGCAATAACAGTGAACACAAATTCATGGACAAATGCAGGACATGCGGTAAATCAAGTATACGATATTCTTTATATGATGGGACGAGATGATATTGATGTTGGTGTTGGAGGTGATGGTGGAATACTTAAAAATGGTACAATACTACCAAATGTTGGTGGCTATCTTCCTATAATTGACCAGGTAGGTAATTATAGTCAATTACACTTATTTCATATTCATTTACTACTAAGTAGCTAAATAACATATGCGAACTTCTTGTTAAATCTCTTAACAGGGAAGTAGGACCGCTGGACCTTGTAGATATAGACAAGCTATTCCTGTTAAAGGTGGAGGAAGATTGGATATCGATACAAATTATGGCTTGCGAAGAAGCTTTCTTCCACAGGTATTTTAACGTTTTTGTGTCATTGTCATTGTCAGAATCAGGAATTAATTTGCTATCAAACGAATACACAATTTAGTTTATAATTCACGTACCACCAAGTCTCTAATGCATGTCACGTTACAGATGTGTTTTGGTGACCTTATGCTGCATAAGTAAAAAAAAAAATGATAAATATGTACTTTTAGTTTGACCTCTCTCGATAACCGATATATGTAAGTTAATCATGCTCTTGATTGCTGTCTACATAGGGAAGCAGGCAATACTCTCCTCTTCGACAACCAACTGCTCAACAAGTATTGATCAAGACAATATCAGAAGGTCCTGTTAGTGTGTTTATAACAGGAGCACACACAAATATGGGTATATTTCTAATGAAAAACCCAAATTTACAGAAAAATATCAAACATATTTATATCATGGGTGGTGGTGTGAGGTCCAAGAACCCAACTGGTTGTTGTCCCAAAAATGCGAGCTCAACTTGTCAGCCTCAACAGTGTGGAGACCATGGCAATATGTTTTCAGCCTTTAGGAGTAATCCGTATGCCGAATTTAACTTCTTCCTTGACCCATTTGCTGCATATCAGGTAATTATCAATCCTATACAACCAACGTCTCCAAAATGCTCACTAACTGTTCTGTATCTTTAGATCTAACTACTCATGTATGCAGGTTATCCATTCAGGGATTCCAATCACTCTTGTTTCATTGGACGCCACAAACACTATTCCCATTACAAAAGAGTTCTTTGAAGCGTTAGAGAATAATCAGCGTACATATGAAGCACAATATGTTTTTAAGTCTATGAAGATCACTCACGATACTTGGTTTGATGATCAATTTTTTACGGTATTAAATAAAATTTTAATTAGTGTATTTTTTTTTTCATTGATTATGAACGTTGATTGGCTTACAAACTGTTCTGTTTCAATGTCTATGCAGAGTTTCTTCATGTGGGATTCCTTTATGTCAGGTGTTGCAACATCATCTATGCAACACGAGAAAAATGAGTTTGCAGAAATGGAATACATGAATATTACTGTGATTACATCAAACGAGCCTTATGGGATATCAGATGGCTCGAATACATTATTTGATTTCCAAAAGACCCCAAAGTTCGGTTTAGAAAAACTTGGAGTTCATAGTGGTCATGTTCAAACAGGCATCCGAGATCCATTTTGCCTTCCTGTGAATGGGCCAGGGATATGTAAGGTAACTTCGTGTGAACTGTCACATTGTTTCGGATTTTGATAAGCAACTATTGATAGTTCAATGAACTATATAGCAAGTATGATAGTTCAGTGATCTCAATAAAACAGAATTACTCTGCAGTTAGTTACTCAAATTAGTAACAAAGTATTAGTACATGTGGTTATAATGGAGTATTGCAGTAGAACCTTGGTTGTGAGTTGTGATAATGTTTTCTATTAACTACATAGGATGGTTATACAGAAGAAGTTACTGGACCAGACTCAGTGCGCGTGCGTGTAGCAACAAGAGCAAAACCTAATGTCGACAAAACGAGCTCTTTGGATAGGGAGTTTTATATTAGCTTTTTAGATGTAAGTTGATATCTAACTATATGAAAAAGTCTTCTTAATTATGCATGAAATATGTTCGAATTATTTTTTATGATAATGAAAGAAGTTTTGATATAATTTCAGGTACTAAATCGACCTCAACATAGAGGTCGATTCAATTTTACATCCGAATTCCCTAATTACAAAGAAGTTCTTTACAGACCAGACTTTAAAGGGAAGAAACTTGGGAAGGTGCTCGTGTTTGATATGGATATGAGTGCAGGAGATTTCGTGGCTCTTTTTTATCTACTCAAAGTACCCATCGAAGAAATATATCTCAAGGTCAAATAATATTTGTAATTCCGGTTTACTTTCCAAAACTATACTAGTTACTGATAAATAAATCCACAGGGACAAATTATATATATCCATAATGAATGATGACTTTGATCAATTTCATATAAGAAAAATTGGCATAACTGTACTTATGAAGTTGCAATATGTGTTTGTATTTCAGGCTATACTAGTAACTGGAAGTGGGTGGGCAAATGCAGCAACAATAGATGTGGTGTATGATTTGTTACATATGATGGGCCGTGACGATATCGTTGTTGGTTTAGGTGATTCTTTTGGTTTAAACCAGTCATATCCAAATGACCCTAACTTAGGTGATTGCAAGTATTCAAAGGCTATACCACATGGAAGTGGTGGTCTTTTGGATTCAGATACGCTCTATGGGCTTGCCCGGGACCTACCAAGGAGCCCAAGAAGGTACTTTAGTATCCTTTCACAGGAGGGTTGGATTAATATTTTGTAACTGAAACTAAGATTGTTTTATATGTAGGTATACAGCGGAGAATTCAGTTGAGTTTGGAGCTCCCCGTAACACGGATTCCCCTCAACTTAGACAACCATTAGCAGTAGAAGTTTGGACATCAATGGTGAAGTCCATTGATCATGGCTCAAAGATTACAATATTGACAAATGGGCCACTAACAAATTTAGCCAGCATCCTAATTGCAGACACGAATTCTAGCTCAATCATTGAGGTAAATAGTCAGGTTCATATTTTGGATCTCTTTTAAATCGTTTGTGGTTATATGAATGTAATGATCTTATGTCTAATTGCAGGAAGTATTTATACTAGGAGGTAATACCAATCAAGAGAAAGGGAATGTGATAAATGTCCCTTCAAATAAGCATGCGGAACTTAACATGTTTCTTGACCCATTGGCTGCAAAGACGGTATTTGACTCATCACTCAACATCACACTCATCCCTCTTCATATGCAACGAAAAGTATATGCATTTCCAGATATCATAAAAAGGTTGCAAAGAAAGAAAATGACTGCTGAAGCTATTTTCACTCGAACTTTGTTGATGAGGCTTCATCAATTGCAACAAAAGCATCACTTGTATCAACATGTGGTATGGCCTTCCAGCTACCTTACTCGCACTTTAACATCATTGGATTTGACTTGTGTGACAATATCAACCCATTTTTGTAATATCGATAATGCGAACATTTATGTCAATTATAAAACAAAAAGATCCCTCAAAATAGATTGGGTCGAATAATTTAAGTGGGTCAACAACCTGACCTAAATAACTATGGCTCGCACAAAAAAAACTTATGCATTTCAACCAGAACTCACTTTGACTTGTTACAGTAACCAGTGTAACCCGTTCATTTTGCTACCTTCAAACGTCCTGTTTGAAAACTTCCTTACTTATTTCCTTCATATACATTGCAGGATACATTCTTGGGAGAGATCTTAGGTGCGATTATTGTCACAGGTGATGAAAAAGTTATAAACGCGACGTTTGAAGTGAAGCATTTGGATGTGAATGCCAACGGAAATCTATCTAAGGATGGTGAAATCAATTTTGACACACAGAAAACAAACGGAATCAAAGTATTGAAGGACTTCAACCATGTATCATGTTATGATATCTTTGGAGATCGTCTTGTTGATCGTAAACAATCGGCTGTGATTGGAAATTTTAAGGGAAATTAAACAAAATGCCACATTTTTGACAAATTTTAATGGTTTTGCCCTTTCCAAATTTTTTTTGACAATATACCCCTCGAACACGCAAACGCAAACTTGCTTTTGCTAATGGTTATTTTCCGTTTGCGATGGCACAAGAAAATGAGCCCGTGTCCGACAAAAACATGCCATCGCAACTCGCAAATGGGTTTTTGCTATTTGCGATTCACCTACGGTCTTCAATATTTGCGATGGCACAAAAAGATGAGCCCGTGTCCGAGTAAAACATGCCATCGCAAATGAAACCCGTTGATTTGCGATTCACCTCCGGCCAAAATTTTAAAAATCGCGGCTTCAAAACCCTAAAAAGTGGTACCCCTTCATTATCCTCCACCCACTTGCATCTTCACTTCCAAAATCCAAAAAACGATCGGACCACCTCCAACGCCCTCGCAACCATCACCAATGCCCTCGCAACCACCACCAATACGACCGACCACGCTACGATCTTAACCACCACCACAGCCGGCGCACAACCTCCGTGACATTCCACCTCCGTCGCATCACCCTCCGTTGCTACCAACCACCGTCCCCTCACCTCCGGCACCACTATCCTGAACACCGTCCGACCCTTAACCACCACCTCCGTCGCCCCATACCCTCCCTCGCACCCAAGTAGTGTACGGTCCTGCACCACCTCCGTCCTTCGCACCACCATCTCCCTCCGTCGCACCACGATGGACGATTCTCAGGTATAATCTTGTTTATTTATTTATTATAGTCATCGATATTCAATTATAATAAGATTATGTATGTATAAGTATTAAAGTGCTCGATGATCAGTTAGATCAATAAGATTATGTATGTATAGGTATTAAAGTGCTCGATGTAGGTGAATCGCAAATGGCAAACACCCATTTGCGATTTGCGATGTAGGTGAATCGCAAATGGCAAACACCCATTCGCAAATGGCAAACACCCATTTATGTTAAATTTTTTTCCCCATGTTAGATCAATATAGAGTAAACATTTGTTTTCTCGGGTTGTGGCTTTTTATGGCTTTTGATCATTTGATTATATATTTGACGTTCGAATATGATCATTCTACGGATGACTAGATTTAGAGTTCAACAAGTATCCCATATTAGCTGGTTTTGGTCTTAACCAAATATGAAAATTGGTTTGTTATGAGTTAGCTATGTGTTTAAGTTATTTGGGCATCTTTATCTATATGTACTAGCAGCGATGCGACGGTAAGATATTTACAAGTTGGTGACCTCGTTTGATTGTTCCGTGCAGAGTATTATGTTGTATGAAGTTAATATACGAAATTTTATTGAGGTTACATATTTTTAATTTGACATATATCTTTTGTTTACTTTATTTCTTTTTGTATGAGTCAAACATTAATATTATATCATATAGGTTCATGGTGAATTGCATAGTATCATATTTAGAGTTTTATACGATGTTTAGAAGTCGTTTAGTATTCATAGATAGAGTTTTAAATATTTAAGAGAAAGAAAGTCATAGGCTCTATAAGTAGTTGAGATAGAAATAAGTAAACATATAACTTGAAATCCTTTGTGATAGAATCCTCTTTTAAAGTGATTATATACAAACAAAATGATTACATCCTAAAAATTATAATTTTATATTTGAACATCTAAGACATCTTGATTATTTCAGCAACTCCAAAACTCAAGACTCATTTTGTATAATTAACTCATGTTTATACTAAATTATATGTTGATGACTAAATCTATATGTGAATCATTAATCGTTAATATGTAATATAATAATGAATAATTAGCAAATAACTCAATTACTTGATAAATTTAATTCAAACTTACCAAAAGGAGTAAAAAGCATGTACAAAATATTGGGAGAAAAAATAAAAAGACTAAACACTTAAATATACGGAGTATAGTCTAGTTATCTAGTTATATGTAAAAAAGAGTGTTTATTCGGGAACTTGTGAAAAGCATTGGATGAGTTTGTACTAGTCAATAAAGCATCTGTACTATTGTCCTTCTGTATCCATGTTGGATCATTTTTATTGGTTAGTTATTTGAAGACTTGCAATTAGAATTTAGAAGGGTATTCACTCCTTTTACACAGGCTACGCACCCTATACATTTCAATCTAGAAACTATCAGAAAGTAATATTTATGCAGTGCTAACAGTAATCCAAGGGTATGCAAGTGCATACCCTTGATTGTTAACAAGTCCGCCCCTGTCGATGATACTTGTAAACATTGCTGACTCGATAAGCTGAAATATTAGCTGGTTAATCAGTTTTACGAAAAGGACATTTCCAAATTTTTTTAAAAAACCTTTCAGCAACACTTTATTTGTAATGTATGATTTGTGTATTTGTATGTGTATATACTAACTAGACTGATCATTTTTCAGGATATTTTTAGTGCGAGACTGACTTTGAAAAGTCAACTCACGATTATCAAGCATATCAACTTGCATTTGTCAGATGATCAAAAAAAGATTTTCAGAGAGCATTGCTTTGGTCATTGGTTGGATGTGAAGGCTCCTGAAAATGACCCTGGTTTTGTACATCATATACTGCAATTTCGACGCAAGGAGCGTCCAGGGTTAAAGCACCCTCGCACGGAGGCGTTTGAGTTGTGGTTTAGGGTTACCGATGACCATTTTATACGATTTGGTCGGAGGGAGTTTTGTTTGGTGACTGGTTTACGGTTCGGTCCCAATGAAAAGATGGCGGATCATATTCCCAAAGAGGTTCGAGATAAGACGCCGGCATTTAAACAGCGTGTGTTTCCTGAGTTGGGCAACAAGCCTTTACATATAGCAGAGGCCGAGAAAAAGTTCAAGGATAAATTTTTGTTTACTGGGCCGAGGAAACTGAGCGATGCGGATTGTGTGCGACTGTGTATGTTACTGTTGATATATAAAGGGTTTCTGGGAAAGCAGCCAAAGCATCATATTGAGGATGATTATATGCATATACTTGAGGATTTTGCTGTTTGTGACGGGTACCCATGGGGTAATATTATTTGGGCTAGAACATATGATCAACTCGATAAGGGTTTGGAGACCCGGTTGACACAAGACGGGATGCAGTACACGCTTAGTGGATTCGGTTGGGCGTGTAAGGTAGCCTCGACTTATTATTATTAGTCGAATTATTTATTATTATTGTAAATATAGTATATAACTTATTAATATACAACATATTAATATATAACATATTAATATATATTATATATGCTAATTTGTTGTTTTGTTAATGTTTACAAGGTTTGGATTTGGGAGGCGTTTCGTCGTCAGATAGGAAACGTTGCTACTAGGCCAAAACCCAATGAAATACCACGTGGCATCTATTGGGCTCGAAAAAGGAAGGTGATTGAATTCAAAGAGTTCAACCAACATTTGCGGGTGTCGGTAAGTGATTAACAGAGTTGATCAATAGTTACACTGTTCATTTCGTAAAAAATGTATGTATGTATACATGTATATATATGTATACAAGTATATATACATGATATATATATATATATATACATGATATATATATATATATACATGATATATATATATATACATGATATATATATATATACATGATATATATATATATATATATACATGATATATATATATATATATATATCTAGTTAGAGAGAGAGAGTTAGACAGAGAGCTGATAATTGTTGAATACAAGTATATATACATGATATATATATATATACAAGTATATATATGTATACAAGTATATATACATGATATATATATATATATATACATGATATATATATATATATACATGATATATATATATATACATGATATATATATATATACATGATATATATATATATATATATATATACATGATATATATATATATATATACATGATATATATATATATATATACATGATATATATATATATATATATATATATATATATATATATATATATATACATGATATATATATATATATATATATATATATATATACATGATATATATATATATATATATATATATATATATATATACATGATATATATATATATATATATATATATATATATCTAGTTAGAGAGAGAGAGTTAGACAGAGAGCTGATAATTGTTGAATATTGATATATTGATGAAACTTGGATGATTCGAAAAGCTAATATGTTAGCCGGTTTTTCAATTTTACGAAAAGGACATTTCCAAATTATTATGAAAATAGTTTTTTGTTTTTGGCTAGTAGTTAATATACATGTATATGTATATATATGTATCTACGGCTGATGAAAAATTTATGACTTGTATTATGCAGAAAGATACCATAGCAGAGGATCTTCCGAAGATAACGTTGAAGCCGAATAAGCATGAGAAGAAGTGCCAATGGTGGATTGATAGCTGGAAATATTTTGACGACCAGCTACTTGATGAGAGGCCAATGAAGAAGGCAAGGAACAGTCAAAAGGTGGATGCCGAGCCATCTGATCCCTCCCCATCTCATGATGTTGACACGTTCTCAGCGTGTCACGATGATCAGCCGTTTGGTGATGGTACTGGTACAGATCATCGTCAGACCTATCAGTCGACAGCAGAGGTGGAGGTGCGCTCATTACGAGACCGGGTGGACGCTCAGGATGCGATTATTGCAACCCTTCAAAAGCGGGTTGATGAGCAGCGTACGCGGGCCGATGAGCAAGATGTCATCATACAAAGGTTATTGCGGAAGGTCGAGACGAATGAGACGTATGAGGTATATGTTGTTAATTTTCCATTATTATATTGTATGTGAATTTATCGTACAGATGTCGGTAACTTGTTATTTTTTTTACTTTTGAGTATCAGGGTGACGACCAGGATGGCTTCCAGGATGGTTATGTATCCGACACGCCACTCACCACTGCGACGAAGATGTCGGGTCGATTTATGTTACGTCGCAGCATGAGAGAGCGGCGACGTGGGCCTGCCGTACTCTCACCGTATCTTACGCCGACCTATTTTAAAAGGTTTGTCAATAGACCTTTGCAGGTGCATGATGAACCACCTGTTGACTTGGGATGCGATCATGATACGTTTGCTTCGGTGGTTGAGCCGGTTGTTGAGCATGTGGTTAATGAGGTTGTTGATCCGGTGGTTGAGCCGGTTGTGGCTGTAGATGATGGGCCGGTGGTTGAGCCGATTGTGGCTGTAGATGATGGGCCGGTGGTTGAGCCGGTTGTGCATGTGCCTGTAGTTGATGAGTCGGTTGTGCATGTAGATGATGAGCCGGTGGTTGAGCCGGTTGTGCCTGTTCAGAGGGTTAAGAGATTTAAGCGTCGGGCAAAAAAGAAGAATGATGATGATGAGGAGGATGGGATTTCCGAGGACACATTGTTGGACATGGTTTCGAATTGTGTGGACGAGACAGGTTACTTGACGACTCCAGCGCCGGCCCCACCGGGGTCAATCGAGGGACCATCCACTGTTCGCGATTTATATACGTCTGGTGGCACTGTACGTTGTATGTTTGTTCGACAGGGCAGGACGTCTATGTGTCTCGATAAAGAATTTTGGGGGCGTTTGTACGGAACCTTCGATGAAGGATGCCTAGATAACAGTGTAAGTTGGGATGTCTTTCTTATATTTGATCATGTTATATTTATATAATTTTATAAACTATATTGTTTTAACTATACTGTTTTATTGTCTTATTATTTTCAGCATATTGACGGTTGGGCGAGGCTACTGTTATGGTGGAGATATAGGACTTACACGCGCCCAACACAGCTTGATAAGGGTTTAAGGTGGACAATTATGCCTGTTGGTTTTATCGGGCTCATACCTAGTTTTGCAAACTACAAGGAGGATATGAAGAACAAGAATACGAAAAACTATAAGTTCTTGAAGGGATTCGCAGACGGAACTCGTGTACCGTTCCCTCCTTGGTGGGCGATTGATTTGGTAAGTAGCATCGTCTTATTTATGTATATGTATATGTATATGGTTGATTCAAAGCATTCGTTATAAAGTTATGCTGATTGAGCAGGAATATTGTTGAATTTTTGATAACTTGATAAGCTGAAATATTAGGTGGTCTATCCGTTTTACAGAAAGGACATTTCCAATTTTTAATAAAAATACTTTATGTTTATATATCTATCTGTATAAGCTCATGTATATCTATCTGTATATATATGTATATCTGTCTATATATACATACGTACATTTGACTATTATGTATGTATACAATATGTACATCGACATGATATGTACATTTTATGTACATTTGACTAACGTTTGACTAAACATTTGACAGATATTGTTTCCGGTCCTCGTTCCGAAGAAAAGTCATTGGATACTACTTGTGTTGGATCTACGAGATTGGGCTGTGGTCGGATACGATAGCATGGTAGGCCATTGCACGGATGAGGAGCGTAATCTTATTGTCGAAGATTTGGCTCATAACATAGGTAGATATTTGGACGCCATTGAGTATTGGAGGTATGCCAATAGAAGAAGGGAAATACGAGATACTACCGAGTTTGCACTAGATTTGTTAGAAGATGTGCCGCAGCAAGTTGGGGAGTTAGGGGACTGCGGGATATGGGTGTGTAGAAATATGGAGACGCATGTCAATAGACAAGAGAGGAGGGTTAGTGGAGACAGAGAGTGGTTCGCTCGGGAGTATAGGAAAAGGATGATGGATACCTTCTTCAGGGCACGTTATGATTGGGAGCCTCCGACGACGACAGCAGCACCACCACCACCACCACCAGGATGACTAGGACTCGTTTTATGCCATCACAAAGTTCAAGGGGTATATTGTTAATTTTTTTTTTAAAGGTGTAAAACCATATAAACTTCTAGAAAATGTGGCATTTTGAGTAATTTCCCCTCGTTGGGTGCCATCACAAAATTGAGTTATTATTTGCGATTTGCGACTGACGTTATCCATTGTTGAGATTATCTGACAGATTTTTCGGATAACCTTATCTACCTTTGCAGATTTTTGTGATAACTATATCCACATGTACAGATTTTTCGAATAACCTTATCTTTATTGTAATTTAGCTATAAATAGACCTCGGAACACCATTGGTCTACCATCATCATATTATTATACGTTTCCAATATTTATATCTTTTGTAACATAATGCAACTGATTGATCTTACTGTGTTTTTTGGGGGGGAACTTCGTAATGGAAATAAGTCGTATGAAAATGGGTTGAAACAAACATTTGTCAATTTTGATGTTACTGGGTTTGATACCAGTAAGTTGTTTTCCTACCTTAAGGAAAAAATAAATTTCACTTTTAGTGATGTATACTACTGTGAAGCTGGCAATCTCCAAAATGCTGGAGCTCGTATGCTTATTTCGGATGAAAAATGGAATACTGTAGTAAAACATGCAAAAGAATGTTGTCAAGGTGTTGAGTTATATCTTGTGTACATGGATGAAGAACCCGAATTGAATTTCAGTGAGTATGAGAGTGACGACAGCAACAGACATTACTACAGCTGAACGTTTCGAGTAGGGATTCACACGGTGGTTGATGAATTATGCGGCGTCATGCAAATCGCAGTTATCTATCATATTTTGTTATTGTAGGATTTAAATTCTAGTGTAATGTCTATCAGAAAGTTGAATGTGTATGTTATTGCTTCAACGTTGTATTGTCCTTTTATTTGTAATAAAAACTCTACGTCTTTTATGAAACTATGTTGTATGAAATTTCAATGGAGTTTTAATAATCTTATTTTCTATATTTATCTATATCTTTTACTAGATAATACGAGACTTCAACTTTAAAGCTCCAAAATACTCTAATCGTATTTTCCTTCATAATATATATATATTTGATTTGCTATTACATAAATCACCCTAAATGTTAAACTTTTAAACAAACCACCCATATTTATGTTTTCGTTATAATTAATCATAAATATTTAAACGTCTGTAAAAAAAGACTAGATAAATTTTTATAACAATAACTATTTTGCGACTTGCGAATTGCTACCTAACTTATC
This sequence comes from Helichrysum umbraculigerum, assembly GCA_949592205.1. NCBI lineage: Eukaryota > Viridiplantae > Streptophyta > Magnoliopsida > Asterales > Asteraceae > Helichrysum > Helichrysum umbraculigerum. Next base: position 132,522,149 of record CATIUR010000003.1, on the reverse strand, counting down.
CAGTGTGGATAAGATTTTCTGTTAGATTTTCTGACATTTGATGGATTCTTGCCAGTGGCCTTATCCATTGTGGATAACATTTAGGGTAGGATTTTCTGACATTTCTTTAGATTTTTCATATTTTTTCGGATAACCTTATCTTGAATAAGATTTACCTTCAAATATACCGCATAACACCATTATACATTCATCATATCCTTTATCCTAAAAACATTTTCCATTCACCCAGACGTTCCACTTAATGTAAAGGTACGACTTTTGATCCTTCGTTGTTTTATTTAGGTTACTTATGGAGAAGTTCAAAATTTATATTTGTTATGGAGGTCGTTTTGAATATATTAACAACATGCCGGTGTATATGCCAATAGAGTGTAATCGAGTGCCGTTAAAACTTCCTGTGGCACCGGAAAAACCAATGACATGCAAAGTTTTGTTGAAAAACGTTTTAAAGAAGATTGGTCTACCACTTGATGCTCGGGTTTGTCTCAAATATAAGGTAGATCAGTATGTTGTTGATATAAATGATGACGATGATGATTTTGGAGATTTTTTGTGCCATGCAATTACAAATGCTCCAATAGAAATTTACATTGTCGATTTTGTTAGAAGTGTGTCGTCTATAGGTAGCAATAAACCTAGCAGTAGTAGTTCAGGTTTTCAACAACAATTTCAACAACAATTACAAACTAATGAATACAACCAACAACAGCAACATCAGCCATTTCAACAACCCTTTCAACAATTTCCATTCCAACAATTTCCATTTCCTGTTCAACCACAATATGAATTTCATTACCATGCTGCTCAGCAAAACATGCCGAATTACAAATATCCAACACAACACACCCAAGATACATCTTTTAGGGTAGATGAACAAACCCAATATGATTGTACATATCATGAGGATGTTCACGATGATCATGCTAAATCATCATACTATGTGGAGGAGCCGGACGAGCCGGATCCACCTCCTGAAGACTTTGATCATTATGATGAAGAAAATGTCAATCCACCTAAGGAACATGATCATCCATTCTGTAATCACATTGTTAGTGATGCAGAAGATGATGATGAGGATGAGCCAGATCCAAGAGATACATACGACAAAGCTATCCCACAAAAACCAACAGAAAAGGACATATTCTGGAATATGCCATCGCCTTTAGGAAATGAAGAAGAGGAAGTTCGAAAACGACCAGTTACCATGCACGGGGCATCTTGTCGAATTCGAGAAGGCCAAACATTTGAAAGTAAGGAGGAATTTCTTCTTCAGTTGCATACAAAGTGTCTCGAAGAAGGTTTTCAGATTAAGCCGAACAAGTCAGACAAGAAAAGGTACTCAGCAAAATGTATATTGCCTAACTGTGAGTGGAAGATTAGTGCAGTGTGTATTAAACATTGTCTTAACTTCCAAGTAAGGAAGTTACGTGACGTGCACACTTGTTCTCGTACTCAAGTCTTGTCGAATAGCCGTTCTGCGAGCAGGAAAGTGCTTGGTCACATTTTAAAAGAGGCGATGAGTTTGGAAGGACGTGTATACAGAGGCAAAGAGATCAAAGTTGATATGACTGAACGCTTTAAAATAAGCCTTACATACAACCAAGCATGGAGAGCTAAATGTTACGCTATAGAGTTGTTAAGAGGTACTCCAGGTGAATCGTTTACGAAACTTCCAATTTACCTCCACAACCTAAAGCTACATAACCCGGGGAGCATTACGAATCTCCGTACAGACAAAGAGAATAAATTTGTAATGTGTTACATGTCCATAGGTGCAGTTGTAAGTAAAGATTCTTACCGTCCATCTAATGTTCGCATACATACATTCATTTGTAATTTATATTTTTTGTAATCTGTTATTGCAGATACGTTCTTTTGTCAACCACACACGCCCAATTATCATCGTTGATGGTGCCCATTTGAAAGGGGGTTACTTGGGTACTAACTTGATTGCCGTGGCGATGGACGGTAATAACGGCATCTTGCCACTAGCCTATGGAATTGGGGCGGGAGAGACGTCCGACGTTTGGACCTGGTTCTTAGGAAACTTACGTGACGCCATTGAATCTGCCGGTGGGATTTGCGACCTAACATTCATCTCTGACAGGGCTGCAGCAATTGCAGCCGGCATCTCTGCTGTGTTTCCAGAGGCATTCCATGCCTTGTGTTGTCGTCATCTATTGATGAACTTGAGAAGCAAATCTTCAAAAGTCAAGCATTTCGAATGGCATTATTGGAAAATGTGTAAGGCGTACCGTAAGTCAGATTTTGATAGTCATTATAATGCCATTTCTAGACACTTGCCGGCTTCAACTAAGGTTCTTACAGACGTGGGGAAAGAAAGATGGTCAAGGCATCATGCAACAAGGACACGATATGCTTACCTCACAACTAACAGTGCGGAGTCAATCAACGCCATGACCAAGCATGCAAGGAAACTGCCGGTGACAATGCTATTGGAGTTTTTTCGATCATCAGTACAACAATGGTATTTCAAACATCGGAATACTGCCGCAGTAGTCACAACACCTGTCACCCCATACGCGGAGCACAAAATCGGTAAAAGGGTTGACAAATCGCTACGCTGGAGGGTCAAGCCATCGACAAATACGATATGTGAGGTGGTGGATGGGAGGAAGAATGGGACAGTCAACTTGGAAGCGAGAACATGCACTTGCATGCAATGGCAATTGTCTGGTTTACCGTGCGGACACGTTGCGGCAGTGACCCGTTACTTTAACATTGACAGCGTGTCCGGCTTTGCAGAGAGTTATTTCACCACGGAAACATATCGAGCGGCCTACAGTGAGGCTATAAAGCCACTGCCTCATCCTTCAGAATGGGCTGATCCAGGTGATCTGCAAATTTGCTTACCGCCGATACTTGTGAAGAGGCAGTCTGGTCGCCCACCTGGCCATGCACGTATTCCTTCTAAGGGAGAGGATAAAGGTAAATACACAAAAACATGTAGCCGTTGCAAGGAACAGGGTCATAGTCGAGTTACATGTATGGCTCCATACGATAGAACAGATGAGCCAAGCCGATCAAGAACCACAACAAGATCCAAGTCAAGGTCAAAATCAAGATCCAAATCAAGATCGACAAAGGCAATTTCTCAAAAATGTTCATATAAAAACATACATATTACATTGTATTATTAATTTCATCCTGAATTATTTGCTTGCAGAAAACGTCCACAACATCAAGGAAAAGCCATATAGAGGAAGAAGCTGCAATATCGTCTCAACCGACTCAGAGTTATCCAAGCGTTCATTTGGGTGACCCTTAAATTATTTGTAATGGAAAACCTATGTTATGCACTATCACTATGTTTTTACTTTCGTGGTTATGTACTAGTTAACTTTGTTTTTAATGTCGTGGTTATGTACTAGTTAACTTTGTTTTTAGTATCGTGGCTATGTACTAGTTAACTTTGTTTTTATTATCGTGTTTAATTTTAGTCAATAATATTGCTTTATGTTTAATTTTACATGTTTACATAAGGATTAGCAGCTTACATAATTTGGCAACCATCCAATTGATTGAAACATAATTTGGCAACCATCCAATCGAATAACCGTCTTGCACATGAGGAGCCGGTAGCAATCTTATCCAAAAATGGAGCAAAATCCCTAAAATCTCATCCAAAATATCTTATCCGAAAATCCCGAAAATCACGGAAAATCTAATCCAAAAATCCCTTAAATCTCATCCAAAAATCTTATCCAAAATATCTTATCCAAAAATCCAATCGAAATATATTAAATAATGAAAATAACGGAAAATCTTATCCAATATTCTTATTCCAAAAATTTGGTTATTATAAAAACATTTACATAGTTAAAAGAAGGTGATAAAGTGACATTACATTGTGGATTAAATGTAATAAACATATTATAAAAATTTGGATAAAAAACATGTAAAACACATATGTAGGTGAATCGCAAAAAATTGGGGGCTGTAGGTGAATCGCAAATAGCAAAAATCCATTTGCGATTTGCGATGGCATGTTTTACTCGGACACGGGCTCAATTTCTTGTGCCATCGCAAACGGCAAATATCCATTAGCAAAAGCAAGTTTGCGTTTGCGTGTGGGCGTAGGTGAATGGCAAAAAATGGGGGCTGTAGGTGAATCGCAAATGGCAAACACCCATTTGCGATTTGCGATGGCATGTTTCACTCGGACACGGGCTCAATTTCTTGTGCCATCGCAAACGGCAAATATCCATTAGCAAAAGCAAGTTTGCGTTTGCGTGTTCGAGGGGTATATTGTCAAATTTTTTTTGAAAGGGGTAAAACCATATAAACTTGTAGAAAATGTGGCATTTTGAGTAATTTCCCGTTAATTTACCATTCGGTTCATCTTCCTCTAATGGGCCCAATGAGCCCGTTAAATTTACTGGGTCGGGCCTTAACAATTCTGCTAACCTCAATAATCCGCTGGAATCAATAAAATTAAATTCCAAACACAATGAGATAATAAGAAGGAGGCGTGAAAAAAGAAGAAATATGCATGAAAGTTATTCGATTCCGGATCTAAATGAGAATGTGGATGATCCGTTTAATTTGGCGAGCCTCATTGATAGAATTGGATTGCAATTTAAGACTAACAAAAGGAAGAAGGGAATCGAAAATTGGGTGCCGATTCAAAGGGAACCATGTAGAAAGAAGAAGAGAGGGTGTGATTTAATGGAGAATAAGACAACGGGATTGAATTCAAATACGAATTAGGAGGATTCTTCGGGATTTGATTGTCCTACTGTATCTAGTTGGAGACCCGAAGATACTGAACAGGTTAATGAAACAAATGAACAAGTGGATGAGTCTGATTCAAATGCGAGTATTGATGCGGCAATAAGAAAGGAAGTCGATGAAACAATTAATATGGCATGGCAGAATGTCTTGGAATCAACTTAAATGGCTTCCAGGATCAAATTCTCGGCATGGTTAATGGTGAAAAGACAGATAAGGTACAATGAATTACCTCTTGATAAATATAAAAGGGGCGGCAGATAATCGCAAGGAACGTTGGGTAAGGGATCTGAAAAAAGAAAATAGTATTAATTTCATATGTCTGCAAGAAACAGCAATGGAAGATAGTACAAAAATTCGGTTTGATCAATATTGGGGAAGAGGGAAATATGAAGTTGAATGGATAAATGCATGTGGTCGATCGGGAGGTCTAGTTTCACTGTGGGATCCTAATCGCTTTATTAAGCAGCATAACATAAAGGATAGGAATTTTCTTATGATTCAAGGTTGGCTTGTTGGTGACTACACTCCCCTGATAGTGGTTAATGTCTATGGTCCGCAACACAAACCGGAGAAAATTGAACTGTGGAACAAATTAGAGATGATTAAGGAAAAATACAATGGAAACTGGATTTTCATAGGTGATTTTAATGAGGTGCGTTTTCCGGAAGATAGATTCTATTCGGTCTTCAACCCGATTGGTGCTCAACAGTGGCGGATGTATGTTGAGCATAGGGTATGCACTTGCATACCCTATGGAGATGAACTTTTATGTAATTTTTCTAGAATATTATCTCTACAAGAATATTTAATACATTAGTGCATGGCCTTTGAAAAACTTATGCATACCCTTAAGAAAGCCAGTGCACAACTTAATTTAGTCACACATTGTCTTTGCATGCCAGATGTCTATTTATGAGTCACTTGTGAACGGTGAAGTTTTAGTGTGGCACATTAATCTATTATCATCTACATTTATTAATTATTTACGAATTCATTTAAATTTGTGCATGGTTTTTGATATATGATAAGTATGGTGATAAGCATCAAATAGATAGTATATTTTATATTAATTTATCCCTATATTTTTATACATTTTATTGCATTTATATGATTTTATATACTTATTTTGTTAATAATTGCAGAAATGTATTTTAATTGAAGAATGAAGAAAAAGGAAAAGAACGAGATCAGAATTGAAGAATTAAAGCACTTAAATAAATAAAGATTAAAGACCTTGAAGAAATGAAGACTAAAAGAGTTAAAATAAAGAATTGGGTCAATAAGACAAATAAGTCCGGTTATGAATATTGAGAGTCCAAATATTAAGCCCAAGCCCGAAATTAGAATATTCTAGAAATTACATTCAACCGGCGGTTGGATTAACCAACCGGCGGTTGAGCTTTAGGGTTTAAGGCGGTGCAGACACGTGAAGTTAGACTCGGAAACAAATTACTTCAACCGGCGGTTGGAATACCCAACCGGCGGTTGGAAGGTCGGCCTGTGAAACTATAAATAGAGGCTCAATTTAGTTTAAACGATATACGATTCAAGAATACTAAAACCAAAAGTTAGGGTTTTAGGACGACTTTAAGGTGCGATTTTGGAGGCAAAGGAGCTAGGGTTTGAAGGTTTTTAACCCTAGGAAAAGCTGGTTTGCTAATTGGTTCGGTTTCTTTATCCTTGTAACTTTTAATCTTTTGGGTTATTTTGGATATTGTTTATTTGAATTAATTGCTTATTAGGTTTTCATTATGAATGTTTAAATGTATGTTTATTAGATTTATTATATGAATTATATGTTTATGTTGGAACTATATTATTGAATGTTTATTATACAAGAATTGTCTGTGTTATGTTAATATTGATAACAGTTAATTGATTTATATAGATAGCTTTACTAATCTTGTGAGTTTTATAAATTAATTAATGATTGTCAATTATTAATGTTAAGTAACACTGTAATTCAACCTAATCTTGGAATTGTATTAATAAACTGCTGATAGATCTTAATAAATAGTGATACTTTACTTAATCTTTGGGAGTGTTGTTATATGAAAATTATCTTAATCTTTGTGATTTTCTACATTAGTAATTCACCAATAATAATAGCCAACAAAGCAAATAGACATAAGTTGATATAATACGTTTAATAAATAATTGTTTAAATAGTTATAATCTTCTATCCAATTGAGTATACTTAAGTTGTTTCCTAGAACTTATCTATTAGAATCTGTATCAATAATATAAATATGTTCGTTCGGAACTAAAACGTCCCCCTTATCTTGTAGATTATTGTAAATTGGATCATTGTATTTAATTGTATTATAATTGTAAATATTTGTAAAGTGGAATAAATAGATAATTAGTTATAAATAAGAATAACGTTTTCCTGTGTTCCTTGTGTTCGAATTTGGACTTACTTATTAAGCTATATTACATGAACGGGTTAATCTTGCCTGAATTGTGTGATAGTATTATTTAGTATTTCCTTAATTAAACTTGTTATTATAATTGCATATACTTACCGCACATCAAGTTTTTGGCGCTGCTGCCGGGGAACACTTAACCGGTTGAACTTTTGTTTTACCGGGGGAGCGGTGTATTTTATTTTAAACTAATTATATTACTTGTATAATTTTCATTTCTGATACTTTGTAAAATCAATAAGAAATATCGGCTCACCCATTGAGAATACTGACAAAAAACAAAGGTATAAGGAGAGTAAAGACATACCTCATTGATTTATCATATAAGAGGTAAGGTGCTTCTCGAAAGAAATAGGTTTTTAATAAGCTTTGCACTGACCTGTTTCTCCGCTTTTGTGTACTGTCAATGGAGCTACCGAGATCTTTTTGACTAGCAATGTAAAGGAAATAAAATTAAAAATTGTATATTAAGTTATTTAGATTAAAAAAAGGACTAGTTAAGTAATCTGAACTATGTGCTATTCTTTGTGCACAGAAAAATTAGCTATTATTAGAATGGAGTCGATGCAAATGGACTTTGGAAATAAGAAAATGGATTTCAAGGATATAGAGATAGATGACCAGTCTTTTGAACCAAACAAGAAGATCAAGCTATCTAATGAAGAAGAAGACTATGAATCACCACCTGTAGTTTCAAATAAGGAAGATATGATTCACTATTTAGAGCATTATGAAGATGAGCTTAGGTTTATTATGGAACTTATACACAAATCCACTTTAGAGTATACTGATTACCAGAAAGAGTTGATTATGAGAATGGAAGAAGAATTTAATGCTTTGGTTATATCTAATGAGACTAGAGATACAGATGATTTCATAAACTGTGTAAATGAGCTGAAATATGATGTGAGTGAGCATGAGATGGTAGATCCAACATTTTGTGAAGAGCAGTTGTTGAAGTATACATATGTGCATGAAACATTTGAGAAGTCTTTGTTTCCTTATTCTGATAAACAAAGAGAAGTGTTAAGAGAGCTTAAGGAGATAATAGAGCATGCCACTGGGAACTTGAGTAACATGGCTGACATATGTTTACTTGAAAACTTTCAAGATTTCTTCAATTCGATAAAGGCTAGAGAGCATATTGGTTTTGGGAAATTTTTCATTGATTGTACGGTTGATTTTTATGTTCAAGAAATTGTTGATGAATTTTACTATGGAGAATGTGACGAAAGAACGCGTATAATTCCTGAGTACTTTTCTGACGAACCAATGGCAAACTTGGTCACCTATGCATGGAGTTGCACCTAGCTCACAATGGAGTTCATTATAATCAAAGGAATAACCTTTTTCATTTAGGATTATCTGAAGTTTACTATCAGTTGGTAGATACTTTTAGGTATTCTGGGATCACAACGGAGCATCAAGAAGGATACTATAGGAGAATTTTAAGAGACATAGGAAAGGCAGTGAGAACTCATAACACATATGATTATCATGATATACATTTAGGTTTCTATGGGTTAATGGATTCATTAAGACATAATCATGTGGAACGAGAAACAAAGGTTGAATCTAATTACATGGTTACTGATGAAGGAGGAAGGATAGCTAAGAAGGTTAAAAGGGTAGCTGACACACTCATAGAAGTAGAAAATGCTGAAAGGATTCATCATGAAAGTTTTTCTGAATATGCTTCACCAATACCCGAGATAACTAATAAGATCTATTTGCACTTTCGAAGAATTTATCCTGAGAACTTTGGAAGACCTGTTAATGGAAATTAGGCTTAAACCTCATTCCTGAAGAACATTTGCAACCTCTTCATTTTTTATAATTAATTGAATTTTTTCTGATTTTTGTTTTAGTTTTATAATTGTTTAGGATTTGAATGTTATTTGGATATTTAAAGTTTAATGTTTTTAGTGTTATGGTTGATTAATATGAATTTTATTGTTTTCAGAATTATATGATTATCTCATCTTTATTTGTATTAGCTACACAATTGATAGGAATTTTAAGTATTTAGAGGTGATTTTTTACACGAGTTGCAATAGTGATAAAAATTATTTTCATAAAATACTTAGAAGAGATTATAATAATAAGTTTTGGAATTATGCTTAACATTGTTTACAAAATTGCAGATATACAAAATATAATATTTTTGGTGACAAAAAGATTGAAACAATATTTGGAATTCGATAAAGTCGACAATTGAATTTCCAAGCGGTGGATGAGTCGACACAATCACCGATTGAAAAATCTATGTATACCAAGGTAAGATTTATTATATCTGTTATTTGTCACAACTAACAGCATTACAGAAATTTGTATTAAAAGTACATATTGCTAAAATAATAATGTTTTATTATTTATCCATTAATTATTTAAAATTTCCAAATTAATTATTATCGAAAACATACACAAAATTTATACACATAGATTATGATTTGTAAATATTTTGTAAATGTGCTAAAAATTGTTGTATTACGCAAATTAAAATTTTATTCGTAAAAATATTAAAAGTTAGTTAAAAGAATCAATGGGCTAAAGCCCAAAAGAATATTAATTGGGCCGAAAAAGGGCCTGGCCAGATTTTAAACCAACCGGCGGTTGGGAAGCCCAACCAGCGGTTGGACACTTTTGCGATCAAAAACCAGAAAACCATCGGGTTTTCGCCATTCACACACATACAAACGCATATACACGATCGGACGGACGGATTTCGACCAGTGATCATTGCATTTTCATCCATACATTGAGTTTTTGTGAATTGCATCATCAAAGGTACTATCTAAACTCGTTTTTTCGTTTTTTCCGAATTTTAATCCGAAAATATTTGTGATTATTTGCGGTTTATGGATTGATTGTACATATTTTGCTAGTTTAAATGATTAGGATTGCGTAGAATTTAGTTTAGGTTAGTTAGGAATTGATTTTGTTGATCGAGGTTTGTTTGCGGTTTGTTGCGGATCGTATCGAGTAGCGTTTCGACTTTTACTTTGAATATATTATTTAAACCACACTTATTAAAATGGTACATTTTAAATATAAACGATACATTTTTGATTCAATAAAAATTTTGAAATAAAATTCATCTTCATATTTGAATTTGAATTATATGAGACGAAACAAAAATATTATTTGTAATTATAACATTTTACAAACTTTTTAGAAATAATTTTATATAAAAATGTTATATAAAAGTTTTGTTAAAATTCGATATTATGAAACTATGTTAAAAATGACATTGACATAGTCGGATTTTATGAATTTTATTATAATGAATCAATATATTTTCAAAACAAATTCTTTTTAATATAAATTTTTGAAAGTGAAAATTTTTGAACATATTAGGGTATAAATGATGAAATATAACATATAATTATAATTTAAATAATTTTTGAAATATGTCGTTATAAAATGCGACAGTTAAACTGTATTAAATATTTATTATTACAATCTATACACCTTGTTGGATTCGATATTATTTCGAGATAATAAATATTGTAGAATTCATTTTGATTCGATATATTATTCTGTTTAGTTATAAAATTAAGAAAATAAACAGGTGGCTATCAAAAATTAAGCAGAAATGCTGCCCAAATTTCTTTAAAAATGTTTATGATAAATCTAACACAAATTATTTTAAGTTATTTTACAGTTATGGCTACCAGGAGACAGGTAGGACGAGCGTTATTAGACAGGGAGGATTTCCAGCTACATCCTTACCTACGTTTTGAGCATGAGTCAATTACACCAGAGAGGAGAGCAGAGTATGCTGATGGATTACTGGAGCATATTACTCAGCCGGTAGAGACACCGTATGTTTTGGATTGGACAGTGATGGAGAGAGTTATAGATCCACGCCGAGAGGGCGAGACTGGGGATGCTACTTTGAGGAGGCTTATGACTCAGAGTTATCTGTTACCGTCAGGTGATGTTGGTTTTGTTTCTTTGGCTTGGATTCGATTATTTCAGATTCGAGAGATTATTTATAAGGAGCTAGTGATTGAGTTTTATACTACCCTTAGGTTTGATAGTGCTTCTAGACAGTTTGACCAGCCTTCGATTTTCTTTTATTTGGGAGGTCAGCCTAGGACCATGAGTTTGATTGAGTTTGGGGTAGCTGTGGGGCTCTATACACTAGATGAGCTCCACAACCATTCTTTTGGGGATCATTTGATTGCAGGTATGGTTGATCAGTATTCATCTGTTGAGATTGCTGCATATTGGAGAGATTTGGCTATTGTTGATTATGGAGAGAGGGCACCTTCTGATATACATATGAGGAGTCCGGTTCATAGACTTTTGCATAGATTGTTAGCATATTCTATTTGTGGTAGGCATACTGGACCTGAGAAGGTCTATCAGCCCGATTTCTTTTATTTGCATACTATGATTCAGGGGACGCTGATCAATGTTCCCTGGAGATTAGTGCATTGGATGACGACTGGGGCGACAGGACATAAGAGGACCAGTAGTTTATGTGGGGGGCAGTATGTTACTAGGTTAGCTCATTATTATCAGATGGGAGCTGCGGATTTTTTGACTTGTACACCGGTTACACCTGGGATGTCCTTGCTAGGCGAGGACAAGTTGATAGAGTTAGGTATTATTCAGGAGGGTGTACAGGAGGGAGTTTTGTTATGGACACCAGAGGTTGCACCTGGACAGCAGCCTGTGCAGAGAGCTCGATTGAGAGGACCCCCTGTTCCACTAGCAGTAGTTATACCACCACTAGTACCGGAGATACCAGAGATTGATTTGCCAGTAGGTAGAGGCAGAGGACGTGGTAGAGGTCGTGGTCGAGGTGATTTGTATGATGATATTCAGCAGAGACTGGAGAGGATTGAGTTAGGGCATGGTAGGAGATTTGATACGATTGATAGGAGGTTTGCCAGGATGGAGCAGAGGTTTGATAGATTTGAGAGAGAGAGAGTTTTCGTAGATCTGATTATCAGTTTGGATTGTTACAGCAGCTGTTGAGAGATAGGTCTATAGAGTTTCAGCCTTATATTCCTTTTGTTGATGATGGAGCTGGACCTTCGAGACAGCCAGGGCAGGAGGATTCTGATGATGATTAGATTATGTTGGATACATTTGATACATTTATTTATGGGATGACTGTACTTATTATGATTACTTTTCACGTTTATTATATTTATTATGCGGATATGGTTGTTTATTTGTGATAGCATTAGACTGGCAGTAAGTTCAGCACTTTATTTATAAAGTTCTTACTTATTTATTATTTATGAACTTTGTGGGTGTGTTCACTGGAAACCCTCACGAGACTATAACTCGTCCACTTGGGATACCGAGGGGTTTAAAGGCTTATTGCATATGCTAAATGCAATCGTGATTAACTACGAAAGTGTGGATGTTGTATATTATTTTTCAAGAGATGAAGGAATCAACCAAGAAGATTTTTCTTAGCCGATGATGAAATTTATAATTTCAGTCAGGGGAGTTTTTCTGTTCTATTTTTGTTTCCCTTACTCACTTTTTGTTTATCATTTTTATACAATGAGGGCATTGTATAATTTAAGTGTGGGGATAAGGTTCGTAAGAAAAAGAATTTCTTTAATTAAACATTTAAGTTTCTATTGTTCTTGAAATTTTGAAAATTTAAAATTTTAAGTGAATAACTAAGTATTTATTAGTTAGAATATTTTTGTTAAAAGTTTTGTTTTGTATTTAAAAGTTTAGACTTTAATATGGATTAACTGTTTTGTATATATAACGTAAGCTACTTAATAAGGAAGTGATATATAGTTATATGATATTATGTACTAATAGGCAATCTATACGAAGATTTCTGAATTTTAATAAATTAATAAAATAACTTGTTTATTATTTTATGATACATAATATGATGTATGACATAAAAAGTCTTAATTTTTAAATTTATTATGCAATAATTTTATGTCTTTTTACTTATGTGAGTACATTTGGGGGTATATATTGATGGTTTCCTCTGTTATACGAAAGTATAGACCTGGTCTCTATTAATATATACTTAAAAATTAAGCAAACGCAAGTCAAAAGTACTTGAAAAGTCTTAAAAATAAAAGATACCTAATGAGGTCGCCAAAAATGGTTTGACCAAGTCTGGTTTTGCTTAAACCTGAATCAAGTTATGTCGCTCTGTTGCATGAAAATGCAGACCTGTCACCAATGTCTTGATTCTTAAAAATATATTTCATATATTTAATTGGAATATAAAAGTGAATTGTATAATTAAATTTAAAGGTATATCATATATGAAAATCATGAGTAATATACATACTAACAATAAAAGGGTATTCAGAAATATGAATATAGATTGTTTAAAGTGGACAAATATATTAGTAATCGTTCATGAACTATATATTACACGAATAATAATAATTTTTATTTATACATTATAGTTATCCATGTTAATTAAATTGTTTAAATTTTTAATTTATGTAACAGATTTTTAATATTGGTATTCTGATTCTTGAATATTAGTTTGATGCTTATTTTTAAATTTTATTCAGTATTCTACTTGAGGACAAGCAGAACTTAAGTGTGGGGATATTTGATAAGCATCAAATAGATAGTATATTTTATATTAATTTATCCCTATATTTTTATACATTTTATTGCATTAATATGATTTTAGATACTTATTTTGTTAATAATTGCAGAAATGTATTTTAATTAAAGAATGAAGAAAAAGGAAAAGAACGAGATCAGAACTGAAGAATTAAAGCACTTAAAGAAATAAAGATTAAAGACCTTGAAGAAATGAAGACTAAAAGAGTTAAAATAAAGAATTGGGCCAAGAAGACAAATAAGTCCGGTTATGAATATTGAGAGTCCAAATATTAAGCCCAAGCCCGAAATTAGAATATTCTGGAAATTACATTCAACCGGCGGTTGGATTAACCAACCGGCGGTTGAGCTTTAGGGTTTAAGGCGGTGCAGACACGTGAAGTTAGACTCGGAAACAAATTACTTCAACCGGCGGTTGGAGTACCCAACCGGCGGTTGGAAGGTCGGCCTGTGAAACTATAAATAGAGGCTCAATTTAGTTTAAACGATATACGATTCAAGAATACTAAAACCAAAAGTTAGGGTTTTAGGACGACTTTAAGGTGCGATTTTGGAGGCAAAGGAGCTAGGGTTTGAAGGTTTTTAACCCTAGGAAAAGCTGGTTTGCTAATTGGTTCGATTTCTTTATCCTTGTAACTTTATTAATCTTTTGGGTTATTTTGGATATTGTTTATTTGAATTAATTGATTATTAGGTTTTCATTATGAATGTTTAAATGTATGTTTATTAGATTTATTATATGAATTATATGTTTATGTTGGAACTATATTATTGAATGCTTATTATACAAGAATTATCTGTGTTATGTTAATATTGATAACAGTTAATTGATTTATATAGATAGCTTTACTAATTTTGTGAGTTTTATAAATTAATTAATGATTGTCAATTATTAATGTTAAGTAACACTGTAATTCAACCTAATCTTGGAATTGTATTAATAAACTGCTGATAGATCTTAATAAATAGTGATACTTTACTTAATCTTTGGGAGTGTTGCTATATGAAAATTATCTTAATCTTTGTGATTTTCTACATTATTAATTCACCAATAATAATTGCCAACAAAGCAAATAGACATAAGTTGATATAATACGTTTAATAAATAATTGTTTAAATAGTTATAATCTTCTATCCAATTGAGTATACTTAAGTTGTTTCCTAGAACTTATCTATTAGAATCTGTATCAATAATATAAATATGTTCGTTCGGAACTAAAACGTCCCCCTTATCTTGTAGATTATTGTAAATTGGATCATTGTATTTAATTGTATTATAATTGTAAATATTTGTAAAGTGGAATAAATAGATAATTAGTTATAAATAAGAATAACGCTTTCCTGTGTTCCTTGTGTTCGAATTTGGACTTACTTATTAAGCTATATTACGTGAACGGGTTAATCTTGCCTGAATTGTGTGATAGTATTATTTAGTATTTCCTTAATTAAACTTGTTATTATAATTGCATATACTTTCCGCACATCATATGGCGTATGACTTTGTTTTTCTGAAATTTAATTTAGCTATTGATATTTATATTAAGTATGCATCAACTTGTGAATTTTAATTATACATGTGAAATTATGCATATTTTGGTTCTTTCATCCCACAGAACTTTTAATTTCACTTTCAACTAATCGTAGTAACAATCCATCTTTTTAAGGAACTTCGATTATATAAATCTCAATAAGTTTTATATAAATTCATAGCAAAATAGTAAAAAAAATCATTGACTCTGAATTTCAGTTAATATTATATAAAGTTTTCGTTTAAGCTAAACCGAATTCGGCGGTTATAAGCTTGGCAGTGATTTAGTTGGTTTCTGTTTATCTGGTAAAAGATTTCAACTTGAAACTTGAATTAAAGAACCTGAAACTCGACCCGATAAACACCCTTAACTTTACTTGCTCTCCAAAAGTTTTTTTCCCATGCTACATAGTGTATACCCAATCTCATATTCCTAGATCCGCCACTGGTGCTCAATTGCTTAATAATTTTATATATAGAGCTTGACTTATGGAATATTCAATGGGGCGTAGAAAGTTCACTTTTAGAGCTGGTAATACTCAGAAATTGAGTAAGATAGACAGGGCGTTGGTTTGTGACTCCTTTTGGGATACATGGCCAGAAGCTTCGTTCGTTGCATTAGATATGGGTATCTCAGACCATTGTCCCATTATGCTACTATCAGACTCTCGTGATTTTGGTCCTAGGCCATTCAAGTTTTTTGACTCGTGGCTGCATCATCCGGAGCTTCCGGGCATTGTCAAGAGTAGTTGTGAAAGAATTAACATGGATGGTCCTCCATCTAAGGTATTGGGATTCAAACTCAGAAACATGAAGCATGCAATCAAGGAATGGATGAATGCTACAAAGAAGAAGCAAAATGAGGAATGGGTGAATGCTAAAGATGTAGTTCTAAAATATGATAATTTGATTGAAGAAAGAATTCTATCTGAATCAGAACTTAAACAAGAATGGGAGAGCCGATTGAAGTTAAGGAAATTGGAAGCGGATAAAGTTTTGGATCTAAAGCAACAAGCAAGAGTCAAATGGTCGATAGAGGGGGATGAAAATAGTGCTTTTTTCATGGCTATATCAAAAATAGAATCTGCAAATCTCGTTTAAACAGCTTACTAATCAATGGTGAATGGTGTGATGTGCCGAGCAGGATTAAGCAAGAAGCCCACGATCACTTTGCCAAAAGATTTGGTGAACCTTTGAAACAGAGACCATTATTCAATTGTGATGGTATTAGGAAGTTGAAGGATTTGGATAGAGATAAGCTTGATAGTGAATTCACTAATGAAGAAGTATTGCAGGCAGTCAAAGATTGTGATGGTGATAGAGCTCCAGGGCCAGACGGGTTCAACTTCAATTTTATAAAACGATTTTGGGCTATCTTGGAGAGTGATTTTATGGGCCTTTTTCATCAGTTTCATGCGGATGGACGCCTCCACAAAGGTATCTCCTCTAGCTTTATTACATTAATTCCGAAAGTCAATGATCCATCGGGTTTAAGTGTCTTTCGGCCGATAAGTCTACTTGGGTGTGTGTCAAAAGTTGTGTCCAAAGTTCTTGCTAATCGGCTACGAAAGGTTATTGATCAAGTAATTTCTGATACTCATTCTGGTTTTATAGCGGGTCGAAACATTCTAGATGGGCCATTAATAATTAATGAGTTACTTGGATGGGTGAAAAGAACAAAAAAGAAAACATTTTTCTTTAAAATTGATTTTGAAAAGGCTTTTGACGCAATCAATTGGAATTTTGTGGACACGATACTTGGTTTTATGAATTTCTCGAACAAGTGGAGGTCATGGGTTAGGGGTATTCTATCATCATCGAGAGCATCGGTGTTAGTTAATGGGTCTCCTTCGAAAGAATTTCAATATGAACGTGGCGTTCGTCAGGGTGATCCTCTTTCACCTTTTATTTTTATAATTGCGATGGAGGCTTTTACTTTTTTCATTAACAAGGGTTGTGATATGGAGATGTTCAAGGGGGTGGTAACACCTAATGATGGTCCGATTTTATCGCATCTTTTGTACGCGGATGATGTGATGATTATTGGGGAATGGTCTTCGGTTAACATACAATTCATAGTACGTTTTTTAGAGGGTTTTCAATCTCATTTCTGGATTGAATATAAACTTTCATAAATCGTCACTATATGGAGTTGGTTGTGAGGTTCATGAGATGGAAGAGGTTACCTCGAATATAGGTTGTAAGGTTGGGAAACTTCCATTTATTTATCTGGGACTTACTATAGGGGTGAATATGAATAAAATCACACATTGGAAGCCGGTGATTGATTTGGTTGAGGCAAGATTATCACTTTGGAAGGCATCTACGTTATCGATCGGGGGAAGAGTCACGTTAATTAGGTCGGTATTTGAAAGCTTGCCGGTGTATTATTTTTCATTATTTAAGGCTCCGGTAACTCTACTCCAAAAACTTGATTCATTAAGACGAAAATTCCTATGGGGTGGTAGCAATGAAAATCGTGGAATCAATTGGGTTTCGTGGGATGTTGTTACTAAACCGAAAGAATGTGGAGGATTAGGATTAACACCCTTACAAGAATTCAATGCTAGTCTATTGGCAAAGTGGCAGTGGAGATATAGAACTGAGCAAGGACGTTTATGGAGAAAAACTATCAAGGCGTTGCATGACACAAAGTATATGATGAAGTCCTTACCATGCAAGATGGCAGCCTCAGGAAATTGGAAAATGATTTGTTCCATTGAGAAGTTTTTTGCAAGCAAAGGTATTGACATTGATTCGCAATTTCAAGGAAAAATTGGAGATGGGGAAGTTTTACGTTTTTGGTTGGATAACTGGTCTGGACTTGGAAAATTCTGCATGTTATTTCCGGAATTGTTCAAACATGAATCAATTAAAAAGGTTAATGTTGTAAATCGGGTTTCAAGCGACGGCAGGTTTAGTTGGAAATGGAAAGATACTCGCTGGTCACAGGAGGCAATAAAAGAATTAATAGATCTGCACAACCTGAATATTCAAGTTCATTATGACAATATGATGGATCGATGGGAATGGGGTTCTAAGGGTTCGAAATTGTTCACGGTAGGAGCAGCTCGCAGGCTACTTCTCCCAAAGAATGAGGATGAAAATAAGTTGATTTTTCCATGGAATAAAACTCTACCTGCAAAAGTCAATATATTTGGTTGGAGAATGCTAATGTTCAAGTTGCCAACCAAAGATGCTTTGATCCGTAGAGGTATAAAATTGGAGAATACAGATTGCGTTTTTTGTGGTGAGCAAGAGGAGACATTGGATCATTTATTTACGGGATGCAAACTGATAAATGAATTATGGGAAGCCATTAAAAATTGGTGTAAGCTGGACACGATGTTTGTTTTCTCCGTTAAGGACTTGGTATTCTTGCATAGTCATAATAGAGGTTCAAATACGAGAAAGTTAATCATTCAGTCGGTGATTATGGTGGCGTGTTGGGTCATTTGGAAAGCACGTAATGAAGCTATTTTTAAAGGTTCAAAGACAATGGTTCGTGGCATGTTGAAAGAGATTAAGTCAGTGGGTTTTTTATGGATTGGAAGTCGTCTCAAGAAAAGGTACTTGGAAGACAGACAATGGTTAGCTTTCACGTGGGATTAGAGAGATGAACGATCGTTGTCTTCCTGGATGATGCATGTTGGTTCATCAGAGGTCTTTCAATTGATGTAATTGAATTAGGTGATAGTTTATATGTAATTGTGTTTTGTATAGTTAACTAATGGTGTATAATTGACTTTACTTTGGGCTAGATTCCATTGGGATGCTGTAACATCCTGTTTTTGGGCCTGGAAATAAATTGTATTTTAATAAGTGTGGTTGGTTTATTTAAGAATAAACAAGTAAAAGAGCTTCAGTTTTTATTGTGATTAATGAAATATTGTTTGTTTTAAATAAACAAAGTTGACGGTAAAATAAAAGTATTTTGACTTACGGGTATTTTCGGGTTCCAGACAATATGTTAGGAACGGGTATAATTTACATATAGTAAAAGATGGAGCGGTGGAAATGTCTGGATCATTTCTCACCTACCTTTCCTTCTCCATTTTTCTAAACTCTCTCTCAATTCTATCATCTCTTGCAATTAAAATCAAAGAATCATAAATTGAAGGTTAAATCTAGCAAAGGGAAATTGATTATCAGATTCACCATCATCATCTTCCTCATTTGTTTGTAAGTGTTTTAGTGTTCTTGAGCTTATATTATGGAATTTGGGTATATGTTGAATATATGTGATTTGTTTGAATTGAAGGTTGAATAACATGTGTTTGATGTTTCTAAATGATTAGATAACGATTTTAACATGATTATATGGTAGAAATGTTAGTGTTCTTCATTTTGAGTTCATAGTTAGGGTTTGGTAATTTTGGTGAATTAGATGATGATGCATGATTTAGATGATGTTATAGTTGTTGTTTGATGTTGTTATATGATTATAGTTGATGCTTGTACTCATTTTTATGGTAAATTCGTGGTTGCAAACTGATTTTGGTGAAATTTGGATTTTGGTCCGTATGTGGTGTTTATGCTGAAAGAAGAAATGCAGGTACAGGGGAGGAAGCCGGCGGCTTCATGATGAAGCCGGCGGCTTGGCATTGAAGCCGGACGGCTTCATGGAACGGCTTCCATATTTAAACTCGGGTCAAAAGTTGAGTACTGAAAATAGGCTGGAAGCCGGCGGCTTCAATGAGAAGCCGGCGGCTTGAAGGGGAAACCGGCGGCTTCATTGGGAAGCCGGCGGCTTCATGGGATTTTCCAGCAACATCATTTCTTTGTTTTGTATGATCAAATGTAAACGATATATAATTGATTGATACATGTTATATGGTATAGAATATAAGATATATGCTAGTTGATAGTTGGATTATATATATATATATATATATGAGATTAATTATGAATAATGGTTCTAAGTATGATGAGATTATGATATAAGTATTGTGATTAGTGTTGAACGTTTACTGACTTGGTGTTATTGTTGTTTCCAGATAAGCGGACGGCCACTCAGTAAGATAAGACCTCTGAGTTGGCGATCAGGCGTAAATATTTGGTGAGTGGAATTGTAGTCCTCGGTTCCACCCAGTTGTAACGGGTTCGGTTACAACGGGTAAACCAGGATAGTTTATTTCAGTAGGTTGTTGTTATTAGTCGTACTGGTACTAGTCTTGTCTGTTTTGTTTATGTTGCTGATTATATGAGTTGTTGTGTGATCATTGTTGAATTGTTGTTTAAGTGATAACAGTTGTGAACTGTTGCTTGTTGTTGTGTGCTTTTGCATTGTGAATGCAATGTGGTTGTTTTCAGAGGTCAACTGTTGTTAGTTGGGTTTGGGTACTACTGTGTAGTTGTCGAGGTTTCTTTGAGACACATAGTTGAGAACAAGCCTAGTCAGTGAAGGTAGTACTCAAGCTATCGGTTGATTACTGGGAATGGCGTTGCGCCCAGTAGTCGTGGTTTCTGGGTTGGGTGGATACCAGGAACCGCCGGTCCTCTTGACGTTATGTGCTTATGTGTTTAATTGTTGTTGTTGCTTTGTTGTAAGACTTGTTATGAGTGGGTTGAACCGTCGGTTACGGTTCCATTCACTTAGCATTGGCTAATCCCTCGTTGTTTAATATTTTGCAGATTGTGGTTAGTTGATGTAGATGTAGATGTTCGGGTTGTGGATGTTGACTGGGAGTTTGACTAAAGCTTGGCGCAACTCTGACCTTTTTGTGAATGTCTTTTGGAAACATTTTATAAGGCCCGTTTTGTGTTAATATGGGTTGTAACTAATATGGTTGTAAATGCTTAACTAATGTTGTCATATATTTGGTAGTCGTTAAACTGGGAAGCTTTGTAAGTCGGTAAATGCTTTGTTTTGGGGACTTGCGCTTCCGATTTTCAAAATATAATATATAAATGATATGTTTTGGTTTACGTAAGGAAAGAGGGCCTTACAAGTTGGTATCAGAGCATAGGTTTGGGTGAATTGGACATTTGCGAATGTTCAATCCCAAATCTATTTGGTGTTAGTCAAACTTTTCGGTTTGTGGGATTAGCTTTTGGTTGGGGATTGGTTAGTATAGGTGATACTAACGATTAACAAGTTGCAAGTTGTGTTTTGGTTGTGAGTACAGGGATGGCAGATGATGAGAATACGACTCCCAATAATGTTACTAGAACGGAGCTTCCACCTCCGGAAATTAATAATGTTAATCAGGGTGGTACTTCAAATGTTCATCACGATGAAGCTAGTCAAGAGGATTATGTGTTGCATATGGAGGATGAGGTTATAAGACTTAGAAAGATAGAACAGTTGTATTTGGAGTTACAATCTAGGGTAGCTCAGCAAGCGTATCAGTCTCCTCCTCCACCTCAGCAGAATAGGTTGTGTTCATTTAAGACTTTTAAAGCGTGTGGACCTAAAGACTTTGAGGGAGGCAATGATCCGATGGTGACACTGAACTGGTTAAGGGACACTGAGAGGAAATTTGATGTGTGTCAGTGTGAAGATGAGTTAAGAGTCAAGTATGCGGTTCAGTTATTGAAAGGGCAAGCAATGAACTGGTGGGATTCTGCGACTGCACAAATGACATCGGAGCAAAGATCTAGAATTACTTGGGCTGAGTTTCATAGGGAGATTAGTAAGCAATTCTGCTCTGAGTTTGATATGCTTAGACTTAGGCAGGAATTTCTGGATTTGGAGTTTTCTGAGAAAATGACAATGGATGAGCTTATCAATCAATTCACTGATAAGTTAAGGTTTGTTCAACAATGGGTCCCTGACGAGAGGACTAGGATTACCCATTTTGTTAAGACTTTACCACCACAGTACAGAACATCAGTGAGGTTGGCTCGTAATTTGACCGAGGCTTTTGAGTTAGCTAGGTCGGTGCATAGTGACAATCAAGCATGGGAGAAGTCTAATAAGAACAAGTCGGTGCAACAGTCTAAGAGTAATACTACTGGAAGTAAGAGTCAGAATCGAAGGATTGAGTTTAGCGAGGGCTCGGTGGGTAGTGATCCAAACTCTTGGTGTAATGCTTGTAGGTCGAGACATTCGGGTCCATGTACTCCTCAAACGTTAAGGTGCATTAAGTGTGGAGCATTTGGGCATGGTAGTAGAGAGTGTACCTTTCCTCAGTCTGTGTGTTGGAACTGCAAGAAAGAGGGCCATCGGGCAGGACAATGTCCGGAATATGTTAGGCAAGGTTCGGGTTTAGCTGGAAGTTCGGGATCTGGTTCGGGTTCTGCATCATCGGTTGGGCAAAAGAGAAAGTTGGCGCCTGCTCGAGCTTTTCAAATGACAGTGGGGGATCAAGTGACTGTGGGAGAATTGCTCGAAGTGAATAACCAAGGTAGATTCTATATTTACTTTGATGTAATATAGTTTATAGTATTGTATGCTTATGTGTAAATGTAGCGTTTGGTCTAATTTATACGTGGGATTGGATTTCGGGGACGAAATCCTCTAAGGGGGGAAGATTTGTAACATCCTGTTTCTGGGCCTGGAAATAAATTGTATTTTAATAAGTGTGGTTGGTTTATTTAAGAATAAACAAGTAAAAGAGCTTCAGTTTTTATTGTGATTAATGAAATATTGTTTGTTTTAAATAAACAAAGTTGACGGTAAAATAAAAGTATTTTGAATTACGGGTATTTTCGGGTTCCAGACAATAGGTTAGGAACGGGTATAATTTACATATAGTAAAAGATGGAGCGGTGGAAATGTCTGGATCATTTCTCACCTACCTTTCCTTCTCCATTTTTCTAAACTCTCTCTCAATTCTATCATCTCTTGCAATTAAAATCAAAGAATCATAAATTGAAGGTTAAATCTAGCAAAGGGAAATTGATTATCAGATTCACCATCATCATCTTCCTCATTTGTTTGTAAGTGTTTTAGTGTTCTTGAGCTTATATTATGGAATTTGGGTATATGTTGAATATATGTGATTTGTTTGAATTGAAGGTTGAATAACATGTGTTTGATGTTTCTAAATGATTAGATAACGATTTTAACATGATTATATGGTAGAAATGTTAGTGTTCTTCATTTTGAGTTCATAGTTAGGGTTTGGTAATTTTGGTGAATTAGATGATGATGCATGATTTAGATGATGTTATAGTTGTTGTTTGATGTTGTTATATGATTATAGTTGATGCTTGTACTCATTTTTATGGTAAATTCGTGGTTGCAAACTGATTTTGGTGAAATTTGGATTTTGGTCCGTATGTGGTGTTTATGCTGAAAGAAGAAGTGCAGGTACAGGGGAGGAAGCCGGCGGCTTCATGATGAAGCCGGCGGCTTGGCATTGAAGCCGGACGGCTTCATGGAACGGTTTCCATATTTAAACTCGGGTCAAAAGTTGAGTACTGAAAATAGGCTGGAAGCCGGCGGCTTCAATGAGAAGCCGGCGGCTTGAAGGGGAAACCGGCGGCTTCATTGGGAAGCCGGCGGCTTCATGGGATTTTCCAGCAACATCATTTCTTTGTTTTGTATGATCAAATGTAAACGATATATAATTGATTGATACATGTTATATGGTATAGAATATAAGATATATGCTAGTTGATAGTTGGATTATATATATATATATATATGAGATTAATTATGAATAATGGTTCTAAGTATGCTGAGATTATGATATAAGTATTGTGATTAGTGTTGAACGTTTACTGACTTGGTGTTATTGTTGTTTCCAGATAAGCGGACGGCCACTCAGTAAGATAAGACCTCTGAGTTGGCGATCAGGCGTAAATATTTGGTGAGTGGAATTGTAGTCCTCGGTTCCACCCAGTTGTAACGGGTTCGGTTACAACGGGTAAACCAGGATAGTTTATTTCAGTAGGTTGTTGTTATTAGTCGTACTGGTACCAGTCTTGTCTGTTTTGTTTATGTTGCTGATTATATGAGTTGTTGTGTGATTGTTGTTGAATTGTTGATCAGTTGTGAACAGTTGTGAACTGTTGCTTGTTGTTGTGTGCTTTTGCATTGTGAATGCAACGTGGTTGTTTTCAGAGGTCAACTGCTGTCTGAGTTGGGTTTGGGTACTACTGTGTAGTTGTCGAGGTTTCTTTGAGACACATAGTTGAGAACAAGCCTAGTCAGTGAAGGTAGTACTCAAGCTATCGGTTGATTACTGGGATTGGCTTGGCGCCCAGTAGTCGTGGTTTCTGGGTTGGTTGGATACTAGGAACCGCCGGTCCTCTTGACGTTATGTGCTTATGTGTTTAATTGTTGTTGTTGCTTTGTTGTAAGACTTGTTATGAGTGGGTTGAACCGTCGGTTACGGTTCCATTCACTTAGCATTGGCTAATCCCTCGTTGTTTAATATTTTGCAGATTGTGGTTAGTTGATGTAGATGTAGATGTTCGGGTTGTGGATGTTGACTGGGAGTTTGACTAAAGCTTGGCGCAACTCTGACCTTTTTGTGAATGTCTTTTGGAAACGTTTTATAAGGCCCGTTTTGTGTTAATATGGGTTGTAACTAATATGGTTGTAAATGCTTAACTAATGTTGTCATATATTTGGTAGTCGTTAAACTGGGAAGCTTTGTAAGTCGGTAAATGCTTTGTTTTGGGGACTTGCGCTTCCGATTTTCGAAATATAATATATAAATGATATGTTTTGGTTTACGTAAGGAAAGAGGGCCTTACAGATGCTATCAAAAACATTATAGGTTGAAAACCGGTGGCTCGGCCTCTATATTCGGGGATTTTTTCCTGAAAATTTTTTCAGGTTTTTTTCATCCATTTTAGTATCCTTCCAGTCGGGATCTTAGCCCTTGGTGAATCAATTGGTGTCTGTAAATTTTGGGGTCTAATTAGCGATTTGCTATTAGACGTTTATATAATATACTTAGCCGTTCAAAAAAAAAAAAGTTTCCACTTTTCCTATAGGGTAAATCACAAAAATGATCCGTTGACCGTACCCTATTTAACAAAATAATCCGTTGACCAAAGCTTTTAACAAACTAATCCACCGATTGGCGCCAAAAGTGGCGCCCCGGCGCCCCTGACACAAGCAACCAACCAAAAAATGTCACGTGTACGAGGATTGCGAAAAAAAAACATGGGGAGCCGGATTAAAAAAATGAGGGGCGCCAAGAAGGAAGAAAACAAAGGGAGGGCGCCAAAAAAAAATCATGGGGCGCCGGTTTTTTTTTGTTGGTGTACACGTGGCATTTTTTGGTTGGTTGCTTGTGTCAGGGGCGTCGGGGCGCCACTTTTGACGCCAATCGGTGGATTAGTTTGTTAAAAGCTTTGGTTAACGGATTATTTTGTTAAATAGGGTACGGTCAACGGATCATTTTTGTGATTTACCCTTTCCTATATACATGATCAAATTGTAATTAATACGTCTTTTAAATCATGATCTATCCACTCTAAAATTTTGAAGGGTAACCAAGTTACTGAAATCAATATTTTTTATTTCTTGTTTTGTTCAATTTTTTTTATCATTATGTTTTTTACTTTACCACATTTCATTCATATATTCATATTCCAGTGGGTGGCCCAAATACCTATTTTTTTTTCTTCTTATATACAAATAGGTTACCCATTGATTTGGTGACCAGTAATGCATAATCTTCTTATGAAGATAAATTTATGGATTCATTGAACTCGAATAGGTTGTAAGATTATGATCACAATTTATAGAATTGTTCGAATAATCAAAATGATGTATATTATGTTGGTGAACGTTGAACAAATGATTGATGATTTTTGTTTGGAAGCTCTATACTATTCACCGATTGACTAAATTTTACACGATGTATTTTCTTTATTATGACAATAGTTTATCTTATCGAACAAATTTGGTGCGAGTAGCTTTTTTATATGTTTTGTGCGAATTTTACCGGTACTTATTAATTTATTTGGCCCACTCTAAGAAAATTTTCTGCCTATGCACTGTACATTCTTGACCCGAACCATAACAACTTTCATTATTTACAACTGGACCCTGAGCTTATGTCGACCTTCACTTTTACAACAAATAATAGGCTTTATCTTATTCACTATATCATAAAAAAAACAACAATATAAAGTGCGAAGATAATCATCAAAAGTGTTAAATGTGAGTTATGTATAATGGTGCTTATTTATTTGTTAACAAAAAAAGATTTTTAATATAAATAATCAAACATTATTCTCATATAAAAAAGTTTGCAATTTCAGTTTTTATCAACAAAAGGTAGCATGCAAACGAGAAATTAACAAAGATATAGTAAAATTTATTTTTTGCAACATACATACAGACTCTAGGCAGTAGGCACACTAAATTGGTAAGATTTAGTGCATCCACTCTCGTAAAACACAATAACCTTCATCATTTCGCAACTTCAGTGTCACATAAGTATTTCTTTTCAATCACTTTCATATCATTTTTACCTGCTATCGTGTTTACAATTATTTTCTAGCCACTTTTGATTCTTATTTTATATGTTTGGTTTGTCTCGCCACGATCAGCTTCATCACAACGACTTTTTTGCATGTCTAGGTTGATGGTTTCGACATGGTTTCGACATCAGACACCAAGCTATCGATCCCATCCTGAGCACTGTAGCACGATCAACTTCATCACAACGAAATTTTGGATGCCGACATTGATAGCATCGTGATGGTGACATAAAACACCAAGGTCTCGTTGTGGATCATACCCCGAGCACTGTAGCGGGGTGCTCATAGACCTACAACGAAATTCTTAATATAAAAAGATAAAGAACTTGGAAGGCCAATTCGCCAACTTTTCAATAGTTAAGGTACTGATTTTGTAGTTTCTTTATACATACATCATCCCCAAAGGCCAAAGGTAAAAACAGAACACGACACTGTAGAGAGAGAGAGAAACAAGATGACAAGGGGAAAACAAAAGATTGAAGCACAAAGAAAAAATGCAGAAAAGAATCAGAAATCAAAGGGATCTCAATTTGAAGCTCGTGCTGTTGCTCTCAAAATCGTTTGCTCTATTTGTAAAGTAAACTTCCCTCTTTATTTTCAATTTAATTTTTTTTAGAAGGGCTTTTTAATTATTTATCATATAGGTTTTTAGCTGAATCCTTAAAAAAAAAAAAAAAAAAAAAAAAAAAAAAAGATTACATTTTAAAGATGCCCATGTTGATTTATAGTGAAACCTTGCATTTTAAGTTTTGTTCATTTGAAAAATTAAATATTTCTTTTATATGATGAATTCTGATCTGGCCATTTAGGTGATGTGCTGAACAATTAATAAAGATTAAAACTTTAAGATACCCATATGGATATATAGTGAAATCTTGCTTCTATAAGTTCTGTTTGTTTTTCAAACTTTCAAGTTTTCTTATGATTTCTGATATGGTCTTTTTAGGGTTAGTTGAATTAATGGACTACATTTTCATGTGATGTGCCTTATATTTGTGAGGTTCAAGATTAGCCATTAGTAGGATGCGTGTTTTGACTTTTGACCGTTTTCAAAAGAATGAAATAGAAATTAGAAAGGGTACTTAAGAACTCAATGATATGATGATTGAAAATAGCACTGGATTATAATGTTCAGATTATTAAGTTATGATTCTTGTTTATGCTTATTTGATATGGATAGTTGGATACTATGTTTCATTTGTGCAAATAGTGTAACTTTAAGCTCGCTCTTGTTGCACGTTATGAACCTTGACAACTTAATGGAATAAATGAGTACATAATCAGTCCAGATAAGCATATGCCGATGGATCATAAATTACAATTGTCATATGAAGGCGATGAAATGTTTCACAGATGTGATGAATATTGTGGATTTGTTGTCAAGAGATGGATAACTTGAAATTATTGTAATGACTCGTTGAGTAATCACCAATTTGCTAGGCCTTTAGTAGTGGATATATTGATTGATTATATTCAATAGTGGATGGTAAAGATGTTAATAAATATCGATATATTCCGTTCTCCCTCTATCCCAATTTAAATTTCTTGAATTTTATCGTTGGAATACTCTAAAGCTAAATGCTTATTGGAAAAAGTTTCATTGAATATTACTTTTACTACCTATTTTGGGTACTAATAGTTTAGCATTGATTTCGTTTCAAAAGCTTCTAAACACTTTTACGAAACTAAGTGTCAAGAATTGATAGGCATATTTACCAAAAGTATGCATAAATCAACCTTTACATACAAAAATATGGCCCTTCTATGTGTATTTATCAATATAATCGGCTAAAAGTAACTCACTTGACACTCCGATATCAGATATGAACTTCCAAAAACGTGACCTAACGAATGTGTTAACTTCGGTTCTTTTTTGCACTTGAACATTGTTTTTATTTAATGTTTTTTTATTTGTTGGCTTGAATTCGCTTGTTGCTTTTGGGGTTTTCAGGTGCAGTTAGCAAATCAGAACCAGCTTAATGATCATTATAGCTCCAAGCATCCAAAGGAAAAGCCTCCAAGCAACTCTGAATGATCTGTTTCTGGTTTTGCAGAACGTGGTGCAGTAGTCGTTTATTTGAAATAAAATGATTACTATGAGTGTAATTAGTGTAAAACTGGTGCGCACGTTTTTCTTGTCTGTTTTTTTGTCATTCACTGTAAGGCACTCCTTTTTATTCGACATTTGCATTGCTGCATAAATGGGATATGAAAAGGTATAAAAGTTGTAGAATGTAAACAATATGCCCAGTCGTTATAGATCATGGTTGTTTGCTCAGCAGCATTGTGCACAGATTGTCACATTTGAAACATATATCAAGTGGTAGAAGAGTAGTGATATAATAAATCGATATAACATCAATGGATTTGCGCTAACATAGGGATCAAATATTCAAATGTATGGTTCATTTGCTGAATACGGACCAAACTGAATGAACTGAACTGCTCAATCCTTGGAACCCCACTATAGTTCAATGGTTGTTTTAATATTCTATAAAAAGATAATGTGATTCTAATCATGAATTAATGATATAATTATAATCGCTCAATGGTACTATTGATGTTACACACATATTGTTATGTAGTCCCTTTATTTCTTGAAAGTCAATTTTCAATTCTGATGTAACAGATTTTTGCCTCTTCTCTAGTCTTATCATCTAACCTTGAGTGTTACAAGAAAATTGAACTACACAGAATGACTTTACTACACATTTTCATGTAACAATTTTACATTTTCTTGAACCAGTAGTTTCTCATGTCAGGCCTTACTCGTACAACTACATACAGAGGATCAAATTTTATATTTTTTCCGTTGATTCACTTTTAACATTATTTGGGTTCTTCACTTTTGATGCCTTTTGTTTTACGGTTTGTTCTTGTTTTTCATATAAAACCATCTACAAAAACGAAACTAGCTAACTGTGAAGATGAGTGAGTATTCCATTATTAACAATACAACATCAACACACCATATGCTTATGGGTTAATGCACTATAGGATCATTGTACTCATCAAAAAAGTCCATTTGCATCACTCAAACTTTCTTTTTGCAAAATAAGAATACTCAACTTCCGGATCTGAAAATTTGGATGACTAAACTTTTAAACGTTTCATTTAAACGACCCTTAACACTAACTACCTAGTTAATCCCAGTTAGCCCGTTAAAATTGTTTCCACATCATTATTTGCTTTAAAAATACCCAGATCATATATTACACATCAGATAGAGTTTGAGGTTCAATTATGTATGTAATGACAAGAAACTTTTAGTCTCTAATATGTGTGTCACAAACATTACTCCTGTATCATACATTTATTGCCCAAAACAACCAAAATAACTTCAATGTAATTGATCAATACTTAAATTAACTAAAAATAAGCATTCTTAATAATTTTCAAAGTTACATACCAAAAGATCAATTAGCGTAGTTACATACCAAAAGAAAGCATTCTTAAGTCATGCCAATAAGTGGCTTACATACCAAAATAAAAAGCATCCTAACAACTGGGCAACATTTAACAAAATACACAAAAAAGCTATTTTCATGCCATAGTAGTTCAGCCCATACCGTTATAAAGGATGCATAAATAAAACACCTAAGTAATAACAATTGGTAACTTCTGGGACTTTCTTGGAGGCTTAAATGCAGCTCGCGGACCAGCTTGTGATGCATCAATTGGTGACAATACGGGTTGTGAATCAGTAAGTGGAATCTCCTCAGATTGCTCAAACCTAGGTGGGTAAGAAGGATCACCTTGCTGATGCTCAATATTTTCAACGACATTTTGTTCTTCATCAACCACAGGCCGTATTACACCTCCTCTCCCAGAATTTATCCCCCCTCTTGTCCTAACCCCTCTAGTCCTAACACCTCTTCTTGCAGTTACACCTCCTTGTACACTTTCCCCTGCAGTTTGTGGTTCTTTGCATGTCAGAATATTATGTCCTTCTTGGTGACAATTCTTACAATGCATGACTCTACCAACCCTACTTAACCTATTCCTGTTACCAACACTCTCAGTAACGTGTCTCGTTCTTTTATATTTTGGCCTACCAGGCATTCTTCTAGCTATTGGTGGAAGTGGCTTGATTTGATCACTTTGTGGCCATTGGTCCATACCAGCAAGAGGGTAAATGTAGTGATCGTATGCACGTGCAAACTTACCTATCTTGTACCACTCTTAAACATACAAATCTGGATTGCTATGCAAATGGTAAATGACTGCAAAACCATGCCCAGATAACTGCCATTTCCATTGTATAGTATTCTTATTTTGCAAAAACCAAGTTGAGTGACTCAAATGAACTTTTTTGAAGAGTACAATGATCCTGTAGAGCATTAACCCTATGGTTATTTATGATAAACCCAACTGTATCCACAATCAAATACACATGAAGCATGCTTAATAGGCTGAATACTTTAATAGGGGCAGGTCTTAGCACACAAAGATACATTGATGTTTTAATGTCAACTTAATGTAAAAAAAAAAAAAGACACAACACCTTATTCTAGTGCAGGGAACACATTGACAAACACATATAATCAAGTCACAAACATCGAAACAAAACAGCAGAAATAGAATGCACTTTTAGCTGTCAGAGCTGTAGGACCCCTCTCCTGACGATGAGCCACTCTCTTGTTGAACACGCTTCATCTCGTCATAAGCCCATTCAAGACCGTGGCAGTAATGGACTGGTGGATTAAACCTCGTATCCTCAATGTTATCTGGCAAGAAAGCTCCATTTTCAACCAAAAATCTGATCGCCCTCCTGTTTTTCTCTTTTGCAGCAGTGTGGAGTGGAGTCCCTGCAAATTATAACAGAATAAAGGAGCATTAGACCAGTGAGAAAGAATGGGTCCATCTAAAGTGTTTTACGTCATGAAGAGTGAAAATATGACAGCATATGATGTACTTACAGCCACAAGCCCCTTTGGTTCGAGCATCAATATTAGCACCATGTTCCAGAAGTTTATCCATAACTTTTACATGACCACCCTTAGCAGCAAGATGAAGAGGGGTGACCCCATGCGATTTGGGGCCTAATGCAGCCACATTTGCATCCATTCCTTCGTTAAGGAGCCTTTTCACCTGCCAATCAATGTGCATATCAGTTAAATCTGGAATAATCATCTTAGATGACCCACATAAGTACCCATCATTTTATATCACTACTAATTATGATATGATATCTCATTCAAATATATCATGTTCATTAAGCTTAAAACATCTTTTTTCATTCGTTTAGGCTATGTCCTTCCATCTATCCTCCATATGCCATTTCAGACCATAAAAAGTACCCACTGAATTATGATGTTATATCAATATTATAATAAACTTTATTTTTATCAGCTGATGGAAATGATTACCTTTCACTTGTACAAAACAAACACCATACCCAAATCAACATTAGGTACAAAATTTTACAAATAAGAAAATCATTCAAGCTCCTTGGCATCAACAACAAGTAGTTTTCCAAACACTAGAGTTTCATTGTTGTGAAATTAACCAGAATCGTATAAGCAATTAATAAGTCGTTTAATAATTAACTTCATAATCATAATCTTGCAATTATTTGCTAATCCAAATCTTATAGTCCGAGTTATATAATTTCAAACCTTAAATAATTAGAAATACACTTTAACCCAACACTGCCTGATACTAAAATAGTGAATAAAAACTAAAACTACTCAAAATTAACTAAAAATTCAACAATGTATCTAAACAACTAACCTAAACATAGAAAAACCATCAAGGAAACCAATAATATCAAATATAAATTATATTTTTGAAAAGTTTATAAGCTAATTCTCACCTCTTTAAGATCCCCTTTTCTAGCACCAACATGAAGCATAGTCCATCCTCTATCATCCCTATCATTCACAAAGCTAACCGCCCGCCGAATTCGCCTTCGATCACCATTCGAACCCAATAACAAATCTTGCGTCATAGTTCCTTCCTTTAATCACCCCAATTTACGTTTCACTTCCAAACAAACCGAATTAAACAGCACAAAACAGATGTCCTTGTTTCAAACACTTAAAAAACTTCCTTTTTTACAAACAACAAAACCTTAATTTGAGCTGAAATAAAAAACCCTAATTTAGCGTGAGAAATGATTACCCATGTTGTGGGGTGCAAATGGATTCAATCTAGGACCAGGAACACGGAAATTTTGAATCTTTGTTACGAATAAAGAAAGCGACGATGATGGAAGACAAGAGATATCAAACATGTTATAAAATCACAAAATTAAAACTTTTTGTTGATAATTTATCAATCGAATACAAATACAAATCCGAGCTGTGAAAATCAGAGGAATGGCACTACGAATTGGTATGTATTTGGCGGTTTCATGTGGCAGTTTAAGTGAATTCGGGGAAATGATATGGATGGAACACAAACCCTAGATTTTGATGCTTGTTTTTGGAATGGAGATAGATTTGCGCGGTGTTTGGTACTAGTGTATGTTAAAATCATAGACTTCTCCTTCGGAGAAAGTTACACATTGCTTCCCCTGATTATGGGTGATGGTCTTATTTAACCCCTACCAGAAAATTGCTCGCAAAAATACCAAACATGGTGCATGCTTGGTCATGTGCACCATGAGGGTCATGCACGTTTAAAGATGTAGTTTTATTAGGATGAACATTTTTAAGATGGAGTGTTATTAAGGTATAGTGAATCTAAGTCGTAAATTATAAAATCAAGAGTTGAGATTGTTTGTCCCTCATGTTCATGTTCTCTAAGCCATCATCCACTCAATACCAAACCAAACATAACAAAACGGAATAGAGAATTAAAAGATTTGGACTCCGATCATTTAATCAACTCGAGTTTGAATAGTTTATTAATAAGTGTTCAAACTTGATGCTTATTTTAGTTATTTGTTACTCCATCTTATTGATATGATAGGTTTAGAAATGTACTTGTATATCGAAGTGCTAAAGAACAAAAGATGAAAAAAAGAAAGCCGTTGAAGTACAAAAAGATATAACATGTGGATTTATTTATCTTGTTATGTGATTTACTAGGAGGAAAATGCGTCATGGAAAGAACTCATATAATAATTCAAATAACTAGAAGAACCCATCAAGTGAAGAGGGACTAGGTACCTTAATTAGCTAAGA
Organism: Helichrysum umbraculigerum; assembly: GCA_949592205.1. NCBI lineage: Eukaryota > Viridiplantae > Streptophyta > Magnoliopsida > Asterales > Asteraceae > Helichrysum > Helichrysum umbraculigerum. The sequence goes on along the minus strand of CATIUR010000003.1, from coordinate 132,488,334 downwards.
TATGGTGGTCATATATAACATTCTCGACACGAATGTATGAAGTACTACGTCTAGATCGTATACAACATAATCATGACTATTATAGATGTCAAATGGAAAACATCAAAATCTTTAAACATATTGGATGGGACCTCTCCTAGATTCTCACTAATTAATAACGGCCCGGTGAACTATATGTGTCACTTATGAGAAATGATTGATGTTGATAACAACACAACACTATAAACATAATTAAGAGTACGTAATAGTTTGGGAGAAAACATAATTGTTTTAATCTTTTGTGCCTTTTGCGCACATAGCATTGTTTTTTAACACGCATATAATTGTTGTTTATTGTATCATAAAAAAATAAATGGAGTTCTTAATATGACATAACACGTTTACGGATTGAAATTGGATTACATGTTTAATGTAACATAGAAGTGCTCAAAGAGAATGTAGTATATACCATATAATACAAACGAAAGTATGCTATGTGAGAACGCGTTATATCATGGTGATGTAATACGTAATAGTTTCAAAATACAAATGCAAGTAATAGTAGTAGTTAAGATTATAAGCATTAAAAGCACATTTGACTAACTTTTCAAACATCTAAGTACTTAAATAAATCAATATAAATAATATGAAGTGACACTATCAAAAACATTTCGTACACCACTAACTGTATTTTATTATGTTATACAGTAAAATATTGTAAAAAGCAAGTGGTGATGTAGAATATCTAATTATCTATATTCTATATTATTAATTAATATAATATATACATAAGAAAAACCCTAAAAAAATCCCCACCCTTAATTTCAAGATAATCATTTACTAGTCAACCTTTTGATCAATCAATGACATCATTTAATTTATTAATTATGTAGTAAAATACTAATATGCACTTGACTAAATTAAATTAACATCCTCTAATCTCTTTTATTTGTCATAATAAACCCTGCATGTTTTGACTTAATTTCTCTTTATTGTAACAAACTTTCAATATTAGCAACCAAACCCTCACATTTAGGCTAATAATAAGCAGCCAATCCAACGACTTTAATGATGCGATCCTTCACTCCCGCTTACAACCACAATTTCGATTTCATTTTCAAATTTCAATTTTAAAATCGAAAAAGAAGATTAGGCAAGGAATCTTTTTTTGAATATGTCCATTTACAATCACAGGGAACCATTAGGCAATGATCCTTTTTTTTAATATGTCCATCTACAATCTTAAAAGAAAAACCATTCACTTATACTAGGGTTCCAAATAAGGAGAGCGTTTTAATGCACAAAAGTTATACGACCAGTTGAGGTACATAATGACCCATAAACCATCCAATTATTTTCGAAATATACAACCACCTTTATTGCATATAAATAATAATAACGAACATTTTTAATTATTCAGTGAAATAATAGTCTTAGCTTTCTCGATTGTTTTACTCTAATATCACAACTTTACTTTTACATTTTTTGTTATGACACCCTTTTTGTGTCTATTCTTTTTCTAAGTGTGCTTTATAAATTACAACAACTATGCGCGTTCCATCTTAGTCGTTTTATGTTCGTTTATTATGTACCATTTGTTTTAAAGTTGCCGTTTCAATTTATTTAGTACTATATAAATGTAACACCCTCAAATTTCGGTTTGCGGAAGCGATCGGGTCGGGTGTTACCAAATTAAATATCACAGCATAAGATACATAATGAACGACTCTAAATGAGACGTTTGAAAATAATTATACATTTACCAAATAAAACGTTTACAACGTTATAAGTTTATTAGAATTTTCAAATACATAATTTGAAAATACAAAAGTAAATGCAGAGTTGTCCCAAATGTTTGAAATCATGCGACTCGAGCTAGCATAATCTTGTAGTAATCCCTAATCCTGCTGGGCACCTGAGAACACATGCTAAAACAGGTCAGCTATAAAGCTGGTGAGTTCATAGGTTTGTTAGTTGAAAACATAAAGTATAAATTTTGTATGTTTTGAGAAGTTGTTCAGAATCCACGATTCTGATTTGTAGCAAATTGTAGATGTAATTACCAATGTGTAATTCGAAAGTTTAGGTATCTAATACCTAATCAATTGTAGTCCGTACCTAAGTACACAATAATTGAGGCATACCGAGCCTGAATACCTATCTGGTATGAGTAAGTGTATAACGGGAGGCAATACCTGCCTAAGTTGTAACCAAATAACTGTATGACCACGTCATATGATAGTAAGTAATTGTAGTCCCGCAGAACTATGATTTAATATATGAGGTGTTGCATCCAGCAACAAATGTTTGTAGATTCGCAGATCTATGTTTGAATGTTTAGCGTGTCCGTTTACCCGATTAGCATAAGCTAACCTGGACATGAATTGAGCTAACGGCCTCGCGTGGCAGCACCACCGATCCGTTAACTTATTGTGAATCCCGAGTATAACTCGCTGATCCATTGATTGAAATTTCGTCCACTGCAATACCGTGGTTTCGTTTTGTGCCCACTTTACCGTGGCATCGTTTGGTGCCCGCTGCAATACCGCGGCATCGTTTTTTGGAATTGCTCGCAGCAATTTGTGATTGAGCCGGCAGTACAACGACATGCCCGACTACGTTGTTTGAGAGCCAGCAGTACTCGACATGCCTGACTAAGTAGATCGTATAATAGTATGTAGATATTCATCAGGTGACACCCCCACGGTTGGATTACATCCTGGGCCGGGGGACCATCCCTGGTTGGATTACATCCTGAGCCAGAGTCGTCACCAGTTGAGTCGTATGGATATAAGAAGTCTGTACTAACTTGTGATAATATTGTATACTCCTAGCCTAAAGCCTAGCAAGTATATATAACGGAGTCTTGGGAAAATGTTCACTTAAGTTCAGTTCCCATTCTAATGATAATGGAGTGTGTCGACAGTTTTAGTTCTTAAAGAATAACTAAACTTGTAACAGTACAGATGTTATTCAGTATAGGTAGAACTAACTAGTTCTAATGTATTCAATGATATTGTCCTGTGACAATATGGCCAAAAGATTGTGATAACTAAATCAAGTTATGTGTTGGTAATCGTTTTCCAACAATCCAACAGAGTACGATTGCAACCTATCTAGGTTAAATACTGATATTGTTCTAAAACAATATTAAGGGTGTAATTCCTAAGTATTACACATTTCGTATTACATATAGAAATAAAAATAGTTGTGAATTATAAACGATTATTAATAATTCGAAAACAGTAATTGAGCATGTGTTTCACCCCGAAATAGTAAAACAGTTGAAAGAGTGGGGCTATGAAACTCACCTGTGAGTTGTTAGCGATACGATGATACGCGCGTCGTCCGAATGGTAACCTTCTAGTGTCCTAAACACGTGAGGTTATATAAGTATGAGACAAATCAGTTTGTCTAAACGAGTTGTTCATGTATGCATTTGTTGTTGAAGTCTGGGAATGGTGTACGGGGGTCCGGGGGCAGCGCCCCTGGTAGCGGGGTCCAAGGGGTGGCAACCCCTGGCGGGGTCCAAGGGGCAGAGCCCCTGGCTGGGGTCGAGCTGCCAGGTCAGCTTGGAAAATTTTTATTTCTACTACTTTGCTTTAAAGAAAACGCATTCGAAATCCAAATTCGGGTAAAATCGAGTGGTAAAATTTGGTTGTCAATACTTAGTGAAAAACATAGGTTTTTAAGGTTCTGCGACGTCAGATGCGACGTCAGAGGCGACGTAGAGTCCTGCGTCGCTATGTGCGACATTCGCAAGTCAATGCGACGTAAAAGCTTGCGTCGCTAAATGCGACGTTGAGGTTTTGTGCGATGTAAGGGTCGGCGTCGCTATATGCGACGTTCGCAATTTCATGCGACGTTGTGATTGACGTCGCACCAGGCGACGTCATGGTATTTGCGACGTTGAGCTGCGACGTCGCAGCACTGTTTTTGGTCCAAATGCTACGTCGTCGTCTGTTCGACGATTTCAAGATCCAAATCGAGTTTTGGCTCGATTTTTGGGTGTTTTGATGTTATAGAAAGCTTCTAGCATGTATTTTGAAGTAATCTAAGTAATTTATAGAAAGAGAAACGATTTCTAGAGAGAGAGTGAGTAAATCCTTACTTTTTGGTAAAAATGGAGATGAAGTGGATGGTGAGGAGGATGATGATGATGATGGAAGCTTGTTGTTGTTCTTGTTGATGATGATGACGGCGGCGGCGGTAGTGGCCGGCGGTGGTGGCAGCGGCGGTGGGTGGTGGTGATGGTTGGTGGAAGGGTTTTTAGAGAGAGAGAGTAGAGAGGAAGTGAGAGTAGAGAGAGAAGTGAGATGGTGATAATGAGAAAGGAATGGGGAGGTGGGGGATGGTTTTATCCATTTCCAGCTCCCGAGTCGTGGACTGTGGTCTCCAACCGCAGTACAAAATACCCGTGTTTATTTATCCGATGTAATTTAAAATAACATTTTTAAATTCAAAATTTTATTTATATTCTCTCGAAACGTTTTTGTACCGGAATATTTTATAAAAATATTATTTTGGGATTTAAGGTTTAATAATTTGTTTTCGCGTGATTTCGGATAATTAAAATGCGTTTTAAATTAAAACGACTTACATTTTTTAATATTTTGATGTAATCGCATATATATAATACAATTATTTGAAGTTAAATTTTGGCGCGAAAGTTGACTTTTTGACTGGGTGTTACAATAAATTAACGGATTCAATTGGTGAATTTTGTTGTCAATCTACATTTGAATATACAATTACTTTCTTTTTACTAATTACAACCAGACTCTTAATAGATTCGTTAACATTTGATACAATATATTAAGCATCGTTTATCACTATATTTAGTCTTGCGTTGACTTTTGATGTTGTTTTTCATTATAACCAACATTTCCAACCATAAATATAAAGATAAAAAACAATATATGAATTTTAACAACAACAATTTATGTTATTATACTTCAAACACAAGCTAAAGATCTTTATTATCTATAATCTATATCTATATCTATAATCTATAATAATACATATAATGCATCTTGCTACTTTATTTTTAGAAACTTTTAAGAAATAAGATTCAACACTTCCAAATTTATATTGTACATATTTTAAATTGTAGTAACTTATGTTTTTATACTTTTTCACTTTTAACCCCACATTTCGTATTCCGATTTTTCAACTCTACAAATCAAACTATCGTTGTTGATTTAACATCATAAGTAATATATTAGTGAATATTATACATAATATACAACTATCGCGAGTTACGAATTACAAAAAGTATTATTTCCGCTGCATAGCGCATGTATTATGCTAGTATAAGTAAAACACGCAATTAAGTAATAGTTGATTGACGGAGGCCAATCCCCAAACACACTGTGCACACATATAGTCATATCATTCAAATTATATTTTACAATTTGCTCCACATGAGTAATACTAATTGACATTTATTTGGATTGACAAAAAAATTTAACCTGCACATATATAGAATGCAAGGTAAGGTTCAAATGAGACTAAAAATTTGTGTGAGAATAGAGGAACCAATGATATAGTGACATGTGTACAAAGAGAATACAAAACCCATTTACCCCTTAAGTTAAATATCTTACAAACGACAAATCGAAAAATTATGAAAATTGCACCATTAGATTCAGCGTTTGATCCTCTTCGATTTGCCTTGCATTAAGGCATACTTTCGACGAGTTTTTTTTTTCATTATTTTTAGTGGGTTTCACATTACTAACACGTGTGTTACAGTGTTGCGTTTAGGGTTTAGGGTTTTGGGGTTAGGGTTTAGGGTTGGGAGTTTGGGGTTTCGTCCCAAAACCCCAAACTCCCAACCCTAAACGCTAAACCCTAACCCCTAAACTCCAAACCCTAAACCCTAAACGCTTTATAAAACTCTAAACCCTAAATCATACTAAACCCTAAACCCTGCTAAACTCTAACACTAAACCCTGCTAAACCCTAACACTAAACCCTGCTAAATCCTAACTCTAAACCCTAACCCTAAATCAAATGTAGAATCAATCACTAACACATGTGTTACTAATATGTAAAACCCACCAAAAAATGAAAAAAAAAAAGTTCGTCGGAAGTATGCCTTGATGGACGGCAAATCGAAGAGGATAAAACGCTGAAAAATATGGTGCAATTTTCATGATTTTTCGACTTGTCGTTTGTGAGATATTTAATTTTTAAAACGTGGATGAGAGAGGAAAAAGTGACACGTGGCATATTGTGATTGGTTCCCCTATTCTCACACAAAATAAATGGTCTCAATTGAACTCTTATAATAGAATGCAATACAAAAATATACAGTAGATTTTTTTCATGCAAGATTCTACAAATTTCGCAAGTTTTAAACTAGTTATTTACTACGTATTTAGTTTACTCTCACCTGTTTTGCAAAGACTTTTAAGTTTTAAACAACTATATACGGAGTAGTAAATACAGAACTTGACCAATAGTCAGTCTTATTCCCACCTCCGGTCAACCCACAAAAAACACTTTTTTGACTTTTATTTCCCAGCAACAAAATACTACTGCTTCAATTCATCACTAATTAATTCATTTCATTCAACTATCATATATATATCACAAATCAAAATCATATTCACAATGTATTACATGCAATACCCAATCAAAATCCAAACTTTATGAACTCGATTTCATAAAAAAAAAACATGTTCGGTGGTGCCGGCAGCAGCGCCGGTGGTTCCGGCGGTGGCGGAGGTATGGATAGTAACGAAACCCTAGCTCGATTGAATCAAATGATGATGAGTGTACCTGTTCATGTTCCTGTTTCTGTTCCTGTTCCACCGGTGCAACCGGTGGTGATTAGTGGTGGTGGTGGTGGTGATGGGGATGAGTATTCTAGGGTTCCGATGTGGAGTCATCAAGAGACGAAGGATTTTATAGCGATTCGAGGGGAATTGGAGAGTGATTTTAGTGTAGCCAAGAGGAATAAGAGTTTATGGGAAGTGGTTGCTGTGAAAATGAAGGAATTAGGGTATAGAAGGACTCCTGATCAGTGTAAATGCAAGTGGAAGAATCTCGTTAGTCGATATAAGGTAAGTGATAAACGATTGCTCCGATTTTTGTTTATTGAATTAGTTTTATGCTTAATTGCTTGGTAATATGCTAATGTAAGGTTTGTTAGACATACATTGTGTAATTTAGCTGTGAATTAAAGGATTTGGATGTGCGGTTTCGAAGTTATTAATCAAATGCTAAAAGGCATAATGGATAGATAGTAGTTATAAGTTGTAACAGAAATATGAATAATCTGGCCATAGATGATTCTTAGGTAGTGTGCAATTCGGTATGGATCAAGTGGGGCTCTATGGGAACAATCTTTTAAGAGGTGTCGTTCGTTCGAACTTCGTCTTTGTACTTCTCCCTAAACCAAAATGAAAAACTAATGTTAGGCTTTTGCGTGTTTAGTATTTATCTTTGTGAGAACTCAAATTTGTGTTATGAATAATTATCCAGATGTTATGACTAACTTAGAATGCATGTGATTTAGTGTGATAGTAGTTGAATCATTGATATATTTGTCATTTTCATTTTTACTAAAAATAGCATTTTCCAATTAGTAGAGAGTAGAGACTACCATCTATCTACATTTTTCTAGTTTGTCAAAAAGAAGAGGAAGGTCTTCGTCTCCTTTTTGTGAATACAGCTGATAGAATAATAAATAAGAAATTGGAACGATTCCTTTTTATGACTCCATGGAAAATACGGTGAACATGGGTTGATTTAGTTGTTGCCAACTAAATTAAATTTCAAACAATGGTCAATATAATTGGTTAGAAGAAGTTTTATTACTACAATATCAAGCCCAACACCCCACCACCCCTCTCTTTTAGTCGAAATGCCAAATCAATACTACTGACTTATTTGTGGTGATGATACTCAGAAGCAAGTTATTCATCTACAACTTTCACGGGACATTCGGAACATTTACTATCTTATGAATATCAGCCTTTATCTTCATCTATATGATCCTTATAGTTGTCTATCACACAGCTTGTTAAATGTTTAGATGCTTATCGTGTTCAATTCTCTTTCTTATAGTAGTTCCTAAAATTTCTTGAAAGTTCTAAAATAGTATGAGTTTCAAAAATTATGTTAGGGAAAGGAGACATCGGATCGAGATAACACTCGTTCATTCCCATTCTTCGAGGAACTACATGCAGTTTTCACTCAAAGAGCAACTAACACACCACAAATACCCTTTGACCCTGAAGCCACTTCTAGTCAGTCAAGGTCAAAGAAGAGAGTCACAAGAATAGATTCATATCAATCATTTGAAGAATTTCAGGAAGATGAAGATGAGTACGAGGTTGAGGAAACCAAAGCCATCATTCCTCCAAGAAAAAAACCTGAAAGGGGAAAACGCCCACAAATACCAAATCTAGACAAGCCCCCAACTCCAAAACCATTGAATACAGAAAGTAATGTTATTCGAGAGATTCTGCATGATTTCTTTCAACAGCAGCAGACGATTGACATGCAATGGAGGGATTTGATGGAGAAACATGCTTATGAAAGACAATTATTCGAGCAGGAATGGCGTCAGTCAATGGAGAGGCTTGAAATGGAGAGGATGAGAAACGAGCAGTTGTGGAGAGAGAAAGAAGAACAGAGGAAGATGAGAGAAGAGAGTCGTGCCGAGAGGCGGGATGCTCTTTTAACATTACTATTAAACAAACTCGTACATGAGCAATGATCTTTAAATGTATTAGTGTACATTATAGCAATATATTGTACATAACTAGCTTTTCAAATGCAATATGTTGGTAGAAGAACATACATGAAAACTTGAGATAGTTATAAGGTAAGATCTTTCATTTTTGCTAAATGATTGCGTAGTTTTTTTGTTAGTGTTACTAGTTTTGATGAATGTTAAACTGCATTAGGGATTTCGGGGTGTGAATGAGTTTGATCCTTGATAACATTGAATAATGTTATATTTGTATAGTAATATTTCATAGTTTTTAGAGTAAATTACGCCGCCAGTCCCTGTGGTTGTACCATTGTTACAATGCCAGTCCATGGGTCGGGTATTGTGCGGATATCATTCTTTGACCCGGATTCTTGTTTCACTGCACGTCCCTGATACAAACGAGCGTTAAAAAATCCCGTTTACTCAAAACACGTGCTTGGCACGTGAGGGTATTTTTGTGATTTCACCAATTTTTTCACTGAGATCCCCTCTTTATATCTACCCCACGCAGTATAATCCCCTCATTTATCAAAACCCTAATTTCAAAATCATCTCTTTTCTAGCACTGGGCGAAAAAATTGAAGCTTTTTTTCGATGGAATGCACGAAGTGTGGCGCATCTTCAGTAATCACTACTTCATGGACTGATGCTAATCTAGGTTGAAGATTCTTTAATTGTTCAAACCAGGTTTGTATATCGTATTTGGTATATAATGAAATCAATTTTTTTTGTTGACCTATTTTTTGTAAATTCAGGCATTAAGGTGTGGATTCGTCGATTGGTATGACCCACCGATGTGTAAAAGAGCGAAAGCAGTAATCCCTGGTCTGTTGAGGTCGAAGAAAAAGCTTGAAGCTCAAGTGAAGGAAAATGCAAACGTGGCTAGAAGATATAAGATAATTTTAGCAATTAGTTGGGTGTTGTTCTATCTAAAATACAAGTATTTTTAATTAATTCAAGTGAAGGAGAATGTTGTTTGTAATGTTTTGTGTTGTGTAGTTGGGTGTTGTGTACTGTAAACGATGAATGATTAATGGAAATGGTGTTTAGGTGAAAACCTTTAATTTTGGTATTCAATGAATGTAGAGTTGGTGACCAAACTAAAGCATACTGACATTTTCAATGCATACATACATCGAGATTCTTAAACACATGTACACCAATATACCACAAATATTGGATAACATTACCAAATACCAAATGTTTTACAACAAGCTAGTAAATAAAGCATATAAATTACATCCATGAAACATCACCATCATGCCAAATGGTCCCAAAACATAAGCAAACAAATAAGGCATACTAGAGCAGTTTTTGTTTGCACCAAAATAACAAGTACTTTAAGCAAACAAATAAGGCATACTAAAGAAGTTTTTGTTTGCACCAAAAATAACAAGTACTTTAAACCAGGTCACACTTCACCTCCACCAGTTTGTGACCCACTTGCATCTCCACCATTTGGTTGATTTTGAGAATCTGCACGCCTTGGTCCAGTACAGGTCCTGGAATTATGTCCAATAGATTTGCATTTTCCACAAGCATTTGATACCCCAGCCCTTAATATCTTCCCTTCTTTGACCATTCCCTGACTCAATAATTCATCCGCTGACTTTCTTCTCTTTTTTTTGGGTCTTCCCACTGGAATGTGATGCTTTGGGGGTATTAGTGTTGTTGGACATGCAGAGTGTGGCCAATCGTTCCTGCCATTTATTGGACCTATTTTGTGGGAATACATTTCAGTCCATGTTGCTAGCCAATAACTAGGATGCACCCAACTTTCTGGTTCCCCAACATCAATCCCATTTACAGCCATATTCCAGATGGTTGCAACTGCATGCTTGCAGGGCATTCCTGTCAATTCCCATTTCCTACAAGTACAAGTCTTTGACTCTACATCAACAACTTTTTGATCTTGCCATGGCCCAACAACCTGATATTGCTTCCCTCCATTCCATAATGCCTTTCATTATAAAATTTAAATTAATAGGAAATAAGTCAAATAACACTTTAACTATATACAACAATAAATAACACAATAATTAGGATAGTACTACCTTATACTGAGATGCATCATTTTTTATGATGTTGAACAACTTCGTAGCACTGGGTGACAAAGGACCATCACATTTTTCAATAACTTTTTGCACAATAACAATTCTCTTCATTAGATATTCCCTTATGAACTCCAAAGTTGTTATGATTGGTTTGTCCCTCCCATCTAATAGTCTTCTATTGAACACCTCACACATATTGTTTAATAGTACATCACAATGTGCTCTTCCTGTAACACAATTCATCAAGATTCAAAAACCATGTATACTTAATAATTCTCATATAAAATAGAAATGTACATACCACTAAAATGGGACCTTGCCCAATGAACTGGTGGAATCAGTTTAAGCCAATCATATGCTTTCTCATTAACCTGCTTCAATTCATCCATACATCTATCAAAGTACCTAACAGTTGAGGCAGTTGCACACTTCCACAACAAATCTTTAAAAACCTTTCCTTTATACAGTTGTTTCATGTTCCGATAAATGTGCATCAAGCAATATCTATGCTCAGCACATGGAAACAGATTTTGAATAGCTTGAAGTAGTCCCTATATGTATTTCACAAAACAATAATTGTGATAAATAATTAAAAACAGTTTATAACTTATAAAATATATATTTAAAAACTAACCTTCTGCCTATCCGTAACGAAAGTGAAATTTGACATTGTGTTCAATTCCAGATCATCCCCAAGACACTCAAGGAACCAAGTCCAAGATCTGAGTGTCTCAGTCTCTACAACTGCATATGCAATGGGATATATGCAAGATCCATTATCATGACATTACAGATCCATTATCTTCAATTCTTCATCTTTTACTTTGACCTTTCAAACTTCAACATGTGGCTATACATTTTATGTTTCTTTTTTTTCTTTTTTTTTAATTCATTCAATCACACATTAAACATCCTCCGATCCTCCTGATCATTATGCATATCAATTTTATTATGCACAGTAGACATCTTACAGAAGTTATAATTTGTCCAACATGCAGTTCATATGATGCAATTACTACATATGATGCAATTACATAATGCTATGTCTAATCTGCTATCAATATATAAAAATCAAACATATTTGTTGTATATATCACTTACCTATATAAATAGATCCATGTGCATTGTAGTGAATACAGGTGAAATTCCAATGCATACAACCCTTACTCTTGTTTTGTCATTGTTCTTGTAGTATAATTGTCGCCTAGTCTCAACAGCATGGTTGGTCACCATAGTTTTAGTGTCCTCTTTGGTCCCAAAGGTTTGACCAACATAAAAGTGTGTCTTGTGAGGATTGCCTGCATCATCAGTTCTTTGTTGTTTCCTTAACTGCTTCAAAGCTTGTTTCCTTTGAGAATCACCTTCTTCATCCGTTGCACTTTCAAACTCATCATGGTCCAATGAGTCAATGGGTACATCACCAGTCTCATCCTTAGCTTGCTTATCATTTTCACAACCAATCCATTCAGTATCCTTGTCTATGTTCAGTGTGAAATCCCTCATATCTACCTCAACATCATTGATCATATTCTCCTCATCTTCTAAAAAGTCACTATCACTTTCTTCATCAGTTGCCTCTTGCAAATCACTTTCTTCATCAGTATCAGCATGGTTACCATTGACACTTTCTGACATTGGTTCATCATCATCTAGTTTAATGCAATTATCCTTCCATTTTTTAGTCTCTGCTTGATCATGAAGTAAAATGCCCTTACCCTTACCCTCATATGTTGGACTAACCTGTTGTGAACTCTTACCCTTGTTTGTCATTGGTGGTTCATGACTAATAATAATACCCTTAGGCTTTCCTATCATTGGTTGATCCTCAAATATATGATTGTAGGTAAACAAGTCATCTAGTGCTTCATCATCATATACTGTAGTAGCATGGTGAAACCCACTACCCTGGCCCAAATCACTACTTTGGCCCAGTCCACTATTCAGGCCCAATTCACTACCTTGGTCCAATCCACTACTCCTTCTCTCAGCATCTTCAAGCCATCCTACCATAAATTTCAAATTCTTATTTGCACTTACAACACTTTTAGTTGTCTTACCTTGATTACTGACCATATTTTCACTTACAACTTTGTTTACTCTGGTCTCAAAGTGTTCAACATAAACATCAATGGTACAACCACAGGGACTGGCATTGTAACAATGGTACAACCACAGGGACTGGCGGCGTAATTTACTCTAGTTTTTATATACTTTTAGTTACAATTATTTGATAAAAGTTAATTATTTTGTTCATATTTATAAAATAGGCAGAAATAGAGTTTGAATTAGCAATGAACGAAAATGAGTTAAAAATATATCAAATAAAGTAGTTTTTGTATAAAAGTTAGTTTGACTTAAATTTAGTTGGGACAAAGTGGTTAAAAGAGTGAAGAAAATAAATTAAGTTTGTACATATTTGAGTTCGAAAAGTTAAATGAGTTGAGTAAAAATAGTTAAATTGTATATTTATTAGAGTTAATGAGTTAAACCTTAGTACTAATAAATAAGTTAGTAATAAAATAAAATAAATAATAAAAGTAGTTAGTACGATAGTAATACTAATAATAAGTTAAATAATTATAATATAATAGTAATAATGTTAATAGTAATCAAGTAAATATAATAATAATAATAATAGAAATAATAGATAATAAAATAATGATGATGTTTGTTTTATTGTTTGTAGATCACGTGGATCAAGTCTCACAGCCAAAAGTCAAAGATCAAAACAAAGTGAGGCGGCGCTGGAGGAAAACGTGTGGAGTACGATAATTTGATCCATACGGCGGATCAAAATCCATACGCCGTATGGATTGAAGCCCCAGAAAATAAAAATAGCAGCCTTCATTCTGTCGCGCACACACACTTTTTTATATATAAAAATTAGGTTACGAATTTTCTTGGTACTTTTGAGGGTTTTTCATACTTTTGAAGATCTTTCATTTGTTTCAATCATTCGGCTACTACGGATCTTCAATTAATCATTGTAATCATTCGTTTACTCTTTTATTTCATTATAATAATGTTTTCTTTGATTTTAATTATTACTTTTGATTGTTATTGTTTGAATATGAGTAGCTAAATTCTTTTACACTTACTTGAATGATGTGATCTAATGATTAGGGTTGTCATCTTTTAATATTTATGTTGAATTATTTTTGTTTAATCGTGAACCTTACGCATTTAAGTTTATATTAATTGATTTATCTTGTTGGTAAATTATTATATGATCAATTTAGCGGGAGCTTTTTTCATATAATAGTTTATTATAATTATTTGTCTATGAATAATTGTTAATTGATTGCGGAAGCAGATATTAAACAAGATAATCGTTTAAACATGAATGTGTAAGTAGGTGAAGTTGACGAAAGTTATTCACTAGATTAAATCTTAAATTATTGAATCGAAAGTAAGGTGTAGGTTAAGTGGACACACTAATCTTGGTTTAATTAAGATTCATATATTCAACATAATTAAACTATCTATTGCAATTTAATTAATGTTTAATTGAAACTATTATGTGTTTAAGTTTTACATATTATTGAAGCTTGTTGATGATTTAATTAGTGGCTATAGCGAACGTTTGTCACAAAGTTATTTCATTATTTAATTATATTTCTATGTATGATTAATCCAATGATAGCGGACGCATATTTGGTATAAGTTAGATAATTAAACTTAAATATATAAGGTGATGATATTGGCGAACGTCTTTCATTAAATTAAATTATTAATTAGTTAATTAAGATTTATGTGACGGTCATGGCGAACGTTAAACCTGATCTAAATTAAGATGAGCATTGATTGCTAGATAACCTGGTTTTTATTATACAACCCGAAATCATTAGTGAGCTAGTTCAAGTAAGTGTCGTTTTTAATATTTGATAAAGTTCAATTAATTAATCTGACTCTTCCTGAGTCCACTTGTTTTCTTTTATTAAATTTAGTTGTTAAGCAACGTGACAATTCGGTCACAACAAACCCAAGTCTTTTCTGTACTAAGTTAATTACATTTTTTAGTTTTAATTCTTAAATTCACATTCCCTGTGGAACGAACTTGGACTTACTGTAGCTATACTATACACGATAGGGTATACTTACCTCAGTTGTGTAATAGTAAACGATCAGTATTTCTTTGTTTAATTTTATAACTAGATTTTACACATCAATCCTCTTTTCTATATTGTGCGAAATGCATAATTAAACTCGTTGAACCAATGCAGTATGATCGGCTGGTCTTTTTGGTGTATGGGTTAGAGGGTCAAAATGAATATTTATATCTGCATGTAGATGTATATGGTTTGTTAAATCAGTTAAGCGGGATGGTTACTTACTGAAAGACATGAGTCCGAAAAAGTCCGTCTTGTTTATATGCTTTAGCAAGTTATTTTTTCAGATGAGGCCTAATAGTCGAACTGTCTGGACAATTTGCAAGTTTGGTTGGCTAGTGTGAAAAGCCTCAAGCCAAGCTTGTTGGTTTGACGTAAATTTTATTTTCGTTTTAACCCTTTTAAATTTTTTTCTTCATGATTTAATCATTCAAGTTTTAAAAGTTTTGTGTTTTACCCCTCTATACTTTAAAGGTTTGATGGTTTAATTCCTTAAGTTTATTTTTAATAATGATTTTACTCTTTTAACTATATCTATTGTCTAGTTTAATCATCAAACTTTCAAAAGATTAGTGGTTTAACCCTTTTAATGGTTTAACCAATAAGTCAACACAAACTTGGAGCATTAAATTATTATAAAAAAAAACTTGAATGATTAAAACGTAAAAAAGTTGAAACTCTGAAGATTAAACCATCATTAACCATAAATATTACTCAATATTGATGTTCATCAATCAAAGCGTACGAACAAGCAAACATCACATATTCACATTAACTATTTTACTCAATGAATTTGTTTTCTTTTTACTAGTAAAAGTCATATTTATTATCTGTTTGGCATGCTGCATACTCAAAAGTAGTGTTCGATTTTACATGTTAACGAACGAGTATTTGCTAAATTGTTTAAAATATATACTTAAATTTAAGTCTAAATTCATACACCGTGTGACACATTGATCACATTTATTCTCTCTCATTTTTCTTTACCAATCATTATATTATATTTGTCAATCAAATCTTTAGGTCACGTATTTCGCCATATAAGTGTGACACCTTTATCCACCTTTTCTCTTTGTAAAACAGCGAGTCTACAATGTAACTTAAATAAGTAAAACCCACGTCAGCGTCGACACCACATCAATGTTTTCAATGGTAAAACCCAGAACGCCCATTTTTGCCCTAGGCCCCACCAGTTTAATTTAATTTTCATTCATTTTAACAAAAAAAATCCTTTAATAAATTAAAATACAAAACAATAATTAAAAAGT
The DNA here is from genome assembly GCA_949592205.1 of Helichrysum umbraculigerum. Classification (NCBI taxonomy): domain Eukaryota; kingdom Viridiplantae; phylum Streptophyta; class Magnoliopsida; order Asterales; family Asteraceae; genus Helichrysum; species Helichrysum umbraculigerum. Next base: position 132,472,196 of record CATIUR010000003.1, on the reverse strand, counting down.
ACTTCATTACTAATTAAAAATAAAATGTTACATTGCGGAAAAAAAAAAAGTTACAATCCTAGAAATTAAAATTACAATAATTAAAAGTTGCGAGTTAGTCATAAAAATTAAAAAGTACAATAATTAAACTACTCCTCATCTTCGTCTTCATTTCCGCCTTCCTCGCCGCTTTCCTCATCGTCGTCATCGGTTTCATAGAACTCCCAAAACTGCCTCGTAATTTTTTTTCTTCATTCTGTTATGAGCCTTTAGGGTTTGAAGATCCATGTGGTCGGTATTTAGTGAAAGAAATGTTACACCTTGCATAGCGGTCCGAAGGTTTTCATTTCGGGTGAAAGTGTCAAGTGTCAACCGCCTTTTTCCTTGCGTGTAACATTTCATTCTTGTAGTTGGCAATACCCTCCATCATCTCCTCCATCTTTGATTTCAGGGTAGCTGTACGTGAAGAAGTCGCCGCGTCTAAAGAACCGGAACTTCTAGCCGTTTTCCTTGCTTGGTTACGGCCCATAAGCCGTGGAAACGGGTCAACCTTCAAAAAGCTCGTTCAGAAGGGGAGTCGGGTTGTCGTCGGAGAGATTAACCGAGTCTGTGAAAAAGTCGGTTTCCTTGTTTTGAACCCTAGGTGGTGCACGCCATTTTGGATGAAATCTTACAACCTCCCAAGATTGTTTCATGTTGAAGGTCTTTTTGTACGTTTGAAAGTATTCCTCAATGGATCTTTCGTACACCATATTATCGTCGTTACCGCTATCCAAGCACACTAATTAGATTCGTATATTGCATTGAAGTTTTTGCAATATTTATTTATATAACTCCTCTTGGAGGATAGTGCGTCGGCATAGCGAACCCAACCGTCATTATTGGCGTTAAACTTTTCTTCCACCGTAGACCACAAAGTACCTTTTTTATTGTTGCCAGTGGCGGAGTCCTCGGACGTGTCACACCAAGATGTCGACAACCACGCTTCTTCCTTTGCCGACCAATTTGTTTTTGGACATATTTTGGGACCCGAATCAATACGTTTTTTATGGCTTCTTTTTTTGGGAGATTGTTGGGGTTGTTTTTCGAATCTTTGGGTGGTTTGTTATTGGGGTTGTTGTTGGTGTTGAAAGATGGTTGTTGAGGGTACATGGATGGAAGCATTCCGTAAGGTTGTTGTTGTTGGTTGTAATCAATTGGTGGTTTGATAATATGGTGGATACATCCCGTAAGGTTGCATATTCGGATTGCGAATAGGGGGTTAGCTACTCGAGCCGGGTGTATTTGGTGTTCCGAATAACATGATGTTTGTGTATGACATGTTTTCCGGATTTGGGGTTTGATATGAATTGGGATTGGAGTTTTGATTTGAAGAAGACATGTTAATGAAAGTGGGTTTGATTTGTGGAGAAAGTGTTTAGAAAGTATGTAGTATGTAGTTGAATTGTTGTATGAAATTATGTAGTTATGTGTATATATATAGATAAGAAAATAGAGTTTTTTCAAAAAAATTTTTTTTTTTTTTTGTCCTAGCCGTTACCCCCAACGGTCATTTTTTTTTTAAGCCATCAAACGGTTATTTTTTAAAAAAATATATTTTCTTTGTTTTCATTAAAACCTGGCAAAGAAATCAAAAAATAAAATAAAATTGCACGTGGGTCCCGCTTGAACGCTCCGATCTTACCCGTTGAGGGCTCCACGTTAGAAAGGTGCCAAATCAACTTTAGATTCTTAAACAACTCCCTTTTAATAATAGATAGATAGATAGTATTGATTATACTCATTTGACTCACTTTTTACCAAAATACTCATTCGACCCTCGCCATTGTTAGTGCTAATGGCGCTAATGGACCTACCTAATAAATACAACCAATAGAGTGTAACACGTGTCCACTCCTCACCGATTGTCCTTGCCGGGTCACATCAACAGAAAACGACACATGTCATCTCCTCGCCGCTTGGAGCTGATCAGAACGTTCCCCAACCACTTTTTGACACGTGTCTTCGCTAGTAGGACCGCCCCAACTACCATAGTGTAACACCCCCAAATTTGATTGATTTGCGGAAGCACGATTTAGGTGTTACTAATCAATAACAAAGCACAAATATATATAGTAAACGACTCTATATGCGTCGTTTTAACAAAATATATTGATATTGAAATGTTTACAACATTTATAGCTTTACATAGCTCGAGTTTAAATAAAAGGAGATTTCAGTACATAAGTACTTGTACAAAATATACTAATGCAAGAAAATCTCAATCATCTGTATGCTGACTCGAGCTAACAGTCCTGAAGCCGAAGCAATCTACTGCTTGGTACCTGCGATACATGCTAAATGGGTCAGCTAAAGCTGGTGAGCTCACAGGTTTGAAATCAAGTAAGATAGTATGAACCGCAAGATTTAATAATGATTGAATTGCATCCAGCAATTGAAATTATAGTAATCGTGTATACAGCCATGAGCACATAGTTGAGCTTAACTCGAGGGCCGGGTCCCCTATAGAGAATTCCGGGCGAGGTGCCTCCACGAATGCCTAATCAACATTCGTCTTCCCAAATATTAGTACGTCCGTTTACCCGGTTAGTGCTTGCTAACCCGGACGAGGAGGGTCAATCCTATATGGTACCATATACTAATATTCACGCTACAACATATTAACAACTATGCTGACGGAGGACTTTAAATGATTAGTTGTGAAAACCTCATGTAGTATATGAAATGTTTGTACTTGCGTTCACATGTTAAAAATGAGCAATATATCACACCCCTGAGTAAAACAGTAAAAAGAGGGGCCATGAGACTCACCTGAGTCTGAAAGCGTTTAAATAAACGTAAGTTGATTAGCCAAGTGATGAAGTCCAAAGACTTGTAACCTGAGGGTGTCCCTTTCTCAGAAATTTTCGGGTTTTTAAGCAAGAGATGATATTGAGTCTTGTCCCACCAGTCTCCCCCTGTATGATCAAGGTTCTACCGTCGGCGAGTGGGATGCGGACGGTCTTATCGTAACAAACAATTTCGGCTCGGTGTTTGGACAACCAGTCCATTCCAATGATGATGTCGAAACTTCCGATTTCAACGGGTACAAGATCGATTGAAAAGGTTTCGTCAGCTAGGTTTAAAGTGCAATTAGGTATCACACTATTTGTTTCTATAAGTTTCCCATTTGCTAGGTCTACAGTGTACTTAACATCTAAGGCAACAGGAGTGATGTCAAGTAATGGGCAAAAGTCATCGGAGATAAAGCTTCTATCGGCACCAGTATCAAATAGAACAGAAGCAGTTAAGTTGTTGAGGAGGAACATACCCGAGACCACATTCGGGTCTTGGCGGGCGTCCCCGGAGTTGACGATGAAGGCACTGCTTCGGGTGTTGTTGTTGCTGTTGCGGTTGTTGTTGTTGTTGTTATTCTTCAGCTTTGGGCACGTGTCCCTGAAGTGCCCGGGGTTCCCACACTCAAAACAGACCTTGGGTGGCCTAGTGTTATTAGGGTTGTTGTTGTTAGGAGAGTGGCAATCTTTGGCGAGGTGGCCGTACCTCTTGCAATTGTTGCAAAAGGGACCACATGAACCTTCATGGTGACGGCTGCACTTGGAACAATAGGGTTTGCTCCCAGTGTAACCCCGTTTGATGTCTGTGGTGGTGTTGTAGGCTTTGATGGTGTCGGATTTCTTGTTTTGTTGGTTTGAGTGGTTGTTGTGGTAATCAGACCACTTTCTTTTGTTGTTGTGGGAGGATGAAGTGGGTGGTTCAGAATCTTGGCTCATTGCCATCAGGTCTTGGGCCAGTAGGATTGCACCGTCAATGGTGGCTTGGTTTGAAGAGGCAACGTGCCCCCGAATAGGCTCAGAAAGACCAAGGATGTACTTCCTGATTTTATCAGGTTCTGTGCTTACCATAGCTGGGCGGAGGGCAGCGAGCTGCTGGAATCTGGTGGTGTAACCATCGATATTACTGCCCTGAACTTTTAGGTTCCAGAACTCCTCGTCCAGCTTTCGAAGTTTGTCGATTGAGCAGTATTTGGCAGTGAGTTTTGCTTTCAAGTCCTCCCAAGAGAGTTGGTAGGCAATGTCAGCACCCACCGATTGGGAGTAGGAGTTCCACCAAGAGTGGGCATCATCTTCGAGGGAGCAGGTGGCGAAATTAACTTTGTCGCCTTCCGCGCATTTGCTGATGCGGAAAACAGTTTCCATTTTCTCGAACCATCTGATCAGTCCGATGGCTCCCTCAGTACCCTTGAAACTTGAGGGTTTGCAGCTCTGGAAGTCCTTGTAAGAACAAGGTTTAGAAGCGGGGGTTTCAGCGGCATCGCTGTTCCTCGCGGAATTCTGTGGAGTATTCCGAGCCAAGGCTTCAGTCACAGCCTGGGTTATGAGCGATGTAAGCTGAGCATCGGTGTATGGTCTTGTCTTTGGCGACATGATTCTTCAATAAAAGAAATGAAGATACATGAGATTTTGTAAGAAAATTGTATTTGTCTCAGATGTACATGTATAAAGGCGGTAATACATAACATCAATATGAAAAAGAAGAATGGCAATCAGTATAAGTAGAATCAGCAAGGAATATTTGATAGATAATACAAGTTCAAAGGTTACATCCTACGGATGTATTACAAAAGGTGTCGGGAATTGTTACATCCGACCGAATTACAGAGTAGTGCTTAGATAGTTATTAGACTACAAGATAGATTACAAGACAAGGACTACTCTAGTCTCAACGTAGATTAATCTGTTCCATCATTTCAATGAGACGATCCACAGTGTTTGCAAGTCTGCTAGCCTGTCGGGCATTGTCTTCAGCCAATGCTAGTCGCTGTACCAATCCACGGGCATATTCATCCGTTTCCCGTGAGCGTTGCTCACACTCTTCAAGCCGGTGTTTCAAAAGGGCGGTTTCTACGCTTATCTCCACCACTTTGTTGAAAAGAACGTCTACATTATTAATGGTGTTTTCGTGATCCTCGGTGACTTGTTCGATGCGTTCAAGAGATGTAAGTCTCCAGTTCTCGTTGGTTTCTTGCAACATGACATCCATGGTGCGAAGTCGCTGCTCGTGTTGGTTCACCCTAGCGGCTAAGGCCGGTAAAGTGAAGTGAGTGGGGTACGGGCCAGCTCGAGGCAACCTGGCGTTCCTCCTAGCTACCCTTGGGTTCTGTGACCCGGATTGAGAGCGCGGTGAATTCGGTGGTATGTTAGCCATTGCTGAGACAAAGCGTTAGTAAGAGTGAGGCCTATATTCATATGATTCCTATATAATATAGCCTATTGAGTGTCCAGCATAAACAAGTTTAAGTCTCGGTTCTCTCGAGGTCAGAGTCTTCTAGTGTACCCTGTTCAGCCATAACTACTTTCAGATCTTACATCATCTTTGCTTAGTTGTACATAGTTGATCATGCTATGTTAAATTAAACTCGTATGACGTAATCACTGAACCAGTTATACCTAATCAGGAATACTGCCTAATGGTCATAGTCTAGGCCCACTAAATGCAACCTAGTTCACTATAACCTTAGGCTCTGATACCAATTTGTAACACCCCCAAATTTGATTGGTTTGCGGAAGCACGATTTGGGTGTTACTAATCAATAACAAAGCACAAAGATATATAGTAAACGACTCTATATGCGTCGTTTTAACAAAATATATTGATATTGAAATGTTTACAACATTTATAGCTTTACATAGCTCGAGTTTAAATAAAAGGAGATTTCAGTACATAAGTACTTGTACAAAATATACTAATGCAAGAAAATCTCAATCATCTGTATGCTGACTCGAGCTAACAGTCCTGAAGCCGAAGCAATCTACTGCTTGGTACCTGCGATACATGCTAAATGGGTCAGCTAAAGCTGGTGAGCTCACAGGTTTGAAATCAAGTAAGATAGTATGAACCGCACGATTTAATAATGATTGAATTGCATCCAGCAATTAAAATGATAGTAATCGTGTATACAGCCATGAGCACATAGTTGAGCTTAACTCGAGGGCCGGGTCCCCTATAGAGAATTCCGGGCGAGGTGCCTCCACGAATGCCTAATCAACATTCGTCTTCCCAAATATTAGTACGTCCGTTTACCCGGTTAGTGCTTGCTAACCCGAACGAGGAGGGTCAATCCTATATGGTACCATATACTAATATTCACGCTACAACATATTAACAACTATGCTGACGGAGGACTTTAGATGATTAGTTGTGAAAAACTCATGTAGTATATGAAATGTTTGTACTTGCGTTCACATGTTAAAAATGAGCAATATATCACACCCCTGAGTAAAACAGTAAAAAGAGGGGCCATGAGACTCACCTGAGTCTGAAAGCGTTTAAATAAACGTAAGTTGATTAGCCGAGTGATGAAGTCCAAAGACTTGTAACCTGAGGGTGTCCACGACACGCGATGGTTATAAACATGATTGGGTATCTCAAAAGATCACCCTTGTAGTTGTTACACAACTATATATGTCCAAATTACTGCGATTTGGTTGATTATTGGATTTATGTTTTGAAAACGTGTACGGCCCGTTGGTGATTAATTGTAATAATAGTCCTGATGTTGTCACATTGATTTCGAAGTGTTATACTCGAAAAGTATTTTCCACTATGTTTGAAAAGTTGTATCGTATAAACGTTTTGAAGTCATACAAGTTTGACACTTGGTGAGAAATGTGCTTACGGAATCTAAGTACGGGGGTCCGGGGGCAGCGCCCCTGGCGGGGTCCAAGGGGCTGGCCCCTGGCTGGGGTCCAGATGCCAGGTCTGCTCGAAAATTTTTTATTTATACTATATTGCTTTGGTGAAAAACGCATCTGGGATCTGAATTCGGGTAAAATCGAGTGATAAATTTCGAGTCTCGACACTTAGTAAAAATCTGAGTTTTTTTAGTTTTGCGACACAAGGTTTTTCTTGCGACACAAGGGTTGTGTCGTGCGACATAAGGATTATGTCGCATAAAATATGAGACACAATATCTATACGACACAAAGGTTGTGTCGCATAGATTCAAGATGCTGATTCAACAGCGACATAAGGGTAGTGTCGCATGGTATTTGCGACATAAGGTACGACACAATATTGTGTCGCATAAGATACGACATAACTGGTTTCATACGACACAAGATACGACATGACAGGCAAAATACGACACAACATGCGACACAAGACTTGTGTCGCATTGAAGAACATCAGCCCAGAATGTTTCGACTGCCGAGATTTTTCCGGCCAAAACCCAATTTAAACTCGTTTTTAAGCTATGAAATCGTGTTCTACTCTTTGTAATGGACATATATTAGTTATATAAACAACTAACAAGTGAAAATACTAAGAATCGAGAGGTTTCGGGATTTTGTCGGAAACTTACAAAGTGCCGGATTGAAAATCCGAAAAGATAGCGTTGTAGATCGTGAGATGGTGAACGTTTTCCTCCAAACGAGTATGGTGATCCGAGTGCGTTTCGTGTTCCTTTTTTGTAACATCCTCAAATTGGGCTTAGAAGCAATAGGTATTTTCTGTAAATTTTAAATGCGACTTAAAATTGTTATTGCGTTTGATTGTATAATTAATAGGTCGATAAGCCTCAGGAAATATTGTGACTAGTGAAATATTGATTGTTTTAAATTTATTTAGTTGACGGTAAAATAAAATTATATTTCCCCGCAAATGGTTTTTAAGTTCCAGACAATAATAAACACGGGGAATGAAAATTAACACTTATATGGTATATTATATGTGTTGGATCGGTTTTTATTCCCACCCAAATACATACATACGTACGATGCATACATACACCCACACATTTACCCTAAATCCAAAACTTGATGAAATCATCAAATTGAAGAACACAAATTCGGATTCAAGCTTCTAGTGTGAAGATTATCATCTTCTAATCCTTCCTTTCAACTTGTAAGTTCTAAATCTTTGAATTATGAACCCTAGAAATTGGGGGTTTTGATGTTCTTGGTGATAATTCGAAATTAAGCTTTGATTATGTGAAATTGATGTTAGTTAAGCTTATTATTGTTGATATCTAGCAAGATTCAAGCTTAAGTGTGTAAATTAATCTTGGTTCTTAAGTTTTTGATGATTTTGATGGGTTATTGATTATAATCCGAAAATTGAAAGTTGTGGTGGTTAAATTCTTGTTAGTTGATGGGTAAATGATGATTATTATGTAAACCCTAGGTTAGAAATGAAGAAGGTGATAATATGATTTGATGAATTCATGGGTTAATGGTATTAATCATAAACTAAAGCTTGATATTAGTTGAAATGGTGTTAATAAGTGTTAATAAGAGTGTTAGTAGCTTTAATATAACCTAATAGTGGATTAATCAAGTTGTGTGAATTAAATGCAAGTGAAAGTGTGTATTGATGGGTAGTTAGATGAGATTGTTATTTATAAGCTAAGATGAGCATGGTGATGATCATGAGTTACTAATGAATTAATGGATTAGTTAAATTGTGAATTCTTAATATATGAGGTTGATGGTTACTTATTTTGATTAACTATAATTGATTTGAATCAATGTGATGAGATGATTCTATGTTAATAAGTTGATAGTGAAGTTAAATTGGTTATTATTAATCTTGGATTGAATTGTGTTAAATGACTATAAGTCATAATTTGAAAAGTTGAATACTCGAATGCTCGAATCAAGTATAGCTAATTCCATGGGAGTGATGGATTGATGATTTGGATTAACTAATCATTGTGTTGTAATTACTTGTAACACCCTCAAATTTCGGTTTGCGGAAGCGATCGGGTCGGGTGTTACTAAATCAAATATCACAAGCACAAAGATATATAATGAACGACTCTAAATGAGACGTTGAAAATAGTTATACATTTACCAAATAAAACGTTTACAAAGTTAATAGTGATTTTCAATTACATAAATTGAAATACAAAGTAAATGCAGTGTTGTCCCAAAGTTTGAAAACATGCAACTCGAGCATAGCTTGTAGTGGTCCTAATCCTGCGGGCCACCTGAGAATACATACTAAAACAGGTCAGCTATAAAGCTGGTGAGTTCACAGAGAGTTTAATATAAAATCGTGTAATAATATCATCCGTATTATAAAAAGCGGTTATCCACCGTATATTTAGATTAAGCGAGTTTGCAAAGACATTACCAAAGTTATATATCGGGGTGTAGGTTACCCTAACCATATGATTTATTAGATAGTGGAGTTTAGTATGTATCGGCTATTAGTCTTTTCTTAGAAGTACGGGTTCCTAGAAGTAGGTCACCTACCCATGTAGGAACCACAACATATGTTGATTAGTTAATAAGTAATCCCGAGTCCCAATAATCCAACGGATTATCCTGCAAAGTAGCACTACGTGCATACTTTATGTTCAAGAGCACCACGTGCTGGTTAGATAAACAATGAAGCAACCTGTGCTTAAGTTCAAATGTAGTGAGGCACTCCGTGCCTGATGTACGTAATACGTATGCATAGATATGAAGCACCACGTGCTTAGTAAGACAGTAGTATGTATACATCAACATGTATAGGTAATCAGTAGTAGCACCACGTGCCAAGTAGTGGTTCAGCGAACCCGGAAGTAGCACAACGTGCCAAGTAGTGGTTCAACGAACCCGGAAGTAGCACAACGTGCCCGGAAGTAGCACAACGTGCCCGGAAGTAGCGCAACGCGCCCAGTAATGGCCCTACAGGCTCGGCAGTAGCATAACATGCCTACTGTGTGATCAGATGAAGCATTACATGCTTGTTTAACGTTAATGGAGCACTACGTGCTTAAAGGCGTAAATAGGGTGTGTACATGTATGTATATATATATATAAGCGAAGCACCGCGTGCTTGTTAGTGTAAGCGTGTGTACATCATCATGTACATGTAATCGTAAGTAGCACAACGTGCCAAGTAGTGGTTCAACGAACCCGGAAGTAGCACAACGTGCCCGGAAGTAGCGCAGCGCGCCCAGTGATGGCCTTACAGGCTCGGCAGTAGCATAACATGCCTACTGTGTGATCAGATGAAGCATTACATGCTTGTTTATCGTTAATGAAGCACTACGTGCTTAACAGTTTATGTATGCATGAATTAGTGTAAGCTATCTACAGATAAACACTACACTCAATTTATGTGTGTTTATTACCCTACGGTAATGTTGAAGGTGCAATCTAACAATCTACACCTGTGAGTAACGTTTAATGTTCACAATGTATCTAAGTGTGACTAATCACCACCTAGGTGATGGGTGTAGCATGTTAAGTCCAGATGCGTATGAACGCCACCTAGCTATTCTGAGTAGTATATAATGCCTAAGTGTATCATTACATCACTTAGCTGTCGAAAAGTACCTACAGTACGTAAATAATGTGTGCTATCATTTGGTTTCATGAGTCGTGTCACGACTAGTGAGTATGGTCTCCATATTGTTTTTCACAAGTAAACTAACCAAGTCTAGTGATAAGGCCTCGCCGATGTGACGAGTGTTTAAATAGTTTTACTTGTATAAATTTTAGTTGTTGTCTAGCTAAGGCACACTTAGTTTGCCTAGTATGTACGGTTGTCTCAAGGGAGTTGGAGTTTAACATGTCATTTGCAAACATTTGTAAAGCAGTTGTAAGTTGTAAGTTCATTTACCAATAAAAAGCAAGTAAATCATGAGTATGTATCTCCCCCAAAATCAGTGAAAACAGTAAAAAGGAGGGGCTATGAACTCACCTGGGGAGCTAGCAACCCTTAAGTTACGCGCGTGTGAAATGAAGACCTCCTAGTGGCCTAAACACGTGAGGTTCCGTATAAGTATATAGACATAAATTATCCAATTCGTTTGCTTAATCTGTTAAGTCGTACTCAGTGTGTTTGACACGCGTTTACGTTTCAAAGTGTGTAAGAAAGTTCGGTTCGTTCGTAACGTATTGGAATTATATTTTGAAAATATAATTATAGTGTTTTTCGTATAAATAACCTCGTTTAAACGCGTTTCGATTCGTATATGTTTGCGTATATGTTTCCGGATAAGTTTGACATTTTAAAAGTGAGTTTTTAGCTCAAAAACTGATAATAGCGACACTTCATGCGTCACTGGTTGATTCATAGCGTCACTAGGCAAGTGACTCAAAAGTTAGGAAAATTCAGCATTTTAGCGACACTTCAGAAGTGCCGCTATCGGGTTAGTGACGCATATAGCGTCACTTAGGAAGTGACGCAGAAGGCTTAGTGACGCGGTTCGTTTCTACCGAAAGTTGTGGTTTCTGCTGACGATAGCGACACTTGAGAAGTGTCGCATGTTTCTGCCGAAAGTTATGTGAGTGCGTCACTATAGAAGTGACGGTATAATAGTTTTAGCGGCACTCAGGTAGTGTCGCTATAAGGGCGACTGATAGACATAGTGTCACTTAGGAAGTGACGGTGTGTGTGTGATAGCGTCACTTAAGTAGTGACGCTATAAGGTGGCAGAGTGGTATAGCGACACTAAGTGACGCTGGTACTGTTTTTGGTCTGTGGGCGACACTTCAGGCTGTTCGACGGGTTTTCACCCAAAACCACGGATCGAGCTCAAAAACTCCAAAATCGACATCAACAAACTTATATAATGATGATATATGATGGTATAAGTGATATTAACATGAAAATAGAGAGAGATCGAAGGTTTTCATACCAATGAAAATGAGATCCGAAAATGGGTTTTGTGGTGATGAAATCGTGATGATGATGAGGATGATGATGTTGTTGTTGCTGTTGCTGATGACGGTGGTGGAGGTGGCGACGTGCGGCGGTGGGTGGTGATGGTCCGGTGGTGGTGGCGTGGTGTGAACCGAGAGAGAGAGTGGAGTAAGGGTGTGTTTGGGAATGAAAATGAAAAAGGAAAGAAATGGGGAAGAAGGGGAGGCCGGCTCACCCTTTTGTGGTGGGTTGGTTTCCCCCAATTTGCGGTATAAAATACCCGTGTTTTCGTACCCGTTCGTAAAATAAATAATGTTTTTAATTTCGTAATATTTATTCGTGTAATTAATAATGGTTTCGAGTTGGAACATTTTATAAAATAAAATGTTTAAATTTAAATTGTACAAGTCGTTTTCGTTTTTATATATATCATTTTTAAATGATACCAAAGTATTTAAGTTTCGTCTAGCTAAAATACGTTTTAAACAAAACGATTTATGTTCTAAAATAGTTTAATATTTCCCGTGTAAATAACGTTTATTAAAAATAATAACACATTATTTAAAAGTAATACGTACTAAATACGATTGTTTAAAGTTTAAAATAGGCGCGAAAATTGGCCTTTTTGACCGGGTGTTACATTCTCCCCCTGTTAATGAAATTTCGTCCCGAAATTTAAAAAAATGGAGTCGTGGTCGCGTGGGGTCTGGGGAGCAATGTTCGTATGAGGCGTGTATCGCGTAGGTAGTAGACATACAATGTCTATGACGGGTTGAGGAGCAGTCAATCCATGACTGTGTCGATGTTTATCGTGGTAGTCACATTCTGACTATATTGTTTGTTCGAGGTATGATTAATTTGTGGTTACTAGTTAACCGTTTACGTCGTAGTCCATTCAGGACTAGATAGTTGTCACATAGTGACCGTTTTATAAATTGTCCTATCAGGACCAAATATCTAGCAGATAATAAATTAGCTAGTCTGCTGAAAGCAAACTCTAAGCTTAACGTTGACCTAGTCATGTCTTTCCGATGATGCCTTAAGCGTGTAAATTTTCCAAAATGGTGTGAGGGATGACATCTAGATGTTTAAAGAGTTAAAGAATTAAGTTGTTGAGAAAGGACGTAACCTTCCTACCTTAGAGATTCCGCTAGGCGTTGTTGTAAAGTCTCGGGCAGTCTCTTTTGAGGTGTCCAGGGTCTCCGCATTCGAAACAGACCTTCGGGCCGTTAGGGTTTGAGATAGTGGTAGGGACTCTGCAGTTCTTTGTTGGGTGTCCATAGCTTTTGCACCTATTGCATGGCGCGCCACATGCCCCCGTATGGTGGCTTTCGCATTTGGGGCAGAAGGGTTTGTTTCCCTTGTATTTCTTTTCTCCGGGTTTGATTATATTGAGTGGTACAGGTTCAGGTCTTAAGGTTAGCTGGTGGCTATTGCTGGGATTTCCATCCCATTTCCTTTTGCCATAGGGATAAGGAGATCGAGGGTGTGACTCGTTGTCGGCTTTCATCGCCATTAGTTCATGAGCTAAACGTATGGCTTTTCGGATGGTTGTAGGTGCGGATGAGATGACGTTCCCTCGGATAGGTTCAGGGAGACCTAGAATGTATTTTCTGATACGCGTGGGCTCTGAGTTTACTATGTTTGGGCATAAAGGTGCCAATTGTTGGAATCGAGTGGTGTACGAGGTGATGTCATTCCCTTTTACAGCGAGGTTCCAGAGTTCAACCTCAAGTTGATGTATTTCCTCGTTAGGGCAGTACTCTTCCTTGAGCATTTGTTTCAGTTCCTCCCAATGCATCCTGTAAGCAACGTCGGTGCTCATGGAATGAACTTGGGTGTTCCACCAGGTAAGTGCACCTTCCTCAAAAGTGCAGGTAGAGAGTCTGACCTTGCGGTCATCAGGGCATTCGCAGAGACAGAATATGGATTCCATTTTCTCAATCCACCTAGTTAAGCCAATAGCTCCTTCGGTTCCCGAGAAATGTAGTGGTTTGCACCTCATAAATTCTTTATAAGTGCAGGGTCTCGTTTGGAGTGGGTTATTCAGTGCGGCATCGCCGTCAGTTCGTATATTTCGGGAGAGTAACGCATCGGTCACTCCTTGAGCAATGTATCGGGCGAGATCAGCCTCGTTGAAAGTTAGTTGTCTTGAAGACATGTTCCTTTAAGAAAAGGCAAATGTGCGTAAGTTGTCGTGATAGAGTTGATTTTCCTTAGTATTTTATAAGTGTGAGATAAGATTCTATATCCGTATCTAAGTTGAGGTTTCCAGTTTTGTGTGTGACGGACATCGTCCCGCGTTACGTGATTTTTATATGACAGTTTTCGTTTCCATCGAGTTCACGTTGTTATCGTAGTCTAACAGACTATATAATGTAGTACTAAGGTATTATAGATGCAATCCTAATGAATTAGACTGCACTCATCGAATGAGACATCACATGCCTTAGTAGTCGTGGTTTGGCACTTCGTGCCTAGTAAGGTAATCGCGTATGTGTATAAGTGTACAAGTGCCTACAGCGAGTGTTCATGTGTAAAGTAATCGAGTGGGACACCTCGTGTCCAGTAGAGTAGTCATATATACATATATGGTGTACACGTAACTATACAAGTATACGTGCGTAGTAAAAGTCAGGTGTGGCATCCCGTGCCCAGTTAAGTAAATGTATATGTATATATATAAGTCGTACATGTATCCATAACAATAATACATGTATAAAGTAGTTGATTCTGGCACCTTGTGCTAAGTAGAGTAATCGTACATGCATATAAGTGTATATGTAACTCTAACAAGTCTACATGTATATCGAAAGTAGCACCTAGTGCCCGAAAGTAGCTCATCGAGCCCGGAAGTAGTACAAAAGTACCATGAAACGCAGCACCATGTGCCGTGATGTAGTGCCCACGGCACCGTAATTGCAGTACCCATGTACTGTGAGTGTAGCATCAACATGCTATTATTTGTAGTATTAACATACTATGAGGTTTGTACTAACGTACTCAAATCGTGGTATTAACATACCAAAAATCGTGGCATCACGTGCCATTATGTTACACAAGTATAGCCCTCAGGCCGTCAGTAAGTTTGAAGGTAATTCGTGGACTTAGTCATTACGAGTATCCCTCGCAATACTAATCAGTCGTGACTAATCTGGTCAAAATTTAAGGTCAAGTCGCAAAGGTTGGGAAGCTGGCGATATGCCACTTCGAAAGTATATATCAGTACTACAGCGGAATTATGTAAGATGTAATCGTACCTACATGTATACAGATATGTAGAAATAATATACACGTAAGGCCTATTCATATATACCTACAGTACATATAATAGCCTAGGGTGTCTAGCAATTAACAATCAGAGTCAACTACGCATTCCTGTTTCAGTATAACCCCTTTCAGATCTTACATCATCTTTATTTAATTGTACATAGTTAGCTACGCTATGTTAAATTAAACTCGTATGATGTAATTCATGAACCAGTCATACCTAATGGGGAATACAGCCTAACGGTCATAGTCTAGGCCCACTAAATGCAACCTAGTTCACTATAACCTTAGGCTCTGATACCAATCTGTAACACCCTCAAATTTCGGTTTGCGGAAGCGATCGGGTCGGGTGTTACTAAATCAAATATCACAAGCACAAAGATATATAATGAACGACTCTAAATGAGACGTTGAAAATAGTTATACATTTACCAAATAAAACGTTTACAAAGTTAATAGTGATTTTCAATTACATAAATTGAAATACAAAGTAAATGCAGTGTTGTCCCAAAGTTTGAAAACATGCAACTCGAGCATAGCTTGTAGTGGTCCTAATCCTGCGGGCCACCTGAGAATACATACTAAAACAGGTCAGCTATAAAGCTGGTGAGTTCACAGAGAGTTTAATATAAAATCGTGTAATAATATCATCCGTATTATAAAAAGCGGTTATCCACCGTATATTTAGATTAAGCGAGTTTGCAAAGACATTACCAAAGTTATATATCGGGGTGTAGGTTACCCTAACCATATGATTTATTAGATAGTGGAGTTTAGTATGTATCGGCTATTAGTCTTTTCTTAGAAGTACGGGTTCCTAGAAGTAGGTCACCTACCCATGTAGGAACCACAACATATGTTGATTAGTTAATAAGTAATCCCGAGTCCCAATAATCCAACGGATTATCCTGCAAATATATATGTAATGAAAGTAGCACTACGTGCATACTTTATGTTCAAGAGCACCACGTGCTGGTTAGATAAACAATGAAGCAACCTGTGCTTAAGTTCAAATGTAGTGAGGCACTCCGTGCCTGATGTACGTAATACGTATGCATAGATATGAAGCACCACGTGCTTAGTAAGACAGTAGTATGTATACATCAACATGTATAGGTAATCAGTAGTAGCACCACGTGCCAAGTAGTGGTTCAGCGAACCCGGAAGTAGCACAACGTGCCAAGTAGTGGTTCAACGAACCCGGAAGTAGCACAACGTGCCCGGAAGTAGCACAACGTGCCCGGAAGTAGCGCAACGCGCCCAGTAATGGCCCTACAGGCTCGGCAGTAGCATAACATGCCTACTGTGTGATCAGATGAAGCATTACATGCTTGTTTAACGTTAATGGAGCACTACGTGCTTAAAGGCGTAAATAGGGTGTGTACATGTATGTATATATATATATAAGCGAAGCACCGCGTGCTTGTTAGTGTAAGCGTGTGTACATCATCATGTACATGTAATCGTAAGTAGCACAACGTGCCAAGTAGTGGTTCAACGAACCCGGAAGTAGCACAACGTGCCCGGAAGTAGCGCAGCGCGCCCAGTGATGGCCTTACAGGCTCGGCAGTAGCATAACATGCCTACTGTGTGATCAGATGAAGCATTACATGCTTGTTTATCGTTAATGAAGCACTACGTGCTTAACAGTTTATGTATGCATGAATTAGTGTAAGCTATCTACAGATAAACACTACACTCAATTTATGTGTGTTTATTACCCTACGGTAATGTTGAAGGTGCAATCTAACAATCTACACCTGTGAGTAACGTTTAATGTTCACAATGTATCTAAGTGTGACTAATCACCACCTAGGTGATGGGTGTAGCATGTTAAGTCCAGATGCGTATGAACGCCACCTAGCTATTCTGAGTAGTATATAATGCCTAAGTGTATCATTACATCACTTAGCTGTCGAAAAGTACCTACAGTACGTAAATAATGTGTGCTATCATTTGGTTTCATGAGTCGTGTCACGACTAGTGAGTATGGTCTCCATATTGTGTTTCACAAGTAAACTAACCAAGTCTAGTGATAAGGCCTCGCCGATGTGACGAGTGTTTAAATAGTTTTACTTGTATAAATTTTAGTTGTTGTCTAGCTAAGGCACACTTAGTTTGCCTAGTATGTACGGTTGTCTCAAGGGAGTTGGAGTTTAACATGTCATTTGCAAACATTTGTAAAGCAGTTGTAAGTTGTAAGTTCATTTACCAATAAAAAGCAAGTAAATCATGAGTATGTATCTCCCCCAAAATCAGTGAAAACAGTAAAAAGGAGGGGCTATGAACTCACCTGGGGAGCTAGCAACCCTTAAGTTACGCGCGTGTGAAATGAAGACCTCCTAGTGGCCTAAACACGTGAGGTTCCGTATAAGTATATAGACATAAATTATCCAATTCGTTTGCTTAATCTGTTAAGTCGTACTCAGTGTGTTTGACACGCGTTTACGTTTCAAAGTGTGTAAGAAAGTTCGGTTCGTTCGTAACGTATTGGAATTATATTTTGAAAATATAATTATAGTGTTTTTCGTATAAATAACCTCGTTTAAACGCGTTTCGATTCGTATATGTTTGCGTATATGTTTCCGGATAAGTTTGACATTTTAAAAGTGAGTTTTTAGCTCAAAAACTGATAATAGCGACACTTCATGCGTCACTGGTTGATTCATAGCGTCACTAGGCAAGTGACTCAAAAGTTAGGAAAATTCAGCATTTTAGCGACACTTCAGAAGTGCCGCTATCGGGTTAGTGACGCATATAGCGTCACTTAGGAAGTGACGCAGAAGGCTTAGTGACGCGGTTCGTTTCTACCGAAAGTTGTGGTTTCTGCTGACGATAGCGACACTTGAGAAGTGTCGCATGTTTCTGCCGAAAGTTATGTGAGTGCGTCACTATAGAAGTGACGGTATAATAGTTTTAGCGGCACTCAGGTAGTGTCGCTATAAGGGCGACTGATAGACATAGTGTCACTTAGGAAGTGACGGTGTGTGTGTGATAGCGTCACTTAAGTAGTGACGCTATAAGGTGGCAGAGTGGTATAGCGACACTAAGTGACGCTGGTACTGTTTTTGGTCTGTGGGCGACACTTCAGGCTGTTCGACGGGTTTTCACCCAAAACCACGGATCGAGCTCAAAAACTCCAAAATCGACATCAACAAACTTATATAATGATGATATATGATGGTATAAGTGATATTAACATGAAAATAGAGAGAGATCGAAGGTTTTCATACCAATGAAAATGAGATCCGAAAATGGGTTTTGTGGTGATGAAATCGTGATGATGATGAGGATGATGATGTTGTTGTTGCTGTTGCTGATGACGGTGGTGGAGGTGGCGACGTGCGGCGGTGGGTGGTGATGGTCCGGTGGTGGTGGCGTGGTGTGAACCGAGAGAGAGAGTGGAGTAAGGGTGTGTTTGGGAATGAAAATGAAAAAGGAAAGAAATGGGGAAGAAGGGGAGGCCGGCTCACCCTTTTGTGGTGGGTTGGTTTCCCCCAATTTGCGGTATAAAATACCCGTGTTTTCGTACCCGTTCGTAAAATAAATAATGTTTTTAATTTCGTAATATTTATTCGTGTAATTAATAATGGTTTCGAGTTGGAACATTTTATAAAATAAAATGTTTAAATTTAAATTGTACAAGTCGTTTTCGTTTTTATATATATCATTTTTAAATGATACCAAAGTATTTAAGTTTCGTCTAGCTAAAATACGTTTTAAACAAAACGATTTATGTTCTAAAATAGTTTAATATTTCCCGTGTAAATAACGTTTATTAAAAATAATAACACATTATTTAAAAGTAATACGTACTAAATACGATTGTTTAAAGTTTAAAATAGGCGCGAAAATTGGCCTTTTTGACCGGGTGTTACATTACTTGATTGAGTTATTTAGATTTTGATTACATTATGTGATAGTATTTCACATTGATACAAGTAACTGACTTGTGTATTTTGTTGTATTTCCAGATGTGGAGAAGACTCAGTGATATTAGACTACTGAGTGGGCGACTATGGTAGTCGGTGAGTGGACTTTGATCTCTCACTATAATTTAGTGATCACTATTGTGGTTACTTCAAGTGTTAAGTGTTATTCCTGTGTTAAGTTGAATTGTGAATTGTGTTAAAGTGTTAAAGTGTTAAGTGTTAAGTGACCTATAAGGTAACAGTGTTAATAGAGGTCAACTATGTTGGACTGTGTTGTTACAGGTTAGTCAACACAAGGGTTGTGAACATTCGTTGTGAGTAAGGCTTGTGTTGACTAAAGGTAACAAACAGTTATCGGTTAACCGCTGTATTGGCCTGCAGTTGGTGTAAGTGTCGCTTGGTGGGCCACCGCGGCTGAGGGCGCCACAAGGGCCACCGATCCTCTGGTGATGTTGAGTCAAAGTGTTAAATGTGGTGAACTCATAGTGTTAAACTAAGTTGTATTGTTGGTGATGAGTTAACTCACTTAGCTTTGTGCTAATCCCTCGTTGTTTACTCCTTGCAGGTTAATATCTCTAGTTATGGGCGGGACAAGGAGTAACTGAAGAATGTTTGACTAGGATTACTCTGATTTATTTAATACAGTTTAAAATGTGTGTTTATATAATGCCCAGGATATAAAGGATTGTTTTGTAAACGTTAATAATCAATACTTAGAACTTAGGTAATGGAAGATGACGACATGTAATTTTATGTATATATATATTTAGGGACTTGAGCTTCCGAGTTTAAAAAAAAAAAACGGTTGTAAATTTTGGGGCGTTATATTTTTGGCGATTTTAATGGGTTGGTGATGGTTTTCTTTTTAGAGAGAAAAGAAGAGAGAGAGAAGAAAGAAAATAAAATGAAGAAGGAAAAGAAGATGGTGGTGGTTTTGGTGGAAGCCCCACCATTTTCAGTCTACACGATGTGCTCCGTGCGGTGTTCGTTTTCTCCGTCTTTTAACGTTTTAAATAAATATTTTGCGCGTTAATTACCCATTTTAAAATACGAATTTTGTTTAATAATTTAATTAAATTGTTTTACCAATTACCTAATAATTTAAAGATTTAAAATGTGATTTAAATAATTTGCGTATTTTGTTGTTAATTAGGTAAGTTTCAATTGTACGAAGCGGGACAACTTTGGGAATAAAATTTAAACAGTAGTTTGGACCCAGTAATGTTTTCAGATAATGTTTTATACTTAAATATAAATTGTGTCACCAACGTCCGTATTTATGGAACCGAAATACATTCGATTTAAATTGCGTACGATTTTAATCAAATTGCATTTTCGTATATATTCAACAATATATATATTTCGATACGTAAATTAGCCTAGCACAGAACTAATTACATGTATTAACATATGATTAGGCACTAATTACTAGTCCTAATTTGGCGGGTGTTACACATAGTACCAAAGTAATTAATTGATTTATTTTTTCCTTTTTTCCTTTTTTCCTTCATTTTCCATTTTTACTTTAACTTACTATCTTTTAAAATATACATTTTCCACAAAATATCTCTACACTACTTTTAGAGTGTTTATAACTGTTTCGTTTTTCATTGTGTGACACCCGGCAATTTAGGTTAACTTTTAAACTTAACCGAAACCCTAATTACGTGTATTTAGATGTGATTTAGGCTAAATAATTGTAATTACTTGTAACTATTTGTATATTATTGTGAATATACACCTACGTAATTGTTTTATATTACGCTTACGTAATTAGTTGTAATTACGCGAAACAATCGGACGGAGTCCGACAAACTATACGACGTTGGTGAAAACATTTCTATAAATAACTTTAATCTATTTTTAGAAGTTATTTATCATTATTAATTATTTTGTTAAAATAATACACGAAAAACCTATGCGTTTTGGCTAAAACGTCTCAAACGCAACGAAATCGCGTGAATCGAATTTGGCGCCCAAACGAACGTCAATAATTAATTTGACAACTTAAAACAAAGTATTTTAATAATACTTCAATGAAAAATTATCCCAAATATATCGTGCATTAAAACGATGAAAGAAAACGCTACGCGATTTAACGATTTAATGAAATAACGGGTAAACGACCACAAAACGTAACACCATTTGGGAATCAAATTTAATCACACTTTCCCTAGTGGGACCCATCAAAAACCTGCCCCCCATAAGCCCCATGTGCTCACCACCTTAAGCTCCATACAAAGAGCATGCATCCATGCAAAGAAATCATTTCAACTCACCCACTTTCAACCATTCTCTCCCTCTTCTCTCTACATCTCTCCCTCTCTCTCTAAAACCTGCAAAAAATCAGCCCTAACACCTCCATAAACCACCATTCTCCACCTCAAACCACCCTTAGACACCACCATTGATCAAGCAAGAAAGGGAAGCTAGCACCAAGACCATCATCACTAGGGGTGTTCAACTTCGGGTACCCGGTATTTCGGGTACCCGAACTTCGGGTACCCGAACCTTTCGGATAGTGATTTTCACTACCCAATTCCCGTCCCGAAATTTCGGGTACCCGAACTTCGGGTATCCGAAATTTCAGGTACGGATACCGGGTAATCCGATACCCGAAGTTTTTTTTTTTTTTTGTTTTGTTTTGTTTTGTTTTGTTTTGTTTTTTATGCAAGATTGTTTTTGATTTACTACCTCGTTGTAAAACAATAATGAGATTCACTAATACTCTAAGCAAAATTAATACATTATATTTGCAACTAGTAATAAGATATATTATACATATATATATGTATAAAATGTTGGAAATGAAAGTCAAGCTAATGTGTTTTATGTGTTTGCGTTCCTGGGATACACATGAATACGTAAGGTAACAATGACAAGAAACCAATTATACCCAACATAAAAATATTATTTAAAAAAAAGTTTGGAATTTTCGGGTATTCGGGTACCCGAATACCCGACTTTTTTGAATATCACTATCCAATTCCCGAACCCGAATTTTCGGGTATCCGGATTTCGGGTACCCGAAATTTCGGGTATCCAAAATTTCGGGTATTTTCGTGACGGGTATTTCGGGTAATCGGGTATCGGTTTCGGGTTCGGATATTTTGAACACCTCTAATCATCACCATCATCCTTTCCTTCTTCCTTTCATCATCTCATTGTGAGGAAACCCACTTTCTCTCTCTAAAAGTTTACTTACATGATGTTTATTTATGTATTATCTAGCTCATCTAACTTGATTATGTCCAAAATCCTTGAAAAAAATACGTTTTTATAAAGTATACACACACATGCATAATTTGTCTCCAAAAACACAGTCCACTAAAACGACCATATCTCGAGTTCTAGGAAGAATTAGACAACGAATTTTTTTTTAAAAGTTGCGTATTGAAAAGGGCTACAACTTTCGTGTTTTACACTTTTTCCATATCAGTACGTATTTTTGGATATAATCTGATCTTTGAGTCTGGTCTGGAAATTTTCGAAAACCGAGTTCGGTTCCTTCGCGAAATTATTTAAATGTGTAAATGGACACTATAGTTTCTGTAAAATTGTATGTTAGACCTGAAACCTTGATAATAAGTGGGTAAAATTTGTGAGACTTGATTTGGATTAGAAGTGGTAGAAATTAAATGGCGAACCAAACCGACAAAAGTCGAAAATAGGAAATCTTGAAGTCTTAACTTGCATCTTAAAAACCTACACTTTGGGTGAACTCCGGCACGAACCAACAAATTATATGGGCTCTATAAACTGATGTATTGGTTGGGTAAAAGTTTCGGGTCAAACCGAGTAGGTTTGACCAAGTCAACAAAAACGGCTCGGTTTCTAAAAACGACAAATCTTACTATTTTTGGAATAACAAAAATGGGTTTGGGTGACTTAGTTAGTAACTTGGACCTAAAACTAAACTTAGAAAGTTTCCCAAATTAGAAACCGACATCTAGAAAACTTGGACCAAATACTCTAACTCATAAATTGGCTAAGTGTTGCATAAATTGACTAGTGTTGCATAAATTGGCTAAATGTTGCATAAATTGACCAGTGTTGCATAAATTGGCTAAGTGTTGCATAAATTGACTAGTGTTGCATAAATTGGCTAAGTGTTGCATAAATCGACCAACTTTGACAAGTTTGACCAGGTTTGACCAACATTGACCAGTTTGATCAGCTTTGACCAATGAGTTGACCAACTTTGACCTACGGTTTAAGACTTATACAAACTAAAATAATCGGTTTGCAACACACGGTATGTACTAATGAATAATATACAACAAAACAAACTTAATAATAATGTCTAAATGAATTATTATTACAAACTTTCACCAACGGGTCGTACGCGTTTTTGACAAATAAACTTGAACAACTTATTTGGACATACTAGTTGATGAACTAGCTTTAGGTGGACATTAACCCTCCACCTACACGATTGGCTTAAGTGGACATTGACCCCCCACTTATACAATCGCTATAGATGGTCTTACAAGACATCTACTTGCACAACCTTATACGTTTAGGACGTTAAAAGGTTGCGCTTTGGACCTTGCTTGCTATTTGATTATTGCTTGCTACCTGCTTAACTCTGGTGAGTTTCATAGCCCCACTTTTTACTGCTTTTTACTTTGGGGTGAGAATACATGCACTGTTTTATAAACTGTTTTACATATGAACACAAGTAACAAAAACTCTTATACTAATTGCATGAGTAACTAAACCAAACTACGATGGCCCCTAACAAATATCATAGTACGTTAATACTAAGCGCGAACATTATGGATAGATCTATCGGGACCTGACAATCCGCCATCCGGGTTAGTCACTCTAACCGCTATACGGATGCATAATATTTCGTACAGCCGAGTGTACTGGTTACACACTCACTGGGGGTAAACAACTACGGTTAAGCTTCGGACTATGAGCTCATGGCAATAGTATACTATGATTCACTTTGGCATTCGTACTACTTTGATAACTATGAAAATCTTGTGGTTCATACTATGATTTTAACTGCGTAAACCTATGAACTCACCAACTTTATGTTGACCTTTTAACATGTATTTCTTAGGTTCACAGACGCAGTAGGACTACCTACAGGAAACAAGACAATAAGATGCTTTTGGAAAGCATTAGCTCGAGTCGCATGTTTTCACAAACAACAAGAGATTAGATTGCATTACGATATTTTGTATCAACATTTATGTATTAGAAATCTCTACACTTTTAATGCGAACTCCAATGTTTTGATATAACATTTGTAACCGTTTTATTTATGAAATGTAACTTTTTTATTAAAACGTCTCATATAGAGGTCGTTTGTTGTAATCTTTGTATGATGATATTTGATTTGGTCGGCGCCCCCGTGACACCTCATACTTCCGCTGCCACGTGTCTTGGGGGTGCGACACATTGCTCCTCCGAGAACGCCCCATTGCCGGCGATCTGGGCGTTTTCTAACCAAAAACGCCCTCACGATGGGCGCGTTGCAGATGCTCTTAGCTGAATTGAGTTATGGTTTTCATGACCTCCCTATAAATAAGGGGTAAGCCATGCCGCCATGATCATTTGAAGTATCAAGTTGTGTGGAATATTGATAAAAGTATTAACTTGGAAGTCATCAAATTTCTTCGCTCAAAGAAATCCACATTCATTGAAATTTCAGTTCCTTTGATGAACATTTCGTGAATCAAACACATCAAAAAGTAGTCATTTTTTATACCCAATATAGTGTACGATGAGCAAATACAAACATAAATTAAAAGTCGATTTCTCGAATGGCCCTATAAATAAGAATGTTTGGAACCAAACACTCTAATGGCTTTCTCTAATAGCCATTAGTAATGTTGATCCTCATTTGTGTGTAATTCATTTCTCTATAGTGTACGATATCTACCAAAACATGAATTTTACTTATTAACCAAACATCAATGGCTTACCTACCTGATCATTGACGTTTGGTTATAAAGTAAAATAACTCCAAACATCCTTATTTATACTTTTATAGTAGTAATCGTTTATATACCCAATATAATGTACATGAACTTTAAACAAACATGAATTAAAGTTCATTTCTCTAAATAGATTTCTCTTCTTAAACAAACACAAGTAACAAAATTACTCGTTGTGAATGTTTTTTTAAAAGGAAAAAGTTAGTCATAACCAATTGCTTTTTTGTTATTAAAATTAATGTTGGTAACACCTGTGGTAATACCTGACATGTCGGTAACAATAGAATTATTTATTTGTGGTACGGATTCGAACTCCTGACATGTCGCTAACACCTGTGGGTTTGAGCGTTTGCGATGACGGTTCCACTTAGGCAATGCCCAATTAGTGACTAATGGCTTCTTTGTTATTAAAATTAAAATTCACTTTTCTAATTTTTTTTACCAAATAATAGAATTATTTCCTTGTAAACAAACATATTTTTAATGTCTAGATAGGCTTCTCATCTTCGGCTTTAGCTTTATAAAGCCTATATATTATAAGCTTCTTACCTCGGGGTAATTTGATTTTTTACTTATTACCCACACAACCCATTTGGCATATCTTATGGGTGTGTTTGGCAACCACATTCTAAGGAATTATTAGGGATTCTAGGAGATTGAGATCCTAATATTTAGAATCTACATCTCTTATAAAACAACAATCCTTGTTTGGCATAGATAATGGAATAGGGATTCTATAAAAAATAATTCCCTCAAATAGCATCTATTCAAAGTAGCTTATTATAGAATCTTTATCCCCTTATTATTAAATTACTATATTACCCTTTTATAATTATTAAAATTTTCGGTGTTAGAAAATATCATGTCTTTTTTTGTCATTTTACGTAATAAGCTCCAGCCTCATCTACTTTGCCAAACACTTATTAAAAAATAAAAGCTCCAGCCCCAAATAAAGCTCTAGCTCCAAGCTTCCATCTCCGACTCCATCTCCATCTCCAGCTACATCTCCAGCTAGTTTTGCAAAACACACCCTATATGTAGAAAAAATTGGGGGATACGGGTGACACTCGTACCCCTATATTCAGAATGAGCGTATAGTAATAACTAACGGGTGATGATATTTCTACCAATCTTTTTGATAAATCCACCAAACTTCTGCATTAATCATATGTACAGTACAAACTGTTAATGCACAAATATAGTGGATTTATCAAAAACAGGGGTACTCCTAACTAATAAGTCAATCTATAATTTATGGTCATTGTTTTCTTTTGCCAAGTTAGTAACAATTGATTCTTTTTGTCTTTTCTTTTTAGAGCTCATCACATTGGTAACCAATCGAAGGATCTTATCTAACTACGAAATTATAGTTCAACAGTGAAAAAGGTGACGTAGTCGATATGATTTAATGATTTATATATGATGCTAACTTCTTTGATCGCCCCAAATCCCAATGTGTATAAGATTTTTTCTTTTTATATAAACAATTTCTAACTATTTTCCTGTTCGACATAACACAAACATCAATTTAATTCAAAAGATTATCCATATAGCGAGTTTGAAAGAGACTAACTCCTAGTTGATAAACTCAATAAACTCAAAGAAACCAAAGTATTGACTATAATAATGTAATTAAGACTAAAAGATGATCGAAGATTTCTGAATCAGTACACAGATTAAGTAATTAAGTTCTTTGTCGAGTGATATGTAAATTATGGTGTATCTCAATTTTGTCATTTTTTTTTTTCCAGTATTTCGTTAAAATCGGTAGTAGTTATTGAATTGTTAGTAATAATAAATATAAGTAATATTATTTAAGTAATTGTTTTATTATTTTTATATATTAGATAACAAAAAGAGTATGTAATAAGAAAAAACAGATAAAAGAAGACGTGGGCGGACAAAAAATTGACAACGGAGAATCTGATATCCTGCTTTAGAATTTGTCTAGGATGGATAAATTCCCAGTTTAATTTCTACGTTATTACCAAACTAGAAAATTTATCCATATTGCAATTTTCTGAAAGAAATATAATACCACTCTTAACCGTAGACTGAAACTGACTGAAATCGACGTGTCACGTCTACGTCATGTCAGCTTTTTTTTAAACTGACTGAAAATGACCATCATTTTTGGGCCTACATTTAACAATTTACCTTTAGTTATATACACACAAAAAGAAAAGAAAAAGAAAAAGAAAAAACTGATGGTGCTTCGGTTTTGAGACGAAAGCAACCGACGGATCCAAATTGACGGACCGTACCAATGACGTCAGCTCCGTCGGTTGAAACCGACGTGAAGTGACGAACTCCACTGGGAGTGCCTAAGGGGCTGTTTACTTTTTTTTTTTTCCTATTAAGTGCTGTTTACATGTGATATCTGTATAGATAAATATGTCTGTTTATAACAAGTGCTGTTTATGTAAATGTAGTTTTTGTTTTGACCAAAATGATGAACTTAAATGATATAAAGTTTGAATAAAAAATGACGTGTTCAAATTCTATTGGAGAAAAAATGTTGAAAAAAATGTATATTTATCATTAAGTGTCTCTTTTTGGTAAGGGCTTCATTTTTCCTCCTATTTCAGAAACATACATTCCTTTCAGATTAAGTGAAAAAGAAACAACAATTTATCTGTCTGAATTAAGAAGTGTCTGAAAACAGACCATTAAGTAGAAATTAAATAGGCCCTAAGTGTCCCCTAGTAAAAAAAAACAAACAGTTTTGAAGCGCTAAACGTGTGGTAAACTCGATAGATGCGTACGCTTACCTTCCTGTTTCAAGTCGGGTCAACATCCGACCCATTGTAAATTCATTCATTAGGTTGATCATTAATTTTAATTACTTCGGGGGTGTTTGGATTAGCTTTTTAAGCTAGCTTTTTAGCTTTTTACAACAAAAAAACATTTAAGCCAATCCAAACACTTTTTCAAACTTCTAGCTTTTGATTACAAAAAAGCTCGTTTCCTTGAAGCTAAAAGAATAGGACTTTTAGCTTTTTACAACAACAGGGTATAAGCTAGAAAGCTAAAAACGTGAAAGCAAAAAGGCGCCTCAAACACCCTCTTCATTTAATACCACTCGAAACAGTAAAATAAAACCCCCAAATCTACACGAAACCCTAGAAATTATGAAATTTAAATAATCGGGAACCGGAATCGGAGATGACGACGACCAACGCCAATGCCGTCAAGCAAAAACCCTAAAAAAACAATCTATTGTATGTATCATCACTCCATCATGTTGCATTATGTTTCAAATGGATGACTGAATTTAAAAGTTGAGCTTGTTTGATCTTCGAATCCTATCCTTCAGCTGTAAGTTCATATTTTTGGTTTTTCAGTTGAAGTATTACTAGACCGTTATTCAGATTGAATTTAAATCTATGTATGATGTTACTTAGTTTCAGTTTCTAGTAGGCTAGTAGCTAATATGACTCATTACAGAAGCACCAAATGGTTGGTGAATAATAAATTATGTACTTGTTTACTTTACCTGATCACTGATATGTTAGTTACATGATGAAGACCCAAGAAACTACATAGGAAGGTTAAGTGTTGTAAAAGTCCGACTAGTCCCTGATTAGTCCCCGACTAGTTGGGATTTAGGGCTACTATGACTTGACGAGCCTTAATCCAACTTAAAAGTCGGTCAACGGTGGTCAACAAGTCAAAGTCAAGATTATTCGATAAATGCCGGGATTCAAACTTGATCAAACTTGAAGTATTTGAACAATTATGCTTATCTTTCGGTTTCCAGAGAATTATATATATGTTTATGGTTCTATTCTACAATTACACATATAATTTTGAAACTTATTATCTAAATGTAAAAAAAAGTCCAATCCGATTAGTCCCTACAAGATCTCGACCGACTAGTCCCGACTAGCGATTTTTACAACCTTGGGAAGGTAAGGATGAGTTTCCAAGTAGATGACACATGACAGAATCACACATTGTCTTTGTAGAGTCAGAAAACACAAACATATGAACGTGTTTTTCATCAAGGTATATGAGATTGATTTTAAAAGGCCATGATCTTTATGTAAGTTAATCGAATGGTTGAAAGAAAGAAGACATTTATCATTAAAAGATTCTTGTTTCGCCTAATATAGGTACAAAATTAGAAACGTGTATTGTGGGACAACAAAAATGCTACAAACAAAAGACTTACCACAGAAAAAACTAGTACAAACCCATGTGTCACATTGGGTGGGACATATGACAAAAGTTAGGGGACTAATACTGTATTATTTTTTATTTTGTTATTTTTGATTTAATTATTTATTTTTTACTTATATAAGAACTACTACTAAATTTACATACCACTCGAACCAAACAGAGTCATTCACCTCTATAAATTTCTTTCAGCCACCAGTTGAGGGTGGCCTACCAATTGAAAGACTTTAGCAACCTAAATGATACCTTTAGAAACAGAGCTAGACCACATATTAGTAGACTTGGAGTACAAAATGAGCTGTTGTTTGAAAGCAACTACAAGGCAGATTATGCACTAATGCGAGTATACATATAATGGTAGCAAGTGTTGAATAATAAAAATCAAAATTACTGAGTTCCAATAATAAATGATTAATTCAAAATTGGTTTACTCTGTATTCGTTTTCTTCTGTTTTGCTCGTTGCTTGTTCCACTGTTTCCTCTTATTTCAATACCAGCTTAATTCAAGACTGGATTGGTTCTGAAGGTTACTATCCAATAATGATGAACTGGAACACAAATACAGATTGTTGTGATTGGAATGGAGTCACTTGCGACTACTCCACTGATGACGTTATTGATCTCTATCTTAACTGTGGTATGCTACAAGGTACCATCCATCCTAACACCTCCCTCTTCAACCTTCCTCAACTCCAAAAACTCAACCTCGCTTACAATGATTTTGGTGGTTCCCAAATTCCACGTGAAATTGGAAGGTTAGTCTTACCCATTTTAACATATCTGAATGCGGGTTTTCTGGCCAAGTCCCAACAAACATCACACTTCTTCATAATTTGGTGTCTCTCGATCTCTCTTTGAATGATTTCAGTCTTGAACCTCATGTTTTCGTAAACGTGCTTCGAAATTCTACTTCTTTGAAAGAACTTGTGCTTGCTAATGTTAATATCTCTTCAAATTTACCTGATTATCTTAAAATCTCTTCTTCTTCCTTGAAACTACTTAACCTTCAAGGCACTAGGTTGCAAGGAAAATTACCCGATGACATATTCAATTCTCAATATTTGGAAATACTCGACTTGTCACTTAACAGTTTCACAGGCCAAATCCCCGCGGAGATATCACTTATTCCAAAATTGGTTTCGCTTGATCTATCTTGGAATTAGAATAATAATTTGAGAATTCAACCTAATATTTTTAACAGTCTCCTTAATAATTCTACTCTTCTGAGAGACCTTAGGCTTCCTGATATTAATATCTCATGGGTTTTACCAACCGATCCTATTAACATCTCATCTTCTTAGAGTTACTTGGATCTCTCTTATTGTAGTTTGATGGGGTCTCTTCCCAAATATCCGCTTAACCTAACACACCTCACTCATCTAGAGTTATCATATAACAAACTTGACGGGACATTGCCATCTTGGTTGTTTACTTTTCCCTCTTTAGAAACTCTCTATCTAGATAATAACATGTTCAGTGGTGATGTATCCTTTAATTCGTCAGCTTTTCCCTCATTAAAAACATTATCCCTCAGTCACAATCAATTAGATGGCCAAATTGATCAAGCCCTCATTCTGAAAGTCACCAACCTTACTTTGTTATACCTTTCATATAATAATGTTGGCAGTGGGAGTTGGATACTTTGTTATCAAGTCTCACAAACCTTGAAGATCTTGATCTCTCGTACAGTGGTTTATCTATTAGGACCGGTAATGCTACTCATCATGCCAACCCTAATCTGCGGTTATTATATTTGGCCTCTTGCAAGTTAAAGGAGTTTCCGTTGTCCTTACGATATGTAAGAAATCTTGAAAAACTAGATCTATCTAGCAATGAACTCCGTGGAGACATTCCCACCTGGGTAGGGGAGATAGGAGATGATAATCAGTTATATTACCTGAATCTCTCACATAACTTCATAACAGGCTTGCCACAATTTCAATTGTACGGAATACAATATTTGTATCTGCAGTCTAACCTAATTCGGGGACCATTCCTTCCATCGATTTGCAACATGAATCAACTACAGTTTTTGGATATGTCGGATAATAGAACTGGTGGAGTGATTCCACAATGCCTTGGAAATATCACGTCCTCTCTTGTGTTAATGGATCTGGGGAATAATGATTTTCATGGTACGATTCCGAACATATATGAGAATTGTGGAGGGTTACGGGGGCTTATTTTGAATGGAAATCGGTTAGAAGGAGAGGTGCCAAGCTCCTTGTCCAATTGTAAATACTTTAGATTAGTTGATCTTGGGAACAACCACTTAAATGGAACATTCCCTGGTTGGTTAGGAGATCTTCCATATCTACAGGTTCTTGTTCTCAAATCTAACAAACTCAATGGTCCAATCTTAACCTCTTCTACTGTTAAAAATCCATTTACAAGTCTGCAAGCTCTTGACTTGTCTCATAATGGGTTTATAGGACAACTACCTCGAAAATATTTTCAAAACTTCAATGCCATGAAGAATATTGTTAGAGGGAGCACAGAACAAGAATATTTAATGGCTGGCACTGGCCTCTATTACTCTATCACTGTTGCGATGAAAGGGGTGGAACAAAATTTTCCAAAAATCTTCGTTGGCTTCACAGTTATTGATGTATCAGACAATAGTTTTGAAGGGGAGATACCAGCCATTATTGGAGATCTGAATTTATTGAAAGTGCTAAGTTTGTCCCCCAACAGCCTCACTGGTCGATCCCACATGCTCTTGGGAAGCTATCAGAAATTGAATCATTAGACTTATCTTGGAATCAAATCACAGGAGAGATCCCCAGAAGTCTTGCAGATATTAACGATCTTGAAGTCTTAAATCTTCCTCAAAATCATCTCGTGGGGAGTATTCCCCAAGGAAAACAATTTGATACATTTAGTGCTGACTCTTTTGGAGGGAATTCAGGGCTATGTGGGGTTCAACTGCACAAGAACTGTGAACGTCCACTAGATGAAGATGATAGAGATGAGGAAGATCATGATGAGGAAGAAAGTGGATTTACATGGAAACCGGTGGTGATGGGATATGGATGTGGAACTCTACTTGGAATGGTGATGGGGTATCTTATGTTGTCAACTGGAAAACCAAAATGGTTCAATGCAATTTCAGATGCGGTCTACGTTCTTGAAAAAACGAAACAAGAGAAGATACATATATATCGGGAGATGACTTTTATTAATGAATGGTACGTCTTGAATTCACATGTTTTCTATTTTTCCAAATGTGGATAACGCCTGATTTCTTTTTCCCCATTCTTCATAATTTTTTTTCTGATGCAGGTAAAGAAGTTTGAGATTGTAGCGGGAGACGCTGGACCCTATGAATTACGAAGCATCTTCTAAATTACGAGTTTCTTTTGATTAATAACTAGATCATAACTAGCAAAATTTGCGGGCAATCGCATAAATCTAATACAAAAGTTATTTCGGATTTAAAAAATAAAAAAACAGAATTTGTGTATCTATTGGTATGTGTGTTTTAAGTTTATCAAGTGTAATGAAGTAAGAATAACTTTAACGTGTCTTTATATTTAATAATGTTACCACAATTAGTGTAGATGACAAAGCAAGTAAGTTACGTGATATGTATTACGTATTTTCTCTATTAATTTAAAAATAGTGTTACACTTACATTGAAATAATTTGTTTGTTTTACCTTATAGTAAATGTTTGTTTACTCATGATACACGTTCATATATGTGGTAAAAATTCAGAATGAAGATAGTGGTTGTGATAGGTGGTGTTAAAGTGATGAGAATAGTCCATGTATGGTTTATTGTAGTTGAATCACATAGTATACATTATTAGTACTATATATTTATTTGTTGTTCCAATTTCATAATATATTCATTAAAAGTGTAAGACTTATGTTAAAATAGAGAATCTTGAAAAAAAACTACAATCGCGCCGCGATCTGCCTTATTCGTCGGCATTGTTCCGGGTACACCCATTATTTGGCGGGTAAAAGGTGTATCAACCGAGTATCACTTAGAGTCTCACCTACTTACCCAATTTACAAAGGGGTTATCCGGTCAACGGTTGGATACCCGCCGGATACCCTTGCCGGGTAAAAGTATGTAACACCTGCTAAATTAGGATAATTAATTATGCCTAATTAGTTGTAACTAGCTGTAATTAGTATGTAATAGGACTAATTGCAGACTCTATTTGTATATATATATAAGGTGAATTATATATATATATGTGTGTACTTACGCGATTTGGATTAATCGTACGAATTAACCGGACGGAGTCCGACACAGTTACTTGGACGTTGGTGACAGAAACTTACCTAAATAATGAGAACGTATTTTATTATATAAAATACACAGCGAACAAACATTGATTATAATATCGCGACGACATTTTAAATAATTTAGCGAATACGTATTAAACGCAAGTTAAAAATTTTAATACTTCGACAAATGTTTTTATAATTAATTTCAAGGTATTTCATTAAAATATTCCCGTCACCTTTTAAAAATATAACGTTTAAACGACGGGGGAAACGAACACCGCACGGAGCACGGAGGCGCGGACTGAAAATGGGAGGCTTAACCTCCCACCTTCTTCTCTTTTCTTTTCACTTCTCTTTTCTTTTCTCTTTCTTCCTTTCTTTTCTCTCAACTAACAAAACCACCACCACCTTACAAAATCACAAAATAACACCACGAAACGACGCCGAATCATACCACTCCTTTGGAATAAAAGAACCACGGCATCACGATCTACCTTTCCATCTTTTCGGATTTTCTATCCGACATTTTGTAAGTTTCCGACAAAACCCGAAACTCTCCTTTTTTGCTCATTTTTACGTTTTTATGGTTTATATATGCTTAAAATGTCCAAAAATGGGTTGGGTAAAAGATTTGGACCTAACGGAAGTTTTTCGACCGATTTTCCGGCCACCAAATTCCGATCAGACCGCTACGTCGCAGAGACGCTGGGCTATCTGCGACGTAGCTCAAAACGTCGCATTACACCTCACAACGCCGCACTTAGCGACGTCGCGGCCTACGTCGCACGAAATCCCAACGTCGCACTAGCGACGCAGCCTATTACGTCGCATTAACTTGCGGACGTCGCACATAGCGACGTAGACTTTAACGTCGCCTCCTACGTCGCATTGATTTGCGAAGGTCGCATCATGCGACGTACCTGCCTACGTCGCACCCTACGTCGCATGCTACGTCGCACAAACCAGAACCTTGAAAAGTCAGATTTTACTAAGTGTCGAACTTACACAACTTCAAATACTTATGTCATACGACTTAACAAACGTCATAGAACATACTTTCTATTACAATTACACTAAATTGCGTTATAAATGATAACACTTTGAATCATTATTACAAACCGTCACCAACAGGCCATATTTGTTTTCAAACTACAAACGGATTACTAAACAAACACTTGGACATAATGAGTTGTGTAAACAACTAGCCTAGATGGTCTTGCGAGACATCTACTTACTTAACTTTATATGTTTAGGCATTTGAAGGTTACGGGTTCGGAGAACCTACGGTTGATATTACTTACTCGTTTATTGATATAAACGTACTTGCAAAGACTCAGGTGAGTCTTACGGCCCCACTTTTACTGTTTTATCTTATTGGGGGAGATACATGCTACTACTTTTTCTTGAACACAAGTACTAAACTGTTTACTATACCAAACGGAATTGCATGAGTTGTTACTATCTACAGAAGTCTCTCCATCATATATCGTTAGTTATGGACTTAAGCGCGAACAGTAGTTAATGGATCCATTAGGGAAATGACCCTCCCCACCCGGGGCAGTAGCGCTGCCACGTACCGATTTACACGTATAAACGGGTGACAACTTATTCGTTACTGATGCTTGCTCACTTACGAGCATGTCACGGGAGCAAACATATTATTACGGGTTAAGCTTCGATTATGAGCCTCATGGCAACGGTATAAACTTATTTATTTACATTTGCTGGATTGCAAATACTGATTTTACGATTGCTGGATTGCAATGGCTGATTTTACGCCTACGGGCACTACTAATGAAATCTCGTGTTCAAAGCCGATATTATTTACAAACCTGTGAGATTCACCAACCTTTTTGGTTGACACTTTTTAGCATGTTTTCTCAGGTACCCGGATGGAGTAGGATTACTCCAGGATTTTAGCTAGAGTCGCATGATTTCAACACAACTGCATTAACGGAGATTCTTAGCATTATCTTTTGTAGATTACGATTATGTAATAGAATCTCCCGCTATACGCGTGGACTCTAGGGGAAACTACATTTTGTATACGAAAACACTAAGTTTTCAAACATTATATCTATGGAATGTAACTAATTTACAAAACGTCTCATTTAGAGGTCGTTTGCTGTATATCTTGTGCTTTGTATATTGATTAGTAACACCCATGTATGCTTCCGCAAAACAGTGAATTTCGGGGGTGTTACAGATTGGTATCAGAGCCTAAGGTTATAGTGAACTAGGTTGCATTTAGTGGGCCTAGACTATGACCATTAGGCAGTATTTCCTTATTAGGCATGATTGGTTCAGGAATTACATCATACGACTTTAATTTAACATAGCCTGATCAACTATGTACAATTAAGGAAAGATGATGTGAGGTCTGAAATGGTTATGTCAAACAGGAATGCGTTAGTAGACTCTGACCACGAGAGAACCGAGACTCTTACTTGTTATGTGCTAGACATACGCTAGGCTATTATGTGATATACGAGTATATACATACATAGGCCTCACTCACTGACTATGCTACTAAGCTATTATATATTGAATATATATGAATAGGCCTCGCACGTAAACACACTCGCTATAGAGATAGCCGACGTTTCTCTGGTGACACTTACGAATTTCTCTCAGCGGTTTGCACTGACCATGACAGACTTGATTACCGTCACACCACCTTGTGGCGCACTCTAATGATTTTATGAAAATCACATCTAACACCCGGAAGCAACGTACTTCCAAGGACTAAAATCCTCTCTCTGTCATTTCTATAGAACTCAAAGACGCGAATTCCCAAATGGACGACCACATGTCTGATAGTGACCAAGTCCACGAGGAACAAATCCAGTACACGTATCTCGATGAGGACATCGTACCAGAAGAAGAAATCATGCTGGAGGGAAACGAAAATCAGAATTTCGAAATGACTGGCATCGACATAGAAGAATATGAAAGAGTGCGAGATCAGGCCGTGGGACTAGACGGCCGAAATTGGGCACTTAAGCGTAAGTGCATAGACTATGAACAAAGATTGAGAATCTCAAACCGATCTGTCCCTACACGAATCAAAGATAAGATCCATTACTGGAAGAAAGTGGCCACCAACCTAACCCGTAGGACCAAAACATGGATCAAACGTTTGGGCAGGAAGTCAAAGGAGGAGACTAGGTACCGCTCCACGACTCAAAGATACAGGGACATGCTTGAGGCACGCTACCACCCACACGACCTGAACCTGGAATCGGAAGACGAATCCGAAGGCCAGGAACCCTAACTAAGAAGGAACCAATCGACTAGCAAACTGTGGACCGCCTTGTCACGCTAATGGAACCCATTAATCTACATTAAGATTAGTGTAGTTTTTGTCTGTAATCTATCTCGTAATCTAGGGACTATCTAGCACTACTCTATAAACTAGTCGGATGTAACCATTCCCGACACCTTTTGTAATATCTCTGTAAGATGTAACTTTTGAACTCACTTTATCTATCAGATATCCTTTGTTATCTCAACTCACATTAATTGTCATTTTCCATGTTGATGTTATGTATTACTGCTTTTATACATGTACATCTGTGACAATTACCAGCTCATACAAAATCTCATGTATCTTCATTTCTTTTATTGAAGAATCATGCCGCCAAAGACACGACCGTACACCGATGCCCAGATCACCTCCCTTATAACCCAGGCTGTTACTGAAGCCTTGGCTCGGAATACTCCACCAAATTCCTCGAGAAACAGCGATGCCGCTGAAACCACTACTGCTAAACCTTGTTCTTACAAGGACTTCCAGAACTGCAAACCTCTAAACTTTGCAGGTACCGAGGGAGCTATCGGTCTAGTACGCTGGATCGAGAAAGTTGAGTCTGTATTTCTTATCTGCAACTGTGCGGAGGGAGATAAGGTTAAGTTCTCCGTTAGTACTTTTACTGACACCGCACTCACCTGGTGGAACACTTATGCCCAGACTGTGAGTGTTGCTACTGCTTATCAACTCCCGTGGGAGGAGTTGAAGAAGATGTTGAGGGGTGAGTATTGCCCCAGGGATGAATTGAAACAACTAGAAGTGGAATTCTGGAACCACAAGATGCAGGGTGATGACATCACCGGATACACCAACCGTTTCCATCAACTGGCACTTCTGTGCCCAACCATGGTCGATCCTGAGTACAAGAGGATCGAGAAATTTGTTGATGGTCTTCCTGAGAGACTCCAAGATCTGGTAACTTCTTCCAAACCGGGTACTATTCAGAGCGCCATCCGTATGGCCCATGAACTAACGGCAAATTCTGTCCGCCGTGGTACAACTTCAACCCCATCTGCAAACAACAAACGCAAGTGGGAAGGTAACCCCAACCCATCCAACCAAACCTCCAACAAAAAGCCTGAGTACATTAAGGCTTATACATCTGGAACTTCGGAAAAGAAAGGGTACAGCGGGAACAAGCCCTACTGTTCCAAATGCAGCCGCCATCATGACGGTTCTTGCCCTTGCTCCAACTGCAAACGGTTCGGGCATCTAGCCAAGGATTGTCGAACCAACATTCCCACCCCCAACACTAATGCACCAAAGGCCTGCTTTGGGTGCGGAAATACAGGGCATTTCAAGAAAGATTGCCCAAAACTGAAAAACAACAACAACCCTGCTCGCGGCAGATCATTCGTTATCAAGGCTGGGGAAGCCAGACAAGACCCGAACGTCGTGACGGGTACGTTCCTTCTCAACGACCTTACCGCTTCTATGTTATTTGATACCGGTGCCGATAGAAGCTTCATTTCTGAGAAATTTAGCCCTTTACTTGATATTACTCCCACTGCCTTAGATGCTAAATACATTGTAGAATTAGCTAACGGCAAACTGATTGAAACTGATAGCATCATACATAACTGTACACTTAACCTCACGAACGAAACGTTTCCCATTGATTTAATCCCTGTCGAGATCGGCAGCTTCGATATTTATGTCGGTATGGATTGGTTATCCAAGCACCGAGCTGAAATCATCTGTCATGACAAACTCGTTCGCATACCTCTTGTCTCCGGTGGAACCTTAGTCCTACAAGGGGAGACCGGTAGACGGAATCTGAATATTGTATCCTGTCTGAAAACGAGAAAATACCTACGAAAAGGGTATCAAGCCATCCTCGCACATGTAACGGAGAAGAAGTCGGAGGAGAAGCGACTTGAGGATGTTCCGATCGTGCGGGATTTCCCGGAAGTCTTTCCTGAAGACTTGCCCGGACTTCCGCCACCTAGACAAGTTGAATTTCAAATCGAACTTGTGCCCGGAGCTGCACCCGTGGCACGAGCCCCTTACCGTTTAGCACCATCCGAAATGCAGGAGTTGTCTAACCAACTACAGGAACTCCTGGACAGAGGATTCATTCGACCAAGTTCCTCGCCTTGGGGAGCTCCGGTCTTATTCGTGAAAAAGAAAGATGGATCTTTCCGCATGTGTATCGACTACCGAGAGCTGAATAAGCTAACCATAAAGAATCGGTACCCACTTCCTAGAATCGATGACCTGTTTGACCAACTCCAGGGATCGAGTGTTTACTCAAAGATTGATCTACGGTCGGGTTATCATCAACTCCGAGTCCGTGACAATGATATCCCAAAGACAGCTTTCCGAACTCGTTATGGACATTACGAATTCCAAGTGATGCCATTCGGGTTGACCAACGCACCGGCCGTATTCATGGACCTTATGAATCGGGTGTGCAAACCATATCTTGACAAATTCGTCATTGTGTTCATCGATGATATTCTGATTTACTCTCGCAACGAGCAGGAACATGCTCAACATCTGAAAACCATTCTAGGACTTCTTAAACACGAAGAGTTATATGCCAAATTCTCTAAGTGTGAGTTCTGGATTCGAACCGTTCAATTCCTCGGGCACGTGATTGACAGCCAAGGAATTCATGTTGATCCCGCCAAGATTGAAGCAATCAAGGGCTGGGAGTCACCGACCACTCCAACCGAAGTGAGACAATTCTTAGGTCTTGCTGGTTACTACCGCCGATTCATCGAAAACTTTTCAAGAATAGCTGTTCCCCTAACCACACTGACTCAGAAAGATAAGAAGTTCGATTGGACTGATAAGCAAGAGTCAGCTTTCCAGCTATTGAAAAACAAACTTTGCAGTGCACCAATCTTGTCCTTACCCGAAGGCACCGACGATTTCGTAGTTTACTGCGATGCCTCACACCAAGGACTTGGTTGTGTGTTGATGCAACGAGAAAAAGTCATTGCCTATGCCTCCCGACAACTAAAAATTCACGAGAAAAACTATACGACCCACGACCTCGAGTTAGGTGCTGTGGTCTTCGCATTGAAAATCTGGAGACATTATCTCTATGGTACGAAAAGCACTATCTTTACCGATCACAAAAGCCTCCAACACATATTCGATCAGAAAGATCTAAACATGAGACAACGTCGCTGGGTTGAGTTGCTTAGTGACTACGACTGCGAGATCAAATACCATCCGGGCAAGGCTAACGTAGTTGCCGATGCCCTAAGCCGAAAAGAACGAGTGAAACCCCTTCGAGTCCGAGCACTTTCTATGACAATTCTTAACGAGCTCCCTGCTCAAATCCTTACCGCTCAACTTGAAGCACTCAACGATGAAAACTTGAAAAATGAAGCCTTGCGAGGCTTGGATAAACAATTCGAAATCAAACCCGATGGAACTCGATACTTCTCTAACCGGGTGTGGTTACCCAAATTCGGAAACTTGCGAGATTTGGTGATGACTGAAGCTCACAAATCTCGATACTCTATACATCCTGGTTCTGACAAGATGTATCGGGACATCAAAGGGTTGTATTGGTGGCCTAACATGAAAGCTGACATTGCCTTGTACGTCAGTAAATGCCTAACCTGTTCCAAAGTCAAGGCCGAACACCAAAGACCCTCGGGGTTGCTCCAACAACCTGAAATTCCGCGATGGAAATGGGAACAGATTTCCATGGACTTTATTACCAAACTACCAAAAACTTCGAATGGTTGCGATACCATTTGGGTGATCGTGGACCGTCTCACGAAATCTGCTCATTTTCTGGCCATCAAGGAAACCGACAAGATGGAGCGTCTGACTCGCATCTATGTCAAAGAAATCATCTCGCGACACGGTGTACCTATCTCGATCATCTCGGATAGGGACAGCCGTTTTACTTCTAACTTTTGGCAATCATTACAGAAATCTCTTGGTACTCGTCTGGATATGAGTACTGCTTATCACCCGCAAACCGATGGCCAAAGCGAGCGAACTATTCAAACACTGGAGGATATGCTACGAGCCTGCGTAGTTGACTTCGGTACTTCTTGGGAAAATCACTTACCGTTGTGCGAGTTCTCGTACAACAACAGTTATCATACCAGCATA
Source organism: Helichrysum umbraculigerum (assembly GCA_949592205.1). Lineage (NCBI taxonomy): Eukaryota > Viridiplantae > Streptophyta > Magnoliopsida > Asterales > Asteraceae > Helichrysum > Helichrysum umbraculigerum. Next base: position 132,431,612 of record CATIUR010000003.1, on the reverse strand, counting down.
AAGGCTGCACCCTTTGAGGCACTTTACGGGCGTAAGTGCCGATCACCCATCTGTTGGACTGAGTTAGGAGATTCCCAACTCACGGGTCCAGAAATCATTCAAGAAACTACTGAGAAAATCGTTAGTATTCAAAACCGGCTGAAAGCCGCACGTGATCGTCAGAAAAGCTATGCTGACGTGAGACGCAAACACCTTGAGTTCCAGGTAGGAGACAAGGTACTTCTCAAGGTGGCACCGTGGAAAGGTGTTATTCGATTCGGGAAACGAGGCAAACTAAATCCTAGATACATCGGACCATTCGAAATCCTTGAAAGGATTGGTCCAGTGGCCTATCGCCTGCAACTTCCTGCTGAACTTAGCAGCGTACACAACACATTCCACATTTCTAACTTGAAGAAATGTCTGTCTGACGAGACGCTGATTATACCGCTCGACGAAATTCAAATCGATGATAAACTTCATTTTGTCGAGAAACCTATGGAAATCATGGACCGAGAGGTCAAGCAATTGAAACAGAGTCGTATTCCCATAGTAAAAGTCAGGTGGAATTCTAGGCGCGGCCCTGAGTTCACCTGGGAACGGGAAGACCTAATGCGACAGAAATACCCACATCTCTTCCCAGACAACGCACCATCTGTGCACACGAACTAATTTCGGGACGAAATTTCTTTAACAAGGGGAGAATGTAACACCTGCTAAATTAGGATAATTAATTATGCCTAATTAGTTGTAACTAGCTGTAATTAGTATGTAATAGGACTAATTGCAGACTCTATTTGTATATATATATAAGGTGAATTATATATATATATGTGTGTACTTACGCGATTTGGATTAATCGTACGAATTAACCGGACGGAGTCCGACACAGTTACTTGGACGTTGGTGACAGAAACTTACCTAAATAATGAGAACGTATTTTATTATATAAAATATACAGCGAACAAACATTGATTATAATATCGCGACGACATTTTAAATAATTTAGCGAATACGTATTAAACGCAAGTTAAAAATTTTAATACTTCGACAAATGTTTTTATAATTAATTTCAAGGTATTTCATTAAAATATTCCCGTCACCTTTTAAAAATATAACGTTTAAACGACGGGGGAAACGAACACCGCACGGAGCACGGAGGCGCGGACTGAAAATGGGAGGCTTAACCTCCCACCTTCTTCTCTTTTCTTTTCACTTCTCTTTTCTTTTCTCTTTCTTCCTTTCTTTTCTCTCAACTAACAAAACCACCACCACCTTACAAAATCACAAAATAACACCACGAAACGACGCCGAATCATACCACTCCTTTGGAATAAAAGAACCACGGCATCACGATCTACCTTTCCATCTTTTCGGATTTTCTATCCGACATTTTGTAAGTTTCCGACAAAACCCGAAACTCTCCGTTTTTGCTCATTTTTACGTTTTTATGGTTTATATATGCTTAAAATGTCCAAAAATGGGTTGGGTAAAAGATTTGGACCTAACGGAAGTTTTTCGACCGATTTTCCGGCCACCAAATTCCGATCAGACCGCTACGTCGCAGAGACGCTGGGCTATCTGCGACGTAGCTCAAAACGTCGCATTACACCTCACAACGCCGCACTTAGCGACGTCGCGGCCTACGTCGTACGAAATCCCAACGTCGCACTAGCGACGCAGCCTATTACGTCGCATTAACTTGCGGACGTCGCACATAGCGACGTAGACTTTAACGTCGCCTCCTACGTCGCATTGATTTGCGAAGGTCGCATCATGCGACGTACCTGCCTACGTCGCACCCTACGTCGCATGCTACGTCGCATGCTACGTCGCACAAACCAGAACCTTGAAAAGTCAGATTTTACTAAGTGTCGAACTTACACAACTTCAAATACTTATGTCATACGACTTAACAAACGTCATAGAACATACTTTCTATTACAATTACACTAAATTGCGTTATAAATGATAACACTTTGAATCATTATTACAAACCGTCACCAACGGGCCATATTTGTTTTCAAACTACAAACGGATTACTAAACAAACACTTGGACATAATGAGTTGTGTAAACAACTAGCCTAGATGGTCTTGCGAGACATCTACTTACTTAACTTTATATGTTTAGGCATTTGAAGGTTACGGGTTCGGAGAACCTACGGTTGATATTACTTACTCGTTTATTGATATAAACGTACTTGCAAAGACTCAGGTGAGTCTTACGGCCCCACTTTTACTGTTTTATCTTATTGGGGGAGATACATGCTACTACTTTTTCTTGAACACAAGTACTAAACTGTTTACTATACCAAACGGAATTGCATGAGTTGTTACTATCTACAGAAGTCTCTCCATCATATATCGTTAGTTATGGACTTAAGCGCGAACAGTAGTTAATGGATCCATTAGGGAAATGACCCTCCCCACCCGGGGCAGTAGCGCTGCCACGTATCGATTTACACGTATAAACGGGTGACAACTTATTCGTTACTGATGCTTGCTCACTTACGAGCATGTCACGGGAGCAAACATATTATTACGGGTTAAGCTTCGATTATGAGCCTCATGGCAACGGTATAAACTTATTTATTTACATTTGCTGGATTGCAAATACTGATTTTACGATTGCTGGATTGCAATGGCTGATTTTACGCCTACGGGCACTACTAATGAAATCTCGTGTTCAAAGCCGATATTATTTACAAACCTGTGAGATTCACCAACCTTTTTGGTTGACACTTTTTAGCATGTTTTCTCAGGTACCCGGATGGAGTAGGATTACTCCAGGATTTTAGCTAGAGTCGCATGATTTCAACACAACTGCATTAACGGAGATTCTTAGCATTATCTTTTGTAGATTACGATTATATAATAGAATCTCCCGCTATACGCGTGGACTCTAGGGGAAACTACATTTTGTATACGAAAACACTAAGTTTTCAAACATTATATCTATGGAATGTAACTAATTTACAAAACGTCTCATTTAGAGGTCGTTTGCTGTATATCTTGTGCTTTGTATATTGATTAGTAACACCCATGTATGCTTCCGCAAAACAGTGAATTTCGGGGGTGTTACAAAGTACAATCATGCCGCGAAACCTCCTGGTCTCGCCGTGATCTGATGAAATCGCGCCACTATCCTTTCCTGCACAGGCCTGCACAACTCAGCTTAAAACTTGAATTTCGTACGTGCATAACTTTTGACTCGGTAAACTTTCTAAACACCAACTTTTGCAGATTTCTACCTTTTATCATTACAAACATGAATTAATCGATGTTTTGGCCAATTTCATCAAAAAGAGGTGTATTTGGACTATGGGGACCATGTTCAAGACTTTAGTTGCATAATTTGCAACTCAATCTACAAATGACAATTTCTGGGCATCTAATGCCATCACCACATATAACTCAATTATATTTATAACAACATATATAAACTATAAGCTCGACCAAATCTTCCACAAAATACTTAGGTGGTAATTCCAACCCATTTGACACAATTTCAACACAACAAAACAACTTTTTTATCACCCCTTTAGCCACCAAGTACTTAACCATATATTCGTTCCACAATTTATACAAAGCCAAGTAACTAAACGACTTTCTTCAAAAGTTACAAAACGGGCGATTTACTCATTTTGGCACAAAACGACAATTTAAAAGAAGAGATATTTGCAAATTCACTAGTAGCAAACTTGCGATCCACGCTAATCTCTTGCCAATGCTTTACCCTAACGGTGATCACCCTTTACTTGGGACCCACTTGCACTTACAACCATTATCCACAAAAGGGGTAAGCAATTTGCTTAGTGAGTAATATAAGAGCATACGGTATGGTCCTCCGTGGCATCAGCGTTTTCCGACGAGAACGCCGTCGGACGGCGTTCTTCCGCCCCGCACCGACGTTCTCGCCAGCGTTCTCGTCAACTTTTGGTTCCAGCGTTCGTTTCCGGACATTGGGTGGGTTCGGTGTTCTCAATTTCCTTTTGTTTTCTTCTTCTCCAAACGAATTTCAATTAGAAACAAAACATTTTTTTTTCTCTTGTTGCAGGTTTGGAAAGAAGGAGAAGAAGGAGACCATAATTACATACATAAATCTCTATCTCTATATATATATAAAAGAAAACTGTGAAAGAGATCTCCCCCCTTCGTTCAAGAGGACTCCTTCACGAGTTCACCCTTGGATCAAAGTCTGATGTCATACTCCCTATTTTTGACATTACAAATTACCAAAATACCCATGATACAAAACCCTGCTTTTCACTTGTAACTTGTAAAGCTGCTATTTTTTTTTATCCCCTGCTGGAGCCTGCGACCATCTCAAAAAAGAGAAAAAAAAATCGCCGCCACCAAAAGCCGATCTCCAGGCTTCAATTCAAATTCACCTCCACCGTTACATGAACAATCGATCGACAACCTTTTAAAGAAACGAAATTGCAGAAACCCTAAAACATGAGGGAGTTGTTTGATTGATTAAAATTAGGGCATGGATGATGAAGGGGGAGTGCAGATTACGATGGGGGGATAATTAAACTGGGGACGAATAGCAATCGGACTACGACGAGGAGGGTTGATTCGTCTGAACATGAAGGTCTCGTCTAGAAGGTGATGTTCTTACCTTGATCGAGTCTGATAGGGAAGCCAGGGTTTGCGTAAATTGAAACGCAAGGTTTGATCTGTATGCTGTTTAACTGTGTTTTTGCTTTAATAAGATCTGATTAGATGGAGTTTTGCTTAATGACAACGCTTTTATTTGAAGACATGCTTTATTGGTATACTTGTATCATTTAGCTGAATATTGGCGTTCTACTCAAATTGGTCATTATTTGAAAATATGTAATCTATTAACTTTTATCAGTTATTTGATTGATATGGTGTTCTTCATATTGGTGTGTTGATCAAAGTGGTGTTCTTCATATTGTTCTTCATACCATAGACTGCTACTTTATGTTAAATAAACCAGAAAGCTACTTTATATTAAATAATCCATGTGCTCATCATGGTGCCTTTTTTGGTTTGATACTGTGAAATGATTGAACTTGTTATCATTTGAATATGTTGATACTTCTTATTCTAGAAAGAAGATATTGAAGTTCATAGTAAAGGAGCTCTGGCTCTGATCAACCATCCCTTCTAAAGGTTTAAACATATCTCTATATATATATAAAAGAAAACTGTGAAAGAGATCTCCCCCCTTCGTTCAAGAGGACTCCTTCACGAGTTCACCCTTGGATCAAAGTCTGATGTCATACTCCCTATTTTTGACATTACAAATTACCAAAATACCCATGATACAAAACCCTGCTTTTCACTTGTAACTTGTAAAGCTGCTATTTTTTTTTATCCCCTGCTGGAGCCTGCGACCATCTCAAAAAAGAGAAAAAAAAATCACCGCCACCAAAAGCCGATCTCCAGGCTTCAATTCAAATTCACCTCCACCGTTACATGAACAATCGATCGACAACCTTTTAAAGAAACGAAATTGCAGAAACCCTAAAACATGAGGGAGTTGTTTGATTGATTAAAATTAGGGCATGGATGATGAAGGGGGAGTGCAGATTACGATGGGGGGATAATTAAACTGGGGACGAATAGCAATCGGACTACGACGAGGAGGGTTGATTCGTCTGAACATGAAGGTCTCGTCTAGAAGGTGATGTTCTTACCTTGATCGAGTCTGATAGGGAAGCCAGGGTTTGCGTAAATTGAAACGCAAGGTTTGATCTGTATGCTGTTTAACTGTGTTTTTGCTTTAATAAGATCTGATTAGATGGAGTTTTGCTTAATGACAACGCTTTTATTTGAAGACATGCTTTATTGGTATACTTGTATCATTTAGCTGAATATTGGCGTTCTACTCAAATTGGTCATTATTTGAAAATATGTAATCTATTAACTTTTATCAGTTATTTGATTGATATGGTGTTCTTCATATTGGTGTGTTGATCAAAGTGGTGTTCTTCATATTGTTCTTCATACCATAGACTGCTACTTTATGTTAAATAAACCAGAAAGCTACTTTATATTAAATAATCCATGTGCTCATCATGGTGCCTTTTTTGGTTTGATACTGTGAAATGATTGAACTTGTTATCATTTGAATATGTTGATACTTCTTATTCTAGAAAGAAGATATTGAAGTTCATAGTAAAGGAGCTCTGGCTCTGATCAACCATCCCTTCTAAAGGTTTAAACATATCTGGGTTTATACTTATCATGAAAATAGCGTTTTAATTTATATTATTGTATACATATATGGATTGGTTAAACTGACTGGGAGAGCTTTAATTGTTAATTAGGAATCCTAGGACTTCAATTTTTATCGTAAATTGTATACATGTATGGATTGATTATACTTTACAGATTTCTCTTTTGCCAATTAACCTTGTGTGGGCAATTCCAAAATGTTACAAACTTAAATAATCCACCTGCTCACAAGGTATAACCTGTTTTGCACCTAACATTGGTTCTAATGTGATTTATGTTGTCTAACATCTTGCAGTTGGTCTCTTTATTAGCTTGTCTCCTGTTGTATTCAGAGAACTGTCATATGGGCGACCTGCATTTTAGATGTCAACCATATAACGCAAGGTTATGGAGAAGCGAGGATACGCGTAACAGTCAACATTTACTTATGCATACGGTTTACTCTCTATGTTGTTGCAATGGTAATATTGAACTCCCAACTTTACATATTTGTTGATCATTTAAACCCAAAAAACACAAATGACCTATCTAATGGGATTTTCAGCATGGATCCATTACAAAATGGAATACATCATGATTAATTCTTGATTACAGCAGACTATGAATGTGTTTTGGTACATATGGCCCTTAAAAATCCAAGGACTTGAATTTTAATCATAAATTATTTATGAATATGCTTTTTTACGGATGTGAATTCTTGAACTTTATAGATTTCTCTTTTGCTGCAGGTTTTTGTGTGGCCAATTACAAAATGTTACAAACTGAATTAATCCACCTGCTCACAAGGTAACACCTATTTTTTTACCTGACATTGGTTCTATTGTGGTTTATGTTGTCTAACATCTTGCAGTTGGTGTCTTTATTAAGCTTCTAATTGGCATTTTTTTTTAAATGGTCTTCTTTATTATGCTGCTCAAATTGCTATTAACGGCATCACTGGCATTTCATTGATGTAAGTAATTTCTATATTTGTTATTAACACATCTTTGTTTTATAATGTTTATCCTATCATCAAAATGCAAAATACATAAACTCAAACTAATTTAAAATATTACCTTGTCTCCTGCTGTATTCAGTGTACTGTCATATAGGCGACCCGAATTTCATATGTCAACCATGTAACGCAAGGTTAGGGAGAACCGAGGCTACGATTAACAGTCAACATTTACTTGTGCAGACGGTTTACTCTCTATGTTGTTACAATGGTAATATTGAACTCCCAAATTAACTTATTTGGAGATCATTTAAACAATAGACACAATTGAACTATCTAATGTGATTTTCAGCCACTGAAAACTATAGTTGCATCCATAAAAAAATGGAATACGTCGTGATTAATGCTTGATTACAGTAGACTAGGGATGTATTTTGGTACATATGGCCCTTAAAAATCCAAGCAATTGAATTTTTATCATGAATTATTTATTAATATGCTTTTTATTAATTGCTATTAACGGCATCACTGGCAGTTCATTGATGGTAACTAACTTCTATATTTATTATTAACGCATTTTTGTTTTAGAATGTTTATCCTATCATCAAGGTTACGGAGAAGCAAGGCTACGAGTAACAGTCAACAGTCAACATTAAATTGTGCAAACGGTTTACTCTCTATGTTGTTACAATGGTAATATTGAACTCTCAGCTTTACTTATTTGTTAATCATTTAAACAATAAACACACAAGTGACCTATCTAGAGAGTTTTTCAGCATTAAAAAATACAGTTGGATCCATAAAAAAATCGAATACATCATGATTAATGCTTGATTACAGCAGATTAGGAATGTGTTTTGGTGCATATGGCACTTAAAAAGGAAATGATCTTATGACAGAAAGTCAACATGGTTTCCCTCCACAATTCCCCGTTTTATATGCCTTTCGTATACAACCCCATGCAACCATAAGGAAACCAAAGATTTTATAAATTATTTGTAATCTTTAATTCAAGAATATTAGGATTGTATGATCATATCTATGCACCTTAAAAAGGATTGCTATGATGAAGTCTGCAGAGATGGACTGTAAACATAATATCTTCATGTTCACACTTATTAGAGCAATGCCTCCTTTTTGAAAATAAATATTTCCAGTACGGTGGCTTGAATGTATTGAGCACATCATTGTCGACTATACTATAAAACGTCTCATGTTAGTTCTTTGGGAGATCAGAAACCACAACATTAAATTTTAACTCACACTTAGTATCAATTTTGTTGTCTGACTATCCTAATAATCATGTTTACAAGTTGCAATATGTGCTGTCTTACTACCAGTTGTCCAATGTTGTTGACGAACCTTTTATTACAAACAGGTTCAGAAACAATTAAGCTTTACAGTGGGTCATTTTGTTTTATGTCTTTATTTATTCATTATTTAACTGCCTGATGGTGCTTGGATACGCACAGGACTTCAGTTTGAGAATTCATGTGAAATTGGTGTGTTCTCAAAGCTGACTAATGCTTATTGCCTGGTAGCAATTGGAGGCTCTGAAAATTTCTGCAGGTATTTTTCTGTGATTCAAATTTTACAGTGTTATATAATGCATCATCTGTGATTGGAGAGCATCTTACAAGATTTTATATATTTGTTATGCAGCACATACGAGTCCGAGCTTGCAAATGTTATTCCAGTGGTTAAGACCTCCATTGGTGGGACAAGAATTATTGGGTGGCTTTGTGCTGGTAAATATCTTAGAAGATTTATTATCTACATTACAGCCCTGTCATACGGTTTTAAACACTTATGCTATGTATTTTTTGCAGGTAACAAAAATGGGCTTCTCTTGCCTCATACTGCTACTGATCAAGGTAAACTCTTGAACTTCTTTTTCTGTGTTTTTGGATTGGCCCGTGATTTGTATCATGTGTGCATAGTCGGGATTATTGTTTGAGAAACATCTTCCGACGAGTGTTTAATGTGCTATTCTTGTGGGCAATTAAAATGCTACTTAGAAGTTATGATAAAGAAAATGAAAGATAAAGCATCCGTTGACCGTATGTCAAATGGAAGGTCGTATTTTTGGTTATTCATTTGCTTGTGTACTCAGAGCTTCAACACTTGAGGAACAGTCTGCCTGATGCAGTTGTGGTTCAGCGCATGGATGAGTGACTATATGCCCTTGGAAATTGCATAGCATTCAATGCCCATGTTGCTCTCACTCATACTGATCTTGACGTGGTAAGATCAATTGTACATACTTCAGCGGTTTTAGTCTCAGTTTCTATCATGCTAATCTAAAACTTGATCGAATTTTTATAATAAGCTCCTCCTTTTCATTTAGTGAAGTTACAGATTCTTGAATCATCCGTTACCCTGGTTTGATAAAGGAAGGAAAAAAGACTATAAAAGTGAACCATGAATTTTTTTTGTTTTGGATCATGCTAACTTTTATGCTATTGTGTTTTCCTTGAAAAAGTTTTTTTATGATCGTTGGCCGTATATTTTATAATTATTGGTATTTTACTTTGCAAGAAGGTGGTCTGGGCATGATGCTAGCATTCTCGTGTTTTTAATTAGGAAACGGAGGAAATGATAGCTGATGTTCTTGGTGTAGAAGTCTTCATGCAGACAATTGCAGGTAATATTCTTGTTGGCAGGTACTGCACGTTTACAAACAGAGGTGGCCTGGTAAGAAAATTATGTTATAATCGATGGCTTAGTTCTGCAAATTTCAGTTTTTATTACTGAAGTCTGAGGTGGCAAAATGGGCGGGTTTAGTGACCCAGGGTATGACACTTTGTTAAAGGTTTATTACTTTTTTATCTAGGTTTAATAAATGAGATATTTACAGCAGGTATATTAGTACAACAATGATATAAGAAGAGAGAGTTAATAGGTTATATAGGTTGCATGCAGTAGATCCTGGAGGTTTGGACCACTAGCTTATTTGGGATTTTACCCCTTAGAGATGAAGGGTATTCTGAATACTTTATCATTGGTTATGATTTTTGGGTAGAAATTGCTTTGGTTTGTGGCCTTGTGGGTCAAAATGGTTGGGTTGTGTCCTGTTATCGTATAATGATCTTATTTTTTTAATGGAGCAACATAAAAGGTTGTAAATAGAGTTGTGCACTGGTACACAAATGTAACGCGGCCTCTTATATAATCGTGATTTGGAAATATACATGCATATGTATGATGAACTTGTCGAGCTAGCACCAACAGACCTTGTGGCTAGAAGTATACATGATTAGCTAAAAATATAGTAGAAGATATGTTGTTCTAGATATTTAGTCGTGCTTCACTTGTTTATTCCCCTTAATGCTATAATTGTTGACCGTTAACACTTTTTGTTCATCTTTTTGCTGATTGAACTGTGTAAGAATGCAACTAACAGGTTAACAGTTCTCATTAACTTAATTTTGCCCTTAATCCAGATGGCGCTTGAAAGATGAAGAAATTATCGGGTATACTGTTCAAGATAACAAAGGTAGCTTCTACTTCAGCATGATAGTGATTATATTAACATATGACACTCGATAATAATATTCTTAAGATGATACATTTTCTGAACTTCAATTTAAACCCGTTATTGAATTAGTGGTGTCATTTTTATTTATCATCATTACCCGATTAAAAAATCAGTCAACTAGATTTTGTTTCAATTTTCTTAACTTTTAAATGGGCTGGTTTGCATTACTATGTGTCTTTAGCAAATCGCAGAAGTAAAGTGAAAAAAATTAGCTGGTTAAATGAGTCGAACACGTCGGTTGTCATTGAAAAAGATTTTTAACCGGGTATTTATTACCCTTTACCCAAAAAAAGATTTTTAACATGATGTCTGAAAGAATCTCTCTGTTAATTCTTTTCAAAAGGTGTTCAACCGACTTAACCCGTTAGGAAAACAAAGCTAACAGGTTCCATATTATGCTACTTAATGTATAAATAGGATAGTGCATAATAATTTGCACTTACTATATTATGGAAAGCATGCCTAAATGTAGCATCCTGTGACAAGATGGACATTTTGTCTGCAGATGCACTGAGAGAATCTGATAATAAAGGAGTTATAAGAGAAAAAAGAATGCTATATGTGATCTGCAACAAATTAAAGGTTGGTCAGTTATTCAGACATCAAAAAAGGGATGTATTAATATAGTAGTGTAGTCTACAGCCAAAAGCATCCCCTGGTTCTTTACAATGTTAATACTACCACTGATGTCCCCTACACAATATTTTATAGTGCTAAAAATATCTTTTACATCCTTCGGGCCTGAAGGCAAAGTATTTAATCAATCAAGTAAATATTTTCATGTATGGATTAAGTAGTCTTGTACTCATTGTGTAGTTAGTGGCATTAATAAACTGAAAATAGTCCCAATAATTTTGGATCAATAGGATTCTAATTTTGTGTTGTTTACCTTCATACAGAATAGTTCGACTACACATGTTTGATTTCAGCAACAGTTGTGGGAAATGGTAAAAGGTTAGTTATCCTTTAAACATCTTATGTGTAGTTACTATCCATTTTTCATGTTTGTATGTAGATCTAAATGTTTTCCAACTTAATTTGCAGTAGCAAGAAAGGAGCGTTTTAATGTATAACAAGTGCCAGGTCTCAGTGCTTAGAAGGGATCAAGCATTTATGTGCTTCCCTACTCTACTACTCTGATCTTGAATTGAGTAAACAATCACAGGGGCTTATGATCCTGCAATTCTTGCTAGCCAGTCAGTTTGTATGCTATTAGTCTTCATCTTTTCAATGCATTTTTTAGGGATCCAGCTTTATCTTTAATCCTAATTTCATACTAAATGTGTGATATGAAGTTAGTGTAAGTGAAGTAGAAGCGCTATATGAGCTATTAAAAAAAAATAGTACTGCAGTTAATGAGGGATGGATCAATCAAAAAGGTTCGTGCATAGGTGGCATTATTCTGATTTGGTATGAAAGTGCAAAATCATTTATAATTTAGTCAGATGACATAAATGCAGGAAAAGTTTCAGCTGGCATTGTTCAAGACTAATAATAAGGAAAGCTTATTATTTGCTGATTGGGTAGGATTGCTTTTTAGCATCGTTTATTAATTACAATCTACAGTAAGGAATGTTGTTTAGAGCTTTTATGGGTTACTTGACTTCAGGTATTTGACTTGTTTGACACAAAGCACAATAGTTGCTTTAGGCTTCCAGGGGTGTTCTGCAACCTTATCTTACTTCGAAGCCAATTATTGGGTGTTTGATCCAATGGGTATTACTGGAATCTCATGAAGGACCTGCTTTTTTCTTTAATTCTCATGATCCACATCTACCACTTCCTCAATTGTATCAACCAGGTATGACAATATTCTTTTGTTTATTACTGAAAATTAATGGTAGTATATTTTTTTAAGTCCACATAGTTTCAGTTATTGCACACATGAATGTTGTATCAACCAGGTATGACATTCAAACACTTTTTGTCAAAATTCTGGTATAAATGTTGTCGTGCAGGACTAAGTGATGAGATGAGAGCATTTACAATCGATAATGTAGCATCAAGACCGGCAGTTTATAACCTTCCCCACTAGATCGTTTACTTCCATATGACTGTACAATATTGAGTAAAAGTAATAAGAACTACTGCGGCTAATTTTGGTGCTGTTTGTGGAGGCGGAACTAAAGACCTAGGAGGTGTTTGCTAATTTTATAACCTTCCCCAATAGACTTTATGGTTATGAACTGATTGACCAAGAGTGATTGGTAATATGTTACATCCATTTACTTTATTTTTTTTGTCTTGCAGAAAGATCAGTGGTGTGTGGTGAGCATGAGGATGTATGTAATTCCCCGATGGAACTTTAGGAGCCCAATAAGCGATTTATATTATTTTTGTTTTTGAGTTGGTGCTGATTTTTTCATAAAAGTATCAATGAGAATTGGGCTGCTACACTAGAAAACAATCCCGAAGCTTCTGCAGTTGTGATGGCAATAGGCGAACTATGTATAACTATTGTTAAAATTTCACCTACAATAGTGTAACCTAAAAGACACCCGCAATTTTTGCTGGTTTTAAACTAGTATATATAGTATATAAATAATAATAATAATATAATAATAATAATAAAATGAATGGCACGTGGGTGAGCAGGAAACCAACAAATAAATTTGTAATTTTTTGTTAATTATATAATTTATAAATAAGTTATATTATTAGTTTTAATTAATTTATTTGTTTTTTTATATAATAATTTATATAATTATTTTTATTAAAAAATCAAATAAAACAAATAATAAAAAAACTCCAGAACACTGTCCAGAACACCGAGAATTCAGTTTTACCACACCACAAAATCTTCACCTTCAACATTCTCCAGAACACTGTCCCAGAACACCGACACCACACCCTGTGCTCTAAGCAATCAAAGGAGCAACACTCAACAAATTTTACAACAAATAGAAACTAGACCACAATCATTTATCAAATGATCATTAAGCAAGTACAGAGGTTACCACAACAAGTAGATTCCACTTTCAACCTTTCGCTAATTCAATTGCAACATCAAGCACAACATGTAATAATTAAACCATGGGTAATATCAAGCACCAATTCTAGCAATAAATTCATGTGCAATATCAAACACAATGGCCCTATCCAAATCTAGTGTAATATCAAGCACTAATTACAACACATGTCAAGTGCAATTTCAAGCACTTATGGACAACGATTAGATAAGTGCAATGTCAAGCACTACAAACAACCATGGAATCAAGTGCAATGTCAAGCACTTTAAATCACAACATACCAAGTGTAATGTCAAGCACTATAGGAAACAATTACTCATGATCAACAATAAGTACAACTATTTATCGACATTAAAGATGAATACAAAATACAAAATATAAAAGCAATCTCAATTGGTTATTTGAACCTTTTGCTCGTATGCAATCCGGAATCACACAATCACTACCCAATTGACCCCCATATCACTCACCTTTCAAGTTTAAGCCAATTTAGCAACTCAATAACCACTCGGACCCGTCAAGCTTTTGGCACCTAACAAGCATCATAAGGCAATATACAACATGTTTAGCATTCCATCATCATCAAACTCTACTCATTAACAAATTTCTTTCACCTCCCTCTTAAGTTAATCAGTTTGACTTTTAAAGTCAAACTAGTTACTTATTCATCAATTTAAACTACAATTAGTTTTAATGTTAAACACTTCTTACATCATTCTAATTATGGTTAAAACACTATATGATAGTCCCGAATTCACTATTGATAAGTGAAATGGAATCTCAATATGTAAAGTTTAATTGTAGAAGGGGGGTTGAATACAATTAAAAACTTTTCTCTTGTTTTACTTGAGTTATTTAGCTAGTTTTTAATTGATTGAACACAAACAGAGTATATAGTAACAGATAGTAAATCAGATATGACAATATCAAAGAACAATAGTAATAGTAGCTAAACAGTGAATTATATTGATCATAAAATTCACAAGTGTTGATTGCGGAATGGACTAGCCCAAGCTAATCCAAATCAAACACACTTAGCTAACTTATTATAAGATGAGCTGAGCAGTAGTGGACAAACACGCTAACTGCTCACTCGCTGAGGTACTGTAACGTACCCTAGACAAACTGAACACACAAGTGATAAGTACGTACAAAAAACTAGCCTCTAAAGTACAATATACTGAACTATATATACTACAAGAATCCCGTAAATATCTCCTACAAAATAGGATCTTGGAAGGACACGTGTTGCAACTTGATTGGCTTAATCTCTGATGAACCGACATACTGCGGGTCCCAATTCTGTTACCGCAAATATCTCGTTACCTTAAATCCAATCAGTTGCCGCCATGTAATCATTCGAACATTCTTCAAGTACGAAGACTCTTGCTGATGTGTATATAAGTACAGTACTTTTGCACTTGATGATTGAGAGGCTTTATTGAATAGTCACTGAAGATGCAGTAATTCTCCTCACTCACTGCGAGCTAACATGCTCTTGTAGAATGACTTGAAATAGAGATCTTCAGCGACTAGCTGTTATTCGGGCAGTGACTTTTGCCTTATTAGATTTGAAGATGTAGAACTCTCGCTGCTAAGTATCAGCGACACACAAAGTTGAATTCTAATCTTCCTCAGCATATCATTCCCTTGAGAGTAGAGTGAATAATGATCAGCAGTAATAAACTCCAGCAACAGCAGCTTTGACACAATCCATTTCTTCATCGAGTAGTGCATAGTTGAGTTGGTCAGCGACCAGTGACTCAACAATCTCCCCCTAAATGACTGTGATCGAAGCTCCCTAGACAAACTTGTTGCTGAAAAAGTTTATAGTCAGTGTTTAAGATTTTAAACATTCAGTGACTTGTACTTGTGATCCATTCATTTATCTTTTTGGATTCTTTTGATATGATCTGAGTTTTGCACTTTGGTTTTCTCAAAAGATAAGATATTATTGAACTGCAAAATATAAATATTACAAGTGTTTTCAGTTACAATAAATCTAATCTATTACAAAAATTTCACCATGTATGACATTATCTTCTGGTCTGAGTAGTTGCAGATCAACAGCTGGTGCAGCTTCAGTGATTTTAAATTGTAGCGACTCTTGAGATAACAAACCCATTATCTTGAATTGTAGTGACTCTTGAGATAACAAACCCATTATCTTCAGCGATCATATTTCCTTTGATAACAGAAGTCATCTTAGATTACCTTTGATAACAGAAGTCATCTTGAAACTTACTACACATTCTGTGACACCCCCAAATTTAATGATTTGCGGAAGCTCGATTTGGGTGTCACTAATCAATATACAAAGCACATAAGATATATAATGAACGACCACTATATGCGTCGTTTTAAACTTGTATTAATAAAGTAAACGTTTACATCAAAAATAATGTTACATTAGCTCGGTTCCTGAAAATGAGAGATTACATAGCATAATTACTTTTACAAAATATAATAATGCAATCCAATCTCTAGTTGTATGTATGATGACTCGAGCTAAAAGTCCCTGCTTGTGCAGCCAACCTACTGCTGGGTACCTGTGATAAATACTAAAATGGGTCAGCGAAAACGCTGGTGAGCTCACAGGTTTGTATGTCAATGTATAGTTGTAAGAACCGCAAGATTTATATTGAATTTAAAATGCAATTAAGCAAAATAAAAGTTATACAATCCATGAGCACATAGTCTGAACTTAACTTGAGCGCTAGGTCCAATTAAGGAAACCTAACTGGTTTGCCTCCTACGAGTGTCTAATCCACACTCGTCTTCCCAAATGCTAATACATCCGTTTGACCGGTTAGTGCGTGCTAACCCGGATGAGGATTGTCAATCCCATATGATATCATATACTAACATTCACGCTAAAATATTAGAGACTATGCTATAGAGGACTTTAAATTGATTAGCTTGAAACTCATGTAGTATTTGAAGGTTGGTACTTGCGTTCTACTCGTAAAACAAAACAGAGCAGTAATATCACACCCCTAGTTGTAAAATAGTGAAAATGGGGCTATGAAACTCACCTGAGTCTTGAAGTGTTTAATTTAATAAACTTGAAGTAATTAGCTGTGGATTGATGTCCAAAGACTTGAAACCTGAATGTGTCCACGACACTTAAATTGTTATTAATTGTACCGGTATCCCAAAAGTCTACCTTTGTAGTTGTTATACAACTATGTGTATATGTCCAAATTACTACGATTTGGTTGATTGAATTGTTACAAGTTACTACGACTTGTTTGATTGAATTGATACAAGTTACAACGACTTGTTTGGTTTTGAAGTATGTTTTGAAAACACGTACGACCCGTTGGTGTTTGTTTGTAATAATAATCTCATCATTAAGTTTTTGGTCTCGAAACATTATACTTGAATAGTATGTTTCAATGTGTTTTAGAAGTCGTATCGCACAAGTATTTGAAATTGTGCAAGTTCAACACTTGGTGAGAAATGTGCTTACGGAATCTAAGTACGGGGGTCCGGGGGCAGCGCCCCTGGTAGCGGGGTCCAAGGGGCGGCAGCCCCTGGCGGGGTCCAAGGGGCAGAGCCCCTGGCTGGGGTCGAGCTGCCAGGTCAGCTTGGAAAATTTTTATTTCTACTATATTGCTTTAAGGAAAAACGCATCTGGACTTGAATTTGGGTGAAATCAAGTGATAAAATTTTGGTCTCGACACTTAGTAAAAAGTTGTAAATATTCTGTTTTATGCGACACAATATGCGACATAATAATTTGTTATGCGACACAAGGGTTGTGTCGCATAAGTATGCGACACAATACCTATACGACACAAGGGTTGTGTCGCATAGGTTCGGAATGCTAAATCAATAGCGACATAGTGGTTGTGTCGTATAGAAATACGACATAGTTTGCGACACAGAATACGACACAATATTGTGTCGCATGAGTTACGACACTACAGGTTTGGTACGACACAAGATGCGACATAACGGCCAAAATGCGACATAGTATGCGACACAAGGCTTGTGTCGCATTGAAGAACATCAGCCCATAAACTTTCGACTGACAGAATTTTTAATCCCAAAACCCAAATCAAACTCATTTTTAGGTTGTAAAATCGTGTTTTCTTCATATATTTGGACATATACATGTTATATAACTCATAAACATGTAAAAACAAGTTAAAACGAGAGATTTCGAGAATTTGTCGGAAACTTACGCGGTGTCGGATTGAAAATCCGAAAAGATGAAAATGTAGATCGCGTCGAGGTGGTTCCTTTTCCGTAATTATTTTGATGATCCAATGTCGTTTTGTGTATTTATTTTGAAGTTTTGTGACTTGGTGGTGGTTTTTGGTTTAGAGAGAAAAGAGAGTGAGAGAGAGAAAGTAAAGAAAGAAATGAAAGAAAAGAAAAGGGAGGTGGGAGGTTAAACCTCCTCCTTTTTCAGTCTTCGCCCCGCGCTCCGCGTGGTGTTCGTTTTCTCCGTCATTTAAACGTTAAACATTTATTTTATATGTTTTAATATACGTTTTAAAATACGAATAAATTCCCGATGATTTGATTGAAGTATTTTTATTAAAGTACTTTAGGTTGTAGTTATAAATTGTAACTTAAACTCGTTTTGTTTTGTCGCGCGTGTTTATAATTTAACTAAGTAAATTGTTATTTATACGATACTGTTTAAACTGAAATATTACAAAATAATATTCTTGAGATATAATAGTTCCATTAAATAACGTTATGTTATTTAGTTAAATTGTTCACCAACGACCGTATTCATTGTATCGAAATTCATTCGATTTGAAACTCGTACGATTTAAACAAACCGAAAAAATTGTGTAGATATATATTCAACAATATATATAATAATTGATACATTAATTAGCCTAACACAGAACTAATTACATGTATTACAACTTGATTAGGCACTAAATTCTAGTCCTAAATTGACGGGTGTCACATTCTCCCCCTGTTAGAAGAATTTCGTCCCGAAATTTATGTTGAAGTCGTGTTGGATGTTGAGTCAGTGAAGAGTTGAGGATACTTGAGTCGCATTTGGTCTTCCCGTTCCCAGGTGAATTCCGGACCACGCAGCGAATTCCACCTGACTTTGACAATGGGAATATGACTTTGTTTGAGTTGTTTGACCTCACGGTCCATAATTTCGGCGGGTTCTTCCATGAAATGAAGCTTGTCGTCAACTCGAATCTCATCGAGTGGAATGATAAGTGTCTCATCAGACAGACACTTCTTCAGATTTGAAACATGAAATGTGGGATGCACGCTGCTGAGTTCGGATGGCAGCTGCAATCGATATGCTACTGGACCAATTCTCTCGAGGATCTCGAATGGTCCAATGTATCTGGGGTTTAACTTCCCTCGTTTGCCAAACCGGATTACGCCTTTCCAAGGCGATACTTTGAGTAGTACTCGATCCCCAACTTGGAACTCGAGTGGTTTGCGTCTCACGTCAGCATAACTTTTCTGACGATCACGTGCGGCTTTGAGTTTGTTTTGAATTTCGACGATTTTCTCGGTTGTTTCGTGAATGATTTCTGGACCTGTGAGTTGACTATCCCCAACTTCGGTCCAACAGATAGGTGACCGGCACTTACGACCGTACAGTGCCTCGAAAGGTGCAGCCTTAATGCTGGTATGATAACTGTTGTTGTACGAGAACCCGCACAATGATAGTTGTTTTTCCCAGTTTACACCGAAGTCTACTACGCAGGCCCGTAGCATGTCTTCTAGCGTTTGAATAGTTCGTTCACTTTGGCCGTCGGTTTGAGGGTGATATGCGGTACTCATATCAAGTCGAGTACCCAGGGATTTTTGAAGTGATTGCCAAAATTGTGAAGTGAAACGACTATCTCTATCGGAGATAATTGAGATTGGAACACCGTGTTTGGTCACGATTTCCTTCAGATAAATACCGGTGAGGCGTTCCATTTTGTCGGATTCTTTAATTGCTAGGAAGTGAGCAGACTTTGTGAGACAATCCACGATCACCCAAATGGTATCGCAACCGCTCGGGGACTTGGGTAGTTTGGTTATGAAGTCCATAGCAATTTGTTCCCATTTCCATTCAGGAATACTGGGTTGTTGAAGTAAACCATAAGGTTTTTGATATTCGATTTTGACCTTGGAGCAAGTAAGGCACTTGCTGACATAGGTGGCGATTTCAGCTTTCATGTTCGGCCACCAGTAGAAGTCCTTGATACCGTGGTACATTTTATCAGATCCTGGATGGATAGAATATTTGGACTTGTGAGCTTCATCCATCACCAAGTCTCGTAGGTTCCCAAATTTAGGCAACCAGATTCGGTTTGAGAAATACCTAATCCCGTTAGGTTTGACTTCGAATTGTTTATCCATGCCCCGCAAGGCTTCATCCTTGACGTTGTCGTGTTTCAAGGCTTTGAGTTGAGCAGTGAGAATTTGAATGTTTAAATTGTTGTGAATGGTCATACTGAGGGCTCGGACCCGAAGCGGTTTCACTCGCTCTTTTCGACTGAGGGCATCGGCAACAACATTTGCTTTGCCTGGATGATATTTGAGTTCGCAGTCGTAATCAGTAAGCAACTCGACCCATCGACGTTGCCTCATATTGAGATCCTTCTGATCGAATATATGTTGGAGACTTTTGTGGTCTGTAAAAATTGTGCACCTAGTGCCATAGAGGTAATGTCTCCAAATTTTGAGGGCGAAAACGACGGCTCCTAACTCGAGGTCGTGGGTGGTGTAATTCTTTTCATGAATCTTGAGCTGTCGTGAAGCATAAGCTATGACTTTGTCTCGTTGCATAAGCACACAATCGAGACCTTGATGAGAAGCATCGCAGTATACCACGAAGTCATCGGTGCCTTCGGGTAATGATAGAATAGGAGCACTGCAAAGCTTTTGCTTTAAGAGTTGGAATGCCGACTCTTGTTTACCAGTCCAGTCAAACTTTTTGTCTTTCTGGGTCAGAGTCGTGAGTGGTAAGGCTATCTTGGAGAAATTTTCAATGAATCGTCGGTAATACCCGGCAAGACCCAAAAATTGGCGTACTTCGGTCGGAGTGGTGGGTGCTTGCCAGCCCTTGATAGCTTCAATTTTTGATGGGTCAACGTGAATCCCCTGACTGTCGATCACGTGACCAAGGAATTGAACTGTTTTTATCCAGAACTCACACTTAGAGAATTTGGCGTAAAGCTCTTCGTGTCTAAGTAGCTCTAGGATGGTTTTGAGGTGTTGCGCATGTTCTTGTTCGTTTCGTGAGTATATGAGAATGTCATCGATGAAGACAATGACAAACTTATCGAGGTAAGGCTTGCACACCCGATTCATAAGGTCCATGAATACAGCCGGTGCGTTGGTTAGGCCGAATGGCATCACTTGGAATTCGTAATGCCCATAGCGTGTTCGGAAAGCGGTTTTTGGAATGTCGGCATCGCGAACACGCAATTGATGATAACCGGATCGGAGATCAATCTTTGAATAACACCTCGATCCTTGAAGTTGGTCGAACAAATCATCAATTCGAGGTAATGGGTATCGGTTCTTGACGGTCAACTTGTTCAACTCTCGATAGTCTATACACATTCGGAAAGTGCCGTCTTTCTTTTTGACAAATAGGACCGGAGCTCCCCAAGGCGAAGAACTCGGCCTAATGAATCCTCTTTCCAGAAGTTCCTGTAATTGGGCAGACAACTCCTGAAGTTCGGATGGAGCTAAACGGTATGGTGCTCGTGCCACCGGCGCAGCACCCGGTACGAGATCAATTGAGAACTCAACCTGTCTTGGTGGTGGTAGACCAGGCAGTTCTTCAGGAAAGACTTCAGGAAAGTCTCGGACAATTGGCACCTCCTCAAGTCGCTTCTCCTCCGACTTTTTCTCCATGATGTGTGCGAGGATTGCGGGATAGCCCTTTTTCAGAAATTTGCGGGTTTTCAAGCAAGACATGATATTGAGTCTCGTCCCACCGGTCTCCCCCTGTATGATTAAAGTTCCACCGGTGGCGAGAGGTATACGAACAACTTTGTCGCCACAGATAATTTCAGCCCGATGCTTGGACAACCAGCCCATTCCAACAATGACATCGAAACTTCCTATCTTAACAGGCATGAGATCTATTGAGAAAATTTCGTCGGCTAGATTTAAAGTGCAATTAGGGATCACACTCTTGGTTTCCATAAGTTTACCGTTTGCAAGCTCTACAGTGAACTTAACATCTAAGGCAACTGGGGTGATGTCAAGTAGGGGGCAAAACTCATCGGAAATAAAACTCCTATCAGCGCCAGTATCAAACAGAATTGAAGCAGTTAAATTGTTGAGGAGGAACATACCCGTGACCACATTCGGGTCTTGACGGGCGTCCCCAGCTTTGAGCACGAAGGCTTTTCCCTTGACGTTGTTGTTGTTGTTGTTCTTTCGTTTGGGACATGCATCCCTGAAATGTCCCGTCTCCCCGCATCCATAACAGGTTTTGGGTTGTTGGTTGTTATTTTGTGATTTAGGGGCTTGGCAGTCTTTGGATGAATGCCCGTACTTCCTGCAGTTGTTGCAAGGAGATCTGCAAGGGCCATGGTGGTGGTAGTTACACTTGGAACAATATGGTCTGTCCCCAGTGTAGGTGCGCTTGGGTTCGGTGTTGGTGTTGTAAGCTTGGATGGTGTTGGACCTTTTGTTTTGGTGGTTGCTGTGGGATTCGGTGGATTTGCGTTTGTTGTTGTTGGATTTCTCGCGGCTGACCACCAGTGCCATGAGCTCGTGTGCTAGCCTGATAGCACTTTCGGTGGTGGTTGGTTGTGATGAGGCGACACTTCCCTGGATGCTCTCGGGAAGGCCGCGGATGTATTTCTTAACCCCCTTTTTCTCCGGTTCCACCAGACTAGGGCACAGGGACGTGTATTGCTGGAACTTGATGGTGTATCCCTCAATATCGGTCCCCTGCACAGTTAGTTGCCAGAACTCCTCTTCTAATCGGTGTATCTCTTCCTCGGGGCAATACTTCTCCCTCAGTTTGTTCTTCAACTCAGCCCAAGGTAGTTGATTAGCTATCTCAAGACCCACAGAGTTGGCATGGGCGTTCCACCATGTGAGGGCTCCTTCCTGAAAAGTGTAGGCGGCAAACTTTACCTTGTTTTCCTCGGTGCAGTTGCATAGGCTGAAAACAGATTCTATGCGTTCTATCCATCGGCTCAAACCAATAGCACCTTCCGTGCCCTTGAAGTATAGTGGTTTGCAGCTCAGAAAGTCCTTATAGGAGCAGGGTCTGGGCGGTGGAGCATTGTTGGCTGTGTCCTCACTACTGGGTGGTGGCGTTCGGGCAGCCAAGGCTTGGGTCACACTGCGGGCAATCAGTCCCGCGATCTCAGCTTCACTAAGGGCGATTTGTCGGCGAGGAGGCATGATGCTGAGCAAGAAAGAACAAGGAAAGGAAGTGAGATACTAGTCCGAAATTCATGATATATCTCCACAGATGTACATATATAAAATGGTAATATATAACATCTCAAGAATAACGTGAAACAATTAATAGAAATCGTCAATTGATATTTCGAAGCCAAATGATTCCAGACGATTTTGAGTCACAAGTTTCAAAAGTTACAGACTTAGATGTTTTACAAAAGCGCCGGGAATTGTTACATCCGGTTGAATTACATAGATCCTACAAAAGCATATTAGGGTACAGATTCAGCCTAAGCTAATTCTGACGTAAGTTGAGTTGTGGTAGCAGTGCAGTGAGATGATTCACAGACTCTGCAAGTCTGTTGGCAGTCCGGAGGGCGTCTTCGGTTTCCCTTAGACGTGTCTCGCACTGATGCAGCCTTGATTGTAAAACAAAGATCTCATTTCGGTTTCCAATCACTTGGTTGTGGACAACCTCCATGGTTTCGACTGTTCCTTCCACTTGATTTTGAAGAGTGTTCATGTTGTTAACAGTGTGATCGTGGTCTTCGGAGACTTGATCGATTCGTTCCATTGCTGTAAGTCTCCAGAGCTCACGGGTCTCTTGCAGCTCAATATCCATAGCGTTAAGTCGTTGTTCGTGGTGATGTACTCTAGCGGTTAAGCCCGGTAGAGTAGGGTGTGTTGAGACTTGAGCCACTGCTAGATCTGCTCAGAATACAAGTGTTGTGCCTCTGTTAGAACAAAGTTGTAACACCCCCAAATTTGATGATTTGCGGAAGCTTGATTTGGGTGTTACTAATCAATAACAAAGCACAAAGATAAATAGCAAACGACTCTATATGCGTCGTTTTTACAAAATATATTGATAACTGAAATGTTTACAACATTTAAAGCTTTGCATAGCTCGAGTTAAATAAAATGAGATTTCAGTACATAAGTACTTGTACAAAATATACTAATGCAAGAAAATCTCAATCGTCTGTATGCTGACTCGAGCTAACTCCTGAAGCAGAAACATCCTACTGCTGGGTACCTGCGATATATGCTAAAAGGTCAGCTATAAAGCTGGTGAGCTCACAGGTTTGAAATCAAGTAATATCGTATGAACCGCAAGATTTAAATAATGAATTGCATCCAGCAATTAAATAATGAATTGCATCCAGCAATTAAATAATGAATTGCATCCAGCAATCAAATGATAATCATCGTGTATACAGCCATGAGCACATAGTTGAGCTTAACTCGAGGGCCGGGTCCCCTATAGAGAATTCCGGGCGAGGTGCCTCCACGAATGCCTAATCAACATTCGTCTTCCCAAATATTAGTACGTCCGTTTACCCGGTTAGTGCTTGCTAACCCGGACGAGGAGGGTCAATCCTATATGGTACCATATACTAATATTCACGCTACAACGTATTAACAACTATGCTGACGGAGGACTTTAAATTGATTAGTTTCGAAAAACTCATGTAGTATATGAAAAGTTGGTACTTGCGTTCACATGTTAAAAGTTGAGCAATATATCACACCCCTGAGTAAAACAGTAAAAGAGGGGCTATGAGACTCACCTGAGTCTGAGTGCGTTTAAACAAACGTAAGTTGATTAGCCGAGTATGAAGTCCAAAGACTTGTAACCTGAGGGTGTACACGACACGCGATGGTTATAATCATGATTTGCGTATCTCAACAGATCACCCTTGTAGTTGTTCGTTCAACTATAATGTCCAAATTTCCACTATTTGGTTGATAAGTTTGAGTATTTGAAAAGTGTACGGCCCGTTGGTGACTGATTTGTAATAATAATCTCAATTATTATTATTTTGATTTCGTGTCGTTTTACTTGAAAAATGTGTTTTGATTGTGTTTTAGAAGCCGTTACGAAATCTAAGTACGGGGGTCCGGGGGCAGCGCCCCTGGTAGCGGGGTCCAAGGGGCGGCAGCCCCTGGCGGGGTCCAAGGGGCAGAGCCCCTGGCTGGGGTCGAGCTACCAGGTCAGCTTGGAAAATTTTTATTTCTACTATATTGCTTTAAGGAAAAACGCACCTGGACTTGAAATTGGGTGAAATCGAGTGATAAAATTTAGGGTCTCGACACTAAGTGAAAATCTATGTTTTTGAGGTTCTGATTTGTGCGACGTTGGGTGCGACGTCGCAGGTAGGATTGTGACGTTGAGCATGACGTCGCTAAAGGCGACGTTTCGCAATTTAATGCGACGTAGGGTGCTGCGTCGCTAATGCGACGTTCGCAAGTCAATGCGACGTAATAGGCTGCGTCGCTATATGCGACGTCGAGGAATCGTGCGACGTTGTGACTGACGTCGCACTATGCGACGTTAAGAGGGATTTTGCGACGTTGAAGCTGACGTCGCATAAATTCTGGGCCAACTGCGATGTAGCGGTCTGTTGGCCGGAAAATGTGTCGAAAACGAGTTTTTCGGTTTCCGTTCGGTCCAAAACTTTTACCCAACCCATATATGGACATTTTAAGTGTATACAAACAACCACAAGTCGAAAATAATGGAAATCGAAGAGTTTCGAGAATTGTCGGAAACTTACAAAGTGTCGGATCAAAAATCCGAAAAGATAGGATGATAGATCGTGATGCCGTGGTCGTTTTTCTCCAAAGCGGTGCTAAGATCCGAGTGCGTTTTAGGTTGTTATTTTGAAGATTAGTGAGTTGGTGGTGGTGTGGTGATTTTAGAGAGAAAAGGAAGAAAGAGAGTGTAAGAGAGAGAGAGAAAAGATAGAAATGGGGAAAAAGGAGAGAGGTGGGAGGTTAACCTCCCACTTTTCAGTCTCCGCAATCGCGGTCCGTGCGGTGTTCGTTTACTCCGTCGTTTAAACGTTAAATAATTATTTTACATATTAATTGGTACATTTTAAAATACAATTTATTACGCGATATTTTATTTAAATATTTTACTAATCACTTTGTATTTGAATTATAAAAAGGTAAGTTAATTTGTTTGCGCGTTTTACATTTTAAATTATGTAAGTCTTGGGTTGTACGATACGAATGAATACGAAATATTATTATAATAATATTTTTGACATAACAACGTTATTTAATAAAATTGGTCACCAACGTTCGTATATAATTGAATCGAAATACATCCGATTTAAATTGCGTACGATTTAATCAAATCGCATTTTCGTATATATTCAACAATATATATAATTCGATACATTAATTAGCCTAACCAGGAACTAATTACATGTATTAACATATGATTAGGCACTAATTACTAGTCCTAATTTGGCGGGTGTTACATTCTCCCCCTGTTAGAAGAATTTCGTCCCGAAATTTAGCTCGAGGTCGTGTTCGATGTAGAATCAGTGAAAAGTTGAGGATATTTGAGTCGCATCTGGTCTTCCCGTTCCCAGGTGAATTCCGGACCACGCCGCGAATTCCATCTGACCTTGACGATGGGAATACGACTTTGTTTCAGTTGTTTGACGTCACGGTCCATAATTTCAGCGGGTTCCTCAACGAAATGAAGTTTATCGTCAACACGAATTTCATCTAATGGAATAATAAGCGTCTCATCAGACAGACACTTCTTCAAATTCGAGATATGAAAAGTAGGGTGCACGCTGCTGAGTTCGGATGGCAGCTGCAATCGATAAGCTACGGGGCCAATCCGTTCAAGGATCTCAAAAGGTCCGATGTATCTGGGATTTAACTTCCCGCGTTTGCCAAAACGGATGACGCCTTTCCAAGGTGATACTTTCAAGAGTACTCGATCCCCAACCTGGAACTCGAGTGGTTTGCGTCTCACGTCAGCATAACTTTTCTGACGATCACGTGCGGCTTTGAGTCTGTTTTGGATTTCCACAATTTTCTCAGTGGTGGCGTGAATGAGTTCAGGACCAGTGAGTTGACTATCTCCCACCTCAGTCCAACAGATCGGTGATCGGCACTTACGACCGTACAGTGCCTCAAAAGGTGCAGCCTTAATGCTGGCATGATAACTGTTATTGTACGAAAATTCGCACAACGGTAGATGTCTTTCCCAGTTTGTACCCAAATCAACTACGTAGGCTCGTAGCATGTCTTCCAGTGTTTGGATGGTTCGTTCACTTTGGCCATCGGTTTGAGGATGGTACGTGGTACTCATATCGAGACGGGTACCCATAGCTTTCTGAAGTGATTGCCAAAAGTGAGAAGTGAAACGGGCATCCCTGTCAGAGATGATTGAGACTGGAACACCGTGATGAGAAACGATTTCCTTGATGTAGATTTGTGTAAGGCGTTCCATTTTATCGTTTTCCTTGATTGCCAGAAAATGAGCAGATTTAGTGAGGCGGTCAACGATCACCCAAATGGTATCGCAACCGTTCGACGACTTGGGTAGTTTGGTTATGAAATCCATGGCAATTTGTTCCCATTTCCATTCAGGGATTTCAGGTTGGTGGAGTAAACCAGGAGGTTTCTGATGTTCGGTTTTGACTTTCGAGCAAGTAAGACACTTGCTGACATAAGTGGCGATTTCGGCTTTCATGTTTGGCCACCAATAAAATTCCTTGTTACCGTGGTACATCTTATCGGATCCCGGATGAATAGAATATTTAGACTTGTGAGCCTCGTCCATCACCAAGTCTCTTAGGTTCCCAAAACTAGGCAACCAGATTCGGTTTGAGAAATACCTAATCCCGTTAGATTTGATTTCAAATTGTTTGTCGATGCCCCGCAAGGCTTCATTTTTGATGTTTTCCGGTTTCAGGGCTTCGATCTGAGCGGTATGAATTTGAATGGTAAGATCGTTATGAATAGTCATACTGAGGGCTCGGACTCGAAGTGGTTTTGATCGTTCCTTTCGACTGAGGGCATCGGCTACAACATTAGCCTTCCCTGGATGGTACTTGATCTCGCAATCGTAATCGGTAAGCAACTCGACCCATCGACGTTGCCTCATATTGAGATCCTTCTGATCGAAGATATGTTGGAGACTTTTATGATCGGTAAAAATGGTGCACTTAGTGCCGTAGAGATAATGTCTCCAGATTTTGAGAGCAAAAACGACAGCTCCAAGTTCGAGATTGTGAGTAGTGTAGTTCTTTTCATGAATTTTCAGCTGTCGTGAGGCATAGGCAATAACTTTGTCTCGTTGCATCAGCACGCAACCAAGACCTTGGTGAGAAGCATCGCAGTATACCACGAAGTCATCGGTGCCTTCGGGTAAGGATAGAACTGGAGCACTGCAAAGCTTTTGTTTCAGAAGTTGGAACGCTGACTCTTGTTTATCGGTCCAATCGAACCTTTTGTCCTTTTGAGTCAGTACCGTGAGTGGTTGAGCTATTTTGGAGAAATTTTCGATAAATCGCCGATAGTACCCAGCAAGACCCAAGAATTGCCGTACTTCAGTTGCAGAGGTGGGTGCTTGCCAGTCTTTGATTGCCTCGATCTTTGATGGGTCCACGTGAATTCCCTGACTGTCGATCACGTGACCAAGAAATTGAACGGTTTGAATCCAGAACTCACACTTAGAGAATTTAGCGTAAAGCTCCTCGTGTCTAAGTAGTTCAAGGATGGTCTTAAGGTGTTGCGCATGTTCCTGCTCATTGCGCGAGTAAATGAGTATGTCATCGATAAAGACAATGACAAAATTGTCGAGGTAAGGTTTGCACACCCGGTTCATGAGGTCCATGAATACAGCCGGTGCGTTGGTTAGACCAAAGGGCATCACTTGGAATTCGTAGTGCCCGTAACGAGTTCTGAAAGCAGTTTTTGGAATATCAGCATCGCGAACTCGTAACTGATGATAACCTGATCGCAGGTCGATTTTTGAGTAAAGACTTGAACCCTGAAGTTGGTCGAATAGATCATCAATGCGAGGAAGTGGATAACGGTTCTTGACGGTCAATTTGTTCAATTCTCGGTAGTCGATGCACATTTGGAATGAACCGTCCTTCTTTTTGACAAATAAGACCGGAGCTCCCCAAGGTGAAGAACTCGGTCTAATGAATCCTCGATCCAGCAGTTCCTGTAACTGAGAGGACAACTCCTGAAGTTCGGATGGGGCTAAACGGTACGGTGCGCGGGCCACCGGTGCGGCACCCGGCACAAGATCAATCGAGAACTCAATCTGTCTAGGTGGAGGTAGACCAGGTAATTCTTCCGGAAAGACTTCGGGAAAGTCTCTAACAATTGGCACATCCTCAAGTCGCTTCTCCTCCGACTTCTTCTCCATGATGTGTGCGAGTATGGCAGGGTA
The DNA here is from genome assembly GCA_949592205.1 of Helichrysum umbraculigerum. NCBI lineage: Eukaryota > Viridiplantae > Streptophyta > Magnoliopsida > Asterales > Asteraceae > Helichrysum > Helichrysum umbraculigerum. The sequence goes on along the minus strand of CATIUR010000003.1, from coordinate 132,402,395 downwards.
ACCCTTTCTCAGAAATTTTCGGGTTTTTAAGCAGGAGATTATATTGAGTCCCGTCCCACCGGTCTCCCCCTGTATGATCAAGGTTCCACCAACGGCGAGTGGGATACGGACAATTTTATCGTGACAAACAATTTCAGCTCGATGCTTGGACAACCAGTCCATTCCAATAATGACGTCGAAACTTCCGATTTCAATGGGTATAAGATCGATCGAAAAGGTTTCGTCAGCTAGGTTTAAAGTGCAATTAGGTATCACACTGGTGGTTTCTACAAGTTTTCCATTTGCTAGCTCTACAGTGTACTTAACATCTAAGGCAACAGGAGTGATGTCAAGTAATGGGCAAAAATCATCGGAGATAAAGCTTCTATCAGCACCAGTATCAAATAGAACAGAAGCATTTAAGTTGTTGAGGAGGAACATACCCGAGACCACATTCGGGTCCTGGCGGGCGTCCCCAGATTTGATGACGAAAGCTCTGCTGCGAGTGTTGTTGTTGTTGTTGCTGTTGTTGCGGTTGTTGTTGTTGTTGTTCTTCAGTTTTGGGCACGAGTCTCTGAAATGCCCAGGTTTCCCACACTCAAAGCATACTTTGGGTGGTCTGGTGTTGTTGTTGGAATTGTTGTTGGTAGGAGAGCGGCAATCTTTTGTGAGGTGGCCGTACCTCTTGCAGTTGTTGCAAAAGGGACCACAGGAGCCTTCATGGTGGCGACTGCACTTGGAACAATAGGGTTTGCTCCCAGTGTAGCCCCGGACGATGTCAGTGGTGGTGTTGTAAGCTTTGATGGTGTCGGGTTTCTTGTTTTGTTGGTTTGAGTGGTTGTTGTGGTAGTCAGACCACTTGCGTTTGTTGGTGTGAGAGGATGAAGTGGGTGGTTCAGAATCTTGGCTCATTGACATCAAGTCTTGGGCCAATAGGATTGCACCGTCAATGGTGGTTGGTTTTGAAGAGATGACATGTCCCCGAACAGGATCAGGGAGACCAAGGGTGTACTTCCTGATTTTATCAGGTTCAGTGCTAACCATAGCTGGGCGGAGGGCAGCTAGTTGTTGAAACCTGGTGGTATAACCATCGATATCACCACCCTGAACCTTTAAGTTCCAGAACTCCTCATCCAGCTTTTGGAGTTTGGCGATAGAGCAGTATTTGGCAGTGAGTTTTGCTTTCAAGTCCTCCCAAGAGAGTTGGTAGGCAATGTCAACACCCACTGATTGGGTATATGAATTCCACCAAGAGTGGGCATCATCTTCAAGAGAGCAGGTGGCGAAGTTTACTTTGTCGTTCTCCGCGCATTTACTAACACGGAAAACAGTTTCCATTTTCTCGAACCATCTGATCAGTCCTATGGCTCCTTCAGAACCCTTGAAACTCGAGGGTTTGCAGCTTTGGAAGTCCTTGTAAGAACAAGGTTTGACGGCAGAGGTTTCAGCGGCATCGCTGTTTCTTGTGGAGTTTGGTGGGGTATTCCGAGCCAAGGCTTCAGTAACAGCCTGGGTTATGAGTGATGTAATCTGAGCATCGGTGTAAGGTCGTGTCTTTGGCGGCATGATTCTTCAATAAAAGAAATGAAGATACATGAGATTTTGTAAGAAAGTTGTATTTATTTCAGATGTACATGTATAAAGGTGGTAATACATAACATCAATATGAAAAAGAATTATGGCAATTAATATTAGTTGAACAACAAGAAATATTTGATAGCTAATACGAGTTCAAAGGTTACATCCTACAGATGTATTACAAAAGATGTCGGGAATTGTTACATCCGACTGAATTATAGAGTAGCGCTTAGATAGTTACTAGATTACAGGATAGATTACAAGACAAAGACTACACTAGTCTTGACGTAGATTAATTTGTTCCATCATCGTGACAAGACGGTCCACAGTGTTTGCAAGCCTGCTAGCTTGTCGGGCGTTGTCTTCTGCTAGCGCAAGTCGTTGTGTTAGTCCGCGCGCATACTCTTCTGCTTCATGTGAGCGTTGCTCACATTCTTCCATCCTTTGTTGTAGAAGGGCATTTTCCACCCTTATTTCTATAATTTGGTTGCGAAGGACATCCATGTTGTTGTTTGTGGTTTCAAGGTCGTCGGAGACCCGTTCTATGCGTTCAAGAGACGTAAGTCGCCAGTTTTCATTTGTTTCCTGCAACACGACATCCATGGTGCGAAGTCGCTGCTCGTGTTGGTTTACCCTAGCAGCTAAAGCCGGTAAGGCGATGTGAGTGGGATACGGGCCAGCTCGAGGCAACCTGTTGTTCCTCCTTGCTACCCTTGGGTTCTGCGACCCGGATTGAGAACGAGATGAATTTGATGGAATGTTTGCCATTTCTGAGACAAAGCGTTAGTAAGATTGAGGCCTATATTCATATAGCTCCTATATAATATAGCCTATTGAGTGTCTAGCATAAACATGTTTGAGTCTCGGTTCTCTCGAGGTCAGAGTCTTCTATTGTACCCTGTTCAGCCATAACTACTTTCAGATCTTACATCATCTTTGCTTAATTGTACATAGTTGATCAGGCTATGTTAAATTAAACTCGTATGCTGTAATCCCTGAACCAGTCATACTTAATAAGGAATACTGCCTAATGGTCATAGTCTAGGCTCACTAAATGCAACCTAGTTCACTATAACCTTAGGCTCTGATACCAATCTGTAACACCCCCAAATTTGATGATTTGCGGAAGCTTGATTTGGGTGTTACTAATCAATAACAAAGCACAAAGATAAATAGCAAACGACTCTATATGCGTCGTTTTTACAAAATATATTGATAACTGAAATGTTTACAACATTTAAAGCTTTACATAGCTCGAGTTAAATAAAATGAGATTTCAGTACATAAGTACTTGTACAAAATATACTAATGCAAGAAAATCTCAATCGTCTGTATGCTGACTCGAGCTAACTCCTGAAGCAGAAACATCCTACTGCTGGGTACCTGCGATATATGCTAAAAGGTCAGCTATAAAGCTGGTGAGCTCACAGGTTTGAAATCAAGTAATATCGTATGAACCGCAAGATTTAAATAATGAATTGCATCCAGCAATTAAATAATGAATTGCATCCAGCAATTAAATAATGAATTGCATCCAGCAATCAAATGATAATCATCGTGTATACAGCCATGAGCACATAGTTGAGCTTAACTCGAGGGCCGGGTCCCCTATAGAGAATTCCGGGCGAGGTGCCTCCACGAATGCCTAATCAACATTCGTCTTCCCAAATATTAGTACGTCCGTTTACCCGGTTAGTGCTTGCTAACCCGGACGAGGAGGGTCAATCCTATATGGTACCATATACTAATATTCACGCTACAACGTATTAACAACTATGCTGACGGAGGACTTTAAATTGATTAGTTTCGAAAAACTCATGTAGTATATGAAAAGTTGGTACTTGCGTTCACATGTTAAAAGTTGAGCAATATATCACACCCCTGAGTAAAACAGTAAAAGAGGGGCTATGAGACTCACCTGAGTCTGAGTGCGTTTAAACAAACGTAAGTTGATTAGCCGAGTATGAAGTCCAAAGACTTGTAACCTGAGGGTGTACACGACACGCGATGGTTATAATCATGATTTGGGTATCTCAACAGATCACCCTTGTAGTTGTTCGTTCAACTATAATGTCCAAATTTCCACTATTTGGTTGATAAGTTTGAGTATTTGAAAAGTGTACGGCCCGTTGGTGACTGATTTGTAATAATAATCTCAATTATTATTATTTTGATTTCGTGTCGTTTTACTTGAAAAATGTGTTTTGATTGTGTTTTAAAAGCCGTTACGAAATCTAAGTACGGGGGTCCGGGGGCAGCGCCCCTGGTAGCGGGGTCCAAGGGGCGGCAGCCCCTGGCGGGGTCCAAGGGGCAGAGCCCCTGGCTGGGGTCGAGCTGCCAGGTCAGCTTGGAAAATTTTTATTTCTACTATATTGCTTTAAGGAAAAACGCACCTGGACTTGAAATTGGGTGAAATCGAGTGATAAAATTTAGGGTCTCGACACTTAGTGAAAATCTATGTTTTTGAGGTTCTGATTTGTGCGACGTTGGGTGCGACGTCGCAGGTAGGATTGCGACGTTGAGCATGACGTCGCTAAAGGCGACGTTTCGCAATTTAATGCGACGTAGGGTGCTGCGTCGCTAATGCGACGTTCGCAAGTCAATGCGACGTAATAGGCTGCGTCGCTATATGCGACGTCGAGGAATCGTGCGACGTTGTGACTGACGTCGCACTATGCGACGTTACGAGGGATTTTGCGACGTTGAAGCTGACGTCGCATAAATTCTGGGCCAACTGCGACGTAGCGGTCTGTTGGCCGGAAAATGTGTCGAAAACGAGTTTTTCGGTTTCCGTTCGGTCCAAAACTTTTACCCAACCCATATATGGACATTTTAAGTGTATACAAACAACCACAAGTCGAAAATAATGGAAATCGAAGAGTTTCGAGAATTGTCGGAAACTTACAAAGTGTCGGATCAAAAATCCGAAAAGATAGGATGATAGATCGTGATGCCGTGGTCGTTTTTCTCCAAAGCGGTGCTAAGATCCGAGTGCGTTTTAGGTTGTTATTTTGAAGATTAGTGAGTTGGTGGTGGTGTGGTGATTTTAGAGAGAAAAGGAAGAAAGAGAGTGTAAGAGAGAGAGAGAAAAGATAGAAATGGGGAAAAAGGAGAGAGGTGGGAGGTTAACCTCCCACTTTTCAGTCTCCGCAATCGCGGTCCGTGCGGTGTTCGTTTACTCCGTCGTTTAAACGTTAAATAATTATTTTACATATTAATTGGTACATTTTAAAATACAATTTATTACGCGATATTTTATTTAAATATTTTACTAATCACTTTGTATTTGAATTATAAAAAGGTAAGTTAATTTGTTTGCACGTTTTACATTTTAAATTATGTAAGTCTTGGGTTGTACGATACGAATGAATACGAAATATTATTATAATAATATTTTTGACATAACAACGTTATTTAATAAAATTGGTCACCAACGTTCGTATATAATTGAATCGAAATACATCCGATTTAAATTGCGTACGATTTAATCAAATCGCATTTTCGTATATATTCAACAATATATATAATTCGATACATTAATTAGCCTAACCAGGAACTAATTACATGTATTAACATATGATTAGGCACTAATTACTAGTCCTAATTTGGCGGGTGTTACAAAAGTCAACCGCTGTTAGAAGAAGTCTACCGATGCTTGAAGTAGACAACCACTGTCAACTAGTTTAGTCTAACAGTGCCACTGTTGGTACATGTAATTTGTATTGTGTAGTTACTCCACTGTTAATATATGAGTACTACCCCTGTTAGTAATATAGATAACCACTGTTGGTTAGATATAGTCGGTTAGAGAGAATTATGGAATAGATATGATTCCATAATAGTTTGATTCTGTAAAGGACTCTATATGTTATAAATAGAGATCCTGTAAAACCTAGATAGATACGATTCATTCTAGTTATTAGCTTCAAGGTTGTAAACCCTAACACAAATTGTGTGTTCGTATTATTAATAATATTGAAGCTTTTTGATTAGATATTCTGTTATATTCAAGTTTGTTCTTCAAGTTATTAATAAACTATTCCGCAAGCTTATTAATAATCAATCAAAGTAATACATACTAAGATCTCTAGCTGGGATCATCAAGTGGTATCAGAGCTTGATATTACTTTGATCTTGAAGAAGGTTATTGAAATTTTGCAGCTTTTTCAATAAATAACAACATGTCTACTGAAACGGTGGAAGGTATTCAAGCTACAAAGATCCCCATGCTCAAACCCGATGAATTTGAGCTATGGCAGACCAGGATTAGGCAATACATGTTGCTGACAGATTATATGATGTGGGAGGTAGTTACTAATGGACCAGTCTATACTAAGGACGCAGATGGTAAAAAGGAAGAAAGACCACCACCAAAGACTGATGCAGAGAGGAAAGAAAGAGCAACAGAGTGGAAGGCATTAAGTACTCTACTTTTGTCTATTCCTAATGAGTATCAAAGAAAATTTGAGAACTGTGAAGATGCTCAGGTTCTCATGGAAGCAATTGTTAAGAGATTTGGTGGTAATGATAACACCAAGAAGAATAAGAGATCTCTTCTAAAACAACAATTTGAAAACTTTGCAGGTGTAAAGTCTGAAACCTTGACTCAGACTTTTGATAGATTTCAAAAACTTGTGGGTGATCTTGAAAATCACAATGTTAAGATTGATAAGGATGATTTGAATAGGAAGTTTTTAAGATCATTAGGCACAGATTGGAATATGTACACTGTGGGACTTAGACAAAGTGCAGATCTTGAAGAAAAGGAGATTGAAGATATATACAATGATCTGAGGAACTTTGAGCCTGAGGTGATGGCTCTGAAACAGTCCAATGGTAGTTCTAACAATGCTGCTTTTGTGTCTGTTGGTGAATCTGGTAGTTGTAGCACATCTGGTGCTAATGATAATGTCTTGGAAGCTTTCTTTGCAAGTCATGTGAATTCATCCTTAACAACAGAGGATTTGGAACAGGTTAATGAAGAGGATCTTGAAGAGATGGATTTGAGATGGCAGATGGCTATGATAACTATAAGAGCAAAAAGGTTTATGCAGAGGTCAGGGAACAGAAACTTTACTTACAAGAGAGATGGTGTAGCTGGATTTGACAAAAGCAAGGTGGAGTGTTTCAACTGTCACAAGATGAGACACTTTGCTAGAGAATGCAGGAGCACACATGCTGGAGGATCTCAGAATTCTTCTAATGGTATTGTAAGGAATATTTCTGATCCACAAAGAAGACTGGTACCTGTTCAGAACACCACTTCAGATTCATTGGTTGCACAAGATGGGATGGGAGGATTTGACTGGAGTGACCAGGAAGAGCTTGTAGTCAAAAATCAAGCTTTGATGGCTGTCACAGAAGAACCAGAGCCTTCAGACATTCCATATGAGGTACAATCTAAATTATGTTCTCCTGCATGCAAGAAAATGGTTAAATTTTATAGGGATCATAATATGGTTGTGTGTAATGAGTTAAAAGCTTGTGTAGAAAAGAGTCAACATTCAACTTTAGCTATTGAAAACTTAGAAAGACAGATAAAAGCTTTTGAAAAGAATGAATCACAATTTCACTTAGATATTAAATATCTGAATTGGGAAAAGAAAGCTTTACAAACAAAAGTTGATATGCTAAGTGCAAAGTTGGCTGAGGCAATTTCTGATAAAGAGTCAATAAAGTTGAAAGTTGATGAATTGGAAAATGCTTCAAAAGGTGTTCAAAACTTAATCAAGTCTCAAATTCATGATAAATTAAAAACTGGATTAGGTTACAACCTTAATGCTGTACCCCCACCTTATAATCATACTTACTTCCCATCTAAAATTGAGTTTGACTTAGAAAAACTTAATGTAGATGTGTCTGAGGAGGTTAAAAAGGTAGATCCAGTAGTTAATTGTGCTGATAATGTGAATTTTGATAAAGTGGAAGTATCTGATTGGACTGAGGAAGATGAGAGTGATAGTGATAGCTCATCTAGTGGTAATTCTGTGGATGATTGTGTTAAGCCTATTACTGGTCTAGTTTCTGAACTAAATAGTACTAAACTAGAAGAGGGTAAAAAGATGTTTGTTGAGAAAGCAAAGGTACAGATAGATCAAGTTAGAAAAACCAATAAATCTAGATCTGGTCTAGGTTATGTGCACAAAAGAGTCAATACTGAATCAAAAGATAAGTCAAAAGATAAATCTGAGTGTGAAAAATGTGCATGTAAATCAAACAGGTCTGATTTAAATACTGCAAATAATGTAAATAAATCCATTTCCAGGGGTAATCAGAGAAATTGGAACCAATTGGTTTCACAAAGGCTGGGTAATGGGTTTGAATGTGTGAAAAGAAAATCATGTTATATTTGTGGTAGATATAATCATCTTCAACATGACTGTTACTACAATCCTAAAAATAATATGAACAGTGGTAACAGACAAGAGTTGAAAATTAAGCCAAACAGAGGCAAGGCTGCAGCCCCTGTTAATGCTGTAGCAGTGCCACTGTCAAAGGCTAACAGAGGCAAGACAATAACAGGGGAGGGTTTGACCACTGTCAGGCTGGTATTAAACATTCCAAAAGAATGTTTATACCAAGTAAAGCTACCACTGCTAGGATAATAAATACGAATTTGAAGGTAACCACTGTCAGACCATTAACCCCTGTCAGGTCTAAAACAGATTGTTTTTGGAAACATAAGAATGCATCTACATCAAATGTATCCAAAATCAATGGAGCATTGAGATCAATCACCTTTAAGAGGGTTGATATCAAAAATGCTCATGGGAAACCCAAAGCCAAATTGGTTTGGGTTCCCAAGAGAAACTAATATGTTCTCTTTTTATATGTGCAGGGCAAGCCAAAGAGCTTATGGCACATTGATTCTGGCTGCTCAAGGCACATGACTGGAGATAGGGAAAAGCTGCAGAACTTCAAAGCATTTAATGGAGGAGATGTAGCATTTGGCAGCAACCCTAAAGGAGGTAAGATCACTGGAAAAGGTAAGGTAAAAAGCAGTAAGCTCACTTTCAAAGATGTGTATTATGTTGAGCAATTGAGATATAATTTGCTTAGTGTGAGTCAAATCACAGATAAGTAAAATCCTGTTTATTTCACTGACACAGAATGTCTTATACTTTCTGAAAAACTCAAAATACCTGAAGATAAAATTTTAATGAGAGTTCCAAGAAAGGATAATGTATACTGTAGTGATTTAAACAAGATGGAATCTCAAAATGTTAACTGTCTGATTTCTAAAGCTACTGTTTCTGAATCTGAACTATGGCATAGGAGGATGTGCCACTTGAATTACAAGACCATGAATAAACTTGTTAGGAATAAGCTAGTGAGAGGCTTACCTGAAAAGTTATTTGAATGTAGTGACCACTGTGTAGCATGTCTCAAAGGCAAGCAACACAAGACCTCTTATAAGACCAAGCTTGTGAATTCCAATACCACTCCCTTACACCTGTTACATATGGATTTGTTTGGCCCTACTAATGTAGCTAGTCAAGGGAAGAAATCTTACTGTTTGGTGATAACTGATGATTATTCTAGAATGAGTTGGGTATTCTTTCTTAGGACCAAGGATGAGACAGGTGAAATACTTAGATCATTCATAACTAGGATTGAGAATTCAACTAATCAAAATGTTAAGATCATCAGATGTGATAATGGGACAGAATTTAAGAATCATGAGATGAATAAGTTCTGTGAGGATAAAGGTATAGAAAAACAGTTTAGTGCACCTAGGACTCCACAACAAAATGGAGTAGCTGAAAGGAGGAATAGGACACTAATTGAGGCTGCTAGAAGCATGCTAGCAGATGCTAAACTTCCAATGTCCTTTTGGGCAGAGGCAGTCAGCACTGCTTGTTATGTTTTGAATAGGATTTTGATCATTAAACCTCATAACAAGACACCCTATGAGTTATTCTTTAATAGAAAACCTTTGGTTAGCTTTTTAAAACCATTTGGATGTCCTTGTACTGTCTTAAATACTAGGGATCACCTTGGTAAGTTTCAGAGTAAGGTAGATGAGGCTGTATTTGTTGGATACTCTATTCAAAGCAAGGCTTATAGAGTATTTAATAAAAGGACTAGGATCATAGATGAGACCATGGATGTGACCTTTAATGAAAATACATCACATGTAGAAGGAAAAGGTCCAGAAGTATTGTTTGATATTGATGCACTAACCCATGCTTTTAGATATCCAGATTTGTCTACTAGTGCAGGTACAGATGCAGGTAATGATGCAGGTAATGATGCAGGTAATGATGGACTTTCAATCTCAAGTCAGACTACAAAGGATAACTTGCAGTATGTATTGTTTCCTATTTGGTCTCCAGATCCACCAGCAGCATTCCAATCAGAGCAAGATGATCTTTCAGATGATTCAAGTGGGTCAACTGGCAAAAATGGTTCAAACAAGGATGAAGATGGTTCAATTCCAACAGATCATCAACCATTTACTTCAAAGGGTTCTCATACAGTTTCAGAGCATGATTCAGAAGGAGAGCCTGAATCTTCAAAGTATTTTGAACAGAGTCCTCCATTTTAAGTTTTGGAAAGGACTTCTTTGTCAGATTCTGAAGCAACTCCAAAGCCTTCAAAAGAAAGAGAAGAAAGAGATTCTTACTCAGAATCAGAGATGGATAATCTTTTGGGTCCTAATTTAGAAAGAGAACTGCTTGATACATCCACATCTAAGTATCTGGTTCATAAAGATCATTACTTGGATTTGGTCATTGGTGATATCGATTCATCTGTTCTGACCAGACAGCAGTCAAAGGTAAGAGAAGAAGATTTACATACTTCACTATATGTTTGTTTTCTTTCTCAGATGGAACCAAAGAAGGCAGTGGAAGCTCTCAAAGATCCAAGTTGGATAGAGTCAATGCAAGAAGAACTGTTGCAGTTCAAACTGCAAGATGTATGGGATTTGGTTGATTTACCAAAAGGAAAGAAAGCTATAGGCACAAGGTGGATCTTCAAGAACAAGAGAGATGAAAGAGGTATAGTGATAAAGAATAAAGCAAGGTTAGTAGCACAGGGGTACACATAGGAAGAAGGCATTGATTATGATGATGTCTTTGCTCCTGTTGCTAGAATAGAAGCTATTAGGTTATTTTTAGCTTATGCATCTTATCAGGATTTCAAAGTTTATCAAATGGATGTGAAAAGTGCTTTTCTTCATGGTCTAATTGATGATGAGGTGTATGTATGCCAACCACCTGGGTTTGAAGATCCTACATATCCAGATAGAGTGTGCAGATTGAAGAAAGCTTTGTATGGGTTACATCAAGCACCAAGAGCTTGGTATGATACTCTATCTGAGTATCTTCTCAAGAATGGATTCAAGAGGGGTACTATTGACAAAACTTTGTTTACCAAGAGGGTTCAGAGAGATATATTGTTGGTACAGGTTTATGTTGATGATATTATTTTTGGTTCAACTAGGGATTCATTGTGCAAAGAGTTTGAGGGTTTAATGCATAAGAAATTCAAGATGAGTTCAATGGGTGAACTCACTTTCTTTTTAGGATTGCAGGTTAAACAGAAGTCAGATGGAATCTTTATTAACCAAGGAAAGTATGTGCAGGATATTTTGAATAAGTTTGGTTATAAAGATGTAAAGATAGCTAGCACTCCTATGGAGGCACACAAACATCTTAATTCTGATCCTAATGGAGAGGAAGTAGATGTGCACTTGTACAGGTCAATGATTGGTTCTTTGATGTATTTAACTTCATCTAGGCCTGATATTATGTTTGCAGTGTGTCTTTGTGCTAGGTACCAAACCAATCCAAAGCAGTCACACATGTATGCTGTGAAAAGGATCTTTAGATACTTGAAAGGACAACCAGATTTGGGAATTTGGTATGCTAAAGGATCAGATTTTGAGCTTAAGGCTTTCACAGACAGTGACTATGGGGGTGAGAACATGGATAGAAAATCAACAAGTGGAGGATGTCAATTTCTTGGAAATAGGTTAGTGTCATGGCAATGCAAGAAGCAGACCACGGTTTCCACTTCTACAACAGAAGCAGAATATGTTGCAGCATCAAGTTGCTGTGCACAGGTTCTTTGGATTCAGAATCAGATGTTGGATTATGGTTTGACTTTCATGAACACTCCTATTTATATTGATAATACCTCTGCTATTAGTATCATTCAGAATCCAGTTAAGCATTCAAAAACCAAACACATTGAAATCAGATATCATTTTATACGAGATTGTTATGATAAAAGATTGATTTATATTTTTAAAATTCATACTGATAATCAACTTGCAGATCTTTTTACAAAAGCATTTGATGTAGGAAGATTTACATTTTTGATAACTAATATTGGTATGATCAATCTCACTTAAGTGTTTTGGTCTGGATTTGATACTAACAGGGGTGAAGTATATTGTATGTGACAGGGTCAAGTGTTGCCACTGTTAGCTTCTTCATGATGACAGTTGGTGCCACTGTTAGTTTACTTATGCCACTGTCAATGTATTATCAACCCCTGCTGTATATTTTTGTAGATTAACCCTTGCTGCTTGTTTTTCTTAGTTTAATATTGCAGGACTCAGCCACTGTCAAGAGACATCACTTGAGTTGGAGTTTAATGTTTTATTTGTTTCTTCTTATTTTGATTAAAAAAAAAAAAAAAAAAATTTTTCGTTTTTCTAATAAAGCTAAGTTTATGCCCCTGTTAGTTCTAAGTTGGAGTTTCCTTGGTCGGATGCCCCTGCTAGACTATCAGCCGCTGTTAGCTTTGTTAGATGGTTACAAAGGGTTGACTGTAATTGACCAAGTGAGACCCCTGTTGGGCTTATTTGTAAGTTGTGCCCCTGCTGGGTATAACCAGCAGTGCCACTGTTAGTTCTATTTTTAGGGCTTGGCACTGTCATCATATAAATACTCAAATACTTCACTTTTTCAATTACGCTTTCAAAATTCAAAACCCTTCAATAATCGCTCTCGTTTTATTTTGTTTATTGTCAATCGCTCTTCATTCGATCATCAATTTCTTCAATGGCATCGTCATCTTCATCTGATTCTGATCATTCTACGCTAAGTGTTCATTCTGAACACAACATGAGGGCTTTCTTGAATAAAGAACTTGCCAATGCGTATTTTCACCCTATCATTGATTTCTTGAGTAATTGTCCAGTTACTCATGCCCTTACTGTCGCTCCACGATTGATTCGATCGCATATTCAAGAATTATGGCAGAATGCAAAGGAAGGGAATGTTAATGGCATTACTCACATTCATTCCACTGTTAAAGGAAAGAAGGTGATGGTAACTGAGATTGTTCTGAGGGAGCTTCTGCAGTTTGATGATGAAGGTGGAATTTTGGAATTATCGAGAGAAGATTTGTTTAAAGGCATATTGGATATGGGGTATGAAGGTTCAGGAAAAGCAAGATCAGAATATACGTTCTTGAAGTCATGGTTTTGTCCTCAATGGAAGTTCTACATTCATACTTTTCTGGTATGTTTGTCCCAAAAGAGAACTAGTTTTAATGAATTTAGTTCTACTATTGCATATCCTATTATCTGCTTGGCACAGGGTATTAAATATAATATGTCTAGGTTTATCTTAGATAATATGGTTAGAAATGTAAAGGGTGATACATTCATTATGTACCCTAGATTTGTTCAACTTTTATTAAATACTCAATTGCCAAATTTGCCAGCAGAGGATAGTGTGATTGTTAGTTCTACTCTATCCTTGAGAACTATTAAAGCCATGAATCAGTATCAAAATGCTTTTTCAAAGACGGAAACTGCATTATTTTCTACAATGTCAGTTGCTCCTTCTGCCACTGGTGGTGTATTACCAACATCACTTGGACCAAATGATGACAGGCCAACAACACAAGTTGGTTCTGAACACGCATCAGGAGGTGGCACCAAAAGAAAACAAGGGAACCAAAAGCCTACCCAAAGTAAAGCCAAGAAATCCAAGAAGGCTAAACAGGCTGTGGAGATTCCTGTTTCTTCACAGTCTCAGTCAAATATTCCACCACAACAGGTGAACATACTTGATGAAAATGTTCATTCTGGACGAGCTGCCACTACTGTTTCTAGCCCACTGGCAGGGCAGGATAGTGGTAACATCAATCAGACCCAACCAGAGGCAACTATATTTGATGAACCTATGGGTGATGATTCAAATGTAGGTCCCAGTACCAATAATCAAGGGACATCTGCAGTGGCAGATGTAGTCAATGATTCATCTAGGAGGTCACACTCCAATGTTGATGAGGCTAGTAATGAAACTAGGGTATTGACGATTAATGATTTGGTACATGATGTCAATTTGATTTGGAGTAAATTTGAGAAGGAAAGAGCTTTGAGAAGGGAGCAGCAGATTATGTTGGCTGCTCAGGGTGAGTTGATAAAGAAGCAGAGAGAGGAAATAAATGATTTACAAACCAGGTTGTCAATTGTTGAAGATGCAGTTGATAAAGTTTTGTTGCCTGCTAGGGAATCTTCAGGCAAGGGGGAGAATAAAGATGATGATCATGAGCAGAATGATATGCCTGAAGATAAGAATGGTCATGAGCAGAATGATAATAATGATGGTGATACTGGAAGTGCAGATGATTTCAGTTTCATGGATATACCTGCTGATGTAGAGATGAGTGATAAAGTTTTTGAAGATGAATTAAATGTCTCAGATTATGTGGTCAATGAAGACATGGATGAACAGATGGTGGATGCTGAGAATGATAGGAGAATGGTAGTGTATGTGGGAGAATGGTAGTGATAGTGTTGCAGATGATAGTACACAGAGTGGTCCAGCTCTAAATGTTTTTCCATTGAACAAAGGATTACCTTTTAAGGCTGTGGCTAATCTGTATATCTGGGATATTATGAGAGCTAATCTAGATATGTGTAAAAGAGTAAGTTTTAGTGATAGGTTGGTGTATAGTGATGATAGATCTGTTGAGAAGATGGAATCTGATGATGTAGAGGGTAAGGGGGAGTTGATAGAGTCAAAACCTGAAGCTAAAGAGGAAGATAGAGTGAAGATTTATAACAGAAAGAAATCAATTCCAAAGAGAAAATCTACCTCTGCTAAGGTACAAACCTCTGCTGAAACTCAATCTTTTACCACTGCTAGTAGTATTTCTACCTCTGCTAGTAGTTTGGTATCTACCCCTGTTACTCAATCTTTTACCACTGCTAGTAGTATTTCTACCTCTGCTAGTAGTTTGTTATCTACCCCTGTTGGTGTATCTACCACTGTTGGTACTTCAACAGCGACCCCTGCTACTACAATTTCAACCTCTGTTATCACAACCCCTGTTACTACAACACCTACCCCTGTTAGCACAAATCCAACCACTGTTGTATCAACCTCTGTTAGCACTTCAAATATTTCAACAACTGTTGGTACACCTACTGTTGCTCCAGTTTACACCACTGCTACAGCAATGACCACTGTCAGGGCTCTAGAAGTGCCTGTTATCATCAGAGAGCCTACACAAACACCCAAACCTAAGTCTGATCTTCCAAAGATTGATTCAAAAGACAAAGGTAAGGGAAAATTGAAAGAAGAGAAGAAGATTAAGAAGGTTGTAGAGCCTCCAATTAATTTGGATGAGGCTAGAAGAGCTCAAGAGGAGCATGATGAAAGAATGTTGAGAATGGCAGTTGAGTCTAAGAAAAAGGAAGGTCCTGATGTTGATGTAATATTAGAAGATTCAAGTGTGGTGACCTTATCACAGAAGGCTGCAAAGATGTTGAATGATATGGCTGCAAGAGGTCAAGGGTTGTCTGCTCAACAGATTCATGATATGATCAACAGAAAGGATGATAAAGATGGTTTGGATCCAGGATTTGCAAAGCTTAAACAAGCTAATAAAGAAAAGGCTAGATTGAAAAGACAAGCTGAGCTTGAAAAGAAAAGGAACAAACCACCAACTGCTGCTCAAAGAAAGAAGGATTTACTTAAAATTCTTGGTGATAGGTATGCACCAAGAAGTGTGCTGGAAGGATGGGATGTAGAGAAACTGGAAAGAGCATATGGAAAATATCAGAATGAGGAGAAGGAAGATTTTGAGAAAAGGATTCAGAAAGATAAATTCATTAAGAAAAAGTTGGCTGAAGATAGAAAGAAGATTGCTGAGCAAGTGAGAAGAGAAGAGGAAGAAAGAATAGAAAAGAAAGAGCAAGAGGAGATAGAAGCCAAAGAAAGAGAGTTAAAAAGACTTTCTGATCAGAATATAAAGAGCAGATGGAATGGAGTACTTGCTTCTGATAATGTAGTTAATGATTTAGAAAGAGATGCAGAAGAGTTGAAGAAATATATCAAAGAGGTGAAGGATTATAAAGAAAATATTCACATAAATCATGATAGATCTTCAAGGATAATTGAATGGGAAGGAATTAAATCAAAAGGTGCTGATGGTGATAAAGAACAGATCAAGATTGTTAGAGAGAATGGAGATAAGCACTATTTGTCATCTGTTACTGATGTGCTTAAGAATGTAAATAGATTGGACATTCTAGATTTGCTTGAGCTAAACAGTCAAGGAGATAGACAGACTTCACAGGTGATTATGGAAAGAGAATTGGGAAGATGTCTGAATATGCTTGTTACAGCTGAAACGGTCGTTACGCAACAGCTGCAACGGTGTAGTTTTGAATTTATAATAGTCGGGGGGAGCCAAAACCTTCCGAACAACCTACTATTACTTGGTACGAGTACCTGATACTAGTAAGTGGTAAGGATGATCCAGGGTCGTTCCTCACGACGGTAGAATTGAAACAGAGCTCACTCAGATAACTTAGTAATTAAGCTGGGTTTTGAATAGTTGGATAGGTTTGTATTTGGTTTTCTAATTTTTTAAACTAATAAAACATAAAATAAAAGGGAAGCTAGCATATTTGCAACACTTAAGGATGACGGAGACGTGGCTTATCATGATTTAGGTATGATGTTCAATATGGGGCACATCTAGGTAACAGACAAATAAACTACAGATGTAAACACTAGGACCCTACTTCTTTAGATAGATTCTAAATCAGTATGTCACTGAGTACCTAGGCTATCGTGATTCTGATCAGAACAGGCTGCTCAACCCCCCTCACCTGTCTTTGTGGAGACAGTGACCCTTAAAGGGTGCAGGAATAAGGTAACAGACTGCCCATTGGGTTATTCTGACCGTTCTTAACACCTAAGTCTAAATGTTATTATCTAAACGTGTACTGATCATTATCCTTGTATTCTAAACTATCAGTTTTGTAGAGTCTAGGGGTTTTAAGAATTCTGAACCACTGCTGGGCTTGACTTTCATCTCTAGACTCATTCCTTACGTTTGATTAGCTCAAATACTTCTGTCATGATCTAGACTCTCCTTTGCAATCAGTCATTCAGCCCTAGGAACACCAGCGGTGTACAATGCATACTCATTCCACAGCGTACCACACTAGGCACCGTTCACGATGTACTACACTTAAACAGTTCCACAGACCCTCGTAACCGGGGATATGTTGTATATTTTATCCCTAGGTACAGGTACGGTGTACTATGTCGAAATGTTTCCATAGCTTCAGTTCCAGGGGTGGACAGACGGTGTACTGTAACATTTCCACAACTATATTGGTTCCTAGGCCATATTCTAGGGTCTCTAGGTAATCCACAGTGTTGGCACATACGGCTTTTTCCGGAGCTTCCACGTTGTACTCCACCAGTGGTGTTTCCAAAGCTATACTCAGTATTTCAGCCGAATTATAGTGACAGACACGGCTTCGTACAAACATACAGATAACATATCTACCGTAACTTAGGCCTACAGCTAAGGTGATAGTCACGCGAAGGACTGGAAAGGGTGATCCATAACTAAGTCTAGATACATGATAAGTTTAGACAGATACAGAGTTTAACAATTCCATTAATCATACCTAATCATGGCAAACATACAAGAAACTACTCACAAAGCATGGCAATAAATATTTCCAACATTAATAGATCACAAATATCAAACAAGAACATTATGAAAAATTAATATAAGAAAGGATAGATATTACCGGTAAATAAATGCGAGCAGAATAACACTTGTATTTCTCCGAATAATATCCCAAGTATTACAAATGCTAGCTTCTACGAATTACATTACATAGCTACTCCTAAAGCGATGGATTCTCTCCCTAATCTTCTAACTAGTTTCTAGAGAGAGAAACTAGAGAGAGAGACTAGAGAGAGAACCTAACTACCTACTATTTCTCCTCTAACTCCTAAGAGTAGTGCTAGAGAGAGAAAGCTACTAATTATTCTAGTGATAGATGAGTAAGTATTGAAGTGTGTGTTGTTGGTGTAGAATGTGTTCAAAATGATGAAATGAGGCTTGTATATATAGGCAACGCACAACCGTATCCGTAGACCATATCCAAACCTTCAAATGCACAACCGTATCGCAAACCCGAATAAAAGTCTGATTTTTATTGACCAAACGCACGATACGGTTGAGCTAGGGCAAATACGGTTGAACTGGACCATATACGGGAGAGCATAGGGTGAATACGGGAGAACACAAGCCGTATACGGCTGTGCTAGGCCGTATACGGTCTAGCTAGGCCGTATACGGTCTGTGCTAGGCCGTATACGGTCTAGTTTGGCCGTATACGGTCTAGTTCTCCCGTATCCTGATTCCTCGGTTCTTCGTTTCTTCGTTCGGGCGTAATTTCTTCATCCGATGTCCGTTTTGAGCGTTCTTTATATCCCTGAAATCGTAATTGAAAAACGAAGACAATGAGATAAGTTAGAGGTCCTAACTCTATGTCTTGCTCAAAAAGTGCTAGAATACGTTAACCGGAAGATTCAATGATTGTTTGTGCTCTATTTTACTCATTTTTAGGTTGTTTTTGTTGATTCTTGAAACATCGTCTATATTTTAGCCCTCTTGATGAAATGTGACATTTAAGTTCATATTCAAGTGTTTTCATTAATAATAGGGCTAAAATGGTGAGATAATGACGCATAAAAACATGACTTTTTACGTGTCATCAAATATCCCACACTTAGACTTTGCTTGTCCTCAAGCAAAACTCAAAATTCTCACTTGCTTTTTAGGAAAACATTTTGAAAACACGAGTTTATTTTTGGGGTGAATCAAAACATCTCAAAAACAACCATCTCCACATACAAGTAACATATCCTGGAAATAAGAGAAAGTAAGGTATTCCTTTCAGAGGCATAAAATGATTTTCTTAGGCATGCTCTCAATTCTCGCGATCTTGGAATATACATGACTAGGCGATCTCACAAGGTGGTCACTCAATTCACTCAAAAGTGTTTCGGGTTACCTATCAATCTAATCAAACGAAATCGCTCATAAGCCAGTCATGCAACATCCATCGTCATAGGCTTGCTCGAGAATCATATCTCCACCACTTAGGTGAGGACGGTGCTAGCTATCCCAGGACATTCAGAGTGGGCTGTAATGGCAAGTGAGGGTTACGGGGTATGGATAAGTGGGAATTTTTAGTTGTTGTAAAGGTTTTTGCTTATCTTAGGACTTCCAAACTTTTGAAAAACATTATTTAAACAACCTTTTTAATGAAAACGGAAATGGATAACAGTAAGGGAAGAAGATAGCTATTTTGACTTCTATCTTTTGAAAATACACAAGGGAATTTATGTCTTTTACAAGAGCGGGAATTTTCGAGAGATTCGAAGCACTTAGCTTTATTCTATTTTCTTTTCTTTTTCTTTTGTTTCTATTTTTGGGCTTTTTTAGGAGTTTTATTTTGTTTCTTTCTTTTGCCCTTTTGAAATCATTTTCTTTCTTTCATCTTTTTCACCTTTTTGATGACTTTGTATTTACTTGGTGTCAATTTTTCACACCATAAAATCTCAACTTTTTGATTTTCATCAAGGGAACGCACGCGAGATATTTTTAGTAAACACCAGTATTTGTGATTTGGGGTGAAAGCAAAAAGGACATTTAAATGACATTTTCCAAAAGTTTAAAAATTTCTAAGATAAGATTTTTGGTGGGTGTGGAATAAGTGGGTTAAGATTTAAAGGGTTTTGAAAGAAACGAACAGGCTAAGGCTCAACAGGGTTATCTAAGCGGATCATCAACACTAAAGATGAGTGTTGGAAGGGTTTTGGGTTTGAAGAGATATGATAAAAATGGGTTAAATCCTAAGGAATGTCAAGGTCATCTAACTGCACCTATACCGCGTACGGTACTCTACCAATGTGGTCTCGAAGTGCATACCAGGAGCAAGTTCTAATTCCGGATGCATGCATCGGCACACTTAAACAAACGAATAGTGAAGCATTAAAGATGAATGCTTATAGTGGCTCAAGATACCTCACTGCAAGTTTTTGGGTTTGTTTGTGCCTAGCCATGAGATGCCCCTCTTAGATTATCATTTTAGACCTAAGAAATTCCTGTCTTATTTACTCTTAATTTCCAAAATACCCTACTCATATATGAAAATGCTTCCTCTTGAGACATTTTAACTCAAAAAGTTTAAAAATTTTTAGCAAAAGTGAGTTTTTTTTTTTTTTTTTTTATATATAAATTGAGGAACATTTTCCGAGTTTGCTTTTGGAAACAAGAATCTAACAAGCAATCCTAAGGTATTCTATACCGCTATCCCACACTTAGAGGAACATTGTCCCTAATGTTCTCTTGAGTTGAGATTTTACTGAAAGTAAAATCCCACACTTAGAGTTTGAACATCGGAAAATGTTTCTCAAGTGTTTGTTTTGGGCTGGAATCCCACACTTAGTGATAAGCTTAGGATATGGTATAGATTATTAAATGGTAAAAGTAAAACAAATACGTTCATAACAAAAAAGAGATAAGAACGAGGAAACTCCCCTATACAGCTCTGAGCTGAGGATCTGAAGGTAGACTGCGTCGGCACCAACATATGATGGGTCAGACTCCGTCTTCATAAAGTGTACTCAAGCTCATGTGGGATACTCTTCATTCACACCATCCACCATCTTGTCTTATAACTCAGAATAAAAGGATAGATTGTAGAAAACGAAGTGGTAACATCATTAGGAAGCAGGCCGAATCAACCAAGATAAACCAAATGTTTAGATAGAGATAGTAGTCAAGGATCCTAATCATCATGAGCTATTGATTAGACTTAATGGCTTATGATGATTTGAAGTGCTGAATCCATTGACCTTAAACTTCTATCACCCGAGATCTTCTCTGACGAACTGATGAGATAAATGTAATGTTGTTCTTGTCGGATGAGATCTCCATCTTCCATTTTAATCCCTCCTTCAATACCTTAATGTCTATTCTTTGATCAACTTATATTCTTAATGGTTTAGCAGTGAACTCCTATAAGCTGGAAGAACTGCAAGCTAAGCGGTGGTTCATGATCCCTACTGGTGGAATTGATAGGTATGATGGGTGGATGGGTGGGTGGATGTGGTTATAGTGGTAATGGTGGTTGTAGGTTCCATGAAATGCTCTACTAGCAACCAAGGATGTGGTAAGGCATGGTTGGGTTTGTGGAATATGTGGGAACATATGGTGAATATAGAGGTTATCTGCTTGATGAACAATTCTGAAAGGGGCTAGAACGTGATCATCTTTTGTCTCCTAAAGATATATCATTTCCCTAAGCAATGCTCCAAAATTTCCAAATCTAATGAACGATAATGCTCCCCTTGTCATTTCTCCATTATACTCAAAGATTCTCCATCCATAGGCGCTAATCCCTGTCTGTTAGACATTTGTACAAACAAGAGAGCAGACAAATATAATCTTATAGACATGTGGTTATTCTCTAGGTCATAGACTCACTGGTTTTTTGAAAGATTTTTAAAAGTGAAGGTTTTTGAAGAAAATAAACCAATGTATGACTTCGAGTCTAATCACATATTAAAAGTGTTAGCCGCCTACAATTTCATTTCAGCATAAGCAACAGATATGGAAATACAAGTAGATTCAGTTAATCAGGTGGCCAAGTATAAAGATTTCCAAAGCACATATTTTTAAACGAGTTCGAGCATAATACACACATGGACATACAAATCATGTTATAAGGCATTGAAAGATCTCATGTATGTTCACAGAAATATATGTAAGTACCTCAAATGCTCGAAATATGAGAGTGGTGTTTATGATGACTAAGGCACCTAGATAACCAAGTTGCTAGCATGGTTCCATGTTTGCAGATGCAGAGAACTTTAGATAATGGTGAAACAGATATAGCAATGAAATCCAAACAAGTGGGAGAGGGAAAGTTTCAGGTTTTTAGCAAAAGATTGACTTTAAAGTTCAAAACTGTGACTTCAGTGAATATGAAATTTAAGTTCCAAGTCATTTTTGAAAATCATTCCCTTTTTGTTCACATAAACTTAAGAAAACTTTTAAACATGCTTTTAGGGTTTCATTTTCTACTTATTGGGGTTAGTTAAGTATTACTGATACTAAGTTAGACACGGGTTGCCTCCCGAGAAGCGCTTGTTTTTGTTTGAGTCTCGAGCCTGACTCTAACGCTATATTTCAGGAAATCCTCGTTCACTTGTATCCATCAGTAGACACAAGTGATAGTGTTGGCACATACCTATGTAGTTAAAGCAGGTTATTCCTAGGGTATGTCCAATCAGATTAGAAGGTACGTCGAAGTGAGTGATTTGTTTTACTTGAGGTATAATAAATCTCTCAGCTTCTTGTACTTTCTCAGTTTGGTTTTTCAGAATGGGCAGGTCAAGGAGGTCCTTATCTCTCGATGAAATGTATGTCATTATGTAGTTGAGAGATGGTTTGTAGGGCAACCTTGACGCAGAACCCACCTTACTTCTTATGGTCTTTGGGTTGATGATAATGTTGTACTCTGGGCATGGAGGTGGGACAGAGTCCATTGACGTCTCCAGTTTTGTAGCAACATTCTCATCAATTACTTGGGTGACTAGGTTATCTAAGGCAATAGAAGGTTTAATTAGATCAAGGAGTGATTCATTCTGAAAGATATGTGGGAAAGTGTCAACCACGTCAGTTTGAGTTGGGATGAAATCACTTGTAAGAGTCGGTGCATATTCCTCCCGTCCTTCTGAGTCTTCTTTGTAAATCTCCTCTTCCGGGCTCTCCATTTCTATCTCCTCGTCTACCTCATCGTACTCGTCATCCTGGCCAGTAGTTTCGAGTTGCAGTGGTTCGGAGAGCTCCTCTAGAATGAACTCTTCGTCGGTCTCGGACGTTGATAGGTTAAGAATGGGTGGAAATGAGGGTTTAGAAGATTGGGTGGGTGTAGGAGAAAGTTTGCAACCAGACTCATGAAAATGAAAGTCTATGTCAAGTGAAGTAGATGTGGTGTGTGTGTTCATATCATCTTTCTGCAGCCTAAAGTTGGTTCTATCTTGATTCTCATTTCCCTTACTACTTACTTGTTTTCGTATTTCAGACAGCTTATTAGAACTTCTTCTAAGCATGTCTTCTTGTTCTTTTAGTAATTGTTCAAGTGAGTTAGAAGAGGGTGAGAAAGCAGCATTACTGCTGAGAAAGGTCAAAGACGTATCTCTCAAGTCAAAACTCTCGTACGGTTGAGGTTCAGATACAGGGTAAGATGAATATGGGTAGACTTCGAGTGGTTTAGGATAGTAAGGTTGGTATTGATTTTGGAAAGCGTGAGGGTCATATTGATTTTGTATTTGAGGATCTAGGTACCCTACGTTATCCACATAATTCCTATTATATCCTTGACATTCGTTGTCTAAGTGGGAATTACTCCTACATCTATCTTGAACAAGACTATCAAATTGATCTATTAATTGTTGAACATTTGCCATTACCCAAGTTTTAGATAACACAAGAAGAAGGTTTAAGAATTAAAGTTGTAGTATGGAGGGAAGTTATTCTAAGCTACGCTAAGCTAAACTACGCTAATCTACGGGCATAAAGTAACTTCGGATAGGGATGGTGAGTCCCAATCCAAAAGGATCTTTAAAAACTAAATTTGTCTAAACAAGCTCCAAATCGTACTACCGTCCCCGGCAGCGGCGCCAAAAACTTGTTACAGCTGAAACGGTCGTTACGCAACAGCTGCAACGGTGTAGTTTTGAATTTATAATAGTCGGGGGGAGCCAAAACCTTCCGAACAACCTACTATTACTTGGTACGAGTACCTGATACTAGTAAGTGGTAAGGATGATCCAGGGTCGTTCCTCACGACGGTAGAATTGAAACAGAGCTCACTCAGATAACTTAGTAATTAAGCTGGGTTTTGAATAGTTGGATAGGTTTGTATTTGGTTTTCTAATTTTTTAAACTAATAAAACATAAAATAAAAGGGAAGCTAGCATATTTGCAACACTTAAGGATGACGGAGACGTGGCTTATCATGATTTAGGTATGATGTTCAATATGGGGCACATCTAGGTAACAGACAAATAAACTACAGATGTAAACACTAGGACCCTACTTCTTTAGATAGATTCTAAATCAGTATGTCACTGAGTACCTAGGCTATCGTGATTCTGATCAGAACAGGCTGCTCAACCCCCCTCACCTGTCTTTGTGGAGACAGTGACCCTTAAAGGGTGCAGGAATAAGGTAACAGACTGCCCATTGGGTTATTCTGACCGTTCTTAACACCTAAGTCTAAATGTTATTATCTAAACGTGTACTGATCATTATCCTTGTATTCTAAACTATCAGTTTTGTAGAGTCTAGGGGTTTTAAGAATTCTGAACCACTGCTGGGCTTGACTTTCATCTCTAGACTCATTCCTTACGTTTGATTAGCTCAAATACTTCTGTCATGATCTAGACTCTCCTTTGCAATCAGTCATTCAGCCCTAGGAACACCAGCGGTGTACAATGCATACTCATTCCACAGCGTACCACACTAGGCACCGTTCACGATGTACTACACTTAAACAGTTCCACAGACCCTCGTAACCGGGGATATGTTGTAGATTTTATCCCTAGGTACAGGTACGGTGTACTATGTCGAAATGTTTCCATAGCTTCAGTTCCAGGGGTGGACAGACGGTGTACTGTAACATTTCCACAACTATATTGGTTCCTAGGCCATATTCTAGGGTCTCTAGGTAATCCACAGTGTTGGCACATACGGCTTTTTCCGGAGCTTCCACGTTGTACTCCACCAGTGGTGTTTCCAAAGCTATACTCAGTATTTCAGCCGAATTATAGTGACAGACACGGCTTCGTACAAACATACAGATAACATATCTACCGTAACTTAGGCCTACAGCTAAGGTGATAGTCACGCGAAGGACTGGAAAGGGTGATCCATAACTAAGTCTAGATACATGATAAGTTTAGACAGATACAGAGTTTAACAATTCCATTAATCATACCTAATCATGGCAAACATACAAGAAACTACTCACAAAGCATGGCAATAAATATTTCCAACATTAATAGATAACAAATATCAAACAAGAACATTATGAAAAATTAATATAAGAAAGGATAGATATTACCGGTAAATAAATGCGAGCAGAATAACACTTGTATTTCTCCGAATAATATCCCAAGTATTACAAATGCTAGCTTCTACGAATTACATTACATAGCTACTCCTAAAGCGATGGATTCTCTCCCTAATCTTCTAACTAGTTTCTAGAGAGAGAAACTAGAGAGAGAGACTAGAGAGAGAACCTAACTACCTACTATTTCTCCTCTAACTCCTAAGAGTAGTGCTAGAGAGAGAAAGCTACTAATTATTCTAGTGATAGATGAGTAAGTATTGAAGTGTGTGTTGTTGGTGTAGAATGTGTTCAAAATGATGAAATGAGGCTTGTATATATAGGCAACGCACAACCGTATCCGTAGACCGTATCCAAACCTTCAAATGCACAACCGTATCGCAAACCCGAATAAAAGTCTGATTTTTATTGACCAAACGCACGATACGGTTGAGCTAAGGCAAATACGGTTGAACTGGACCATATACGGGAGAGCATAGGGTGAATACGGGAGAACACAAGCCGTATACGGCTGTGCTAGGCCGTATACGGTCTAGCTAGGCCGTATACGGTCTGTGCTAGGCCGTATACGGTCTAGTTTGGCCGTATACGGTCTAGTTCTCCCGTATCCTGATTCCTCGGTTCTTCGTTTCTTCGTTCGGGCGTAATTTCTTCATCCGATGTCCGTTTTGAGCGTTCTTTATATCCCTAAAATCGTAATTGAAAAACGAAGACAATGAGATAAGTTAGAGGTCCTAACTCTATGTCTTGCTCAAAAAGTGCTATAATACGTTAACCGGAAGATTCAATGATTGTTTGTGCTCTATTTTACTCATTTTTAGGTTGTTTTTGTTGATTCTTGAAACATCGTCTATATTTTAGCCCTCTTGATGAAATGTGACATTTAAGTTCATATTCAAGTGTTTTCATTAATAATAGGGCTAAAATGGTGAGATAATGACGCATAAAAACATGACTTTTTACGTGTCATCAATGCTGTTTGAGCCTGAGCCATTCATCAATTTGTTCTTACACTGTATTGATGCTGTAAATACTTGGAGACATTTTGTTAGAGCTGGAGTTCATATGATTCTATTCAGAAGTGGAATGTCAATTTACATGCTTGATGAAAGAAGATATGTTCTTGGAACTCAGACTCTGAGAAATTTGCTTGCATCTCAGTTGAAAACTACAGTTATATCAGAAGGAGCTTTTAATGCTTTATATATGGTGCTTAATCAGTTCCATAAAAGAATGGAGTTGGAGAGAATGAAGGAGGAGGAGAGAAGAAGAAAACAGAATCAAACTCAGAAAGATGAAAAGAAAGATGAAGAAACTTGATACATTGATGGGAATGATCAAGTTTAGGGGGAGATTGTTGAGACTTGAGCCACTGCTAGATCTGCTCAGAATACAAGTGTTGTGCCTCTGTTAGAACAAAGTCAACCGCTGTTAGAAGAAGTCTACCGCTGCTTGAAGTAGACAACCACTGTCAACTAGTTTAGTCTAACAGTGCCACTGTTGGTACATGTAATTTGTATTGTGTAGTTACTCCACTGTTAATATATGAGTACTACCCCTGTTAGTAATATAGATAACCACTGTTGGTTAGATATAGTCGGTTAGAGAGAATTATGGAATAGATATGATTCCATAATAGTTTGATTCTGTAAAGGACTCTATATGTTATAAATAGAGATCCTGTAAAACCTAGATAGATACGATTCATTCTAGTTATTAGCTTCAAGGTTGTAAACCCTAACACAAATTGTGTGTTCGTATTATTAATAATATTGAAGCTTTTTGATTAGATATTCTGTTATATTCAAGTTTGTTCTTCAAGTTATTAATAAACTATTCCGCAAGCTTATTAATAATCAATCAAAGTAATACATACTAAGATCTCTAGCTGGGATCATCAGGGTGAGTGGGATATGGGCTAGCTCGAGGCAACCTGGTGTCCCTCCTAGCTACCCTTAAGTTTCGTGACGAATTTGGTGGTATGTTTGCCATTCTGAGACAAAGCGTTAGGAAGAATGAGGCCTATACCCATATAATAACTTATATAATATAGCCTAAGATTGTAACGAGGCCTATCTATGTATACTTAGCATCACATAATAGCCTATTGAGTGTCTAGCACAGACTTGTTTGAGTCACGGTTCTCTCGAGGTCAGAGTCAACTAGTGTATTCCTGTTCAACATGATCGTTTCAGACCTTACATCATCTTTCTTTAATTGTACATAGTTGATCAGGCTATGTTAAATTAAAGTCGTATGCTGTAATTTCTGAACCAGTCATGCCTAATGAGGAAATACTGCCTAACGGTCATAGTCTAGGCCCACTAAATGCAACCTAGTTCACTATAACCTTTGTCTCTGATACCAATCTGTGACACCCCCAAATTTAATGATTTGCGGAAGCTCGATTTGGGTGTCACTAATCAATATACAAAGCACATAAGATATATAATGAACGACCACTATATGCGTCGTTTTAAACTTGTATTAATAAAGTAAACGTTTACATCAAAAATAATGTTACATTAGCTCGGTTCCTGAAAATGAGAGATTACATAGCATAATTACTTTTACAAAATATAATAATGCAATCCAATCTCTAGTTGTATGTATGATGACTCGAGCTAAAAGTCCCTGCTTGTGCAGCCAACCTACTGCTGGGTTCCTGTGATAAATACTAAAATGGGTCAGCGAAAACGCTGGTGAGCTCACAGGTTTGTATGTCAATGTATAGTTGTAAGAACCGCAAGATTTATATTAAATTTAAAATGCAATTAAGCAAAATAAAAGTTATACAATCCATGAGCACATAGTCTGAACTTAACTTGAGCGCTAGGTCCAATTAAGGAAACCTAACTGGTTTGCCTCCTACGAGTGTCTAATCCACACTCGTCTTCCCAAATGCTAATACATCCGTTTGACCGGTTAGTGCGTGCTAACCCGGATGAGGATTGTCAATCCCATATGATATCATATACTAACATTCACGCTAAAATATTAGAGACTATGCTATAGAGGACTTTAAATTGATTAGCTTGAAACTCATGTAGTATTTGAAGGTTGGTACTTGCGTTCTACTCGTAAAACAAAACAGAGCAGTAATATCACACCCCTAGTTGTAAAATAGTGAAAATGGGGCTATGAAACTCACCTGAGTCTTGAAGTGTTTAATTTAATAAACTTGAAGTAATTAGCTGTGGATTGATGTCCAAAGACTTGAAACCTGAATGTGTCCACGACACTTAAATTGTTATTAATTGTACCGGTATCCCAAAAGTCTACCTTTGTAGTTGTTATACAACTATGTGTATATGTCCAAATTACTACGATTTGGTTGATTGAATTGTTACAAGTTACTACGACTTGTTTGATTGAATTGATACAAGTTACAACGACTTGTTTGGTTTTGAAGTATGTTTTGAAAACACGTACGGCCCGTTGGTGTTTGTTTGTAATAATAATCTCATCATTAAGTTTTTGGTCTCGAAACATTATACTTGAATAGTATGTTTCAATGTGTTTTAGAAGTCGTATCGCACAAGTATTTGAAATTGTGCAAGTTCAACACTTGGTGAGAAATGTGCTTACGAAATCTAAGTACGGGGGTCCGGGGGCAGCGCCCCTGGTAGCGGGGTCCAAGGGGCAGAGCCCCTGGCTGGGGTCGAGCTGCCAGGTCAGCTTGGAAAATTTTTATTTCTACTATATTGCTTTAAGGAAAAACGCATCTGGACTTGAATTTGGGTGAAATCAAGTGATAAAATTTTGGTCTCGACACTTAGTAAAAAGTTGTAAATATTCTGTTTTATGCGACACAATATGCGACATAATAATTTGTTATGCGACACAAGGGTTGTGTCGCATAAGTATGCGACACAATACCTATACGACACAAGGGTTGTGTCGCATAGGTTCGGAATGCTAAATCAATAGCGACATAGTGGTTGTGTCGTATAGAAATACGACATAGTTTGCGACACAGAATACGACACAATATTGTGTCGCATGAGTTACGACACTACAGGTTTGGTACGACACAAGATGCGACATAACGGCCAAAATGCGACATAGTATGCGACACAAGGCTTGTGTCGCATTGAAGAACATCAGCCCAGAAACTTTCGACTGACAGAATTTTTAATCCCAAAACCCAAATCAAACTCATTTTTAGGTTGTAAAATCGTGTTTTCTTCATATATTTGGACATATACATGTTATATAACTCATAAACATGTAAAAACAAGTTAAAACGAGAGATTTCGAGAATTTGTCGGAAACTTACGCGGTGTCGGATTGAAAATCCGAAAAGATGAAAATGTAGATCGCGTCGAGGTGGTTCCTTTTCCGTAATTATTTTGATGATCCAATGTCGTTTTGTGTATTTATTTTGAAGTTTTGTGACTTGGTGGTGGTTTTTGGTTTAGAGAGAAAAGAGAGTGAGAGAGAGAAAGTAAAGAAAGAAATGAAAGAAAAGAAAAGGGAGGTGGGAGGTTAAACCTCCTCCTTTTTCAGTCTTCGCCCCGCGCTCCGCGTGGTGTTCGTTTTCTCCGTCATTTAAACGTTAAACATTTATTTTATATGTTTTAATATACGTTTTAAAATACGAATAAATTCCCGATGATTTGATTGAAGTATTTTTATTAAAGTACTTTAGGTTGTAGTTATAAATTGTAACTTAAACTCGTTTTGTTTTGTCGCGCGTGTTTATAATTTAACTAAGTAAATTGTTATTTATACGATACTGTTTAAACTGAAATATTACAAAATAATATTCTTGAGATATAATAGTTCCATTAAATAACGTTATGTTATTTAGTTAAATTGTTCACCAACGACCGTATTCATTGTATTGAAATTCATTCGATTTGAAACTCGTACGATTTAAACAAACCGAAAAAATTGTGTAGATATATATTCAACAATATATATAATAATTGATACATTAATTAGCCTAACACAGAACTAATTACATGTATTACAACTTGATTAGGCACTAAATTCTAGTCCTAAATTGACGGGTGTCACACATTCAGAGAAGATTACTACTTTGTTAGATGAGTCTGTTGCTCAGGCATTGTTTGACTTGGAGAATGCAAACCAGGACCCAAAGAGTGACCTGGAACCACAATGAACATGTTTCTAGTGGTTTCTTCATCCAAGTGTTTCTGATCAGCATTTCTGGTAACATCATCACTTTCTCCCATTATCACTTTCTCCCCTTTGATGTTAGCATCATCACTTTCATCATAATCATCAGATTCATCAGATTTCCCCCTTGATGTTAGCATGAAATGTTGTGACAGACTTTTGAACGTTTTGAGTATGAGTGATGTATTTTGCTATGGATTTGGCTTCCTCATCATCACCAGCTTGTGTTCTAGCTGATGGATCATTGGAAACAGAGAGGTCAACCTGTATCTCTCAATGTGTCTGTGGAGAGATATTGACGGTTGGTGCAGTGATAGATGAGATTTGGCCCGGGTCTGTAGCCAGTGATGTGGTATCAGCAATGAGTGTGTTATCACCCACTGATACCACTAGCCCTTTTGATGAAGTGTCACCCTTTTGTGAGAATGACAAGTAGCTGATGGTTAGACTCGATATGAGGGTGTGGGATGCACCCAAATCACTGCTAATAATAGTTTGAGCTATTATAGCTGTCTGCAGTTGTCCCTTTTTAGAATCACTGGACTTTTGGGAGTCCAATGAAGCAGTTGAAGGCTTAGGGTCAGCAAGGGTGCCCGCAGTATAACACCCCTCGTTTCATTATAAACAATCAATATAATAATTGCGACTCGGAAGCGTATATTTCAAACATTACTATCAATATCTCAAAATGTCAATAAACTTTTTCAAACTTAATACATGACATTTCACCAAACTCGGTGTTATATAATTCAAAACATTACTTTAGTTATAAAACTAACATCAGAGTAACAGCCTGTCAAACATTTCATCAATTCCAAACACTCCTGCCCTGCCCAATATGTCCCCTCTATTTTAACCTGCAGGAAGAACTGTGGTGGGGTTAGCATAAAGCTAAGTGAATGAAACTATAAGCAACAGTACAACTTAGCATAACAATCTGTTTACATCAAATAACAACAAACAGAAAATCAATCAATCATTAAATCACACAACTTCCAATCAAGTGTTATCAATCTTCATGAGGATCGGTGGCTCCTGAGATACCCTAATACCGGTTTGGTACTCAAGGAACTCTTATCAATCATCTGTATTGGCCTATACAGAATTACCGATAACCAGTTGTTAATCACACACGACCTAGATCCCTAAACCAACATTTCAAGTTTCAAGATCTCCTGTCGTCTACAATAACAACCAAGTCCAACTATCAAGTCAAGTTGACCTCAGAATCTTACATACTAGCTCAAACAGCCAAGTAAGCAACCTACCAAACTAACATGGCAAGATATCTCAACAGAAGCCTCATATCAAAGTAATACTATAAATTACTTGTTGTAAATCAAATCATTACAACTAAATCACACTGAGGTTACAGATTCACTCACCGACACCTCAACCGCAAGCTCAGAAGTCTAATATTACTGAGCCTTCTCCACATCTAAGAATACAATCAATAAACAATGAGTTAGTAACTTGTCTCAACTGATAACACATAGGTAATTAATATCGTTACACAATCATAACATAATTACATGAATCCAATGATCCCTAAGATCACAGCAAACAAAAGTTCAATTCGGAACAAAATCAAAAAGTCCCGAAATAAGGTCCAAAAACTGTAAAATGCCATTTTCGACCCCTAAACGACACCGAATGGCCAAAAACTGGCTAGGCTATAGTATATAGCTTTGATCATTGGGTCGTTTCCGAGTGGACATGCGAATTTCAGCTCAATCCGTGTTAATGAAATTTTGTTACAAAAAAGAGGTCTCTAAAGTGCTATTAAACACTTGTGCACTTTTGAAATTTGCAAAACATAGGATCCGGTTCTTAGCATTTGAATCCGCCGGATTCCCTTGAATCCGACCGGATTCCCCAAATTGCCGGAATCCGCCGGATTCCCTTGAATCCGACCGGATTCCCTTGTCGTCCCAGCAACCTGCGATTCTGCTCAAACCCTAACATACGGGTTTTATACCCAAATCACCAAAACACGATTTCTAACCGTTATATACCACAAATAACTTCGTATAAACATTATATAACAGTTATAACATGTTTCTAACATCAAATTTTCTCAATCATCAATTTACCCAATTTCAATCAAATTGGTTCAATTCAAACTTACCTCTCAATTGAAGAACACTGAATTGAGATAGTGATTAGGATGAAACTAGAATCAATCACAGCTCCAAATTCGATTGCAATTTGGTTTCTAAGTTTTCTTTTGGATTCATTAAGGTTTTGAGGAGTTTTGAAGTTTCATATGAAACTTTCCTTAAATGGAAAGTGATATATAAGTCGGCCCAACTTAAACCGCCTTCAATATACGGGTATAATTTAATACCCCATCTCAATCTATTGTCTGGAACCCGAAAACCATTTGCTAGTCCAAACATTTTATTGTACCGTCAACTATATTAATTTACAACAATTAATAATTTACTTATCACATTGGAATATTCGGCTCCTATTCCAATTATTTCAACTATTTCAAACAATATTATTTCCAAACACATTTAAATACTGATTTAAATCAAGAAATAATACAAAACAACTAGGTCCATTTCGAGGATGTTACACGCAGGGACTGAACGTTCAGCCTCCACTTCACCCTTGGCATCCTTGGATGTCTTTATTTTGCTATGTCCCTTATCCATTAATGTCAGGATCCCTAATTTGGATGCTTTCTTAGGAGAGGATGATGGTTTCTTGACTGGTGGTTGACTAATGATAGTCACTGGGGGTGTTGTCAGTGACGTAGTCGATTTGGTGGCAGTAATGGACGATTGTATAGAGGCACACTTTTGATTCCCGTTATCAATCCCTGAAGATATGAACCCATTTGAACTATCGAGTGAGTTTTGATAAACCAGAACTTCACTGAGCCATTCTGGGTTCATCTCTCCAGGTGATAACGTAAGAACAGAGAGAATAAAGTGGTTTATTAAAAAAGGTTTTAGTTTCTCCACATGCTCTGTTTTGATCAAGTTATCTTTTCAAAAATTTATCTGATTTGTACACCGTAACAACAAGATCTTTGATTTCTGCAAAGGCTCGAAGAGCTTTGAACTCTGCAGAGATGGTGTTAAAAAAAAATAAGATTTTGATCTTGCCAGTGATAAGGATGTTTTGCAATATTTTTGCCTTTAAAACAGAGTGTTTTTCTTATGAAAGTCAAGAAGGCGTAAAATAAAATGAGTTAAATCGCTGTTTTATAGCGTGCTTCTTGATAATCATGTGGTGGAAAATGGATCATCGTGGTCGATGATGGTGGTGAGTAGAGGTGGTATAGAGGTGATGATTGATGGTGATAAGTGGTATAGGGGTGATGATTATAGAACCTGGTGGTATTAATGGTGATGGGAGAGGTGTGCCGGAAAAGTACACTGACGTAAGATAGAGAGTGTCAGACAATACGACTTTTCCGTTACACCACAACCCATTTATTTCAAATGATATTTGTAAACTTAATAGCACCATTAAATGATATCTTCAGTGAGAGAAAGAGTTACTGAAGATATATAATCAATTTCTTGATTTACCACCCAAAAGAAATATAACAATTATAAGATAATAAATTTAATTATTTATCTTGCTGAGACTATGTGTCGCTGACTTAATCACAACTTAGAATACTGATTGAGTCATTTTGACATAGTTACAGTTTGATATAAATTTAACTTATCAACTCACCATTGTTACATTGTAAGTTTTTGTGTGTGTGTGTGTGTGTGTGTTTTTTTTATTAAGAAGAACATGAATATAGATTATGTCTTATGTTAAATGTATAACATATTTCTATATTACACCTCACTGATCTAGTTACAACTTAGAATACTAACTAGATCAGTTAGAGATACCATAGAGCAATGCTACAAACCTATCATTGAGACATAAGAAAATATTCATGAGTCTTTATAAGAATATAACATTAGATGATCACAGTAAGCTGGGTATTAATCTCGTTGATTAGTTCAGTAAGGATTAAAACATCAGTGTGTATGGTCAACTGAAATTACATTTTACAAAGACAAATTATTTAAAGCATTTATAAATTTAAACGACGATAAAT
Source organism: Helichrysum umbraculigerum (assembly GCA_949592205.1). Classification (NCBI taxonomy): domain Eukaryota; kingdom Viridiplantae; phylum Streptophyta; class Magnoliopsida; order Asterales; family Asteraceae; genus Helichrysum; species Helichrysum umbraculigerum. Next base: position 132,368,184 of record CATIUR010000003.1, on the reverse strand, counting down.
AAACAAACTCAAAGAGTTTATTTATTCATTGAAGTTCAACATACCGAGCTCGCTGATAAGAAAATTAAATCTTTTCTCATCCAAAGGTTTTGTAAACAAATCAGCGAGTTGGTAATTAGTTGGAATGAAATGAAGTTCAATATCACCTTTCATCACATGGTCCCTGATGAAATGATATCGTACATCAATGTGCTTTGTCCTTGAGTGCATCACTGGATTGTTTGCAATGGATATGGCACTTTGACTATCACAATAGATTGGAATTTCTTTGAAGTCAAATCCATAGTCAGCGAGCTGATTTCTCATCCAGAGAATTTGAGCTGTACAAGCACTAGGATCAACATATTCAGCTTCAGCAGTTGAAGTTGAAACTGAATTTTGTTTCTTGCTAGACCATCTTATAAGCTTTTCTCCAAGAAACTGACTGTAACACCCCCAAATTTACTGTTTAGCGGAAGCACGATTTGGTGTTACTAATCAATAATCAAAGCACAAAGATATATAGCAAACGACTCTATATGCATCGTTTTAACAAAATATATTAATATAAGAAATGTTTACAACATTTGAAGCTGTACATAGCTCGTGTTCGATTAAATGAGAGATTTCAGTACATAAGTACTTGTACAAAATATACTAATGCAAGAAAATCTCTAATGTCTGCATGCTGACTCGAGCTATAGAAATCCTGAGGCAGTCCAATCTACTGCTGGGTACCTGTGATACATGCTAAAATGGGTCAGCTAAAGCTGGTGAGCTCACAGGTTTGAAATCAGATAATATCGTATGAACCGCAAGATTTTAGTAATGATTTGCATCCAACAAATAAATAGTAGTGTATACAGCCATGAGCACATAGTCTGAGCTTAACTCGAAGTTCAGGTCCCATATAGAGAATTCCGAGCGAGGTGCCTCCACGAGTGCCTAATCCACACTCGTCTGAACAATTATTAGTACGTCCATTTACCCAGTTAGTGCATGCTAACCCGGATGAGGAGGGTCAATCCTATATGGTACCATATACTAATAATCACGTTATAATGTATTACCAAACTATGCTGACGGAGGACTTTGAAACGATTAGTGGAAAACAACTCATGCAGTATATTGTAAAGTTTGTACTTGCGTTCACATGTTAAAAATAAGCATTGAATCACACCCCTGAGTGAAAAGCGGTAAAAAAAGGGGCTATGAGACTCACCTGAGTCTTGAAGCGTTTAATCAATAAACGTAAGTTGATTAGCCGATTAGTGATGGTCCGAAGACGCGTAACCTGAGGGTGTCCATGACACGCGATGGTTATAAACATGATCGGGTATCTCAAAAGATCACCCTTGTAGTTGTTCGCCCAACTAGAATGTCCAAATTACCACGATTTGGTTGATGTGTTTAAGTGTTTGAAAACATGTACGGCCCGTTGGTGATTGTTGGTGATAATAATCTTGACATTATCATTATTATTTCGAAGTGTTATACAAGTTTGACACTTGGTGTGAAATTTATTTACAAACTCTAGGTGACGGGGGTCCGGGGGCAGCGTCCCTGGTTAGCGGGGTTTCAGGGGTGGCAACCCCTGGCGGGGTCCAAGGGGCTGGCCCCTAGTTGGGGTCGAGATGCCAAGTCAGCTTGAAAAATTTTTATTTCTACTATATTGTTTTGGTGGAAAACGCATCTGGGATTTGAATTTGGGTAAAATCAAGTGATAAATTTCTGATCTCGACACTTAGTAAAATTTGAGTTTTCAAGGTTCTGTCTCCTGCGACATTGGGTGCGACATAAGGCATGATGTCGCAGGTCATGACTGCGACATGGATAATGGCGTCGCTAAGTGCGACAGTCACAATTTAATGCGACTTGACGTGTTATGTCGCTATATGCGACGTTGTTGGTTCTTGCGACGTAGGGGTCGGTGTCGCTATGTGCGACTTTAGCAACTAAAGGCGACGTTGAGGCTGATGTCGCACCATGCGACATCGTGAGAGGTTTTGCGACATTGTAGCTGATGTCGCAATGTCGCTGGGACAAATGCGACATTACGGTCTGATGGCCGGAGTTTGTGTCGAAAATGAGTTTTCCGGTTTCCGTTTGGTCCGATTATTATACCCAACCCATAAATGGACATTACAAGTTATTACAAACAACAAACAAGTAAAAATACTAAAAATAGAGAGGTTTCGAGATTTTGCCGGAAACTTACAAAGTGTCGAATGGAAATTCCGAAAAGATAGAAAGATAGATCGTGAAGCCGTGGTCCTTTTCTTCCAAATGGGTGAAGTATGATGATGATGTTTGTTGGTAGTATTTGGTGGTTTAAGGTGGAAATGGTGTGGTGGTGGTGGAATAAGAAAGAGAGAAAAAAGATGAAGAAAGAGAGTGAGATGAGAAAGTGAGGGTGAGGGGATGGGGTCCCTCCCCTTTTGGCTGATTCGGTGGGGGCCTATCGGTGTGTGGGTCTCCACTTTTAACTCCGTCCATTCGTGCTCCGTGCGGTGTTCGTTTTCCCGATTATTTAAACGTTAAATAATTATTTAAAACATTTAATTATACATTTTAAAATGCAAATAATTACTCGATATTTTGGTTGAAGTATTTTATCAAAATACTAAATATTGGAGTTATAAAAGAATTATAACTTAACTTTATTTCGGTTAGTTTGTGCGTTTAAAATTTTAATCACGTAGTCACTGTTTGTACGATACGATTTGTGTACGAATTATTATCAAAATAATATTTTGGATATAATAACGTTATTAAATATTGTTATATTATTTAATAAAATTGTTCACCAACGTCCGTATTTAATTGAATCGAATTATATTCGATTGAAATAGTGTACGATTTAATCAAATCGCATAATTGTATATATTCATCAATATATATCTTTGATACATTAATCAGTCTAACACATAGCTAATTACATGTATTACTTACGATTAGGCACTAATTATTAGTCCTAATTTGGCGGGTGTTACACTGACAGCTACCAGAAGTGCTCTTTCTATCCAGCTTACATCCAGCATGATCAGAATCAGAATATCCTTTCAGTGAGAAATCTGAACCTGATGGGTACCAGAGACCAAGGGTTGGTGTACCCTTCAGATATCTAAATATTCTTTTGACAGCGAGCAAGTGTGATTTCTTTGGATCAGCTTGATATCTAGCACAAAGACATGTAGCAAACATAATGTCTGGTCTACTTGCAGTTAGATACAACAGTGACCCAATCATACCTCTGTAAGCAGTGATGTTTACAGATTTACCATCAGGATCAGCATGTAGCTTTATTGCAGGTGACATGGGTGTAGCAAGGGATGAGCAATTAGCAAATTCAAATTTCTTTAAAAGATCTTTAACATATTTTCCTTGACTTATAAAAATTCTAGTTTTGGTTTGTTTTATTTGCAGACCAAGAAAAAATGTTAATTCACCCATCATGCTCATCTCATAACTTTTGGTCATGAGATCAGAAAATTCCTTGCACATGTCACTGTTAGTAGACCCGAAATTGATATCATCAACATAGATCTGGACTAATATGACATCTCTCTTATCTCTTTTGATAAACAATGTGCTGTCAATTTTACCTCTGAAGTAGCCACATTTTTTCAGGTAGATAGAGAGAGTGTCATACCATGCTCTGGGAGCCTGTTTTAGTCCATACAGGGCTTTATCAAGTTTGTAAACATAACCAGGATGTTTTGGATCAATGAATCCAGGTGGTTGCTTGACATACACTTCTTCCTGCAGCTTGCCATTCAGAAAGGCATTTTTCACATCCATTTGATATACTTTAAACTTCTTGTGAGCTGCATAAGCTAGAAATAGCCTGATTGCTTCAAGTCTAGCCACTGGTGCAAAGGTTTCGTCATAGTCAATGTCTTCTTGCTGACAGTAACCTTGTGCAACCAGCCTAGCCTTGTTTCTTGTTACCACACCATCAGCATCCATTTTATTTCTGAACACCCATCATGTTCCAATCACTGATTTACCAGCAGGTTGAGGCACAAGCTTCCAAACTTTATTTCTTTCAAACTGAGATAGTTCTTCTTGCATGGCAGCTATCCAGTGATGATCAGTGAGTGCTTCATCAACCTTCTTTGGTTCCATCAGTGATACAAAACTTACAAACAAACAAAAGTTAGCAGTTGCTGATCTTGTCTGAACCCTGGATTGTGGATTACCAATAATCAATTGATTATCAATATGTTTTGTCCACTTAGTCATTTGCTGAGGTTCAGCAGTGACTGTCTTATCTGGTGATGGTTCATGTGACAGATCAGCATCAGAAACATGAGTATTGTTATTTTGAGAATCTTGGTTTGGACATTGAGTTGATGATGATGGGACATCAGTAGGTAAAGATGATGTCCCTGAATTCTTCTCAGCTAAAGTAGAGCTAGAATTGATTTCAGGAACACTATCTTCCCCTTCAGAGTCAGATGAGAAATTTTCATATTTCTTATCATTTGATTTTCTTTCATCTGATGAGTCACCATCCATTTTATTAAAAACAAGATTTTCATACTCTTTTGGATCAGTGAGTGACTCATCATATGATTCATCAAAAGTAACATCCATTGATTCCTCAATACATTCTCTTCTTTTATTGTAAACTCTGAAAGCTTTAGAAATAATTGAGTAACCAACAAATATTCATTCTTCAGCTTTTGGATCAAACTTTCCTAAGTGATCTCTTTTGTTTAAAATGTAGCAAGTACTACCAAAAACATGGAGAAAACTTATGTCGGGCTTTCTCCCTCTTAACATCTCATATGCTGTCTTATTATGTCGTTTGACAATCAGTGACCTATTTTGAGTATAGCAGACAGTACTTACTGCTTCAACCCAGAAATAGGTCTTAAGACCAGCATCAATGAGCATTGACCTGGCAGATTCAATTAAGGTCCTATTTCTCCTCTCTGCCACCCCATTTTGTTGGGGTGTCCTTGGAGCTGAAAAGTTTTGAGAAATACCTTTTGAATCACAGAAAGTTTCCAGGTCAATATTTCGAAATTCAGTGCCATTATCACTTCTTAAATGTTTTACCGAAATACCAATTAAGTTCTCCATCTTCTTGATAAAGGATATGATTTCACTTGCTGCTTCGTTCTTTGCTTTAAGAAAGAATACCCAAGTGTATCTGGAGTATTCATTCACAATTACCAAGCAGTATCTCTTTCCACCAAGACTTGAAGTACTCACTGGTCCAAATAGATCCATATGAAGTAGATAAAAACATTCAGTTACTGATGATGTTTGTTTACTTTTGAAGGAAGAACTGTGATGCTTTCCTTTCTCACATGCTGAACAAAGCTTGTCTTTGTTGTAAGACAATTTTGGAAGTCCAGTGACTAAACCATGTTTGCTTAACTTGTTGATAACTTTTAGATTCAGATGAGAAAGTCGCTTATGCCATAACCATTTTTCTTCTGAAACAGTTCTGGAATAAAAGCACGTTCCTGACTGAGCTGAGTCCATATTGACTATATAAGTATTGCCTTTTCTGTTAGCAGCAAGTATATCACTTCCTTTTTTGTTGTAAACAACACCAGCTTCATGATCAAACAGCACCTTGTTCTTTGAATCACAAAATTGACTGATACTTAGCAAATTGTGCTTTAGTCCCTCCACATATGCAACTCTTTTAAACATCACATTCCCATTAGTCAGCACACCATATCCTCTTGTTTTGCCAACCTTGTTGTCACCAAACACTACATCAGGACCTCTTTCCTCCTGGTAGTCACTGAGCAGAGACTTACATCCGGTCATATGTCTGGAACACCCGCTATCCATATACCAGATAGTTTCTCTAAGAATGCCTTTGTAGATAGTGTCAGGATCCCACCCAGATGCTGAACATTTATGAACGACTTCTTTGATATCGTCATGAAACTCAGCGTCATCAGTCATCAGGCAGTAATCCTTATCTATACAAATCATTGCTTCTTCTTCATCTGATGATGAGGAGTCAGAGTCACTGAATGAACCCTCTTCAGCAACAAAACTTTTCCTTCTTCTTTCCAGATTTAGACAAGGCCTTCAGCTTCTTGTACTTTGCCTTGTATTTGTTGTACTTGTCATTTCTGAATTCTGGCACTGGTTCAGGGACTTGGTTGACTGACTTTGATCTACAATCAGCTGCAAAGTGACCAGGTTTACCACATTTGTAGCATTCACCTTTTGATTTGAAATTTTCAGATGATGGAGCACCAGCGAATCTTTTTGATCTGGTGTTCCTTCTGAAATTTGCAACCATCATTGCCATATCTCTTTCCAGCTTTTCAAGACCCTCATCATATTCGTACTCAGACTGTTCTTCAGCACCTTCACCTTCTTCACCAGCTATCATTGACTTTGAGCTTTGCTTAGAAACTTTTGATTTCTGTCTCTGATCGATTTCCTCAAGCTCAGCTACAAGGGCATTGGATATCTTCTGACTTCCAAGTGTTGCACGAATATGCTCACTCTGATCAGCTTGCTTCTCTAACTGTTCCCAGTTGAGCAAAATACCATAGACTTGAGTAAGATTAAGATTTGTATAATCATTTCTCTGTCTCGTACATGTAGCAATGGTTCCCCAAACTTTTCTTAGCAATAATTCCAAGAACTTTTCAACAACAAATCGCTGCTCCTTTCCTATACCAGCCTTCTCCATCTTGTTCATCAACGATTGATATCTGGTATAAGTAGAAGATAGTGACTCATTGGGTTCCATTGCGAACAGCTCATACTGGCGAGTGAGATTTACTTCCCTGCAGCGAATAATATCAGGAGTTCCAATATATATATATTCCTAAGGGTATCCCGCATATCTTTTGCAGTTTTGCAGAGCCTGATTGATTCAAACACTTCGTCAGGAAATGACATGCCAATGTAGATTTTAGCTTGTTTATCTAATCTAACCAATCGTCTATCCTCATCCGTCCACTGTTCCTCTCTCTTAGGCAAAACCATTTCTGGTATTGTAGGAGTGGTAGCAGTAGCTACAACAGCAGGAATAATAGTGGTTGGAATATGGGGACCATTGGTTATGATATTGCAAAGACGATCATCAATAAAATCAAGAAAAATCATCATCTGGGACATCCAGGTTTCAATCCTAGAGGGATCAAACGCTGGAGGTTTGGTAGTAGAACCATTTCCCTTCTGATACTCAGAGTCGACACAGCTGTACTTTACTGATTCCATTGCAGATCTGGTTAATTGATTTAAACCAACTCTGCTCTGATACCAATTGATAGTCCCGAATTCACTATTGATAAGTGAAATGGAATCTCAATATGTAAAGTTTAATTGTAGAAGGGGGGGGGGGGGGGGGTTGAATACAATTAAAAACTTTTCTCTTGTTTTACTTGAGTTATTTAGCTAGTTTTTAATTGATTGAACACAAACAGAGTATATAGTAACAGATAGTAAATCAGATATGACAATATCAAAGAACAATAGTAATAGTAGCTAAACAGTGAATTATATTGATCATAAAATTCACAAGTGTTGATTGCGGAATGGACTAGCCCAAGCTAATCCAAATCAAACACACTTAGCTAACTTATTACAAGATGAGCTGAGCAGTAGTGGACAAACACGCTAACTGCTCACTCGCTGAGGTACTGTAACGTACCCTAGACAAACTGAACACACAAGTGATAAGTACGTACAAAAAACTAGCCTCTAAAGTACAATATACTGAACTATATATACTACAAGAATCCCGTAAATATCTCCTACAAAATAGGATCTTGGAAGGACACGTGTTGCAACTTGATTGGCTTAATCTCTGATGAACCGACATACTGCGGGTCCCAATTCTGTTACCGCAAATATCTCGTTACCTTAAATCCAATCAGTTGCCGCCATGTAATCATTCGAACATTCTTCAAGTACGAAGACTCTTGCTGATGTGTATATAAGTACAGTACTTTTGCACTTGATGATTGAGAGGCTTTATTGAATAGTCACTGAAGATGCAGTAATTCTCCTCACTCACTGCGAGCTAACATGCTCTTGTAGAATGACTTGAAATAGAGATCTTCAGCGACTAGCTGTTATTCGGGCAGTGACTTGTCACACCCCCAATTTCATGATTTTGCGGAAGCGACGATTTGGGTGTGACTAATCAATATACAAAGCACCAAAGTATAAGCAAACGACTCTACATGAGACGTTTATAAAAATTACAAAAGTAATACAAGTTTTGAGTTAAAGTTTACAACATAATAGCGAGTTCGCAAAAGTAGTTTTGAAGATTTTAATACATAACCATTATACAAAATATAATGCAGGAAAATCTTCATGTCAAAATGGATGCATGCGACTCGTGAGTAGATAGCTTATCCTGAGGGCCATCCTACTACTGCTGATCACCTGAGAATACAACGCTAAAAGGGTCAGCTATAAAGCTGGTGAATCTCACAGGTTTAACATAAACATTGATGTGATCAACATGATAATTTGACGATAATAAAATGTTTCGTCTGAACAAGGATTTAAATTAATAAACCAAACAATGATTTAAAACAATTAAGTTTTCTAAAACCATGATTTAACCAATTAAGGTTACTAAATAATGATTTGAACCAACGCAGGTTCCTCAAACAACCATGAAACCAACGCGGGTTTTCTAAACAATGATTTAACAATTTAGTTTTCAAAACAATGATGAAACCAACGCAGGTTTCGAAATAATGATTTTTAAACAATGGTGAAACCAACGCAGGTTTCGTAATATTGAACAAACCAACGCAGGTTTTAGAACAACATTAAATTTAACAATGATGAAACCAACGCAGGTTTCGTAATATTGAACAAACCAACGCAGGTTTTTGAACAATAATAATTTAACAATGATGAAACCAACGCAGGTTTCGTAATATTGAACAAACCAACGCAGGTTTTGGAACAATAATAAATTTAACCATGATGA